>OZ005737.1:268580978-269780978 GCA_963930755.1 Eudasyphora cyanicolor
TGCAAAATAATATTGTTAATAAAATCGTGAATTAAAGTTTCTTTCTTGTTACAGGATATTAATCCTCCACCGTAAAATGTCATGTATACCATCCGCTCTAAGGTAGGAGGAGCGTATACTCTTTGTAAAACCTAGATATAAGGATCAGGGATCTATAAACTTTATACATATAAAAAACCCCTACCATTGCAAGGGTCACCACCCTATTGAGAAAGCATCTCCACACCGATCTTCTGGTCTCCCTTCGATTTAGGTCTACAGTGTAGACTCTACATCACGAAATGCTCCTACTCGGCCACAACAGACCGAAACCTAAGTTTCAGGGGCTTTCTGGCTCCTGACTATACGGGATACTGTAGTCATCTGTTGCGAACTTTGTATGTTCTACAGACTTTTAAAGTAATTCTAGCTCAGTAAAAAATAAACTGACAAATTCCTATGAAGTTTATTCCCCACGGCTTTGCAATTTCTTCTCGTTAGGTATTTTTTGTTATTCTTGCCAAACTCCATATTATTTTTCTCCGAACCAATATATTTTGTTTCTAATGGTTACTAGTTTTAAATTGACTTCACCAATTCAATTGTGTATATCAATTAGTAAACAGTATTCTTAACATCAAGTGCTGTGACCGAATAAAATCTGTTTTGATGAGAATAGGCGCAATGCGCATGTGTAGCGCACACGATCTCACGTAGTTCCAGTTTTTTTCCAGTCATACTGTGTAAAGTAATTAATTATGGTAATTTATAAAGCAAAAGTGTAAAAGAGTAGCATTTCATAGACTTCACATATTCTCGCTTTTTTCTTTCACAAATAAAATCGATTATTACTCGAAGAGTTCAGTGAACTGGTTTTTATTTAATTTTGTTGCGACTGTTGTTGTTTTTCCTTTTTTTGCTATAAATTAAAGAATATTTGTATAAAAATCATTTAGTTGTAGCTGAGATTTCAAGCGAATTAGTTAAAAATGATAAATTGTAATAAGTCTCTTTTGGCCATTGGCATTCTATTCATAATTGCGGCCATATCTGAATCGGCGCCTTTGGATACCGCCACAAAAGATGGTCGCTATTCTAAAGTGTTTGTTGGCAATTTAATGGACGATATGTTTGTGGAAGTTTTGAAAAATGGAGTCATAGCTCCAGCAAAAAGATGGCCCAATGCTACAGTGCGTTATAAAATTGCGCGAAATTTTGGTAAGACTTATAAAGTATCTTATAAAATTCAGAAGTTGAAAAATAAGACAATTTCGGTAAATTAAACCAACTATGGTATACCTCACTTTGTGAGTAAAGTAATATGGTATCTCGGGCGGGAGACAGAAAGTTGGAAATATTTCTCCCATTTTATCAAGCTGATTGCGACAGTTAAACTATTACTACAGGGTTTTCTAACAAGAGGTGTTATTTTGAATAACGCGGTATTTCGGTAGCTGTCACTTTGTAAGCTTTTATTCTTTGACATTTGACAAGTAGAAACTACGCCATTACTAAAAATGGAACGATACACGATTCAACAACGCATTGAAATTATTAAAATTCGAAAATCATCGAAAAATCATCTTGACTGATGAGGCCCATTTCCACCCCGGTGGCTACGTCAACAAGCTAAATTGTCGCATCTGGGGCTCGGAAAACTCAAGAGTTATTGTTGAGAAGCCTCTCCATCCTCAACGTGTGACTGTTTGTTGCGGTTTATGGTCCGGCGGGGTCATTGGACCTTACTTTTTCGAAAATGAGGTTGGATCAACAGTTACGGTGAATGGAGAGATGATTAATGATTTTTAATGGTCGGAGTTGGATGGTATTGATCTAGACAACGTTTACTTTTAACAAGACGCCGCTACGTGCCACACAAGCAACGAAACCTGTTACGGGAAAAGTTTCCGGACCGTGTTATCTCTCGAAGAGGTGATCACATTTGCCCACCGAGATCTTGTGATTTAACACCTTGCGACTTCTTCCTTTGGGGCCAAGTGAAAGATAAGGTCTACGCCAACAGCCCAGCGTCGATTCAAGACATCAAAGATAGAATTCGTGAGGCTATCGAGGACATAGGGCAGCCACTTTGCGATTTGGTTATGGAAAATTTCATGAAAACGATATGGTCCTGTAAGCGTGGTCGTGGTGGCCATTTGGCTGATGTTGTTTTTCATTATTAACGGCATACCTTCCTATTTATTATGAAATAAACATCAGATCATTTATCTCAAAAAAAGTCATTTTTCTTCGAATATTGAAATAACACCTCTTGTTGGAAAACCCTTTATGTGGGACTACAGAATCGATGTTTCAAAAATCGTTAAGATATATTTCTGTGTATCGGGTTTTTATAACTTCTTAAATTATGGCCTGATTTGAAAAATCTTTTTTTTTAAATGTTGGTATTTTTCGGTACTTTTCAGAAAAAATGTTAAAAATTTGTTGTGTGTAATTTTTATGTTTTGAAATTTAAATGTAAATTGTTTGTATTTTCCGGTTTTTGCAATTTTTTATATTTTAAACTTTTGTTAATAAGCTTTGGGTGGAAGAAATATATTAATATAATTAATATATATTTTTTTTAATTTTTAAAAAAAAGTTCGTTGCTAGCTACTGTGATTGTGGCTTGAAGTCTTCGGAATAGATGTTCCACGTCAAAGAACAATATAAAGGAGACACTTCAGGAAGTATTCCTTCCAACACCAGCCGCCCCCGCTGATCCGCTTACCCCTGATAGAATCCCTACATATATAAAAGTTTAAAAAGTAAAAAAATCGCGAAAAACAAAACTTACAAATCACACACAAGAACAATTTTTATTTTTTTGAAAAGCACCGAAAAATATCAACATTAAAAAAAAATTTTTTTCAAACCGACCATAACATAATAAGTTATGAACCGGATACACAACGAATTTTTAAATATGGATTACTACTGAACGAGTTTTCGGAAAATCGCAAAAAAAAGTCCACAATGCGTTACTTCAGGTGTACTAGGATTATAAAAAGAATGGAAAAATCAAAACCGAATTTTTTTGAACCCGTCGATTTGTAGTGGAATTCTCCACATGTAAATATTTGTACGCAACGATATCCAATTTCGTTCTCGTTCTAGCTGTGTTTGTGAAAAGATTACTTAGCGTGTTTTTTTCAAATTGAAAGAACGTAAGTCAGTAGTAATTCTCGTTCGTTCCGATCAAGCTATTCCTTTTATGTCTGCATTTTAAATTGATTAATTAAAGCTGAACTTTTCATATTTCTGTCAAATAATTATATTTTGTCATACCGTTTCAGAAAACATTTCGTTCTACAGCAATGTACAGGCAAAAATTAGTTTAGGACCAAAGTAAAACGCACAATAAATCAAGTATTGATCCGACTTAAATCAAGTATGATCAGGCTTAAATCAAGTATTGATCAGGCTTGAATCAAGTACTTATCAGATTTAATACAATCCAAAATTTCTTCATTGAAGCCCGTTTCACACTCAAATCAATCCCATAAAATTCTTAAATCAACAGCCTTATTCTCGAAGTATGAATATTTCGGCTTAAAACCAAGTCTAATCACGCTAAAATTAAGAATTCGGCGCTTAAAAGTTCGTACTTGAATCAAGCATTGTGTACTTGGTCCGTACTTACCGTAATTTTGATGCCGTTACGGCTTGATTCAAGTACGGATTACTCAATTTTTCTTTCTCTGTATATATGCACATGATCGTCGTTCAATTCTTACACGATCAAGCCATGTCCGTCTGTCTGCTGAAGCCACGCTACAGTCCGTTACAATAAAGCTAGTTTGATCAGAAATAAATATTTCGTATAGCTGCAGGTCGTTTGGGATTGAAAATGGTTTGCTATCACAGTACAACACATGATTTTGCGACCCAATTCTGAGAATTGCGGTTTTTAAGGCACTGAATGCACATTTTTATGGTAGGTTTGTTCCGGATTTTTTTCTCCTATTCAATATCTACAACTTTGCTTCAGACACAAAAGAGATATTCCGTACGGTATAATGAGAAAAAATTTATAAAAAGTTCTAAAAATCTACCATGAGCAACAAAAAATCGTATGGCCATTAAATTAATAATAGGGCGAACTTGACTAGTTCTTATTTTTGGGGCTATTTGCCTTAATAAGGAATTCCACACAAATTAAAAAAAAATTATAAATCTTCGATTGGCTCTCCTGAAACACTACATGTTTCGACTTAGTATGTTTTGGAATGGAGGTATCGATATATGGGTACCGGAAATGTACCACATCAGTCTACGTTTGACATATGTAGACCCCATATAGAGGTCGTTCTGAATTATCTTTACTTAAGCCCTAGATGCGACATTTTCTAACTAATTTGGATGAAACTTTGCAGCTTAGTTCTATTTTGTGCATAACTTTTAATTGTGTTGCCAAATAAACACACTATTTTGGCTGAATACAAATTCGAATAATACAAATTTAAAAAATATATACGAGTATATTTTAGTTTTAATTAATTATAGAATATATATATATTCTTTCTGAAAACAAAAAGGTAAATTTAGCAATATAAACGATAGTTATAAAAGTTTTATCCTTTACTTCATTTTGAATTACTTTTTCTTTTCTGTTTTGTAGACGATCTGCAAGTTGCCTCCATAAAATTGGCCATGTCTGGCATTGAGGCAGTTTCCTGTGTACGTTTCACTGAGGCCCGCAAGAGAACAAAGACCTTTGTATATATTGTGCCTTCAGTGAAAAATGCCTGCAATTCCATGGTCGGTTATCGCGGCAGAATACAAATGCTACATTTGTCCCAGAATATGACGAAATGTTTCAAACCCGTTGTCATTATGCACGAATTCCTACACACATTGGGTTTCTATCACGAACACATGGCACCGCAACGAGATGATTATATTACCGTAAATTGGGAGAATATCATTCCGGGTCTGGAGATATTTTTTACCAAACTCGATAATGAAACTGTAACAGATTTTGGTTATGGTTATGACTACGACAGTATAATGCACTATGGACGTAAGGGATTCTCGGTAAATCGATTGGATACGATATTACCCTTGGATAGTAATGCTGTGATTGGTCAGCGGGTTGGCCTAAGTCTCAAGGATATTGGAAAACTGAATGCTATGTATAATTGTACCGAGGAGAATGCATATGTTTGAAATTGAATAAAAATACTTATGGTTGGAAAAAATTTATTCAAATAAAAGTAGTTACTAATAACCACTATCAACAACATGTAAAATCTAAATTTTGTTTTTTTTTTCACTGATTTTAGAATAACTCATCCAATATTGTTCGCATAAATATCAAGGCATTTGTAACTTAATTAACTACGTGAGAAATAAAACTGTACGCATGATTTTGGGACTCAATTCTTAGAATTGGACATGAAAGTAGCCACAAAAATAAGAACTTCCGCATCATTCGTTTAGTCAAGTTGGCACAATTAATGCCCACAAAGTCATAAAATATCTGTCAGTAAAATATTAAAAAATATACGCACGCGTATTACGTATAAATACGTTATGCGTAATATGTATACGTATAAAACAGAACATAAATACAGAGCATTATATGTAAAACAGAACTTTTTTGCGATATTTAAGGCACTGGATGCATTTTTTCGGGTAGGTTTGCTCGGGATTTTTTTTCTGCTATTCAATATCTACACAAAATATCGAAATATCGACACAAAAGAGATATTCCGTACGGTATACCGAGAAAAAAATATAGAAAAAGTGCTAAAAATCCATCTTGGGCAAAAAATTCAAATAATTACTAAAATTTTGCAAAATCCTATATTGATAGCTTTTACCAATAAAAAGATATAATTTTTTTAATAAACTCACAGACTGTTTCTGTAACTTAAAAATTTGCTTTCGTTCGCCTGCCAGACGATAAACAGCTGATTTGGGTTTCACTAACTACCATCACAACGAGAAGTCGTACGATAATGAACTCGTACGAAAACGTAATCATTTCAGTGCAAATTTTGGTTTCTCTTTGCTGTCATCTCGGCGAACACAAATGTTAGATGGAGTCACATTATTTTATTCGTCGACTGATAGGAACAATGATAAAATAAACATTATTAAAAGCAAAAAATAAGTAGATATTAATATAATTATGGTAAAAACAATTAAATAATAATAAAATTGTGTACATATGTGTACATATTTAAGCATAAATAAGTCAATATTGGCTGCTCACTAAGATGGGAAAAAATTATCAGTGCACAATGAGAGAGACGTGAGAGAGAGAGAGAAAGAAATGAGAGTCATGGTGCAGCTCAGCTGACCTCCCAGGGTTGCTTTTTTGGCCACCGTTAATGTAAATAGTACAGAGATGTATTTTCTAAGGTCGACATACAAAAATGTGTACTTTTTTGGACCGGAAGTTGTGAAATTATTGATCTGGCAATTACATTATTATCCAATTGGTAAATTGCTAACGTCATTGACGTAAGGCCAGGCGAACGACCGATAGAATGTTAGAGAAACCAAATTCCTGACGAAAGTGAGTGACTGGTTTTCGTTCGCAGAGACTTTTGTTAGAAATACAGAAACAGGCCGTCAGTATTCCGCAAAATTCACAATTTCGAAAATTTTAAAATCGTCATAGTAGGCCTGTCGTTTTTTTTTTTTTTTGAAAATTATTTGCATGTTTTGTTGACTACACTTAGTATAATCATTATACCAAGTTTCACTAAAATCCGTGACATGCACCAAAATACTGTGATCACTAAACATGGAAATGTTCTATTTTGTATACTAGTTATCAGAATCTTTCAAATTCCACACATAGTATTAGCTTATAGGTCGCTATCACCACGAGTAAAATGGGCGAAGTTGCCATGTCCCTTTTGGGACAACCCCATACAAATGGACCACAAAAAGTTAACGGCTTATAACTATATAAATTTTGTGCAGTGTAATGCTTTTATAGTCCCTACAGTCCCGTGAAAAATGGGAATTATTGCCATGTCCCATTTTGCTACATACAAATGGACCATTTTGCACAAAAAAATTAACGGCTTATAACTTTGATTCCAGTCAATACAAAAAGTTGAATTTTGGTGTTATTAACACGCCCATTATGGTACCTCCCATATAAATGGACCATTTTGCACAAAAATTTAACGGCTCTTAAATGCGTTTCCTGCGCGTACAAACACTTGCACATGTTGTGCAGCGTAATGCTTTATAAAGGGTGTTTTTTAGACGTGTGGTTTTCAAGAAGAAATAATGTGTTGTTGTTATTTATTGTTGGTCTGTGCTTTTGTTATTCAGTCAGAATTTATTTTTGGTTTGAGACCATATGTTCCATTTACTTTCTGTCTATTGCTAAAAAGTAATAGAAACAAATACAAAATAATTTAATCCTATGGCCAAGAATTTAGCTTTATTGTAAATATAAGGGTTTGCCATTATTTTTATACCCTACACCTCACTGTGGTACAGGGTATTATAAGTTTGTTTCACGGCAGATGTTTGTAACACCTGAAAATAATACAGCTAGACCCACCTTAAAGTATACAGATCGACTCAGAATCACTAGCTGAGTCGATTTAACCATGTCTGTCCGTCCGTCTGTCCATGTAAAGTTGTTCGTCGACTACAGGTCGCAATTTCACTCCGATCGTTCTGAAATTTTGCAGTTTAGAGTATTTCGCAGCTGTTAAGATCGCTTTTGAATTTGGTTGAAATCGGTTCAGATTTAGATACAGCTCCCATATATATCTTTCGTCCGATTTGGCCCTTTAGTCCTATAAAAGCTGTATTTTACATCCAAGCGTTTTGAAATTTAGAATGGTAGAGTTTCTTGATCCATGAACCAACATTGCCGAATTTGAAGAAAATCGGTTAAGATTTAGCTATAGCTCCCATATATATGTTTCGTCCGATTTGGCCCTTTAGTCCTATAAAAGCTGTATTTTACATCCAATCGTTTTGAAATTTAGAAGGGTAGAGTTTCTTGATCCATGAACCAACACTACCGAATTTGAAGAAAATCGGTTAAGAGATTTTGGGCAAGTGGCTGGCGCGGCTGAATCGAATAAATTCCAGCCGAGAGGCCCAATTGTCGAAAAATGTTTGCATCATTTGGGCCTATATGTCAGTGATAACGCGCCGAATATTCTCTTTCAATGCTTCAATCGTTTCGGGCTTATCTGCGCAGACAAGCGACTTCATATAACCCCACAAAAAATGGTCCAGCGGTGTTAAATCGCACCGTAGGCAAACGACGCGAGATAATGCGCTCACCAAAAGTTTTCTTCAATAAATTGAAACTGTATGACATGTAGCGCCGTCTTGTTTGAACCAAAGGTCGTCCACATAAACATCCTTCAATTCAGGCACGAAAAATTCATTAATCATGGCTCTATATCGTTCCCCATTGACTGTAATAAATGGTCGGCTTAATTTTTGAAGAAATATGGACCAATGATTCCCTCTGCCCATAGAGCACACCAAACAGTGGCTTTTTGTGGATGTAACGGCTTCGGAACAATGGCGACAATTTTGTTTATTAACGTACTCACTCATCCAAAAGAGAGCTTCATCGCTGAACAACATTTTCTTGTGAAAATTGGGATCGGTGGCCATCTCGTTTTGGGCCCATTCACCGAACGTACGACGCGCTTGATGGTCGTTCGGCTTACATTTTTGCACGAGTTGGATTTTGTAAGCCCGCAAATCAAGATTCTTCCGCAAAATCTTCCATAAAGTGGATGGGTACTACTCCTAATGTTGCGCGCGATGTCGGATTCGGGTTTTCTTCCATACTCTGCTCCAAGGCAGCAATAGCGCCTTCGGTGCGCACTGTAGCGCGTCAAATTTTGGTAATAAATTTGCACGATTTGCAAATGTGGTTCCGGAGTAAGTGTATTCATTACGAAATGACAAACCAAACTAAGCATAAATCAAGTGACAGCTGTCAAAAAGACCAACTCTAAAAAAAGTGCCTTATTGAAAACCACACGTCTACAAAGAACACCCTGTAGTAAGCATAGTCTATTGACAGATTGGCGTTACTGACACGCCCATTTCGGTACATCCCAAACAAAATGGTAAAAATTTGTCATAATTTATCCATAGATCAAATAGGCATTATTTTCTTTGTTAGAATGCAAGCTTGCAAAAAGTGGAACAAACATTTTTTCTTAAACCATTGTCTCCATGTGAATTTTTCTTTACTTTATCACGGCTATATCGTTCACAAATATGGTCCAAAAACTAAAGGCACCTTCCCTGAAAATTAGAATTTTAGAATTTTTTTCTTAAAAAAAACGTTAAAATAAAAAATTTTTACACAAAAAAGTTTTAAGTTCTCGGACACCATTTTATTTTGTTGCATAGTGTTATTGTTCTTGGTCTAAGCAACCGCAAAGTGTCGGAAGATCAGAGTAAGCAGTTAGATCAAAAACACAACAAACGCAGATAGAGCAACGACATGACGAACGGCCTAACTCATTTTTCATTACATTTCTTTGTTCTAAAAATAATGAATAAAGTTATGTTAACTTATGCCAGATAAATCTTTATGGCACTTGCTGTTAGATAAATCGCTACTTGAAATGTACTTGGAATATTTGCAAATTTTCAAAAAACCACAAATATTTTGGCAAAATGTTTCGTGAAATTTTATCACAGACGATCTAGTGTGATCTTATTGTTAGGAGCAATAATAGTCAAGATTGTAATATGTGTTTTTACGAATTATTATGCGGTATTTTTTATTTTTTTCTGCAAACTATTTTGAATTAACCTCACAAAGTTCTTTGAACCCATCCGGCTAGATTAATAAAAATATCTCTTTCTTTATTTTGCTATAATTAGGAGAATATTGTCATTAGAAGAAATTATTTGCACAGCAGAATTCATTTACAACCAATACAATCAACAATACAATGAACAATCCAATTCATTTTTTATTGGGTTTTGGTTTGTTTGCCCTATATCCGATCAGTCTCTGGGCGGATTCCTTGAATGTCGCTGTGAAAGAAGAGGATTCTGACCTAACTGAAGCCTATCTGCTAGACGATATGATTGTTGACATTTCGAGAAATGTTCTTATAGCTCCAGCAAATAGGTGGCCCAATGGAATTGTTCATTATAGGATATCGTGTGATTTTGGTAAGAGACATCTGGAAATCGTTTTTTAAAAGTTTCTATAAATTCAATCGGAAATATTGTTATGCTGAAGGGAAACAAAATAAATGTATTATTCTCTCGTTCTCAGACGATAATCAGGTGGTCAACATCAAGTCAGCCATGAGCTTCCTCGAAGCTGTTTCCTGCGTACGTTTCATTGAGGCGAACAAAAAGGTTCGAAACTATGTGAATATTGTGTCCATGACAAATGGTTGTAATTCCTATATCGGTTATCGTGGCGTTTCATGGCAAAAATTAAATTTGTCCACCAATATGAAGAAATGTTCCGATCCTGTGGTGATCATGCACGAATTGCTACATACACTGGGGTTCTATCACGAGCACATGTCACCCATCCGCGATGAATACATCACCGTCAATTGGGAGAATATCGTACCGGGAAAAGAATCCGCTTTTACAAGACTCGACAATGAAACGGTTACAGATTTTGGATTCGGCTATGACTATGAAAGTGTAATGCATTATAAACGCAAGGGGTTCTCGGCAAATGGATTGGAGACAATAACACCGCTCGATAGTGAGGCTGTGATTGGCCAGAGGGTTGGCCTTAGTGACTTGGATATATTAAAACTTAATGCTATGTATAATTGTACAATGTAAAATGCAAAATTAAAACTAAAGTGATCAGAGATTCAAGGGATTGCAGTAGCGAGTGCAATATCAAAATCCTTGTTTATTTTTATATAAAGAAGGTATGATCCTGCAAGGAAGAAATTTGTATTTTTTGCAACATATAAAGAAGATTTGCTGTAAAAGACACCTAAAAACACCTATATTTTATGAAAAAATTATAAAATATTATAATCTTGAATTCGTAAATTAAATTCTTAAAGTGTAATACCAAAAATAAACAACAATACGAAATTTTAAAAAATTAACCGCCTGACTCACGTTGTCGAACGTTAGCGTTCGTATGACTTCTATGCGAACAACACCTGATTTTAATGAGATCGGTCTGAAATTTGGTAATATGAGCTCATTTTTACCCGGAACCATTCACACGAACTACATTCGTAGCTTTCACCTTCCCTTATGTGAATGTTTCATAAATCAGCACTTATTCAGAAGGCTAGTAAGCAAATTGTTCTGCATCTTGCTGAGAAGGGATCATAGTTTTTTGCTCGGATTTTCCATTATTCTGCACATCATTGTGAACATATCTTTCTATTCGTATACATTTGGTTGTATTTTGAGTATATTATACCCCTTAAAGGTGTACCACAAAAATATATTAAATAGCTAAAAAATGTTGAAAGGTTGGTAAGCTAATTACGATACACCTTGCTGAAAGAGTGCGAAGAGTTTTTGCTGGGTAAATATAAGATTTCCTTTTAATGCATTTTGAGGATATTAAAACTCCTATGTAAAATAATAAAAAAAAATTGAAAGGTTTGTAAGCCCGTTATTCCGCTCCTTCTGGGATTTGTTACAGAGTTTAGTGCTGTGTTGCTACGAGAATCTGCACACCTTTGGTTAGAACATCTCTCTACTCCTATACATTTTATGGTAATTCGATGGCACACCTTTAGGTGTACCATAAAACCGTATAAATAATTTTTGAAAGATGAGTATCAAAAATTAATTTATAAACATTTTATTTGCATTTTTCTTTGGGTGACACCCCGAGTCCCATATTAAAAATTACAGCAACACTAAAATAATAAGCTTTCGACCTTCACAAAAGATGACATCCTTTTCACCCAAAAGTGTTTCAAATGTCCAAAAAAGAAAAATGTATAAGACGACACTAAAACATACTAAGAAAAAGAGAACACATTGAAATTAGACACAGTGGGGGGTGGGTACAGAAAGTTTGAATATGTGTCAAGTATTTTTTTTTTACTTTAGCCTAAAAGGGAATTGTTATGTAACTAAAAGGATGTACACATAATTATGTTCATTAATAATTACACTCACACAACCTTTTTTATAAGAAAATATCCTAAATAAATAACCATTTGTAATTAATTCATTGTTGCTGCGTAGGCGGGCGAGCGAGCGACCGACTACGCTGTAATCCTTGAGGCCACAATAAACATTTATTTTCTTCGTAATAGCTAAGTATGGCACATCTCAGTTTCCCTTGATTGAATTTAGTAAATATATGTATATGAATTATGATTGCTTGCTTCCTCGTACACATTTTATTAATCCTCAAATAATAATTCTTCTTCGTAACTAAGCATGGAAGGATTGAGTCTTTAGAGGGGCCCTGGCGAGGGAATATTGTGAAGGGCACAGAAAACTAGTAAGAACGGATGTATGTGCGGCCAGGCCGAATCTTTCATGCCAAATTGAAAAAATTCTTTGATTAAATGTAGAAATTATAGCCCTTTTGGTAGAATTAAGATAATTCAACAAAATCTTGATTTTATACCCTCACTATTGTGAACGAGGGTATACGAGTATACCAGTTGCTGCGGGCCAAAAGTGTAACGCATCAAAGAAGTGACCTAACAGATCCCAAAAATAGTCGGCGGAATTCCGTTTTGGGTCATTTTATGTAATTGGAGCAATGTCCGCCTGGGTGGTGCTCACGATAACTTTTGATAGGAGTAACCGATTGACCCAATATTTTTAAAACACTCCACAATTCATTTTGTCACTCCGTTTGTAACACCTCTAAATTATGATCTCAGACCCCATAAAGTATATATATTCTTAATCGTCGTAAAATTCTAAGACCATTTATCCACGTCCGTCGGTCCGTCCGTCCGTGATCACGCTACATTCAACAATAACTGAGCTAGTTGAATGAAATTTGGTACAGACACTTCTTATAGCTGTAGGTAACTTGGAATTGAAAATGGGCAATATCGGTCCATTTTTTGATATAGCCCCCATAGCATCTCCCCCATTTGACTTCTTAACGTCATAGAAACCACAAATGTCAACTGATCGGGATGAAAATTGGTAACGGGGATTTGTGCATACCCGCAATTCTTCACACAATCAACGGTAGAAAAAGTCCATGTCTTGGTATAGCCGCCATACAAATTGGGCTGAAATTTGGTATAATGAGTCTTTTTGTATGGCTCTATCGAGCTTATACTTTAAAAAATATGGCCCAAATGCTAAAGGTACAATCCACGAAAATTGGAATGTAAAAAAAACTTTACCGCAAACAATATTTTGTTATGTTTTCATAAAATACAATCTACACAAAATAAAAAAAAATTAGGTCTCTCAACTGGTCGTCATCTAAGGAATAGTTGATTCTACTGATCATCAAATAAATTGTAGATAACCCAAGTGGACGTCAACAAAGGAGTAGATAACCCACCTGGTCGTCAACTAAGGAGTAGATAGTCGAACTGGTCTTCGAATAAGGAGTAGATAACACAACTGGTCATCATCTTAGGAGTAGATAACACAACTGGTCGTCATCTAAGGAGTATATAATTCAACCGGCCGTCAAATTAGGAGTAGTAGCTTTTGCATCTCTCGGGATGCAGAGTTCCATGTTTCACAACCATAGAGTAGGGAGGACTTTACATTTGTGTTAAAGATGCTAAGTTTGACACGCTGCGATAGTGACGATGATTTCCGTACAGGTCTGTGCAATATAGACTTTTAATCCCAAATTTGGCCACATTTGATAAATTTTTTACGAGTGTATACGTATAATATCATATATGGGGATAGAAAAAAATCCGGTAATGCCTCATACCCAGCTTATTTTATTCCATTTCAACACCGACCAGCCATGATTGCAAAACCTCATTTATTAGCTGCACAGGCGAATAAAATCCTCCGTCTACAAAAGTGTTTCATTAACAAAGTACAGCTTCTTTTTTTTTGTATGAAAACGAAACTCAGGGAACGTTTAATAAACAGGCTCCCAGGTATAGGACATACTTGTTCAAGCGCACACACACAAAAACGCATAGAAATCCTGCGAGAGCAATTTATCAAATACTCCCACACAGCGGATATGGGGTCCACAACATAAGCACACACACACATGGACAAAGGAGACAGAGTAGAGTGTAGATATTTTTTCTGAGAAATTTTGCTTTGTGGGGATGTGGATGGGCACAAACACTTAGACGGCTATCAAAGCTATCCCGTATGTTGCCTTATTTATATGGGGGCGAACGAGAACATGTCGTGAAATCTTGAACAAAATCAGGCGGAAAATTGCTTTTTATTTTATGTTATAAGTCGGCCATGTCTTACGTATTGGGTCTTTGTAATTTATTTTTTTTTTGTAATAAAATTCCAAGTATACTGTTTTAAGGCAAAGAAAGCGTGAGACCCTTGGGCTGGACAGAAAGTCGAAAAAATGTGTATGTATGTGATTGGCAACATACAAGGGGAATACTTTACTTATGATTTACTTACGGTGGAGTTGAGCTGAAGATCAAACGGTTCCTTCCAAGTGAATGAAATAATTTGTTTTGTTTGGAATAAGTACAATGCAGCAGTCAATTTTTTCAAAACCCTTCAAAGTTGGAATACTTATTAAATACCTAAGATTTAATATATCTTTCGAATTTATACTAATTTTAAGTCTAAGTCCCATTGAAAGCTTTCACCAGTTTTCATTTCTTTATGTAAAAAATCTACTTTTCACAACTTTTATTTTATCTTGAACCACTCTCTCGCTAAAAATTATCTTTATCATTTCAAGCTTAGATCTAACTCCCATATAAATGTTCCTTCAACGTTTTGACTCCTACATTTTCCAAAATCAACTTTTTACAGATGAATATTACAATATGTAGTCCGGTCTAGACCAAGTATTAGATAACCCAACTGAACAGATAACCCAGCTGATCATCCAGTAAGGACTACTTATAGATAACCCAATTGGTAGTCCACTAAGGCGTAGATACCTCAACAGGCCACGGAATAGATAATCCAACTGGTTGTTTACTAAGGGGTAGATAACCCCATTTGTTGTCGACTAAGAAGTACATAACCCAACGGGCCGCCTGCTATGGAGAAGATAACCCTCTACTAAGGAGTAGTTAAGCCACCTGTATCTCTACTGTGAACTTTATAATCCAATTCGTAGTCCACTAAGTCGTAGACAACCCAACTGACCTATACCAAAGAGTAGATAACCCAACTGATCTTTATAATCCCATTTGTTGTCGACTAAGAAGTACATAACCCAACGGGCCGCCTGCTATGGAGAAGATAACCCTCTTCTAAGGAGTAGTTAAGCCAACTGTATCTCTACTGTGAACTTTATAATCCAATTCGTAGTCCACTAAGTCGTAGACAACCCAACTGACCTATACCAAAGAGTAGATAATCCAACTGAAGGAGTAGATAACCTAAGTTGTTTTCGAATAAGGTGCAGATAACACATCTGGTCGTCTACTAAGGAATAGATAACCAAATGGCCTCTACCAAGCAAAGGACTGAGGAGTGGATAACCCAAGTTGTTGTCGACTAAGGATCAGATAACCTAACTGGCCTCTACCAATCAAACGACTGAGGAGTGGATAACCCAAGTTGTTGTCGACTAAGGATCAGATAACCCAACTGGTCGTCTACTAGGGAGTAGATTACCCTATTTGTAGTTCACAAAGGCGTAGATAACCTAACTTATCTACCCAGGAGTAGATAACACAACTGGACAACAAGTTGTTGTCGACTAAGGATCAGATAACCCAACTGGTCGTCTACTAGGGAGTAGATTACCTTATTTGTAGTTCACAAAGGCGTAGATAACCTAACTTATCTACCCAGGAGTAGATAACCCAACTTGTCGTTCGGTGAGGAGTAGATAACACAAGTTGTTGTCGACTAAGGAGCAGATAACCCAACTATCTAGTAAGGAGTTTTTTCGCCTTCTAAGGAGTAGATAAGCCATCTGTAACTCTAGACATCCCAACTGAACTATGCCAAAGAGTAGATAACCCAACTGGTCGCTTACTAAGGAGTAGATAACATAAGTTGTTGTCGAATAAGGTGCAGATAACATAACTGATCGTCTATAAGCAGTAGATAACTAAATTTGTATTCCACTAAGCCGCAGATAACCCATGTGACCTCTAACGAGCAGTAGACTGAGGAGTAGATAACCCATGTTATTGTCGACTAAGGATCAGATAACCCAACTGTTCGTCTACTATGGAGTAGATAACCCAATTTGTTGTCCACTAAGGCGCAGATAACCTAATTGATATCTACCCAGGATTAGATAACCCAATTGGTCGTTAGCTGAGGAATAGATAACCCAACTTGATGTCGACTAAGGAGTATATAACCCAACTGGCCTCTACAAAGGAATGGATAAATCAGTTGACCAACTAATAATGATCACATAACCGTCTACTAAGGAGGAAGTCCACATATAAAATGGTGGCTATATTTAAATCTGTACTGATTTCCCCCAATTTTGTTCGTGTTCGTTTCCTAAGAAATTTCGTAATGTTCGAATATGAAACAACTTCTGTTTCGATTAATGGTAAATCAGTAGGAATGTATATTGTGGCTATATCTAAAATACCGAACCTATTTCCACCACTCTCAATAGAGTTTGTCCTTATATACAAGATATATTTTATTTTGTAGCATCATGTTTTGTCATAGAATTTATCACAAATGTTTCGGCAGAGAGAGTGTACTTTTTTAATTTATAATTAACAAACGTACAAACATTGTTTATGTTTATTTATAGAGTTTATCGATCGATTATAGGAAAGATTAATGCAATACTACCCAAATGCCTTTTATTATATGTATGTATTGTCCTATTATTTTAATTACACAATATGTGTACGTTACATATGTTGTTTATGGCATAAAATTGGTGACAATTGATTTTGTACATATTGTTTGGAAATCAGCCAAAGAGCACATATTTACTGACTGCGGTGGATGATGATGTAGGGCGTCTTTTGGGCGCCTGCTATCGATTGGAGGTGGTTGTCTTCCAAGGAAAAAATGGTGTTATTCTTCTTCTTAAGTTGACCTCTACACAAGGAGAAAAAAATACTAAGAATAAAGTTATATCGTTCGCATATCTAAAGTTGATATATGTACATGATGGTGTGCAAAGATGGCCAACACAAAAACTGCTTGTTATGGCCAACACAAAAACTGCTTGTTATTATTTGTGCCAAAAAATGCTACATTTTGTCTGCCCTCCGCCCTAAAAAAGTCTTTTGGTTTTCGTTTGTGAAAAAAATGCTGCACTGCGAAACGGTTTCATTTTCTTTTGTAAAAAGTGTCGCACTCGCACTGTGCAAAAATGCTATATTATCATCCCTATGTTAAATTAAAGGGGGAGCGATGCCCTACAAAACAGTTGTTTTATCAGCGTCAAGTGAATAGCCTAAATATCCGCGTGTGTATTTGCGTGGAGTGGTTTTAAATTATGTTTGAAAAGATGTTTTATTTGGGTGAGGCCTTAAAGCATACTTTGTTTATATGGCTGACGGTTTGTTTTTTTATTCCGATTCCGGCCATTAAACATGCTACAATCAGCGTTCGGAAAAAAAAATTAAGGTGCGGCACGTTAGCGTTCTGTACTGCAATTCATGGCGAACAGTACGCAAACACATTCCTTACAAGAAAAACAGAATACACTAAAGAAATTTTTAGAGATTGTATATGTGTACGCCTACAGAATACCGTATACTAAGATTTTGAGATGAAGATCGCAACCACTATGATAACGTACGGTTCTTCGAACGCAAACGCTACCTCGTAGTTGTTGTTGTTTTTTTAAGAGAACGCAGAGAATACACTACGTTTAGGGTTCTGTTCTTCTTTATACGCGACATTCCAGGTCGCAAATATGAAGCGATCTTAATGAAAATTGGTACAGAATCATCTATTAGACTAGGGAAGACCTCTATTGAAGATGGGGCACATAGGTCCATGTTTTGATATTGCCCCATATAAAAGTCCCCACCGATTTCACTTCTTAACGCTCTGGAGAACACATTTTTAAATTGATCTGACTGAAATTTAAGAAATTACACTTTATGTTGGATCTAAAATAGTCCTTAGTAAAAATGTGGAACATAGCCCTCATAAAAAGGTTCCCACCTTTAGTTTTTAAATTTCAGCCAGATCGTTTGAAAAATGTGTTCTCCAGATCATGAAGAAGTGAAATCGGTGAGGACCTTTATATGGGGGCTATACCAAAACATCGACCGATCGACTTAATTTTTATACCCTCCACCATAGGATGGGGGGGTATATTCATTTTGTCACTCCGTTTGTAACACCTCTAAATATTGATCTGAGACCCCATAAAGTATATATATTCTTAATCGTCGTAAAATTCTAAGACGATTTAGCCATGTCCGTCTGTCTGTCCGTCCGTCTGTTGTAATCACGCTACAGTCCGTAATAATAGAGCTAGGTTGATCAAATTTGGTATAAATATTACTTATAGTTGCAGGTTGTTTGGGATTGCAAATGGGCCATATCGGTCAATGTTCTGATATAGACCCCATATATAGCATCTAACTTGTTGTGATTCCTACTGTTCTCATATACTATATTTATTTTGTGTTTTTCGGTATTATTTTCTTTAGGTTTGAGTTATTTTGTGAGGTCACATGCTATCCATGGTGGAGGGTATATAAGATTCGGCATGACCGAACTTAAGGCTTTTACTTGTTTTCTATAGAATTGTTTGTTTTTAAAGATTAAAAGGCGCTTTCCTATATTTTATGTAAATCTCCTTAAAATATCTTAAAACAAATAGAATATATTATATACATATGTATTAGGGCGGGTCGATTTAAAAATCGCTCATTGCTCAGTGACATCAGAATTCGTTTTAGAGGTATGGTTCCTTCGGCAAAATTTCTTATTTTGATCCCTAGAATACGATTTTCAGTGAGCAATGGCGACTTTTTTCCTCCCCACAAATCGAAAATATATATCGTAAATATGACTGGCATGGATCTATGTCTTGTGGATGGATAATTGGCACATTTTTTCTATCAGTGTAGTTTTTGAATGATAATGGAAAATTTTTAAGACATGGCAATATTTGAAAATATTTTAAAATACTAGCCTTTATTCTGACCTTTTTCGTGGACGAGTCCTAATAAGGGGGTTCTTTTTACCGTTTTCAATATTGAATAGGTAACGCTACTTTATTTGACAACCGATTTAGCAGCAGATAGTTGTTTTTTATTTAGTTTGGTTTTCCATTTCATCATGGATAGCCTGAGCATCTGGAATCAAAACAAAAAACGCTTACAAATTGTTTAAATTTTAGGGTTCTGTTCGGCAAACTTTGTTCGGCGATGAAGCAAAATTATCGATTTTGGGGGGAAGATAATTCACAACTTTTTGTCCAAACACCAGTATATCCAGTTTGGCCGACGGAGTCATTGGTCCATATGTCTTCAAAAACAATGATGGACGGAACGTTACTGTCAACGATGAACTGTTTAGAGAAATGACTACAAGTTTTTTCGTACCTCAATTGGGCATTAATCGTGCTGACATGTGGTTCCAACAGAACGGTGCCACTTGCCACACAGCGCACGCTACAATTAATTTGCTCAAAGAAATTTTTGATGAACTAATAATTTCACGTAATGGTTCTGTTAATTGGCTACCAAGATGGTATGATTTAAAACGATTAGATTATTTTCTTTGCGTTTATGCAAAGTGATTCATCTGCACCGATAAACGAGTTATTGGCTAAATACTGCCTGAAATGCTTTGAAAAGCCGTGGCTGCCACATGACCCACATCATATTTAAACATTTGTGGCATAAAGTGATACCCTACACTCCTACTGCGATGCCTATTTGATTAAAATGGATCTGCTGATACGCCAACGTCAAATTCAATAAAAAACCAGTAAGGAAAGTCTAAAGTCGGGCGGTGCCGACTATATGATAACCTACACCACTCTAGTAAGATTGTATAACAATGAAATATCCGATGTATACTTCAAGTAAAATTTGTTTACACAATTTACATTTGGTACATCTCTGCCTCTGTTGCCAAATCGGACGTAACATATATATAACTAAATCTGAACCGATATTTTATTTAAATTCAGCAATGTTGGTCCATAGATCATTAAACTCTACCATGCTAAATTTCAAAACAATTGGATGTAAAATAGAGTTTCTATACACCGATGAAAATATTTGATTGGAATTCGATAGTAACAATAAAAAAATAGTACTAGCAACAAAAAGTCTATTGCATATACCGTGTGCCGGTTGTATTTATATATAAATAGTTAAAACAACAATTATAACATGAATGCGATCAAATGAAAATGCTTGCAACTAAATCGATGGTTGTGTCAATCGATTTAAGATTGTTTTTTTCATTGACACTCGGTTAGTTGTGGTAACTACTTTTAAATTGTCATTATAGTACCATATGATCGATATTTGGCAGTGACAACGATTGTTTTATTCTTGAAAACAGAAATTGTATCAATAGACCAAAGATTATTATTGCAACTGGTTTCTATAACAGAAAAAATATTACTAAAGAATCGTTTTTTGGTTATACCAATAATTTCCCAAATTTAGAATAAGTAAATATATTTTGGGAAATACAACCGAAAGCTTCGACATAAATAAATCGTCAACATTTTGTTCAAGAACGGTATGTGCCGTCAAATATAATTTTGTGCGAATAATAATGTGTGGAATGCAGCATTTGTTGTGCAAATTGTTTTACATAAATAAACCAGTAAGAAAGTTCAGTCGGGTAAACCGTCTTATGAATCCCCTCACCCTGAGTCCCAAAAAAAATATTGGTAATTTTATTTATTTTTTGTTTCGATTAAATTATTATCAATTTAAATTGCATGTAATAACTTTAAAGTATGTTCTGGTATTAAAGTTAAAATCTGTTAACTTTTAGTACAAAATGGTCCATTTGTGAGAGAGGTACCAAAAAGGGCGTGCCAATAAAGCCCAATTTTCTATGAAAGCATTACACTTTACAAAATTTGAAGTATTTATACGCACTGGTATTAAAGTTATAAGCTGGTAACTTTTGGTGCAGAATGGTCCATTTGTGTGGGAGGTTCCAAAAGGAGCGTGGCAACAAAGCCCAATTTTCTGTGTACTCAAGGTACTATGAAAGCATTACACTTTACAAAATTGCAAGTATTTGTATGCACTGGTATTAAAGTTTAAATCTGTTAACTATTGGTGCAAAATGGTCCATTTGTGTGGGAGGTTCCAAAAGGAGCGTGGCAATAATGCCCAGTTATCACTGTATTGTAGGTACTATTAAACCATTACACTGTAAAAAATTTCAAATCTTTGTATGTACTGGTAATAAAGTTATGTATATAAAGATATATGTATAATGTATATATATTTGAGTGGGAGCTACTAAAAGGGGCGTGCTAACTTCGCCCATTTTTCTCGAGGTAATAGTGACTAACAACCTAATAATATGTGTAGAATTTCAGAGGATTCAAATTAGTATTATAGAAGTTATTAAATAATCAATATTTCACTAAATGTTAACCCTTTGTGGGGGAGGTACTAGAAGGAGTGGACCAATATGACCCATCTTCGAACATAGCCGGAGACAGAAGAAAATATTACCACATATGAAATGTGATGTCAATCGATTACTCCTTTCGAGAGTTATCGTGCGCACCAGCCATCAGAAAGACAAACAGACAGACGGACGGACATTGCTCATTCGACTTAAAATGACCCAAAACGGCTATCCCCAGCACATATTTGAAGTCTTAGGTCACTCCTTCGATGTGTTATACTTTTGGCTCGTAGCAAATGATATATACCCTCCTCTCTAAGGTGAGGGGATAAAAATGAAGGCAACTATCATGAAATTGAAAACACAAGGATAAGCGATATTTGCATAAAAATATTGTTATGCATTGTACTCTCGTGTACTAAAATTTGTGTCAAATATTTCCACATCTCATAATAGTGATGAATTTGTAATATGAGATTTTTAATTTTGTTATGAATTGTTTGGTTTTTTGTTTAATAAATACAATAAAAAATAATGAAAACTGTTTTTAATTAACAATTTAAATATGACGACAAATTGTCGGAACAATCAATTTTTAAAAACAGTTGGTTGTGGCAACAAACAGAAAAAGATTTTAGCTATCATTTTCGTAGTTGGCGCACCAAATATGATTGTTGTCGACATGGAAGCAGAATTATACCACACAGGGTCAAATGGGAGGAAACATGTATATGGGGGCTAAACGAAATCTGAACCATTTTTTTGCAAATTCGGCAATGTTGGTCCATAGCCCAATATACTCTGCCGTGCTAGATTTCATAACGATTGGATGTAAAATAGAGCTTCTATATATCTGAAGGGCGCAATCGAAAGATAAATATATATGGGAGCTATATTTAAATCTGGACCGATTTTCTTCAAATTCAATAGGCTTTTTTACGTACGAAAAACTCCTAACTGCAAAATTTCAGCACGATCGGGGTGAAATTGCGATCTGTACTCAACGGACAACTTAAGATGGACAAACAGACGTACGGACGGACAGACATGGTAAAATCGACTGCGCTAGTGATTCTGAGTATTTCCGTATACTTTAAGGTGGGTCTAGCTGAACATCTGCCATGAAACAAACTTATACCCCGTACCACAGTGTGATGTGGGGAATAATAACAATATTCAGGATCGGTTGTAAAATCGTCTTCTTGAATATATATAAACCAAATCGGAAGGTTCACATTTTTCAAAAATAATTTCAATCAAAAAAAACTACCAAAACTTCGAAAGGATCGGTTATACAATATGGAATGTGAAGAAGGCAAATCGGAAGGTACGTTTATATTGGATCCATATTGAAAGATGGACTAATTTGGCCAATTACTTCCAGGAATAGTTATGGGCATAGTAAACATAATATGCTAAATTTTAGACAGATCGCTTGAATAGAGTATTTTCTAGATTATGAAGAAGTTAAATCGAAAGACACAGTTATATGGGGATATATATGCAAGCATGTACCGATTTGGTCCATTTTCAATAGCGTTCGTTCCTTTCACCAAGAAATTCCTTGTGCAAAATTCGTATGGATCGTATGGATATGAATTGAGCGACTTCTAGATCGTGAAGAAATTAAATCGTAGAAAACAGTTATATAGGTGGAATATATGCAAGCATGAACCTATTTGGCACATTTTCATTATCGTTCGTTCCTTGAACCAAGAAATTCCTTGTGCAAAATTTCGTATGGATCGGTTAATATTCGCGAGCTGTACTTTGATTACAAAAATGTGTTCACAGACGGACGGACAGACAGGCAGACGGACGGACATGGCAGTTGAATTGGAAAATTATTCTGAGTCGATCGGCATAATAAATGAGGGGTCTACATCTTCTCCTTTAAGGTGTTACAAAAAAATGCACAAAGCCATAATACCCTGTCCCACAGTGTATAAAGAACATCCGTTATAAGAGGAATACAATTAACATGTTTTCCTATTACCATATCAAGCTATTGGCTTTCGTTTCAAATAGATGTCCACGCGAACAGAATTTTCGATGATGTTCCAAAATTGTTGTCCATGACTGTATATACACATACTTATTGATCTTTTCACAAAACTTTAAGGTTTTCATTTATTGCTGTTTTCTAGGTTTTTCATTTAAAGGTCTTCACTTGTCTTTTCCCATGATGCCAGTAGTAGTAGTCCTGGCATATGAAGGAATTTTTTTGGCAAGCAAAATTATGTCAAATGTCCTGCCAAACCTTATACTCGTATGTATGTACACACTGTCATACTCACAAAACTATAGTGGAGGAGAAGACAAAGTAGAAGAAAACCCAATGGGAATCAAAGAGACAGTCAGTCACATGGTATTCGCCCAATAAAATCCTTCTTCGTAAGGGTTTTGAAATTTGTTCCATAAATATTTGAGTGTTGCTCTTAGTGTTTCCGGTAGTTTGAAGACATCGAGGTTAGAAGCTACGAGTATTATCGAATTTGACCAGAAAATCAAGGAAGTATGCAAGTGTGTGTGTGTGTGTACGATTGTATGTTTGCTATTTGGCGACGAATGATAAGAACAACAACAACAACAATGCTGAAAGCGACAACGTCATGTAATCGATATAATTCGTTCGAGTAGAGAATGGCCGCAGAGAGCAACGGCAACGGCAACTCAACATCCACCTCCATCTTCTTTTTCACCAGAGCAGCAGCGGCAATTCTTAATTCTTAGAGATGTGAAAAAGGCAAAGCTGCGCTGCTACTGCTGCTAGTGATGTTATTTCGCAGTCTTGCCCTTCTATTAGTCCTATGTCTTGGCTCACTGTTATTGTTCTTGTTGTTTTTGTTATTGTGTGGCTGTATGAACGCACGAAAGAACGAATAATAGTAATAGTAGTCGTCGTCGTCGTCAGTCATGTCTTTCTTTTTGTATCCCCGTACCACGATGCCTGAGTGTGGCTATGTGCGTGTGAATCGTTGATTTTTTTCATTTTCCTCTCATCGTTTTTATTGTTACGTTATTTTGAATGATGTTAAAGATTTATTTTCTAATGGGTGGGGGAGAGTGGAGAGGGAGGTTTTTTCCACTTTCCTCAAGTACTTGAGAAGGCGAGCATTAGTGTAAGAGTGTATGTGTTATTGTGGTGATTCCATTTCCATTTCCAACATAGAGGAAACAATGAAACAGTGGTTGGTAAAAACTTGATTCGTTTTTTTTGTGCTCACACTTGCGTTGTCGTTGGCGTCTTCTTCTTCTTCTTCGTGTTCTTTTGTTTGTTTGACTGTGAATTCTAGTGTAGTTAGATGACTACCTATAAGAGAGGGAGAGCGTGTTGGCGTGTGTGTTTCTTCACAAAATGTGTATGTATATGTTTTGTGAGAGTAAAGTGAGAGCCAACAAAATTTAAAGGAAAACTCTCGTGAGTGGGTCTTTAATAGCAGTACATCATTAAGAGTGAGAGTAAAGCTCTTTTTTTTTTGCTGTTACAGTGTTTTTGTTACGTTTACCCCGAAAAAATGAAAAAAAGACGAAGTAAAATAAGTTTTACTTTAATAAAGGAATATTTGTGAACAAATCCGAATCCTCCATTTCTTAGCAGAAAATTGGGAAACTTCAACAAATCATCCCAGAATATCAAATATGTGTATAAGCTTATCCCTTTTTAGTGCAGCATATAAATGTCCTTTTATGTCATTTAGAAAATATGACAAAAGTCCATTACATTACCATTCATTTATCTCTGATTCTAGATTAGGAAAAAATCAATAATTTTTTTGTTAATATATGCAAATTAATTCACTGTGTAGTTTGTGGCTCTTCCCAGCGCAGTGGGTCGTCGTCTTGTGTCTTTCCCTAGATGAGATCTTTGCTAGGAAAACCAGATTAGATCTTATTTCGTTAGCCTTAGAGGGTATTATTTAACACAAAAATTCCTTCACTTTGTGGCCCCGTTTTCTCGGGAGGGTATGGGTGCCTGCCTGCCTGCTGCCTGCGTATATGTGTCGTCGTTTCGTTTCTTTTCTGGTGTTCGTTAGCATGTATACCCCGAATATAGAAAATGTTGGTCGCAGGCTTGTTGGCTGGCTGGCTGGCTTGGTCGGTTGGTTGGTTCGCTGGTTGGCATTGCCTTCTTAAGGCTGATACACAATTTTTTTCTTGCCATCTTTTTTCTTTTTTGCTTTGGAATATCTCACACTTATTTCCATCTATGTATATTTCTCCACAGAAATTATCATATATATATATGCATATTTTTTCACTATTATTTGTTGGTCGTTTGCAGTATTTTCATAAACAAGTTTTGGCTTTTTTCTTCAATTCAATTCCAATAAATTCAATTCAATTCACCAAACTGCGTTCGTTTTTAAATATTTTACGTTTTTGTTGGGGAAAATTTCTTTCACTTGCTTGCAAAATTGCAAAAATTTCTTCACAGTAAAATTTGTAATCACCTTTTTAAATTAGTAAAGCGCAGCAAAAAAATTTTGTTCGTTCGATTTTATAAACGTTCACGGTCGATGTTCATAAGCGTTTGTAGGTAATATAGCCAATGATAGTCCTACTGAAGAAAAAGCTCTGATTATTCCTTTCATTTTGCGCATATATTCCTCACTGCGCATGTTGGGTGAAATCGATTTATTTGCAATGGACAAAAGCTTGCGACAGCCTACACACAGTTGTATTTCGAGGGGATAAACATGACAAAATAACAACATTTTTAAGAAATCTAACCAGAAAATACATGACATTTAACTAAATGTATTATCGAACAGCTCTCTCATTTATAGATAACAAGAAAATAGTAATAGTTCCTTTAGATACCGTCTCTTTTCATTAAGAATCCCTAGTAGTTGGCAACTCTGCTGTTAGTTCGTATGACATTCCTTGACATTTTAGTGGTAGTCGCTTTAATTACCCTCCATGTGCTTTTGTTCTTTGTGTAACCTCTCTATTTATCTCTCCCACATACATATCTCTTTTCCAGTGCGACCGACTAACTAATCTCTGGCTCTCCTCCCCCGCTATGCACACACTCTCTCTCTCTCTCTCACTAAATCTGAAGCACTCTCAAGGATTATGTCTTATCATCATTGTGTTGTTGGGGTTGTGAGATACCCCAAATGTTTGTTGTGTATTTGACATGTGCTCTGTGTTAACTTTTCACAAAGTTAATAGAAAAAAGCTCTTAATCTATTGACTTTGTGTTAAAAGCTCTAAGGGCTTTAATGACATCGGTTTTATTCGTAAATCGAAACATTTATAACTTTATTTAACTTTGGGTTGAGAAAATTGCTAAACCAAAAAAGTGAGAAAACTAAACTTTGAGCTTTTTTCCATTTCATAATGATTGTTGACTTGAAAAATGTGAGTTCTAAAAAAGCCTCCAAAAGTAAATGTAGCGCTTTTTGACATTTTATTTTATTGGTGTCTTGGAAGAGTAAAATAAAGCTGTTTATTTGACATTTCTATGAAGCGTAGTTTCGATTTTCATACACCAGATGTAGCTTTGATTTGAAATAATTATAGGTGACGAAGTCAAATGTTGAAATTTTATATCCGACAAAGAATATTAATGGCTGACTGGATGTATATCGAAGGTTTAGGGTTAAGATTTAGATTAGGTTGGATTAAGTTTAGATTTAATGTTAGAATTAAATAAATATACTCACGAGACATGCTCTCAGATTACTGAAGTGTCGGGAGCAAACACGAATAAAACTTTATGGTAAACATTTATGTCAACAATAATAAATAATAAGCAAGATGCTGTTAAAAAATTTATGAATATTAAAACAAGACATCCTAGTTTTAAGTGTTTATGTTATTACGATTCTTGTATATCCAAACTTATGTATGAAAAAAAGACTCAATACACCAGAAACTTGTAAAATAAGCAAAATGTTTGCCAATCAATTGAAAATTTTATTGTGAATTGAAAATTATTTAAATGGCTTTCAGGTTGAGAAATGGATTCCGGATTCAATGAAAATACACCGAAAGAAAACCCCTCGTTATCCGAACGAATTCGTGCTTTGCAGCAATGAATATTTTCATTGGAAGAGTGCGAAACGAGATGACGAGTAAGAAGGTTGACTCGTCGCTGTAATTTTTAAGTGTTTAAATATAATTTTTTTCAATTCCTGATGATGATCCACGAAGGGAATCGAAATATTGAATAAATAAAAAGAAACAACAAACTAGACCTCGAGTTCAATTATTTAAACTTTTTTAAAAAAACTTAATAAAGTACAAAGGTCGAATATCAAAAATAATAAGAACTAGGAGGTCAAAAATATACATCAAATAACAATAAGTGATAACAGAAGATAGTAATTTGCTCTACGATGCTTGTTTAAAGAGCTGTAGCCATTTTAAATTCTGCTAAAAAATTACAAATTTTAGGCCAAAAAATAAGTGTTAAAAGAATATAGTATCATTCGCTCTACGATTTTTATTTAACGAGATATTCCCATTTAAGTTCTGCTAAGAATATTAAAAAATTGTGTCCCAAAAACAAGTGATAACAAAATTTTAACATTAACCAGTAAGGAAAGGCTAATGTCTACATAAATTTTTTACATAAATTTACTTTTGGGACATTTTATACTTAAATAATACCCTGTACCACAGTGTGGTGTAGGGTATAAAAACGATTGGATCTAAAGAGCCAAATCGGATGAAACATATATATGGGAGCTATAGCTAAATCTTAACCGATTTTCTTCAAATTCGGCAATGTTGGTTCATGGATCAAGAAACTCTACCATTCTAAATTTCAAAACGATTGGATGTAAGATACAGCTTCTATAGAACTAAAGGGCCAAATCGGACGAAACATATATATGGGAGCTATAGGTAAATCTTAACCGATTTTCTTCAAATTCGGTAGTGTTGGTTCATGGATCAAGAAACTCTACCATTCTAAATTTCAAAACGATTGGATGTAAAATACAGCTTCTATAGAACTAAAGGGCCAAATCGGACGAAACATATATATGGGAGCTATAGCTAAATCTTAACCGATTTTCTTCAAATTCTGTAGTGTTTGTAGTGTTCTAAATTTCAAAACGATTGGATGTAAAATACATCTTCTATAGAACTAAAGGGCCAAATCGGACGAAACATATATATGGGAGCTATAGCTAAATCTTAACCGATTTTCTTCAAATCGCGACCAAAGTGTGAAAAGGCACTAAGTCCCCTTTTTGCTAAAATGTATTTTTTTGAAGCGTGAACAAGATAAGTTGGATTTATATCGATTTGGAAGAAAAATCAAGAATAGTCATGTTTTGTCATATTTAACAGCTGAATCGTGGAAGCGGAAGTACATTGTCTCTTCTGTAAAAATTTAAATATTTGTGTTAGCGTCTTTACGATCCTACCAATTACTTATTCAAGAAGCACTTCAGGAGCTATAGGTAAATCTTAACCGATTTTCTTCAAATTCGGTAGTGTTGGTTCATGGATCAAGAAACTCTACCATTCTAAATTTCAAAACGATTGGATGTAAAATACAGCTTCTATAGAACTAAAGGGCCAAATCGGACGAAACATATATATGGGAGCTATAGCCAAATCTTAACCGATTTTCTTCAAATTCGGTAGTGTTGGTAGTGTTCTAAATTTCAAAACGATTGGATGTAAAATACATCTTCTATAGAACTAAAGGGCCAAATCGGACGAAACATATATATGGGAGCTATAGCTAAATCTTAACCGATTTTCTTCAAATTCGGTAGTGTTGGTTCATGGATCAAGAAACTCTACCATTCTAAATTTCAAAATGGTTGGATGTAAAATACAGCTTCTACAGGACTAAAGAGCAAAATCGGACGAAACATATATATGGGAGCTATAGCTAAATCTTAACCGATTTCAACCAAATTCAATAGGGATCTTTACAGCTGCGAAATACTCTAAACTGCAAAATTTCAGAACGATCGGAGTCAAATTGCGACCTGTAGTCGACGAACAACCTTACATGGACAGACGGACGGACGGACGGACGGACAGACATGGTTAAATCGACTCAGCTAGTGATTCTGAGTCTATCGGTATACTTTAAGGTGGGTCTAGCTGTGTTTTTTTCAGGTGTTACAAACATCTGCCGTGAAACAAACTTATAATACCCTGTACCACAGTGTGGTGTAGGGTATAAAAATTTTGCATTTCGCTCTACGGCGCTTATTTAGATAGATAATTCCAATCTAAGTTCTGCTAAGAATATTAAAAAATTTTGACAAAAAAAAGTGATAAGAAAATGTTAAAATTTTAAATTTAAATAAGAAAATTCAAAATTTGGCCAAAAAATAAGTCGTCATTTCAACGAGATATTGCCATTTTAAGTTTTGCTAAGGAAATACAAAATAAAGGCAAAACAGAAGTGATAACAGAATATTGTAATTTTCGCTCTACGATACTTATTCACAAGATATTGACATTTTAAGTGTCGCTAAGAAAATTCGAAATTTTTTCTAAAAAATAAGTGATCACAGAATATCGCGGGATATAACAATTCTAAGTTTTGCTTAAAAAGTTCGAAATTTGGCCAAAAGATAAGTGATAACAAAATATCGTAATATTAGCTATACGCTGCTTATTTAACGAGATATTGCCTTTTAAAGTTTTGCTAAGCTAAATTCAAAATTTTGGCCAAAAGATAAGTCAACCCAAAATGTCGTAATTTTCGCTCTACGATGCTTGTTTAACGAGAAATTTTCATTTGAAGTTTTACTAACGAAATTCAAAATATTGACCAATAAATACTTGATAACTGAATATCGTAATCATCACATATTATTGCTATTTGAGGTTACATTCAACAAACAAAATTCCTAAGAAAATTAACAATTTTAGCCCAAAAATAAGTGATGACAGAATATCGTAATTTTCGCTTTACGTTGTTTATTAGGTGGAGATCTTGTCATTTTAAGTTTTGCTAAGAATATCCTAAATTTTTGAGAAAAAATGAGTGATAACAGAATATCGTAATTTTCGCTCTTCGAAGCTATTTTAATGAGCTATTGTCATTTAGGGTTTTTCATAAGAAAATTATAAATTTTTGAGATAAAACTAAGTGATTACAGAAATCGTAATTTTCTCTCTTTGAAGCTATTTTAACGAGATATTGGCCTTTATGATGCTTTTTTAAATTTTGCTAATTGTGGCCAAAAAAATAAGTGATAACAGAATATCGTAATTTTCCCTCTGCTACGCTTATTTAACAACATATTGTTGACATTTTAGGATTTGCTAGGGAAATTTGATAATTGTTTAAAATTGCTTTAGTCTTAAATAATTTATTTTGTCTGTAAATAACAAATTGTTGAGATCGGTGTAAATATAAATTTCTTGGCTTGAATACAATTACTTATATATAGAACACATTTTTCTTCTTGCACCTTTAAGTGCACTCCTATTCAATGTTATCAAAACAAATGGACGTCGAATATAAATCCAAGTGTATACTTAGATTCTTCTCAATTCGTTCTCAAATGACAAATAGTAGTACATTTCTCGCAATCAAAAGGAATACCGAAACAATTTATATTGTCGCAGAACCTTAATCCTCTTCAAAGTAAAAGAAATGAAAATAAACCGGACAAAGAGCAATAGCTGTGGTCATGAGTAGAGGGAGACTGTCTTTTTTGAATAATAATGGGGTGTTAATTTGACAGCTTGTCACCGCAGGTGTGATTTATTGATCATTAATGTCAAGAGGTGTGAATAAATGGTATATCTGAGATTTTTATAGCCATCAGGTGTACATATAGATCGCACCCCCCATCCTAATGTGTATTGAGATCCCACCCCATCCTAAGTGATCGCATATTGGTTGCCGTGTGTTTGTGTCAAATGAGATTTTTATAGCCACCAGGAATGTATTAAGATCCCACCCCATCCTAAGGGATGGCATATTGGTTGTCGTGTGTTTTGTGTATGTTGCCTTTTTTTGTCTAAATCTGTTTGAATATGAATGAACAATTTAGGTTCGGCAGGCAGTATTTTTTTCTGTTTGCTTTTTATGTTTGAGATGGAGTTAGTCCTGCATCTAACACGTGTTTACTGGTTCTTTCCTGCGTTGTGGGAGGGCGGTTTGCTAGTTATTGATTTATGAGTTTACTTATGTGTGCGGACTGCATGTTTTCGTGTGCGGACTGTTTGTTTTGTTGTTGTCATATATGTATATTGTACTCTCACCCATCCTAAGAGATCACATATTGTTTACCGTGTGTTTGGTGTATGTTGCTTCATTTGTCTAAGGCTGTCTAAAAATATAATAATTTTCTTATTTGCAACGACTAGATATCGTCAAGCATTGGTTTTTCGGTTTTCTTTTGTACAAGATGTTTAAAAGATAAACATTGGGAATCGGCTGTATTTTAGTTATTGTTTTGGGTATGTTGCTTCATTTTCATTGTGTATGATATTATAAACATTTTTCGAATGACTTCTGTTGAAGAATATTCTGTCGCCATTTATTGAAATTCTGGTTTTAGCAGACACATCATACCCTTTTGAGCATTTCTAATTAGCCTATACACTTGTTATTTTTATAATGTAGCAATATATATATCCAGACTTATCATATGTGAAGTAATGGTGTCATGTCTATTACTTCAGACTTCTTTATTAAACAATTTTGAATTGCTTGACCCCCCGGAAATCTTTCAAAGATTTCTAGTTGACTTATACATGATTACCAATGATTGGTGGTAGCTAAATAGATGCAGACTTATATCCTTTTTTGTAATTTCAAATTCAAAAAATATATATATATTAAGCAAAATAGTGGTTTCAAATCAGTGTGTGTTTGATCCTCATCTGGGTATCTAACAAATATTAAAAAAAAAAGAAAATCATGAGTAGCCAAACTAATGTGTGTTTTGCGGCAGAATGGGAGGAATGGACTCCTGAAGACTTTGCACCCAAACCCTCAACGAAACTACCCGAGGAGCCGAAAAATCTCTCGGAAAACAAAGAGGTTGCGGCTGAGCGAGAGTTGGTGTCTCCTCCGGAGGATTTACCTTTAATCCCATTAATGAACAAGAGGAGGAGAAAGATGTTGATGAGTAAAAGGGTGAAAACTCAAAAAAAGAAAGGAAATCGCCAACTTCTAAAGAATATTAGAAGTTTAGTAAAGGGTGAGGTGCAGAAGCTGTTAAAAAAACAGCTGATTGCTTTGCGAGCAGCCTTCAAGGAAGAAGTAAACCACCATGCAGATTTAGTGGATGATGATGACCCCGAGTCCATTACACCCAATGGCCAAATATTGACCGATGAATATTTAGACGAATTGTTGGGGATGGATGACATTCAGATGGATGATGCGATTGGGGGTCTGCCATCCCTAATATTAAATGTGGAAGAAAGGCCAAATTGGAAACCTAAAAATGTGAAGCGGTCAAGGAAACCGCTAAATAAAATGTATTTGGAATACGCTACACAAATTTAAATATGTAGTTAATATTTATTAAGATTTTATATACAATAATATTAATTTTTTATAATTTAATTAATACATATTTTATTTAGTTATAAACAATAAAAATTATATAAATCGAAATATTTAGTTTTCTCATTCATCTGGGTTATACAGGGTGGGGATCCTTAGAAGATCTAACAGTTTTTTTTTTATTTTTTTTTTTTTTAATTTGTTATGAACAATAAAGAAATATGTAAATCCGAAATATTTTGTTTTCTTATTTATTGGGTGGAGGGGAGGTTTTCTTAGTAAAAGAATTACACGGTTTTTCCCTACAGGAAAACGTTTTCGAATGATACACATGCTTGAGCTCGATGACCTACAAAACATTGTGTTTTCAGTAACATAGCTGTAATAAAATACATTTTCTCTTTTCATTGTTTATGGATAGGATTGTCGGGGGGTTCTATTCATCCTTAAGACCATTGACCTCTCATGAAATTTTGTTTAACTAGTCTTTTTTCTTGCGTCGATCACTATTTTATTTTCTAGTATTCGTTGTAATACTATTTTTCGTCTAGATGTGAGTAATTGTAGAGGAGTGTAGTGTTGGATTTAGTGTGTCTTAAACCGCAGACGGATAAACATCCCATCTCAACCAACTAGACAATTTACTTCAAGTTTATTAAAAAATTAAGAAAGGAAATAATGGCTCCCAACGTGTGTATGTTCTGCAATGAAGTTTTCAGTGCAATGAGATTTTACATGCAACACATGAAAAAGCATTGTCCATCGTGCAATGAATACATTCCAAATGTATATGTGATGAGATATCATCAAAAAGTATGCAATAAAGCTCGTACAGCTAAATTATTTTCTAATAATTATGATAGTATGCGGTATGCGGCACCAAATTACCACCAACAACAACAAAATTATTGGCAGTACACACAACCTCATTCAATTACTCAGCAACAAAATGCATATGAAGCCCCCAATCATCATCAACAGCAGATTGATTACCAGAATGCGCTACCGCTGGCCAATATTCAAAATTATTATCAATATTTCCAGCATCAACCGTCAGCATACTACAATCAAGCCGTTCTTCAACATCATGAACCCCAAACATGGGACACCTTACAGAGTACCTACCAAAACCAACTTGTGGCAACTCCTAATACTGGACAAGTAGGACAGAGCTTTAATATTTCGCTACTAGAGCAACCATCACACTCTGGCCATGCTCTAGTTAACAAAAATGGGAAACCGTATGACTTTTGTGAAGACTGCAATAGACCTGTTCAGGTGAAGCATGTTCATGAGCGTACCCAAGAGCATAAGACGATAGTCAAGAGGAAACTTAGCGAACATATCAACGTTCTAAAAAGTTCATTCGACAAGCGTATTGCAATTTATGAATATCCTAATTCAAAAAATATTCTTCTTCCACAAGAGTTTTTACTGGAGGCGAAGCAGACATTAATTAAACTTTTAAAGTTAAAATTGGATGAATATAGGACTATAAAATTCAATATGCAACTAGTGGGGCAATATAAACAACCAGCTACGGAATCAAACACAGATTCACAAGCTAATGCTAAATCCCCATTACCACTTAATATAGCCCACATAACAAAAATGAATTTGCTGACACTGTCCGATGACATAGAATCGATATACGCAGACCAAATCGATGAAATATTAAATAAAATGTCGGAATTCCAGGAGAGAGACTCAGGATGGGCATTACAGAGAATTGAGTCGCTGGAAATAAATATCAATAAATCAAAGCTAACAAAAGGAGCTAAATTTATTAGGACACCTACATCTCTGTTTAATAAAAAGGCATGCCTCAACATTAAAAATTCGGATGACTTTTGCTTCAAATGGTGCTTCGTAGCAGCGTTGGACGTCATGCCCCCTCATAATCAATGCTTAACATCATCATACAATGTGGATATTAATAGCGATATACTTTTGCTAGAAAGTGGTATACCATTAAATTTTAGAGGATTACATTTCCCATTATCAATCAAGAATATAAAAATGTTTGAAGCTAATAATCCTCATATTAGCGTAAATGTCTTTGGTTATGAGGGGGATGAAGTAGTAGGACCATACTACCTTACAAAGCAAGAGAAAAACATCCATATAAATTTAATGCTGCTTCAGGAAGATCAACATTTCCACTACATTTTAATAAAAGATATGACAAGGTACTAAAATTTGTTTTATTAGTATATACTAACAAACTGATTAATGTTTTTTTTTTTTTTTTTTTGTTTTGTTTTTTTTTTTTTTTTTAGACTTCTAAGAAGGCATCTAACTACAAATACTGGTAGCCTTTATGTATGTAATGGGTGCATACAACATTTTACATCTGCAACAAAATATTCGGAACACAAACAAGAATGTGGAGGTATTGTAACACATTTACCCAGTGAAGACAAGGCCATTCTCAAATTTAAACATTATGAGAGAAAGCTACGAGTACCATTCGTCGTGTACGCCGATTTTGAATGTTTACTGGAGGATGTAGGAGTACAACGCGGGAAAACTCAGGTATTAAAGAAACATATACCATGTGCTTTCAGCTACATAATAAAATGTAGTTTTAATAGTAGCCTCGATAAGTTTGTTAAGTACACAGGGGATGATGCCTCTAAAAAATTTGTAAACTCTCTTGTTAGCGATTGTAGAGAAATTTACAATAATTATTTATGTAAATATAAGTCAATGGATAGATTAACGCCCTTAGAAGAAAACAGTTTCACAACATGTGAAAACTGTCATATATGTGGGAATGTTTTAGAGGGGGATAGGGTAAGGGATCATTGTCACTTAACGGGAAAATATCGAGGTGCAGCTCACAGTCAATGCAACCTTCAGTTCAGAGTTTCTAAATTTATCCCCATTTTCTTCCACAATTTTTCGTCCTATGATAGTCATCTTTTTGTTAAAGACCTTATGGATATTGAAGGAGACCTCACAGTTATTCCACTCAATAAGGAAAAATATATTTCTATGACTAAACACATTCCAATGAAAGACAGCCAGCCACTACAATTAAGGTTCTTAGATAGCTTTAGATTTATGGCTGCAAGTTTAGATGTGTTAGCAAACAATTTACCTAGGGAGGCACTAAAAACAGTTCGAGAGCACTTTCCATTAGATATCGAATTTAATCTTATGCAGAGGAAGGGAGTATTTCCATACGACTATATATCTTCATTTAGTAAATTGTCTGAAAACAAACTCCCTTCGCGTCAAGAGTTTTTCAACAATTTGACCAACACGGAATGTTCTAAAAGTGATTATAAACATGCTCAAGATGTTTGGTCAAATTTTGGTTGTCAAACTCTCAAAGATTATATGGAATTGTATCTAAAGACTGATGTACTATTATTAGCTGATATTTTCGAAAATTTTAGAAATTTATGTATTGAAGTCCATGAGCTAGACCCTTGTCAATATTATACAGCACCATCTCTTTCATGGGACGCTATGTTGCTGTGTACAAAGGTTGAGCTACAGCTTCTAACGGATATAAATATGTATAATTTCTGTAAAAATGCGATAAGAGGGGGAATTGTTCAGTGTTCAAAAAGACACTCTCTAGCAAATACTCCAGGGATGACAAATTATGATGCAAATAAGCCTATCATAAATATTTATTATCTAGATGTTAACAACCTTTATGGGGAAGCAATGAGTCAGTATCTACCAGTTAACAATTTTAAATGGGTTGAAGGCGATGACTTTGAAAAATTATGTGAAGAAAAATGTATAAAAAGTATACCAAACGATTCTAAAATCGGATACATTTTCAGTGTCGACTTGGAATACCCAGTTGAAAAACATGACGATCATAATGATCTCCCCTTCTGTGCAGAAAATAAGAGGGTTGGGGGTTCAAAGTTCAAAAAATTAATCACCGATTTCAGTGATAAAGAGTCATATACAATCCATTATAGAACACTTAAACAATGTTTAAACAATGGGTTAAAATTGAAAAAAGTTAACCGCATCCTTTCTTTTACGCAAGATAATTGGTTAAAAAAATATATAACGAAAAATAACGAGCGTAGAAAGCAAGCTAAAAATACGTTTGAAAAAGATTTTTATAAACTTTTAAATAACGCTGTATATGGAAAAACCATGGAAAATGTTGATAAAAGAAGGGATATTAAAATTGTTAGACATTGGGATAGAACGAACTGTAACAAATTAGGCGCAAAAGATTTAATATGTAAGCCTAATTTTAATAGTTTAGCACACTTTTCTGAAAATATGGTTGCTATAGAAATGAATAGAGTTAAAACATTGTATGATAAACCATTATATTTAGGTTTTTGTATTTTAGAGCTATCTAAGTGGGTGATGTATGATTTCTTTTATGATTTTCTTAAGAAGAAATTTGGTGATAGTTTTTGTCTGAACTATATGGATACTGACTCATTCATTTTAACATTTTATGGTGTAAATTTATTCAAAGACATATCCAAGGAAGATTTAATTATGCGTTTTGATACATCAGATTTCCAGCCAGACAATCGTGATGGTATACCTCTTGTAAATAAAAAGGTAATTGGTATGATGAAGGATGAAAATTGTGGTAAAATAATGACGGAGTTTGTAGGGCTTAAACCAAAAATGTATGCCATAAAAGTAGAAGGAGGGGAAGAAACAAAAAAATCTAAGGGCGTTAAAAAATCCGTACTTAATAAGTATACAATAGACACTTATAGAGATTGTCTTTTAAACAGGAAAAAATATTGTGATAGTATGATTAATTTTAGATCAAAAAATCATGTGATATATACTAATAGTGTCAATAAAATATGTCTAAATTATGAAGACGATAAACGTAAAATTAGAGCTGATGGCATAAATACATATGCTTGGGGCCATAAAGATATTGATAAGGACATAGTTGTAGATACAATAGATTTAAATTCTATAACTCCAATGGAGGTATGTAATATAAATCTAAGTGGCATTGACTGTCAAGACATAGCATCTCCGGATGAAATCCCCGATTGGATTTTTTAATTTATAATTTGTAACTAAATTAAGAAATGATATTTTTTATTTTTAGTTTTATTTTAAATGATTTTGTAAATAAAATAAAAAAAAAAAAAGATTCGTATTTTCATTGTAAAATAATATATGTTTTTTATTTATTAACAATGGTTTGCTGGTAAGTAATATATTTATACATCATTTATATTTAAATAATTTTTCTAACAATGCCAGTCAACGGAGTGTATTCCACTAAGCGATCGTGAATAATTAGACAGTATGCTGATGTATTTTGAGGTATGGATGTGCTTGTCTCAAACTGAATCTTCAAATCAATCGGGCCACTCTTAACAGCTTCGTTCTGATTGCTAACATCGATTACAGCAACTGGGTTTTCCTTGAAATTTCCGAAGGAAAGCAATGGTTGAGGCTCCCTCATATAAAAATTTTGTTGAAACTTTGTATACATGTCATATAGAATAGCATAACGGTTTTCTCCAAACTTTAAATTTAAATCGTCATAGGGATAAGTATCTGAATTCAAGTGTACTTTTATATTACTCAAATCACAGTGTACAAATTTATTCTCTTTCTCAAAAACTACAATGACATATCGTGGTCTCTCGCGGTTGGCAGAGAGCTTAACGTTCCAACTATGTTTGGTTCCACCAGTAAATGTAGGATTAAAATAGCAGTCCCAGCTGCGGAAAGCTATTGGTAGCGCTTTCCCATCCTTGATAGTCTTCATAAAGTTTATTTTTATATAGTCGGCCAAATGAATGTGATGAACTTTCCATACAATATTTGTAATTGTTAAACGAATATCTTCCTTTGTATTAGTCGAATAGCATGCGTTGCTATCACTGGCGCTACGCAAAAGTATTAGATCATGTTTACTATTACATAGTACTTTGTTAAAGTCCTCAGCAAAACCAAGAAGACGGTTTAGGGGTATGCAGAAATTGAAAGAAGTTCTCGATAAATCTCCATCTGTACTCCAGCCAGCATTACTCATCATAATACTTTCAGATTCATTTAGAGAAATGTAATTTTTAATTTTACTTGCAACACCCAGATAACGTGTACGATCAATTTCAATGCCATTCAATTCATAACGAATTTCGTCAAACATGTATCCCACACAATTATTTCTCAGCCGGGCACTTGAAGTTATTTCCTCACTTACGGTTTTCAAATGACCCTCAATGTACAAGTAGCTCTCAGACGGTAGAATATACAAATCTTGGTTTTGAATACTTATTCTTATCTCGTCATTGTTTTTATATGACTGAATGTATGGGACATAGCTGTGGTAGTCCTTCTTCACAATTGACTCGTCTGAGAAAGGTTTTTCGGTAATATTTAAGATACTAGACATGTTGTTTAATTTTCAGTTTAAGTAGTTTTAAAAATTGCTTATTTTCTTTTGTTAGGGGTGGTCTTGTTGGTTTGACAGATTGCATAGGAATGTTTACAACATTCTGTTTATATTTATATTTATTATAAATTATCATATTTATCTCGGTCTAAGGTGAATTCTAAGGGTGATTTCTTCTCCGCGAAAGTTAATTAAACGTCCTTCTTGATCCACGATTCGTACTTCAAGGTAACTGATTTCTCTGACGTTTACAGGCAAATAAATTAGATTGCTAGGTCTCTCAGTTAATTTATAGCCCGGAGGAACATCTAAGGAAAATTCGTGAAGAATATGGGCAGGAGAGTCGTTAAGGAATGATCCAGTTACAATGTTACAGTGTATTTGCAACACATTGACTTTTAAAATGTTCACAGGAAGATTTGAAATGTGTTTTTTTCCAGACTCTAATATACGTGCATCAAACCCAAGGAGTCTAGCTATTGACCGTTTTTTATTGAAAAACACAGGGTCGTGTGATGACTTGATCTCAATTTGTAATGTGTTATTGTTGGCTGCGATTTCAATTGACTTTTTTGTCTTGTTAAGAGACTCGAACTTTGCAGTAATAAAATCTGCAATGTCTTGTAGTTCATATGACCCTATAGGAATTTCTATTATTTCATTCCCAATATGAAATAAATTATTGTCAATGTCGACGTTGGGGATTGAGTTGTATGACTGAAAGTCGATAAGACAACATTCATAATCATCATCACCTAGTTCGATTGGTGGTGAGTAATTTGACGTCAAAATTGATTTTTTACCGCTCAAAGTAAATGTTCTCAACATCATGAAATACTAAATACGATTAAATGAAAACGCTTTGTACATAGTGTTTTATTATATAATTTATTGTGTATTGAAAAACTTAAAGTATAATTTATAAGACATCATTTTTATTTATCCAAGAGTTATGTTGACTTGAGAATCCCAGCCACTTTACCAGCACTTTATCACCCCTCCGTCTCAGCACTTTTTCTACTAGGTACACGTTTGGGTATCTTGTACGTAAAAGCTCTTCCTTGTAGAATCCTCCCTGTATTGGATTTCCTTCATAGTCTTCCAACAAGTATGTAGTCGGATCGGTATTTCTTACAGCACGTATTTTGAATATTTCTGTAGTCCAGTTTGGAGTATATCCCTTCTCAAATACATTTTTATATTTACTGATGCGTACGTTGTCGCCTACATGAAAATGTGGAGATCTATAAATTTTCAAATGGCTGTATACAGTGTCCAGCAAATTTTTCTCATTTGATGCATTAACGTTAATTGGAGGCATTTTAATGGTTCGATGTGTATTTTTATTATATTGTTTTATCAAGTCTTTATAAAGATTAACCCAGTGATAGGTACCATTATAACTAAATTCTTTCCACATCATACCTTTTAGAGTTCTATTGAATCGTTCGACAATTGAAGCTTTCATCACGCTGAAGGTTGAGTAGTGATTGATTGAGTACTTTTTCATAAGTTTATCAAATTCTTTATTAAAAAATTCTTTACCATCATCAGTTTGTAAATTTTTGGGGATTCGCCCACATTTTAAAATTTTGTGAAATGCATCAGATACATCAGCAGAATTTTTCGTTTTAGTTGCTTCAGCCCATGCGTATTTGGAAAATGTGTCGATAACAGTGAGTAAAAACCTGTAGCCATTGTTTATGTTAGAGTAATTACCCATTTCTACTAAATCAGCTTGCCATAAATCATCGAAACCTTTCATAATAACTCTTCGACGTTTAAAATTTTTCCTTGCTTGAGTATGAAGCTCATTTACTAAAGCCCTTTTTTCCATTGTTTATTTTCTTTTGCTGTTGTTGTCATAGATTATGGTTGAGGTTGATAGAAATCTAGACAAATCGGTGCGAATATCTCTAAGATTTTTCTTTATCTCGGAAATTTCGGTTCTGAGAGTAGCAATTTCTTTAGTTAAATCTAGTCTCAATACTTCTTGTATGTGGTTGATTTGCGCATGTAGATATGTTTGGTTGATTCCATCCGTTCCTTCTCTGGGGGGTGCGACGTTTCGGATTCTTTTGTTTTGAATGTCCACATTGTTATCTTCATCCAGAACGATTTCCAAAGTTTTCGAATCATTTTTCTTTAAAGCCACAGAATTGTATTTTTGACTGTAATAGTGTCCAAATTTGTCGACAGTCATAGATATTTTTATTCTATAATATTTGCTTCTCGTAATTCTTCAATAATTGACACAATTTCATTTGTATGATTATTGTGACCAGCTTGTTGTGATGCAGTCAAAAGCTGTAAACGTTCTACCATTTCATTGGGGTCATCCCAGTATATATAGTTGGGCTTCTGAAGATTTACTCTCATTAGTCCTTTACCAGTGTAAGTATCCTCAAATAAATGCTTTATTATTTTCTTGTACTTGTTTCCTCTGTTACTTTTAATTCGCTCACTGGAGTCATAATTTACTTTATGTGCATTTGTTTTAAGTAAAATAGCTTTATATATTTGCATTTCAGATTTATCATAGTTTTTTGGGTTTTTAAAGAAAAGCAGTTCAAATAATCCCGGAGTGTATGCCCAATGCTGGTTACCAATAATAATTTTCTCATCGCTAACTTTCAAAACTTCATTTCCAAATTTCCATTCTCCATTTTCGTCTTTATTAGGACCATATATAACATCCAATTTTTTATTCGTTTTCAAGTAAGATAGATTAGGTACTTCATCATCGAGTTGCGAGTAAAACGTTTCCTCATTACCAAAATTTTCTTCATTATATAGGTCACCATCTTTAAAAGTATTGACATTTTCTCGTACGCTACCTGTATTGTTTTTCAGAGTACTTTGCCTCAAAAGTTCATGATTTAGTTTTAATTTGTTGGGTGTGCTACCAATTAAAGACTCTTGAAAGGGCTTTCTTGAAAAAAACGTGTTTTCCATTTTTGGTATGATTGAGTCGTGTACGTGGTCGTTTGATAATTTGACCAGTTTTTGTAGCGGTTCCGTTAGCGGTTTAAAGGTATTTTGCAATTCAGTTGATGTTGCATCCTCACCCAGTTTTATGCTTTGGAACTTTTTCTTCAAAATATTTCGGGATTTTACTAGTTGCTTTAATATTTGCTCATCCATTATAACCTTTATATGTAAACGTCTAAATACGACTAAACGTGTATAAAAATGTCAAAGCCTTTTCTATAACGACCGCCACAAAGCTCATCGTCTTTACTAATAACTAGGAACCCATACTTATCCTTCCAACATTCTCGACATATGTTTCGGAAATTCTCGAGACTCATATCACCTCCGACATGATCATTATAAATATGCTTCAAATTCAATTCATCTTGCTTAAACATGATAATCATATTAGCATTATCGCGAATCAAGTGTTTTGGTATGCGGGTGTATGTTTGACACAGGTAGAATGAGTCGACATTTTTATGTCTACCCATACAAAAATACGTTCGAATATTATTCTGTTTGTCGCAGGCAACATCGTCAAAAATTATGATCGAATTCGGGTTTATATTTTCAGGTTGAATCACATCAGCATTTTCAGAGAAGGTGAAGAAACCCATACCCTTTACCGATTCAACAAGCTTCTTTAGATATTCATATTTTGGCTGATAAAGCGACTTTGAATAAATGTATACGTTCTCAAATTTCAAACCATTGGGGCTCTCGATAAGGCTGAGCATGACATTTGTCTTTCCGCAATTTGACGGACCCACTATCAAAGCTCGAATATAATTAGGTAACAGGGAGCTATGTCTTTTCCTATTATTTTGCACGAAATCCAAATTTCGTACAAAAATATTTGATTGTTGCTTTACTAATCGCATCTTGATTACTAAAAAGTTTTAGAGAAGTGCACATCTCTTATATTAAATTTTTATTTTAGCAAGAAAAAAAAAAAAAAAAAAATATAAAATGATTGTGTATCAGAAAAATGCACTTAAATCCAAAAGAACCGTTGAAGGAAGAGGGTTGGTGAATAACTTAATAAATTCGTTGCCAGTTGAGTTACATATCCCCGGATACCAATTTTGTGGTCCTGGTACAAAGTTGAGAAAACGATTGGAAAGAGGTGACAAGGGTATAAATCCATTGGACGCTGCCTGTCGAGTACACGACATTGCATATTTACAAAGCAATGATATTGCTTTGCGCCATCAAGCTGATAAAGTGTTAACAGAAAGAGCGTGGGAAAGAGTAAAAGCCACAGATAGTAGAATTGGAGAGAAAATCAGCGCATACTTTGTCACTAACGCTATGAAAGCTAAAACTAAGTTTGGGATGGGTATAAAGAGGCAAGTAAAGAAGAAAACTCAAAAATTGTGTGGCAGAAATATTTTCATTGCTGCCATTAAGAAAGCCACCATGCTTTTAAAAAAGGAAAAACCTGAAAATATTTATAGCGCCCTAAAAATCGCTAAAAAAGTAATTCAAAAATCGTTTCGTGGGAAAAAAGCTAAAATTGTTATTCCAAGAGTAATCAACGTACCCAAAACAGGTGGGTTCCTTCCTCTTATACCCATTTTAACTGGACTTGGAGCATTGGGTGCTTTGGCTTCTGGAAGTGCATCCATTGTAAAGGCTGCCAACTCTGTAAAAACCGCTAGACAACAGCTCGAAGAAGACAGACGACATAATAAGGCTATGGAGCGTATTTCTATTGGAAAAGGACTTTTTCTAAAGCCATATAGAAAAGGAATGGGTATTGCATACAGTGGAAAAAAATCGTTTTCAAAAAACTAATAAAACAGCTACCTAAGAGACCTCTAACTGATATCGATTTAAAGGAATTTGGAGAAATGTATATTCCTCATTTTAGAGGTGTATTCATGCGCGATAAACTCCCAAGAAAACCACGCACAATAGAGTCTGGGGTGGTTAATCTTGACTCATATAAGGGGAGAGGCACTCATTGGGTGGCATACTATAAAAATAAACAGCAAAATGAGTATTTCGACAGTTTTGGAAATCTTCAACCGCCTTTGGAATTAATAAATTATTTGGGGGCGAACATAAACTACAACTATAAGAGAAGACAACAATTTGATACTGTAAATTGTGGCCATTTATGTTTAAGATTCTTATTACATTTAAATAAATAAATAAATGAATTAAAAAAGAAAACGCAATTTATTTTGTTTAAATCAATTTATTTTTATAAACTTATTTTTAGAATATAATTTATAATTTTTAATATCTTGTTTAATAACATTTTCCATTTTTTTATAAAACTCAAAGCATAGGCGAGTTAAGTCAATTTCGACATCTCTATCATAGAAGTCCTTTATATCAGATACTTGAACATACGTTTTCTTCATATTCACACAAGTAGGTATATAAAAATTATAGTAGAAGAGTGAAATTTGTTTTTGAAGTATATTATTCCAGCGTACAAATGTCGTGAGAAATATTTCGATACGAGTTATGGTACGCCATGTTTCAGCATCTATTTTGATTTTGTTTTTGTTTTGTTTCATTACAAGAAAATTTCTGCCATATTTTTGCTTGAATTCAAAACAAATTGCTTCTTTTGGAGGATCATTCAATAAATTTAATGAATCTAAAAATTCATGTTGATCAAGTCGCACTTGAATATAATCCTTAAAGTGCATGATGTGCAGCCAGATATCACGAGTAAGTCCAATGAAGTTCTTAGATTTATTTTGGAACCATATCATAGGTTCAAATCTCCACGTTGTTGAAAATCCACATATCAGTTTTAAATTAAAATTAATAAAATATTCAAATTCGAATACGACGTCATGATTTTTAAATTTTTTCTTCTCTTGTATTGAGTACTCCATTCCCCTGAACATGTGGCTTACTACTAATGAGTCTAAGAAACTGCTATATAAATCGATGAATTTTTGAATCACATTTTAGTTTAATACGAATACTCCAATTAAAATGATGTCCTTTAAAAGATCTGAGATAGCCCTACTCGATTTTCAATATTGTCATGGCAATGATGACGTTATATACATGAAAGAGATGGCATATATGAGTGGCTCCTCTGTTGCGCCGAATTACTTTGTTTTCAAACAACCGTTTGACATCCGAGAACTAAGCAGAGAGGGACGGAGAAAAAATGACTTTTGTAAAAAATATGTAAATGGATTAGAATGGTCGATGGGTTCCATTGACTACTGCAGTATGGGGGATATTCTATCACCACTAAATAATTTTAAGTACGTTTTTGTTGTTGGACAGACAAAAAAAGATTTCTTAACAAAATACGTAAAAACCACTGTTATTAATTTAGAGAACAAAATTAATCTAAAAAATTTAAAAAATTATTTCACATATTGTCCTATTCACTCAAATACAAAATTTAAGTGTGCACTAAATAATTTATTTAAGATATTTGTATTTATGGAGAAAAATTATTATCAAATTCATGATATTATTATTGACACAATAAATTATTAATAAAACAAATAAAACAAAAAAAAAAAAAAGAAAACAATTTCGTTTAATTTCAATGAAATATTTAGGATTTGTTTTATTTATAGAATGAAACATAAAATATATCTTTAGATAACATTTGTCTTAATTCGAATGAAATATATAATCGTTAACACCACATACATCAAAACTTATTTCTGGAAGGATACGATGTAATTCTGCTGAATTCAGAGCAACATTATTGGTGGTCATTCGTTTTAATAATGAACAATTCTTCGACCATCGCAAATGTTCAGCAAGTGGTGTATCGGTATATTCCCACGCCCATATTTCTACTTCACAGAAATAACATTTAACTTTGTCCATTTCACCAGTGTAAAACATGCCCAGCATAGCCAATTCTTTGTAATTTATAAAATCTAGTGGCCATAAGTCGAAAGTTCGCAATCGTTCTTCTTCTCGATTAAATCGTTCGTTCATAACATATCGAGGTTTAAAATTCTCTATTTCCAAAAAAATCATGTTTCTTTTTAGATTTTCTAAATGCGACTGCTTCAAGGAAAAGCAACGTTGTTCTTTTATTAAGAAAATTACTCTAAACCTCTCCCCCTCCAACCAAATGAAAAGAACATAAAATATTTCATTACATACTATTTTTATTTATTTATAAAATGGTGAAAAAAATATATCTGTAGGTAACATTTGTCTTAATTCTAGTTTAGAAAGTTCCGATCCTTCACGTAATTGTGATTTAACCACAGCAAATACTCCATCACCCAATCGTTTTATAACTGCATCCGTAAGAGATAGGAATCTTGATGGCAAATATAAAATGCATTTTTCCAATTGTAGCACAATTTTGTCACCATATGGAGTTGAAGACTTATATGCTGCCTTGATGGGATATTCTGTATTAAGCAGCATATCCTTCACACTTAAAATTTTTTTAAAATTCAATTTGTTGAAGGTTTCTATAATCTCCGTGTTAGATGTCATGATGTTCAAATTACTTTTCAAAGTGTGTCATCGACATGAAATTTTACGCTATTTATTCAAATTGTTTGAGAGATCATTAGTATAAGTTTCTCTTTGAACATCCCTCCGCACACATAAGGAAACCCATAAATCAATATCTATCAAAATCACCCATAAACAGTAACGAAGCAACAACTTAAACATGTTGGGTCTGAAAGACTTATTTAACCAAACAAAATTACACACGACCCCAAAATTATCGTCTTCGAAAACATCTACTTCACACACCTAAGTAAAACGAATGGCTAACCAAACCGCACATAAACAGTAAGCTATCCAACCAATTACACGAGTCAAGTGTGAAAACTTGCAGTCCGCACACATAAGTAAACTCATAAATCAATAACTAGCAAACCGCCCTCCCACAACGCAGGAAAGAACCAGTAAACACGTGTTAGATGCAGGACTAACTCCATCTCAAACATAAAAAGCAAACAGAAAAAAATACTGCCTGCCGAACCTAAATTGTTCATTCATATTCAAACAGATTTAGACAAAAAAAGGCAACATACACAAAACACACGACAACCAATATGCCATCCCTTAGGATGGGGTGGGATCTTAATACATTCCTGGTGGCTATAAAAATCTCATTTGACACAAACACACGGCAACCAATATGCGATCACTTAGGATGGGGTGGGATCTCAATACACATTAGGATGGGGGGTGCGATCTATATGTACACCTGATGGCTATAAAAATCTCAGATATACCATTTATTCACACCTCTTGACATTAATGATCAATAAATCACACCTGCGGTGACAAGCTGTCAAATTAACACCCCATTATTATTCAAAAAAGACAGTCTCCCTCTACTGTCATGACCATGTCCCATGAATATTGATGGACTGATAAAGGAGACAAAAATGAACACGTCTTGGTTAGTCATTATAATATCCCTTAAATTCTTCTCAACATTATGTGGAATTTCTGGAAATATAAATATGATTTCAAAATAACCTTAATAATCACAATTGAATGATTAAACGCACGAATCACAGTGGGGGAGTCGGATACGTATATATTTTTTCATACTGTATATTTGAAGAACAGTCTTTAATAAATTTTCGTAGCCCGAAAGTCATATCGCGAGCAAAGTGTGAAAAGGCACTAAGTCCCCTTTTTGCTAAAATGTATTTTTTTGAAGCGTGAACAAGATAAGTTGGATTTATATCGATTTGGAAGAAAAATCAAGATTAGTCATGTTTTGTCATATTTAACAGCTGAATCGTGGAAGCGGAAGTACATTGTCTCTTCTGTAAAAATTTAAATATTTGTGTTAGCGTCTTTACGATCCTACCAATTACTTATTCAAGAAGCACTTCAGAATTTTCCTGCGGAAAGCATTGACCAAAACCAATAATACACGCTGAAAAAAATCGCTTCTGTACTATACTGTCCCAAACATATTCTTGAAATATATATATGTTTATGGAATATGTTATGTATATGTATACATATGTTATGTATATGTTCTTAACAAACATATGTTCCCATTCAAATATTTTTTTATTTGGAACTAGTATTTCCAAAACAAAGATTAATTTGTATATATTTATTTTGGCATTGTATCAAAGTCTTAACTTAAAGACAAATGTTCTATTTTTCAGATGTTCAAAGATCATTTTTAGTAGCTATCTTTAAAACAAATAGAAAAAAATTGATTTTTTTCACAAAAAATTGTTATTTTAGGCAAGATAAAAAACATACAAAATAAAAAAATCGTTTGTTCCAATTTTTGGAAGCTAGCATCTTAATGAATAAAAAATGCCAATTTGATGAAAATCTATGGATAAATGTAGAAATTATAGCATTTCTGGTAGAAATAAGTGAATTTTAACATAATCCCGTTGTTATACCCCCACTATTGTGAACGAGGGCACATATCAGTTGCTGCTCGTTTGAGCAATGGCGTCCCTCCTTCTGTCTGGCTGGTGCGCACGATAACTTTCGACCAAATTTGGAGGCAATCGGTTAGCCTCCAAACTTGGTATGAGTTAATATTTTATTTTATCGCAGGCTAAGATCAATGATGGACTACGTTTACCCACTCGATTTAGCTATGTCCGTCTGTAGATGTATTCTTGTAATCAAAGTACAGGTCGCAATTATGGTTCGATCTCAACGAAACATTGCACATATCTTTATTTAGGCCCAAGGACGATCCTTATTGAATTTGGTTAAAATTGGTTCAGATTAACATATAGCTCCCATATATATGTACCTCCGATTTGGCATATATGCACTGTATAAACAAAATTTTTGAACCGACTTGTACAAAAATTGACAGAGAGCTGTCTCGTGATACACTTAGAGACAATACAAAATTTGGGAGAAATCGATTCAGATTTAGATATAGCCCCTATATATATGTTACACCCGATTTGACATGTAAGCGCTGTAGAAACTGTATTTTATAACGTTATTCGGCAGAAGGAGGTTTCTTATTACATGAAGGAATACTGCCAAATTCGGAGAAAATCGGTTCAGATTTAGATATAGCGTCCATATAGAAGCTACCCTTGATTTGAAATACAAGCACTGTAGAAACTGTATTATATATCCGATCAGTATAAAATTCGGCAGAAAGAGGTTTCTTATTACATGAAGGAATACTGCCAAATTCGGAGAAAATCGGTCCAGATTTAGATATAGCCCCCATATATACGTTATCCCCGATTTGACATGTAAACGCTGTAAAAATGTTATTTTATGTCCGATAAGTGCGAAATTCGGCAAAAAGAGGTTTTTTTCTACATGAAGGAATACTGCCGAATTCGGAAAAAATCGGTTCAGATTTAGATATAGCCCCTATATATATGTTACACCCGATTTGACATGTAAGCGCTGTAGAAACTGTATTTTATATCCGTTCAGTGTGAAATTCGGCAGAAAGAGGTTTCTTATTACTCGAAGGAATACTGCCAAATTCGGAGAAAATCGGTTCAGATTTAGATATAGCGTCCATATATAAGTTACCCCTGATTTGACATGTAAGCGCTGTAGAGACTGAATTTTATATCCGATCAGTACGAAATTCGACAGAAAGAGGTCTTTTTACATGAATGATTATTCAGGGAAAATCGGTTCAGATTTATATATAACCTCCATATATATGTTCCTCCTGATTTGTTATCAAAGTGCTATAGAAGTTGTACTTTGATCGGAAGGATCATTAAAATTTTCCAGAAAGATGTTTCTCAATTTAGGAACGAATATTGCTTTATTTAGCGAATATTGGTTCAGAATTAGATAATATATTCCTACCCATTTATCAATTATTCCAAATTATTATCCAATAACCCTTATCGCATTGCGAGGTTGATGTAGGGTATTATATAGTTGGCAAGGCCAGACTTTCTGCCTTTTCTTACAGGTTTTGATACTACCACTGTGCAATGTACCATGCTAAGATGATACGGTAGTGTTCCACTATTGTTATGTGCAAAGACGAAGAAAAGCTTATACATACACGTATATCTAAGTAAATACGTGACCATATTGATCCTGTATGTATAAATGTCCCAATGAGGCGAGATAATGGAAAAATTCAATCATTACGTCCTAAGACGGTAAATAATAAATTTGTGCGTTCCTTGTAACGTTTATAGGAGTTCTAACATTACTAATTAGCAGACAGGCCATGGGTGATTGAAATGTGATACATATATCCTTCCAAAATGTAGGCAACACTAATTTACAAAAACACTGCAATACACCTATACAATAAAATAAGACCGGGAAGACCATTGTCCGGCAGTACCGAAGATAAGAATGAAAAATATTGTAAAATTTTATCAATGTTGGTTTTCTAATTCTATTTTTCTATTTTTGACTGATACATAGGCAAGCGTAAATTGAGCATATCAGGTATCGGTATTATGCATCAATTCTGATTCTGGCATCAGTTTTGACCCTCCAAGAGAAGTTTCAAAACATTTAAAAATACTAGACAAACCTGTCATAAAGTCCTAATTATATCTCGAGATAGGCCAAAAAGGCCATCTTGGAACTAGAACTATATTTTAGAGGAAAATTCGACCTAAAATATAAAAAAAGTATTTAAAATAAAAAATTTATTATTTTAAAAAATAAATTTTAATATATTTTTTTTTTAAATAGAGAAAAATATCTCACTAAATTTCTTTTCGTTTTTCTTTAGGGCAAATATTTACTAACATGTTGCAAAAAGTCCCATGTTGATTATTTTTACCGATTACAGATATAATTTCTTTAATAAACCTAGAATATCTCAAAATTTGCAGTTTTGAAAATTTTCAAATCTACTGTTAAAATCTAATATGTTTTTCATATTTTTTCAAAATAATTTGTGTGGGATGTTCACACCACTTAATATCGCTCATTTAGAAAAAGAACTAAAGAACATACTAAATTTTCCTACATTTCAAGCTGATCCATGAAGTTATGTTATCCAATTCTGCCAAATAGTTATTTTTGTATAGATCATTTAAATCACATTTAAGTGAAATGTCATAACTTATCTAAATGAGCGATATAATCGTTATATAAATTTCACTAAAATTCGTGACATGAGCCAAAAATACTGTGATCACTTAGCATGGAAATGCTTATAACTAGATACATACATAGATACTCGTAAACTATTTTATTGTGAGTAAAAATATTGCATAAAAATATTGCAATGCCGAAATAGTGGTTGTTGTTATATATGGGTGTTGTTATATTTTTACCCGTATATATTTTATATTATTTACAAATGATGTAAAGTATTAACATATTGTACAGGGTTGCCCATATAAACGCTTAATGGTGTTCTTAGAAGGCGCACTTCTCACATTTTTTAATATTTTAAAAGCACGTTGAGTTTTCACAATTGACTTCTTCTGTTGAATGTAAATTTCAACTATTTCAGAGCGCTCGCGTGGCGTGTATTGTTCCATTGTAAAAATCTGCTTGGACTGACGCTTCAAACGCGGTATGTCATTAAGCGATCTGCCATCTCTGTCAAAAGTTATGGCGTTGCCAGATGGGTCCGTCGAATATGGGCAACCCTGTACTAAAATTTCTCACTTACTATTTCCACCGATCAGAGCAATTTTAGTCAGAACCCGAGCAAGGAACACTGACATAATTTTGAAAAGAAAAGAAGCTTAGTAAACTTTTAAAGAAAAATGTCTTAATTAATTATAATTTTTTACGCAGGATTTATTTTGACTGTGTTTATCAAATCTGTTCTTAATTATTCAGTCACTGATGCGAAATCATAATGTTATGGATGGATTGAACAGGAAGTTAAATTGATAAAATATTTGTTCAACTTTGTTTAAAAATATTTATTTACTGTAATATATTAATAATTTTTAATGTACTAATTAGATTTTCCAACCCTGCAAATCATTCTGTCATAAAGTTAATAAATTTTCGCGAGGAATATTTTGCTCAAAGACAACTTTAATTTGGATCATAGTGTTATTTATAAATATATATGTATTATTAATTGACTCCATAACTTTTTAAAATTCGAATGAATAAGTCAGTTGAGCAATTACATTAATAAATAATGTCATTTTGCTTACATTAATTGCATTAAATTAATTTTTAATTTACTACACAAACTACGTAACCCTTATGACATTTATTTCAGCAATGTCTGCTAACGTATACGAGTACGTGTCGTAACGTATACGCACCTGGGATACATTTTTACAAAATCTATTCATTTTTGTAAATAATAAATTCAATAAATTCTTCCCATTTAACTAAATTTAATTATCATACCCCCTACTTATTTTTTTCTCGAAAATTTGTGTGGGGTAGTTCTCAGGGAAAATAGGTTACTAATAACAAGTAAAGACGGATTAAGTTCGGCCATGCCGAATCTTATATACCCTCCACCATGGATCGGATGGGAATGGATTCGGATACAAAAAAACTCATACTAAATTTCAGCACAACTCGAGTGACCTTTGTATGGGCGCTATATTAAAATATGGACCTATGACTATCGTTGCTCGTGTGAAGGATTCCGGGTATAAAAAAACCACAGCTACCAATTTTCAGCCCGATCAGTTGAAATTTGTGGTCTCTAAGACGTTAAGAAGTCAAATCGGAGAGATGCTATATATGGGGGCTTTATCAAAAAATGGACCGATATTGCCCATTTTCAATCCCAACATACCTTCTTATATAGGAAGTATATGTACTAAATTTCAGTCACCTAGTTCAAGTATTATAGACTGTAGCGTGATTACAACAGACGGACGGACAGATGGACGGACAGACGGACATGGCAAAATCGTCTTAGAATTTTACGGCGATTAATAATATATACACTTTATGGCGTCTCATATCAATATTTAGTGGTGTTGCCAACGGAGTGACAAAATGGAAATACCCCCTTCGTATGGTGGAGGTTATAAAAAGGGTTTATGAAGTACAGTGCGCCAAACAGGATTAAGTATCATACAGTGGGGTACAAATGTGCTAATTATGGTACAGTGGGACAAAATGTGTTTAATAGTGTGGGCCAAAACGGATTAAATATGGTACAGTGCGGCAGAAATGCTTAAATATGGTACAGTGGGGTAAAAAGGGTTAAGTATTGCATAGTGGGACAAAAAGAGGTAAATATGGTATAACGGGGCAAACCGGATTAAATATTTTCGATGGTAGCTTTTGGAATATAATGTCATCAAACAAGAATCATTTGTTCGTACTTTAAAGGCATAGTGGAGCAAATAGGCTTAAATTTGGTACAGTCGGCAAAAAGGGTTAAATATGGTTCAGTGGGGCAAACAGTGGAGCGAAAACGAATAGATATGCTTCCAAGTGGTGATTGTAGATATTGCAATATAAACTACACAGGATATTTTTTGCCGCAAAAGACGTGCTAATCTTAAAAAATAAAGACAATAAAATATCATCATTCTAAACCAGTAAGGAAAGGCAGAAAGTCGGGCGGGGCCGACTATATAATACCCTACACCTCCCTAACAATGCGATAGGGGTTATTGCGATAATAATTTGGAATAATTGGTAAATGGGTAAGAACATATATATGCGGATATATCTAATTCTGAACCAATATTCGCTAAATTAAGCAATATTCGTTCCTAAATTGAGAAACATCTTTCAGGAGAATTTTGTAATGATCGGAAGTAAAGTACAACTTCTATAGCGCTTTGTAACCAAATCAGGAGGAACATATATATGGAGCTTATATATAAATCTAAATCGATTTTCCCTGAATACTCATTCATGTAAAATAGAAACCTCTTTCTGTCGAATTTCGTACAGATCGGATATAAAATACAGTCTCTACAGCGCTTGAATGTCAAATCGGTGCTAACATATATTTGGGGGCTATATATAAATCTGAACCGATTTTCTCCAAATTTGGCAGTATTCCTTCGTGTAATAAGAAACCTTTTTCTGCCGAATTTCGCTGTGATCGGATATAAAATACAGTTTCTACAGCTATTGAATTTCAAATCGTGGGAAACATATATATGGGGGCTATATCTAAATCTGAACCGATTTTCTCCGAATTTGGCAGTATTCCTTCATGTAATAAGAAACCTCTTTCTGCCGAATTTCGTACTGATTGGATATAAAATACAGTTTCTACAGCGCTTACATGTCAAATCGGGTGCAACATATATATGGGGGCTATATATAAATCTGAACCGATTTCCCCCAAATTTTGTATTGTATCTAAGTGTATCACGAGACTACTCTCTGTCAATTTTTGTACAAATCGGTTAGAAAATGTTGCTTATACAGTGCACATATGCCAAATCGGAGGTACATATATATGGGAGCTATATGTAAATCTGAACCGATTTTAACCAAATTCAATAGGGATCGCCCTTGGGCCTAAAAAAAGATATGTGCAAAGTTTCGTTGAGATCGGACCATAATTGCGACCTGTACTTTGAATACAAGAATACGTCTACAGACGGACAGACAGACGGACAGACAGACGGACAGACAGACGGACAGACAGACGGACATAGCTAAATCGACTCAGAAAGTGATTACAAGTCGATCGGTATAATAAACAATGGGTCTATCTCTTCTCCTTTTGGGTGTTACAAACAAATGCACAAAGTCATAATACCCTGTACCACAGTGTGGTGTAGGGTATAAAAATGCGACGCACATCTTTAAAAATAGGATAATATTTTTAATCTGGTGAAGGGATATAAAGCTCGTTTTTTAAAATTCGTACATTTAGGGACACTGTGGGGCAAATATGGGTTTAAATTGTCTCAGGAGGTGAGAGTAGCTATTGAAACATAAACTTAGACAGAAGCATTAAATTATGTTCCGAGAAGTTATTTTCATACTCTTAGGGGCACATTGGGAAAAGGGATAAATATGGTACCTGGTTGCGAGGTTAGCTCTTGGAACATAAACATGAAATACAATTCAGGTGAACTATTTTCTTCGACCCACTCTAATTAACTGTAATACTTCCGTAATTCAATGACCTTAGGCAGTGCACATATCGGAATATGTACATTTATGGTGAAGAAAAAACATTAAAACACACAAACGTAGCTCTTCAGCGTGATACGGAAAATCAAATTGAATATAAATTAGATCGTTCTAACACTACCAACCTCCCAGATATACTTTTAGTCAATCGGCCAACCAACTACAAGGCAGCAGTAATTAATGTCAACTTTAACATCATTAGCATAGCCAAAGCATTCCCCAGAACAATTTACAAGAATCGTGAGCAAGTCAGTTAGATGTCCTCATCAGCATCACAGTCAATGTCACTGAGAGCGACTGACGGACTATTTGACACATATCTGCATGCTTGGCCAAAGTTGAAAAATCAATCTGGCTTAAATGTGAATGGTTACTACGCTTCAGAGTACACCGGCCCACACAATCACCATCAAATGCTGGACTCTTTCACAGGCGGGAACTCAAATTACCTTGTCGTGAATGGAAAAAAAAACAATGACTGAAATCAAAACCAGAGAATATATTGTGTCACCTCCATCAGTGCGACGACAACAAAAATAAAAACAAAACGTTTTGGTACGTGACACCAGCCAGTTTGGATTGTCTGTCGTCGACATCGTCTTCGTAGTCTACGGATGATCCCATTTGAATTCCTTGCAAGCCTCTCATGGATTGCCTTTATAACTAAAGCCTGAAATGTAACGACCTTTAGAAGGACGAGGAATGCGTGCCAATCTAGCAATGTCCTCCTCAACCTAACGCACGCACAGCAGAGCTCAGCATGTGTTGGGGTTTTGTTTATCCGGGATAAATATTGCCATTGAGGAAGAGCAATCGTCCTTGCTCTGCCAAGGCTTATTTTGGTATGCCCTAACGGTTCGGGGGTGCTCTACTCCACATTACCGGAAGTATCATTCCGATATTGTGTTTATCCGAAGACATGTTGTCCTTTGCGACTGTCTATTTTGTTCCCTCTATTTATTCGAAGGATTGGAGGGCAGGGAAGGTCATTTTATAGGCGGCTCGGGAGTGGGCCATGTATTTTCTGTTAAATTCAATTATCGGATAATGTGTTTGCAGCACACAAACACACGATTTCATTCCACACACATGTATATTAACATACACATGTTAACTGGTTGTGTAATTCACTGCAGCTCTATACATATGTACACATATAGTTTCGATCGGCTTAAAGCTGTCGAATTAGTGGTTGTTGAATTTTTTCCTTTTGTTTTTTTATTTATTTCAGAATGACATTTTAAATCTGTTGAAAGTAATCTGCTGACAAAGGTTGACTATCTATTTCATCGACTGTTTCTACGTAATTTCGTGTATAACAGTTACTTAATTTTGTTGACATTCCAATGTCCATTTCCTGTTCATCTAATACATGGGATACTCGTATATCGTATGTGTATTTTTTATACAATCCTAATATTGTATTTTTTTTGTTGCGAATGTCATTCATTTCAGGATTTTGCTAATCGTTTTAATAGAGTCCACAGAAATGCTAAATATGTTGATTAAAAATCTATAGGATTTAATCTATTCATTTGCTCTAATCTATAGGATTTAATCTATTCATTTGGTTTGAAGGTTTGAAATTGAGTAGATATGTTTATAGGACAATTTACATCCTATTTAAGCCAAATTCAACGATTGTATTGAATTGAGGAAATATTGCAAAACTATTAAGGTAATTGTGTGTGGAGTAGTGAAATAAAATCAATTGACTTAGTTGGGGCACAGAAAAATGTTTTCAAATTCGCTCTATGTGAAACAAAGAGTCAAAATTTCAATGGGATACGAAAATGTTGTTTTCTTAAATAAAACTACTAATATCTCATTTTGTTATATAGGACGATTTTTTTTGCTATTTGCTTTTTATAGCCTCCAACATAGGATGGGAGTATACTAACTTTGTCATTCCGTCTGCAAGACCTTGAAATATTGATCTGCGACGCCATAAAGTATATTTATTCTTAATCGTCGTGAAATTCGAAGACTATTTAGCCATGTCCGTTTGTCTGTCTGTTGGAATCACACTACAGTTCGAAAGAATATAGATCGGTTTATCAAATTTGGTAGAAATACTTCTTATAGTTGCAGGTCGTTTGGGATTGCAAATGGGCCATATCGGGAATTTTTAATTTCCGCGGGCTACGTGTATTTGATTTTTGATATTTTTGTAGCGTTATGTTGGTACTCATGTCCCTTACTTATGCTGACAAGGTCGGCCATTTGAATGTTTAGTTAATTATACCCTACACCACACTGTGGTACAGGGTATTATAAGTTTGTTTCACGGCAGATGTTTGTAACACCTGAAAATAACACAGCTAGACCCACCTTAAAGTATACCGATCGACTCAGAATCACTAGCTGAGTCGATTTAACGATGTCCGTCCGTCCGTCTGTCCATGTAAAGTTGTTCGTCGACTACAGGTCGCAATTTCACTCCGATCGTTCTGAAATTTTGCAGTTTAGAGTATTTCGCGGCTGTTAAGATCGCTATTGAATTTGGTTGAAATCGGTTCAGATTTAGATATAGCTCCCATATATATCTTTCGTCCGATTTCGCCCTTTAGTCCTATAGAAGCTGTATTTTACATCCAATCGTTTTGAAATTTAGAATGGTAGAGTTTCTTGATCCATTAACCAACATTGGCGAATTTGAAGAAAATCGGTTATGATTTAGCTATAGCTCCCATATATATGTTTCGTCCGATTTGGCCCTTTAGTCCTATAGAAGCTGTATTTTACATCCGATCGTTTTGAAATTTAGAATGGTAGAGTTTCTTGATCCATGAACCAACATTGCCGAATTTGAAGAAATTCGGTTAAGATTTAGCTATAGCTCCCATATATATGTTTCGTCCGATTTGGCCATTTAGTCCTATAAAAGCTGTAGTTTACATCCAATCGTTTTGAAATTTAGAATGGTAGAGTTTATTGATCCATGAACCAACACTACCGAATTTGAAGAAAATCGGTTAAGATTTAGGTATATCTCCCATATATATGTTTCGTCCGATTTGGCCCTTTAGTCCTGTAGAAGCTGTATTTTACATCCAATCATTTTGAAATTTAGAATTGTAGAGTTTCTTGATCCATGAACCAACACTACCGAATTTGAAAAAATCGGTTAAGATTTAGCTATAGCTCCCATATATATGTTTCGTCCGATTTGGCTCTTTAGATCCAATCGTTTTTATACCCTACACCACACTGTGGTACAGGGTATTATTTAAGTATAAAATGTCCCAAAAGTAATTTTATGTAAACAATTTATACATGAATTACAAAATGTATATATCAGAGTTATTCAATATTACGAGAGTGGTGTAGGTTGGTTAGGTTGAAGAGAGGAGACGTTTAAACGTCTCATGTCCATGGACATACACTTAAGCCAGTGGTTCGGCCTGTTGTGCGCTGGTTCGGCCTGTTGTGCGGTGTAGGGTATTATATAGTCGGCACCGCCCGACTTTAGCCTTTCCTTACTGGTTTTTGACAGCTGTTGTGCTTGGATTTTTTTATACCCTACACCACACTGTGGTACAGGGTATTATAACTTTGTGCATTTGTTTATAACATCCAAAAGGAGAAGAAATAGACCCATTGTTTATTATACCGATCGACTTAGAATCACTTTCTGAGTTGATTTAGCTATGTCCGTCTGTCTGTCTGTCCGTCTGTCCGTCTGTCTGTGCATGTATTCTTGTAATCAAAGTACAGGTCGCAATTATGGTCCGATCTCGACGAAACTTTACACATATATTTTATTTGGCCCAAGGACGATCCCTATTGAATTTGGTTAAAATCGGTTCAGATTTAGATATAGCCCCCATATATATGTTACCCCCGATTTGAAGTGTAAGCGCTGTAAAAATGGTATTTTATATCCGATCAGTATGCAATTCGGCAGAAAGAGGTTTCTTATAATATGAATGAACACTGTTAAATTTGAAAGAAATCGGTTCAGATTTAGATATATCCCGCATATATACGTTACCCCCGATTTGAAGTGTAAGCGCTGTAAAAATGTTATTTTATATCCGATCTGTATGAAATTCGGCAGAAAGAGGTTTCTTATAATATGAATGAACACTGTTAAATTTGGAAGAAATCGGTTCATTTTTAGATATATCCCGCATATATACGTTACCCCCGATTTGAAGTGTAAGCGCCGTAAAAATGTTATTTTATATCCGATCAGTATGAAATTCGGCAGAAAGAGGTTTCTTATAATATGAATGAACACTGTTAAATTTGGAAGAAATCGGTTCAGATTTAGATATAGCTCCCATATATACGTTACCCCCGATTTCAAATGTAAACGCTGTAAAAACTGTATTTTATATCCGATCAGTATGAAATTCGGCAGAAAGAGGTTTCCTATTATTTGAATGAACACTGTTAAATTTGGAACAAGTCGGTTCAGATTTAGATATAGCCCCATATAAACGTTACCCCCGATTTGACATTTAAGCGCTGTAAAAATGTTATTTTATATTCGATCAGTGCGAACTTCGGCAAAAAGAGGTTTCCTTCTACATGAAGAAATCTGCCAAATTCGGAGAAAATCGATTCAGATTTAGATATAGCCCCCATATATATGTTACCCCCGATTTGACATGTAAGCGCTGTAGAGACTGTATTTTATATCCGATCAGTACGAAATTCGACAGAAAGATGTCTTTTTACATGAATGAGTATTCAGGGAAAATCGGTTCAGATTTATATATAACATCCGTATATATGTTCCTCCTGATTTGGTATCAAAGCGCTATAGAAGTTGTACTTTACTTCCGATCATTAAAATTTTCCAGAAATATGTTTCTCAATTTAGGAACGAATATTGCTTAATTAGCTATTATCGGTTCAGAATTAGATAATATGTCCCTACCCATTTACCAATTATTCCAAATTATTATCGCAATGGCCCTTATCGCATTGTTATGGAGGTGTAGGGTATTATATAGTCGGCCCCGCCCGACTTTCTGCCTTTCCTTACTGGTTTAACTTGTCTTCGATTTGTATCTATTTCAGAAAATGGATCAAAGAATCTGCATCAAATTTTGTATGAAAAACAAAATAAAGTGCGCTGACGCATTCCGAATGTTGACTGTGGCATATGGTGAAGCTACCTTGGACCAAAGCAACGTTTATCGGTGGTACAAAATGTTCTTAGAGGGCCGAGAAGATGCGAAGGACGAACAGCGTGCCGGACGCCCGAGCACGTCAACAACAGACGAAAACATTAATAAAGTAAATAAAATAATATTGGACAATCGACGAATTACCATTAGAGAAGTTGCTGTGGATATAAACATATCGATTGGCTCGTGCCATTCGATTTTAACCAATGATTTGGGCATGAGTCGGGTCGCCGCTAAATTCGGACCAAAATCAGCATCGCGTTAACATTGCTCAGGAGATGTTGAACTCGGTCCGTGACGACCCAAATTTGCTCCAGAGGGTCATAACTGGTGACGAATTATGGGTTTATGGTTACGACGTGGAAACTTAAGCTCAATCATCCCAATGGAAGCTGCCGCATGAACAAAGACCAAAAAAAGCGCGCCAAGTTCGGTCGACGGTAAATGTTTTGCTCACAGTTTTCTTTCATTGCAGGGGCGTGATGCATTATGAATTCTTGCCATAGGGTAGTATGGTCAATAAAGAATATTACCTGTAAGTTATGCCCAAATTGTGCGAAGCTATCCGCAAAAAACATGACAACGCCCCTGCACACACATCGTTGCTTGTATATTTGGCCAAAAACAACACAGTAATGGTGTCGCAGCCACCGTATTCCCCTGACCTAGCCCCTGTGACTATTTTTTGTTCCCATTGAGGAGATAAAGACGGCATAGAAGGAGGAGCTGAACAAGATCACAAAAAAAGAACATTTAAAGTGCTTCGAGAATTGGAAAAAACGTTGGCAGAAGTGTATTATATCCGAGGGGAATTACTTTGAATGGAACAAAATAAATATTCATGAATAAATAAATACTTTTTGAAAAAATTCAAAATTCGCGAACATACTACGTATAGCTCTCCTACACGCTGAAAAAAATCGCTTCTATAGTATATTGTCCCAAACATATTCGGCTTGAAATATACATATGTTTAGGGTATACTCAAAATATATAATATTTGACACACACAAATATTATATGTTTGGGAGGATATTGTTCTAAACAAAAATATGCTCCCATTCAAATATTTTTTTATTTGGAACTAGTTTTTCCGAAACAAAGATATAGGTATTTGTAATTATTTATTTTGGCAATTCAAAGACAATTTTTTTTTGTTTTTCAGATGTTCAAAGAACATTTGTTTTTACAATTTGTATATGTTTGTAAAATTTAATTAAAACTTAAATCGATTAATCTTTCGTAAATATAAATTGCATTGATGGATTGACAAAAAGTGATGAATTGGAATATTTATAAATTAAGACATTTTAAGCTATAAAGTTGTACTCGAAAACTAAGAAAAACTAACTAAAATTCGAATAAGTCAGCATAGTGCAAAAAATCTTTTTAAATAAAAGGTATATGGAAAACTTCTTAAACAATAACTTTGTTTGTGTGTAAACACATATTTTATTTGTGAAATTCAGGTTGCAAATAAATTATGTTCTAATATATTAATATATGCGTTCCAAACAAAATTTCTTGATATATAATATTTAAAAAAAATCGTTTCCAAGTATATTTTCTTTCAATTCAAACATAGCTATAGATACCAAATTTTAAAGCAATTTAGCTGCAATTTTGAAGTTTGTATTCTATTTTGACAAAAATTCATCACAGCAACAATTTTAACAAACCGATTCATATTTTGTTATAGTAACCCTATAGAGGTTGCTCCAAAATACGTCTATTTGAGCCAAAAATACCACATTTTCTAAGCAATTTATCTGAATCTTTGTACACGCTGAAAAAAAATCGCTTCTGTAGTATATTATCCCAAACATATTCGGCTTGAAATATACATATGTTTAGAGTACACTCCAAATATATAATATTTGACACACATAAATATTATATGTTTGGGAGAATATTGTTCTAAACAAAAATATGTTCCCATTCTAATATTTTTTTATTTGGAACTAGTATTTCCGAAATAAAGATTAATTTGTATTTAATTATTTTGGCAATGTAAAAATGCCTTGATTTAAAGACAAGTTTTCTGTTTTGCAGGTGCTCAAAGATAATTTTTTTATAAATTTTAAATGTTTTTAAAATTTAATTAAAACTTAAATCGTATAATCTTTCGTGAATATAAATTGCATTGATGGATTGACAAAAAGTGATGAATTGGAATATTTATAAATTAAAAGACATTTTTAGCTATAAAGTTTAAAACGAAAACTAGGAAAAACTAACTAAAATTCGAAAAAACCAGCAAAGTTTTAAACATTTTTTTTTAAATAAAATATGTTTGGAAAACTTTTTAAACAATAACTTTGTTTGTGGGTACACACATATTTTATTTGTGAAAGTCAGTTAGCAAATATATTATGTTCTAATATATTAATATATGCGTTCCAAACAAGATTTCTTGATTTTCAAATAAAATTTATTTGTTAACAAATATATAGTATTTGAAAAAATCGCTTCCAAATATATTTTCTTTCAATTCAAACATATCAAAAATGACGATTTTCCCCCGTGTACTTTTTATTTTATTTGGACAAGAGTTCATTACAGTAAAAATGTTTTCTATCAGTTCATATTTCGTTATAGTGCACCTATAGATGCCGCTCCCAAAAAGGCTTGTTTAACCCATAAACACCACATTTTCCAAGCAAATTTGCTGAAACTTTGCAGTTTGTATTCTGTTTTGGCAAAAAATCATTTCAATAAAGTTTGTACAAATCACATTATATTTTACTTTAGTCCCCTTGTAGATGTAGCTCCCAAATGTGTTAATTTAAGCCACACTCTGAAAAAAAATCGCTTTTGTAGTATATTGTTCTAAACATATTCGACTTGAAACATATATATGTTTAGGGTACACTCTAAATTTATAATATTTTTAAGGAAATTTAAAAGTTTTTTATTTAATGTGAAGTACAATCGATACAATTATGTTGTAAATAAAACGTCATTCAAATGGCCTCCATGACTTCTTCTGCAGGAGCGAATTCAATGAACCGAATTTTCGAGCTCTTTTTGCACTAAATCAAGTCGTATGTCATGAATGGCACGTTCAATATTGACTTGTACAGCTTGAAGAGAGTCTGGTTTATTTCGAAAGACCAATGACTTCAAATATCTCCACACGGAATAATCTAATGGTGTTAAATCACAACTTCTTGGAGGCCATTCAATATCACAATTTCTTGAAATAATCGAATCTCCAAACTTTTCTCGCAACAATTCAATTGTTTCATTTGCTGTGTGGCACGTAGCCACAATCGGAAGATAGCTCTTAACGAGAGCTAAAATGGGTGTCAAGATCGTAGGTCGACTGGAAAGTGTTTTTTAGATTTAACAAGTAAAAGCGTTAAGTTGGTCATGCCGAATCTTATATACCCTCCACCATGGATAGCATGTGACCTCACAAAATAACTCAAAACTAAAGAAAATAACACCGAAAAACACAAAAACGTATAGTAGATGAGAACAGTGGACCGATATCGCCCATTTTCAATCCCAAGTTACCTGCAGCTATAAGAAGTATCTATACCAAATTTCAGCCACCTACCTCAAGTATTATAGATTGTAGCGAGATTACAACAGACGGGTGGACGGACGGACGGAATCGTCTTAGAATTTTACGACGATTAAGAATATATATACTTTATGGAGTCTCAGATCAATATTTAGAGGTGTTACAAACGAGGTGACAAAATGAATATACCCCCCATCCTATGGTGGAGGGTATAAGAAAATGGAAAATGGATTTGCATCATTTTCAAGTGAACGGAAAGTTTATGTTTTCTCTAGTTCCTTAACGGTACGTCGGATCGGGAATCGGTCAATGGCAAAAAGGTAGCTCTTAACGAGAGCTAAAATCAAGGTTGCAGGACGACTGGAAAGTATTTTTTTGAATTTTAAAAATAGAGACTTTACGCACGAAAAGTTGCATTGGAGAACGATTATTTCAATAATAAAACTGAATATTTTGTAAACGTTGTTCTTGCGTATATCTCTCCATGATGAAATTGTAAACCCTACTGAATACAATTAAAATCAAGTGGTAGATCATATTACAAATGGCCGAAACGTCACTTCAAAATCATATCATCCCTATTGGAAACCCGTTATATAATATTTAAAAATCTCTGTTCAGAATATATTTTTTTTCTATTCAAACATATGAAAAACGCATAAATACCACATTTTTCAGATGAAGAGTTTGGCTAAAGAATTTGATGCCTGAAATTTGGCTAAAAATTGCAGCGATCGTTTTTTTTAATACTTTGCTTAAACAAAAAGGATAGTTCCAAGATTTGCTCTACATCCAAAGATTTTTCCAGTAGTAGAATTGAATGTAATCCATAGTGGAGAGTATATAGGATTCGGCATGGCCAAATTTAACGCTTTTACTTGTTCACTCTTAAGTTATTGTCAGTAATTCCGTTAAAATTGTCGGTGAATTAAATTTGTTAAAAGGTGTTGTTATTCAGGTATGAATAAAAATATATAATTAATTTAATTGTGGGTTTCTCAAAGAGACCCTTCTTACTGATCCGCTAACACTGTAATGTAAGGCGAAGTACTTGACCAACGTATGACATCTCCACGTAAAAATAAAATGAAAATAGGATGGGAATTCATGGGGGTTCGCTCTACGAATTCATCGAGACGTAATCGGTGCCACATGCCACACTGCTCTCGATACTATGAATCAATTGAGAGTCGTGTTTGGTGAGCAATTTAGCTTAAGTTCGTGCGATTTGACTCCACTGGGGATGTCGATCGGGACTGAGTTTCGCAAAACTCGGGATAAGGGATAGAGAAAGGTATGAAATATCCCGGGATTTTTCGGGATTTCGGAATAAGTTGAGACTTCGGGATTTGTTAACACTTATTACTTTTTCAAATTTGACGTTTTCTTCGTAAAAAGAACGTTGAAATAACATTTAATACCAATAAAATATTTTATTATTCACATTTATAGAAGAGCACCAGTAAAGCAAGTAAAAGCGTTAAGTTCGGCCATGCCGAATCTTATATACCCTCCACTATGTATAGCATTTGACCTCACAAAATAACTCAAACCTAAAGAAAAGAAGTAAAAGCGTTAAGTTCGGCCATGCCGAATCTTATATACCCTCCACCATGGATAGCATGTGACCTCACAAAATAACTCAAACCTAAAGAAAATAACACCGAAAAACAAAAAAAAGTAGATGAGAACAGTAGGAAACATATAGTAGATGAGAACAGTATGAATCACAGCAAGTCGGATGCTATATATGGGGGCTATATCAAAACATTGACCGATATGGCCCATTTGCAATCCCAAACAACCTGCAACTATAAGAAATATTTATATTAAATTTGATCAACCTAGCTCTATTATTGCGGACGGACGGACAGACCGACATGGCTAAATAGTCTTAGAATTTTACGACGATTAAGAATGTATATACTTTATGGGGTCTCAGATCAATATTTAGAGGTGTTACAAACGGAGTGACAAAATGAATATACCCCCCATCCTATGGTGGAGGGTATAAAAACAGAATTCATATCGATGGCTTATCTCCAAGCGCTGCTATATTAAACCAGTAAAGAAAGGCAGAAAGTCGGGAGGGGCCGGCTATATAATACCCTACACCTCCATAACAATGCGATAAGGGTCATTGCGATAATAATTTGGAATAATTGGTAAACGGGTAGGTACATATTATCTAATTCTGAACCGATAATAGCTTATTAAGCAATATTCGTTCCTAAATTGAGAAACATATTTCTGGAAAATTTTATTGATCGGAAGTAAACTACTACTTCTATAGCGCTTTGATACCAAATCAGGAGGAACATATATACGGATGTTATATATAAATCTGAACCGATTTTCCCTGAATACTCATTCATGTAAAAAGACATCTTTCTGTCGAATTTCGTACTGATCGGATATAAAATACAGTCTCTACAGCGCTTACATGTCAAATCGGGGGTAACGTATATATGTGAGCTATATCTAAATCTGAACCGATTTCTTCCAAATTTAACAGTGTTCAGTCATATTATAAGAAACCTCTTTCTGCCGAATTTCATACTGATCGGATATAAAATAACATTTTTACAGCGCTTACACTTCAAATCGGGGGTAACATATATATGGGGGCTATATCTAAATCTGAACCGATTTTAACCAAATTCTATAGGGATCGTCCTTGGGCCAAATAAAATATATGTGTAAAGTTTCGTCGAGATCGGACCATAATTGCGACCTGTACTTTGATTACAAGAATACATGCACAGACAGACGGACAGACGGACAGACAGACAGACGGACATAGCTAAATCAACTCAGAAAGTGATTCTAAGTCGATCGGTATAATAAACAATGGGTCTATTTCTTCTCCTTTTGGGTGTTACAAACAAATGCTCAAAGTTTTAAAACCCTGTACCACACACAGTGTGGTGTAGGGTATAAAAACCCAATTTTTCTGGAGATAAAAAATACTGTTGAATTTTCTTATTTCGTGATAATTTTAATACGAAATTCGAAGGTATATATTATAAACGTACGTATACATAACACAGTTCAACACATGATTTCGGGACCCAATTCTGAGAATTGGACGTGAAAGTAGCCCCCAAAAAAGAACTTCTCCTTCATTCGTTTAGTCAAGTTGGCTCAATAAATAACACTATGCAACAAATAAACATTTTTTGTAAAATACGCGTAGTTGACAGTATAGGTTCGATTCTACTACCAAAGGGTATTTTTGACTCAATAGACAGAATTGTCGAATTTGCACAGAAGAGTAAACAGAGGATCTTCTAGGTCTGCCAATGCGCCCTACAAATGAATTGTTTGGTATGTTTTATGAGCCGCTGGTGTCACCGTTAAGTTATGGTCAATTACCATGATGGTCACGGACTTCTTTGTTGCTAAAAATTTAAGAATTCAACTTGGTCGACATGTGGTATCAACGCCCAGTGGTAAAAATTATGGAGTAATTTGAAAATTATGAATGATATCATGGGAAACATCCGAAGAAAATCAAAGTAATTTTTTATTAAACCAGTCGTAATGTACTGATTGAATTGCTAGGGAGGAGCATAGCAATAATTTCACTGTTGGACAGTGTTATCATTGCTATGCTCCTCTTTGAATTGCTAGGGAGGTGTAGGGAATTATATAGACGGCCCCTTTCAACTTTCTGTCTTTCCTTACTGGTTTACACTATAAATAATTCCTACGTAAATAAATAAATAACAATTTATTCGTATGTTATTAATTTATTTATATGAAGAAGTATAACATTTCAAATTAATTAAAACTAAATAGTAGCGATTTGGCTTCATCTGTAAATGAAATATTCATCATGTTAGTTGTAAAGCGTTATTAGGCGTATTTTATTTGCCAACCTAAAAAATGTAATACATCCATGACAAATAAAACAGAAATACCGAAAAGGCACAGTGTTAAGCCTGGATATCGTTGACACTAGGCAGTGCTGCGTGAAAATGCTAGCTTGTCAAATAAAACATGCCTAATAATGATTTGCAGCTACTTGTTTCATGATGAATATTTCATTCACAGATGAAGCCTTCTATAATATATTACAGTTTCAGTTTTAGGAAAACAATAACGATAATATACAGGAAAATTTCAGCTTAACCAATTATTATTTTAATGTTTAAATGTTAGTCCTGTCACTTTTTTTGATGACAAGCATAAAACTTTTTTTAATTTGAAACATGTGTTTTTCATCGTCATACATTTGGATAATGAATAAAGTGTACTAGGTACAGTCAGGGAGATAATAGTTCGTTACAGTTTAAAGTGCTTGTTTGAAATGTCTAAATGCTGAAGTAATATGTAAGATTCACAATGAGAATGAGAATTGTAAGAAAATGGAGAATGAGAGACCTATAACTTCCAATATTTTCGATAGATTTCTATCCTCGATAAGTACGCTGAAAAAAAAATTTGTTATAAAATAAAAGAAATGCTCCAAACACGTCCTTAGTCGTCAAAATAAGTACATTTTGTTCTTAAAATTAAGAACATTTACTTAAAACTAAGCAAGTTACTTAATATTATTGAAATTATCTATATTTTTATTACAAAATGTACTTATTTTAAAAACGAATGACGTCTTTGGAGCATTTCTTTAATTTTATGAAAAATTTTTTTTTCTGTGTATTTGCTAGGTAAGACAATAAGCAATTAGGGAAAGGCTAAAGTCGAACGGAGTCAAATAGATGATTCCTTTCGTGGTTTAGAATGAGGAAGAAATAAGAAGAACTTTCAGAAAATACCATTCACGTCAAACTCAGCTCCACTTGTTTTGATTTCAAATATTCACAGTGTCAAATTTCATAAAAATTGGTAAGAAAATGCATATAATTACCATTATATATGGGTGATATATGTATCTAAATCTGAGACGAGATAGCCCATATTTTGCGTAACATATTTGCGTAACACCGGAAATTCTGACTTCTTTTAGGATATACATCTCAGGAAATTCCATGTCATTTGAGCAATACCCGTGCGTCTTGCTCGTATTTAAAGAAAAATTTCTAGACTGTAATAAAAACAAACAAACGAAAAACAGTACGCCTTAATTAACTGAAGTTTATAGAAGTTTTTACTAAATCATGCATATATTTATAATTTGCTTAATTGGAGCATTTGTTTTAACCTCCACTGTGAGCATAAATCAAATAAATGCTCTCTTAATAACTTTTGCAAATGCATAAATCTTTTTGTTGAACAATCAAACAATAATAATAACACCGATTTTGTGATAATGGAATTAAATGTCAGAGGATTTGATTACTAATCAATAAAAATATAAACACATAACGTCACATATACACACACAAGTAGACAAGAAAATACAAATACATACACACATACACGTAGAGATAGTGCATCTGTGAAGTACATACTAAAACATGACACATTATCACAAACACACACCACACACAGAGAGGAGAGTCAGAGATTAGGTGAAATGTCAAGTGACTTAAATGCTGATGGCATTTAATTCAAATTGAATTTTGGCATTACAGAAGATCGCTAAATGATGTAAATGATACTGTATGCGTTGGCGCTGTAACTAAATTCGAACCACTTTTCCTAGTATTTCCCCTACAAAGGGTTACAATTTAGTAAAGACTCGATTACCTACTACCGCTAGTTTAACAAAAAAAATTGTCAAAAGGATGACGCTGAAAAAATCGCTTCTGTAGTATATTATCCCAAACATATTCAGCTTGAAGCATATATATATATTTAGGCTACAGTCTAAATAAATAATATTTGACACACACAAGTATTATATTATTTGGGAGGATGTTGTTCTAAACAAATCCTTGTTTGCATCCTAATATATTTTTATTTGGGACTAGTATTTCCGAAATAAAAATTTATTTGGATATACGTTTTCAGAAAAATATGAATGGGAAAAATATGAATGAATTGTCAAAAAAATAAATAAAAATATTTGAAAAAAGCTACATTTGTAAAGAGCTATGTATACCTTCTCTCTGTGAGTAGCGTAATATTGAATATGCTACATTGTGGGAACCAGAAAGGTCAATAACCATTGCAAAGTTACCTAGCATACGCAATACGAAAATAATTAGATGATTTCTACAGAAGTCATGCGGAAAGTGTTTATGAATGAATCTGTCACATTGTGTGGAGGTACCAGAAGAGGATCAAATAATGTGACTTTTGCGCTGAACTCTGGATACTTCTAAGACATTGCGCTATACCGAATTATAAGTGTGTTATGCACTGGTATTAAAGTTCCGAGCTATGGAATTTGGCATGATTTGGCCATCTTGTGTGTAAGGTACTAAAAGGTCGTGGCAATAACGCCCATTTTTCACTCGACTAAAAATATTACGCTGTACACTCTTTCAAGTATTTGTATCTACTGGTATTGAAGCTGCTAACTCTTTGTAAATATGTTTACTTTTGGTGGGAAGCATCTCTAGGAGAAAGCGACAGAGAAGCTATTACATTGGAAATATTAGAGAATCAGTATTTCACTAAATTGTAGCTACTCCTTTCGAAAGTTAAATTGCGCATCTGCCAGACAGACATACGGATGTAAGGCACTGTTCAAATTAATTAAAATGTCCTAAAAAGTATTTTCGCCGATACCTAGGTCATTCCTTCGATGTGTTATACTTTTGTTCCATAGCATAATAATAAAATAACAAAATACTGGTATTCTCCTCCACTAAATTTCATCTCCAGAGAAATGTCCGAAATGGACTTGTCGCTTCTGGTACCTTCCACACAAAGAAGTCAAACCATATTACAACTGAATAACTCATAATTTAATGCAATTACACGTTTTCTTAAATTTTTAACACAAATATTGTGCACGATTTTAAGAATTTACAAAGAAAAACATAAAAATGTCAAAAATATTTTAGGAGTCATTTACAATAGTTAATAACATCAAGTTATCTAACGGAACCTTCCTGAAAACGAAATTTTTAACGGACCGTTTAAAATGTTCGTTAGACTAACTGTCTGTTAGCTAACTTTTTCAATAAAAATAACTAACGGAGCTACCTGAAAACGGCCGTTAAAAAGATATAATATCCGACGTTTTCGATCAAAATTTTGTTCAGCGACGAGGGCCATTTCTGGCTCAATGGGTGTGTAAACAAGCCAAATGCCGCATTTGGGACGAAGAGCAACCTGAAGAGATTCAAGAGCTTCCACTTCATCCAGAAAAAACAACGGTTTGGTGTGGTTTATGGGCCGGTGGAATCATCGGTCCATATTTCTTCAAAAATGATGCCGGTGAGAACGTAACCGTCAATGGCGACCGTTATCGTGCCATGATAACCGACTATTTGATGCCTGAAATTGAAGCTCGTGATCTCGGCGACATTTGGTTTCAACAAGACGGCGCCACTTCCCACACATCGCATCAATCAATGGATTTATTGAGAGAACACATCGGTGAGCAGATAATTTCAGGTTTTGGGCCGGTCGATTGGCCACCAAGATCGTGTGATATCACACCGTTAGACTTTTTCCTGTGGGGATATGTAAAGTCTAAAGTTTATGCGGACAAACCCACTTCGATTCAGGCCTTGGAGCAAAACATCACGCGTGTCATTCGCCAGTTACTAAACGGATAGACCATCTAAGACGTCGACGCGGCGAACATTTGATAGACATAATCTTCAAAAAATAAATGCCAAAGAATGTTCTTTCAGATGATAATTAACACGCTATAGATGGGACTATATAATCTAAACAGATTTTCATCAGCTTGGATCAAAAATCTCATTTCAGCCAAATTATGTAAGATCGGACGAAAAATACAGTTTCAAAAGAGTTTACATACTAAATAGGCAGGAACACATATGGGCAAATATCAAAATATTTTAATTTTGAAGTATTTTTTTTTTTCAAGATTTTTTTGGCGAGCACATCAACGGCTTTTACAACAGACGAAGATAAAAATATAAACATGCAAAAACCGTTGTTGTGAAAAAATTTCATCAAAGGCCGCGAAAGTTATGACGGTTCCAAATTGAAATTTAAAAAAAATTGTATAAAATGCAATTTTCAGCGGAATTCGGAAAATTAAAATTACAATCATAGAACATTAGCATTTCTATCAGCCTTTGACAAAATATTCGCTTTAGTTTCATTATTCGGATAAAGGTAAAATGGTAAAATGTTCATTCGAACATTATTTTTGTGGAAATATAATTTTTGCTATGTGCATAATTTGCACAATCATCAAAATAAATTGACGGCCCTCCGATTTCGGAATAGAGCGTTAAAATCCTTTTATTTCATATACACTTTCGCCATATCTGTACCCCGCACTGGGTGTGCCTTGACGATCATTGCTGAGACAAAAGTGTCACGTTCCTCGCGTACGAGACTTCAATCTTCAAATAAGTATCCATGATTGTTAAGTGCACCACAGCAGTACGCCCGAAGAACATACAAATTAATTTCAGAAGTTTATACTATTAAAAATGCCAAGGACAAAATTTGCAATTTTTGCAAAAATTGAAAAAAGTGAATAAAACTTCAGCGATTCATTATTTTGTTACGCCCCCTGATTTTTTGATTCACCAGGTCAAAAGCTATCTGGGATAATTAATTCAGCTCAACCTATACATAACTGTCGATGTGCTCCGCGAAATACACTATCAAAAAAAAATTCACGCAAGTTTAACAAAGGTTTGGGAAGCTATAGCGGTGGTTTCATTAGGAGCACATCAACGGCACCTATATAGATTTATAGGTATTTGAAGCCGCTATAACCTTTATATAACTTTAGTGTTATTTCATTACGTCGCGGACCGCGGTCAAAAAACAAAAAACACTTGAAATCGCATTTCAAAATGTTATGAAATGTATCTGCTTATAACTTCTAAAGTTGTTAGATAATAAAAAATTTTTTTGGGAAAAAACTTTTATGGTTGTGGTTTATCTAATTCCATCAACTTATGCACCGAAATATGTACACAAAGCGAGAAAAGGGTAAAACAACATACATTACCCCTGTGTTAAAAAATTTTGATATTTGCCCATATATGTGTCTATATCTAAATCTGAACCGACTTTCCCCAAATTAAGCTGTATCCTCTTCTAAATTATGAAAGTTCTTTCTGCCAATTGGAAGTACAACTTCTGTATCGCTTTAATAACAAGTCGGGAGTAACACATACTGGGTCTCCCATGTGGACTAATCTGAACCGATTTTTCCAAAATTTGGTAGTGTTCATTTATGTAATAAGAAAGCTCTTACTGAAGAATTTCGTACGGATCGGATGTAAAATACAGTTTCTACAGCGCTTACATGCCAAATCGGGAGTAACATATATATACAGGGTTTCTGATATGTAATGCAACAAAGTAAAGCGCTATATTTTTTTTTTAAATTTTATTGTTCAAAAGCAAAAAATGTTGGAAATAACATAAAATTTTAGAAACAGTTTAGCTTTGTTCGAATTGGCCACCTTTGGCACGAATTATGGCCTTCAAACGGCCGACAAAGCCATCACACTCTGCACGAAAGTGGCTCTGCGGTATTTTGGCCCATTTCCGGCGAAGCGCCGTCTTGAGATGATCGATACTTTGGTATTTTTTAGTGCGAACCTTACTATCTAAAATGCCCCAGGCGCAAAAGTCCAACGGATTGAGATCCGGAGATCTTGGTGGCCAATGTGCGGTAGAAATGAAGCGAGGAACCTCCTTCTTAAGCCATTCTTGGTTGACGCGTGCTGAGTGCGATGGTGCTGAGTCCTGTTGGAATGTCCATGGTCTGCGGCCGAAATGTTTGTCTGCCCAGGGCTTCAATACTGTCTTTAGGACATTTTCCCGATAATATTCGGCATTTATTTTGACCCCATGGTCGATGAATACGAGCGGGGAGCGACCATCGGCCGTTACGGCGGCCCACACCATTATCATCGGCGGCGCTTGAGTTCTGGTGGCTAATCGAAGGTGTAAATTTTCAGCTGACCTCGTTGGCAAGTAAACCCGATCATTTTGTTTGTTCACAAACTGCTCAATTTGGAATGGCTTCTCATCGGAGAAAACCAAATTCGGTAACTGGCCACGTTCGTGCAAGCGAAGCAACTCCTTGGCTCTTTCCAGTCTAACTTTTTTTGTGCATCGGTGAGCTCTTGCACTTTTTGGAACTTCAATGGCTTTAGTCCAAGCTCATTTTTTAATATCTGTTGTATCCGTTCTCGCGATATGTTCAGCTCACGAGCAATTTTTCTACCACTGCGGCGTGGATTTCGGTCAAATCTGGCCTTCACTTTTCGGATCATTTCTGGTGTTGTTACCGTTTTTTGCGTCCACTTTTTGGACGCGATGCAACACTTCCAGTATCACGGTAACGAGCAATGGTACGAGAAACAAAAGATTTATTCACATTTAAATGCTGGAGGGCTCTAACGATAGCCACTTGTGTTTTCCATCCAAATATAAAGCAATCACATTATCACGCTTGAATTCCATCACGAATAACTTTTTTTCTGAATCTAAAGATCTTCTAAACAATAAAATGAACTGTCACTGAAGTTGGTTGCAATACATATCAGCCACCCTGTATATGGGGGCTTTATCTAAATCTGAACCGATTTTCCATTTTTTGTATTCTCTCTAAGGGTATCAAGAGACTTCTCTCTGTTAATTTTTATACAAATCGGTTCAAAAATTTTGCTTATATAGGGCATATATGCCAAATTGGAGGTACATACGAGTATATGTATATGGGAGCTACATATAAACCTGAACCGATTTTCACTAAATTTAATAGGGATCGTACTTTGGCCAACTGAAATATATGTGCAAAGTTTCGATGAGATCGGACAATACTTGAGACCTGTGCATTTATTACAAGAATACATGCACATACATATAGACAGACGGACGGACATATTTTGGCAGAAAGTGATTCTGAGTCGATCGATATATATATATATATCTGCTCCTTTTTGGTGCTACTATAATACCAGTATTATAGTAACACCAAACACTATAACAATTAGACGGGCGGCCAGACAGACGGACGGACAAACGGCCATAGTTAAGTCAGCTTAGAAAGTAATTCTGAGTCAATCGGTATAATAAACAATGGGTCTTTTTCTTCTTATTTTTGGGTGTTACAAAAAAATGCACAAAGTTACAATACCCTATACCACAGTGTGGTGTAGGGTATACAAAATACATTGTAATTATCCGCTCACCTCACAGGGCCAAAAGCCAAAAGTGTAACATATCGAAGGAGTGACCTAAGACCCTAAGTATGTTCGACGGAAAACCGTTTTAGGGCATTATAAATCATTTGAGCAATGTCTGTTCGAAAGGAGTAAAGTATTGACTGCAAATTTGTTATGTGATAACATTTTTTTTCTATATCAGGCTAAGTTCGAAGATGGGTCATATCGGTCCACTCCTTCTAGTACCTCCCTCACAAAGGGTTAAAATTTAGTGAAACATTTATTCTCTAATAACTTGTATTCTACTTGTCCGAATCTTCTGTAATTCCACACATAGTAATCGTTTATCTGTCGCTATCAGCGAAGTGGCTCCGTCCATTTTGGTGCCTCGAACACAAAGGGACCATTAGTCCGATAAAAAATGGGCTTCATTGCCACGCCCAATCATACCAAAATTGAATGGCTCATAACCATTGCATATAAACGCTGAAGCTAAGTACACACGTTTGCTAGATCGGAAAACGTTATCAACCCTGTTAAAGTGCTGCAAATGGCCGGACAATGACAGATTGTTAGGCAAAGGTGAATCGACAGTTCAGGATAATAGGAAATTTTGAAAACTTTACTCTTAAAACTAAGGAAAAAACTGTAACTAAAAACAGTAAAACTAAGGAAAAACAGTTTTTTCGCATTCCTGAAAAATTGTGTTTTTGTTCATAGACATTTTTGAAAATAAGCCATCGATATTTTCTATGAATGAACTTTTCGATACATATTATATGAACTGTATATTAATTCACGTTTGCCTTAAATTAAATACCATAATATACATATTTCAAGGTCAGACATTTGAAGAAATATTACTACAAAAAAGGACGAGTCATAGTTAAATTAAGGTCGTTTCATGGCATTAAATTAACTACAAACATTCTTATTTTAATTCAGATTGTCTTTAGCTCGAAATCATTGCCGGAATCTTAAAATATATGACAAATTCTTTTATTTTCAGTAAGATTTTTTTAGTGTAGTCCTTTATAATAAAATAAATATATACATACATAAATCTACAATAGATTACTTATGTCCCTTTGCATTTCTGCCTAAAGTCACTCACCTCCTTTTGCAGACACAGATTAAAACCAAACGAAAATAAAGACTAAAAAGTAAAACTCCGATTTAATGCCGTTCGACGACATGAAAATCCACAAATTCTTCAATACGTCCTTTCATCCATCCGTCCATCCACTTGACAAATACCAAACGTGCCAATAATGATGCTTGAAATATTTTGACAGACATCTTCTTCCACAAACACACAGACAGTGACTGCTCCAGATGATGCCAAAGCTTTGCTGCTTCGCATGTTTCCGTCTTCTTCGTGGGATATTTTTGTTTGTTCTTCTTTGTCGAGGAGAAATGGGCATTCTGTCCTTGTGGGTCTTTGAGTGGTATCCTTGAAATACCTGTCAGTTGATCTGAGCCACCGCAGCAGCAGCCGCAACTTTTTGTCGCTCAACAAGCTTTTCCACAACGATTTGGGCAAAGACGACACTGAACGCGTGAGTAGAAACAAAAACAAGAAGAACAACAATTGTGGCAGCAGAAACAGCAGTGGCATTGAATACATATTTGGTCTTGAAGCATCTACTCCAACATGGAGTTGTGACCATAATTCCTTGTATGAGTGATGGATTATATTCAATAGCGACCTTAGTGGCAATTAAGACAGTCGATACACTGAACGAGGAAATTGCATTTAAAATGCATTAAGTTATTGCGAAAAAGGCGGGATTACAATTAGGGGATCTTCAAGGAGTTTCTCTGCTTTCTCCGTTTCGGCGCTTCGTACAGTAACAGAGCCCAGAATTTTTAAATTAACGTAGGGCTGCGAAATTGTAGGCCATTTAAAGGGCATTTTCTTTCAGTGCACCAGAAGTCATATTGATGCTCTCCACTAAGCAACTTGCAATTCGATGTTCATGGCTGGCAGCCAGGCCCTGAAGATCTTTCCAACATGCATTTGTTCCAGGATTTTACATACATCCTGTGTGCGTTTTGGCACCCCCACCTCCCCAACGTTGATGGTAATTTATCATTTCTCTTCTAAGGGAATAGTGGTCGGAATGTAGCTGCCAGGACATTTCTTGTTTTCATTCGCAGTGGCCTAAGAATGATTTGAAACTTTTTATTGATTTTCGTTACAATTGAATTGATGGAAGAATGGATGAGTGTTGTCTAGGATGTTGTGCCGACTATGTGCCACTACGTCCTCCTGTGGTTGCTCTTGATGGATGGTTGGCTGAGTGAGTGTACTTGTCTGTTGTTTTTGTTCTGCCCGAATATTTGTTCAGCCATCACGGACGACTTTTGTTATCTGCATATGAACTGTCCAGAAAAGAAAATGGAAAGTGTTGTTGTGGAATTATGAACTTTTTGGAAATGTGTACTATGTATTTGATAGTGCAAATTTTGTAAGTAATCTTATGTGAGTTTTTTCCGATGTTATGTAGTATACAGGGTGGCTGATATGTAATGAAACAAAGTAAAGCGATATATTTTTTTAATTTTTTTTAAAATTTTATTGTTCAAAAGCAAAAAATGTCGGAAAGAACATAAAATTTTAGAAACAGTTTAGATTTGTTCGAATTGGCCACCTTTGGCACGAATTATGGCCTTCAAATGGCCGACAAAGCCATCACACGCTGCACGAAAGTGGCTCTGCGGTATTTTGGCCCATTCCCGACGAAGCGCCGTCTTGAGATGATCGATACTTTGGTATTTTTTAGTGCGAACCTTACTCTCTAAAATGCCACAGGCGCATAAGTCCAACGGATTGAGATCCGGAGATCTTGGTAGCCATTGTGTGGTAGAAATGAAGCGAGTAACCTCCTTTTAAGCCATTCTTGGTTGACGCGTGCTGAGTGCGATGGTGCTGAGTCCTGTTGGAATGTCCATGGTCTGCGGCCGAAATGTTTGTCTGCCCAGGGCTTCAATACTGTCTTTAGGACATTTTCCCGATAATATTCGGCAATTTGACCCCATGGTCGATGAATACGAGCGGGGAGCGACCATCGGCCGTTACGGCGGCCCACACCATTACCATCGGCGGCGTTGAGTTCTGGTGGCCAATCGAAGGTGTACATTTTCAGCTGACCTCTTTGGCAAGTAAACCCGATCATTTTGTTTGTTCACAAACTGCTCAATTTGGAATGGCTTCTCATCGGAGAAAACCAAATTCGGTAACTGGCCACTTTCGTGCAAGCGAAGCAACTCCTTGGCTCTTTCCAGTCTAACTTTTTTTGTGCATCGGTGAGCTCTTGCACTGTTTGGAACTTCAATGGCTTTAGTCCAAGCTCATTTTTTAATATGTGTTGTATCCGTTCTCGCGATATGTTCAGCTCACGAGCAATTTTTCTACCACTGCGGCGTGGATTTGGATCAAATCTGGCCTTCACTTTTCGGATCATTTATGGTGTTGTTACCGTTTTTTTTCGTCCACTTTTTGGACGCGATGCAACACTTCCAGTATCACGGTAACGAGCAATGGTACGAGAAACAAAAGATTTATTCACATTTAAATGCTGGAGGGATCTAACGATAGCCACTTGTGTTTTTCCACCCAAATAAAGCAATCACACTATCACGCTTGACTTCCATCACGAATAACTTTTTTTCTGAATGCAATATATCAAAATGCTTTTGTAAGCTTGTAAACAATAAAAAGAACTGTCACTGAAATAAATCTGTCAGCTATCAGACTAGCGGTTTAGAAATGATAGCAACCTGAAGTTGGTTGCAATACATATCAGCCACCCTGTACAGTTCTATAGCCATAAATTGATTTCTTTGAATTTATTCTAGTTCTCGTGATAAATTGCTGTATGCACCTCATATTTCACAATATGTGGTATATATACAACTCGAGAACCATCCACCTCAATTTTTTCTGGAAAGTTTAAAAAAAAAATCGGAAATTAAAAAGTCTTTAACTTTTTCTAATACAATTTTTATGGCCGGGGTCACGGCCGCACATGATGGGCCAAAAATTCTGTATATTTTGTTCTAGTTGATATCATTTAAAGAACAAAATTTTTTGGGGTTACGCTTCATAACATAAATTTTTTACAATTTGTTTTTTTTTGGAGCAGATCACCTAAAAGTTATTTCTAAGGCTATTTGCGGAGCTGAATTCAAATATGCACTCCGTTTTTATAGCTGACACCACACTGTGGTACAGAGTACTATGATTTGTGCATTTGCTTGTAACACTTAAAAAACAAAGAGAGCGACCCATAGTTTGTTATAAAGGGTTTTCCAACAAGAGGTGTTATTTTGGTATACAAAGAAAAATTGAATTTTTTGAGATAAATGATCGGATGTTTATTCCATAATAAAGAGGAAGGTATGCCGTTAATAATGAAAAACAACATCAGCCAAATGGCCACCACGACCACTCTTACAGGACCATATTCTTTTTCATGAAATTTTCCATAACCAAATCGCAAAGCGGCTGCCCTATGTCCTCGATAGCCTCACGAATACTATCTTTGAGGTCTTGAATCAACGCTGGGCTGTTGGCGTAGACCTTATCTTTCACGTGGCCCCAAACGAAGAAGTCGCAAGGTATTAAATCACAAGATCTCGGTGGCCAATTGTGATCACCTCTTCGAGAGATAACACGGTCCGGAAACTTTTCCCGTAACAGAGCAATGGTTTCATTGCTTGTGTGGCACGTAAGGTGAAAGTAAACGTCTTGTTGAAAGTAAACGTTGTCCAGATCAATACCATCCAACTCCGACCATAAAAAATCTTTAATCATCTCTCGATAATGCAATCCATTCACCGTAACTGTTGATCCAACCTCATCAGTCAAGATGATTTTGTATCGTTCGAATCGTTTTTTGCTCGTTTTGTATCGTTCGATGATCGTGTATTGTTCCATTTTTAGTAATGTCGTAGTTTCTACTTGTTAAATGTCAAAGAATAACAACTTCAAAAGTGACAGCTACCGAAATACGGTGATTCAAAATAACACCTCCTGTTGGAAAACCCTGTACCAATCGGCATAGAATCACTTTCTGAGTCGATTTAGCCATGTCCGTCTGTCTCTCTGTCCATCTGTTCTTGTTATCAAGTTGCAGGTCGTAAAAATAAAGCAATCTTTACGAAAATTGGCACGGGGACATTTCTTAGACTAGAGACAATCACTTTTGCAAATGGGGTATATTGGTCCATGTTTTGATATAGCCCCCATATAAGGTCCCCACTGATGTCACTTCTAGACACTCTAGAGAACGGATTCTTCAATTGATCTGGCTGAAATTTGTGAATTCATACTTAATATTGGACCTAATCGTCGCTAGTAAAAACGTGGAACATCGATCCATGTTTTGGTATATCCCCCACATAAAGATCCCCACTGATGCCACTTCTTGACGCTCTAGAGAATGTATTCTTCAATTGATCTGACTGAAAACGTTCCCTACCGATGCCACTTCTTGACGCTCTAGAGAACGGATTCTTCAATTGATCTGGCTGAAATTTGAGAATTCTTACTCAATATTAGACCTAATCTTTCCTAGTGAAAATGGGAAACATCGGTCCATATTTTTATATTGCTCCCATATAAAGGTCCCTTCCGATTAGACTTATTGACGTTCTAGGGAAAGCATTTTTTTTAATTATCATGCGGAAATTTAAGCTTTTGTAAACCGTGGTCCTACCATAATGTACGATGTTAATTGTGAGTCACACCTTAACGTCAAATTTTTCGCCCAACTTAAATTGACATTTCTTTGTTTCAGTATTTGACAAATTCCACCATGGAGAGGTACACAATTGAGCAGCGTGCTAATATTGTTGAACCCTTTCCGAAAATGGGCATTCAAGTCAAAATGCTTTTCGTGGTTTTTTTGGTCAGCATAGTCGACCAAATGTGTCCACAATCGGGAGAATTGTGCGCAAATTTCAGCAAACCGGTTCTGTAGGAGATGTGAAAACACCTGTGCTTTCTCGCCCAGTTAGTTCTGCTGTTTGTGGGCTGGGGTCGTCATCGGTCCGTACTTCTTCAAAAATGAGGTCGGCCAAGTAGTTCACGTGAATGGTATTAGCTATCGCAAGATAATAACTGAATTCTTGTGGCCAGAAATTGAGGATATGGATCAGTGGTTCACAGGATGGAGCTATTTGCCACACATCCACCGAAACAATGGCTCTATTGCGCGAGAAATTCAATGGCCGGGTTATGTTAATTGGCCCCCAAGACATGTGATTTGACACCGTTGGACTTCTTTCTTTGGAGATATTTAAAAGAAAAAGTGTACGTCAATAAGCCAAGACCAATTCAAGAGCTAAAGAATGAGATAATTCGGCACATTAAAGACATTGAACCTCTTATGTCCAGAGTCATTGAAAGTATGGACCATCGGATAAAGGTATGTCACCGAAGCCGTGGCGAACATTTGCCCGATATTTTGTTTCACACATAATTGTCATAGATCCTTCTATCATAATAAAAAATATTAAAATAATTCTCTGAAAACTTTTTATTTTATTTACAACTACGATCGTACGTTTTTACTTCATACTGAATTAAATCCTCTATAGTGTTAATGGAGTGTATCGTGCGTTTTTCAATAAGTATAAGCTCCTATTTAGAAAATTTTAATTAAAGCCTGGAATTTGGAGATTTACTCTACTTAACCTACAATAGTTAATAGTAATAATGCTTATCCGTACATTTGTTGATTTGATCATTTATTGAATTGATCAATATACTAAAGCTTTCATACTAATACAATATGTTGACTTAGTTCGGCAAAATACGGGTTTAGTTAATGGTTCTTGTTACATTAAATTTACTACTTCCATAAGTATTTCTGCTGATTTAAGTTAAAGACATATTGAATTCTGAAAATGATAGAGTGGTGTCTATCGAAACTGCAGTCAATTCTACGTTTTTGCAATAGACGGAAAGTAAGTGAAACATATGGTCTTAAACCGAATAAATTCTGACTGAATAACGAAAGCACAGACCATCAATAATTAACAACAACAAATATTTTAAATAATTTCTATTTACGTTATTATACTGCGAAGTGCAATCCATGGTAGAGTGTATATACGATTCGGCCTGGCCTATCTTAACGTCGTTTTCCCTTGTTTAATATTGACATATGAGAGCCTTGTACTTCAGAGGGCCCAAATTCCAAACATAAACTCGAAAATACCCCTGTGTTTAGTATACATATTACTATCAGACCGTTTCTCTTTAATAAACGGTAGATTTATAATTTTTTTCAAATTCCCCCACTGAAGATTTAAGGATCAGTAGGCGTGGTCGCGCCCCTATCCCTTTATTACACAAATCTTTTTTGACTGCATATGACAGAACTGTACGTAGCGTGCCCCGCCACTGCAACTTCATTTTTGTAAACTTAATATTTGGAGTGCTATTGCGCAAATCGTATTGGAATTTTGTGCGGATTCATTTAAGATCAATATGCGTAAAACAACAAAAAACGATGTTAGCTCAATGGGAGTGGAATTGAATATAACGGTTTATCCTTCTAGTGGTTTTTTTATTGCCCACCTTAAGGCCATTTATCGCGACTTTAAATTTACATTATATTATTTATTTATAAGTTGGCCTTTAATTTTGCTAATTATAAGTAAAGAACTACATTTACAACTTTGGTGTCTTTGGCGACCCCTACTGAAATTTTCGTACAATATTTGCATATTTGCTCTTTCGAACACACGCATCCTTTGGTGAGAAATTTGAATTTTGTTAAATTTTTTTAATTAATAAAAGGAACACACATTTATTGAAACGAATTGTTTGAAGCACCGCACCAATCGCCCGGAAATCGACTTTAAAATTTTCTGAGGTGCTACAGAAATCTTACCAAATCTAAAAATCACTATACATTTTTATAGCATCCGTGACAGTTCACAAAATTTCCTCCCCAATCCACGCAAATTTGTTATTATGTATGTGTTCGACCTGGAATCACTTGTACCATTTGTATTACGTATTCACAAGCGCACGTGTATCCCGTAGACAGAGAGTCCAGGATCAGGTGCCTGGCAATGCTTTCGAAGCATCATTTGGTTATTGTGCCAATGCGATTTATGAGTGTTGTCTTCATGGCTTTTTAGTTGTTCTTTACTTTGTTTTCCTTTTCTAGGTTTGTATTATTGTTTTGGTAAAATCGTGGAGAAGGGAGAGTCCTTGAAATCGCTTAGGCAAATATTTACTTTGTGAATTCCTCCTGCAAGAATGTGTGTATGAGTGTGGGATGAGGGATGGGAGAGGAGTCACATGCGTGTAGATCAATAGCCGTTAAACTGTTTGTATACATCAATGTTAGCCACCATTACATGGGTCGATGGTATCGACGGCGTCCTCATCATCATACTCGATGTCCTGTTCTGTTGGCTGTGTTAAAGACCTAAAAACATTCCAGACCTTTTGTATTTTTTTCCTGTTTTCCGCTATGTTTGTGTTTATGATTTACCATTTCACAGTGTACAAAAGGCAGTTATTGCTCTTCGAATACGAGGCAATACGAGGAAATTTGACAATTAGAGAATATTGATGGTATTGATGATGTGCTCAGAATTAAATAAGTGAGGTGGAATATTATTAATTAATTAATTTAACTTTCGGGCCTCAAAGTGGGCTACTTCGGGTATACAAAATGTTTAATAACGAATAACTTGTACATATACACGGGACAAAAGCGTCTTTTTTGGTACACTGAAAAAAAAAAATAGTAATAAAACTAATGATGACACATTCTTATATTAAGTATGCTGCCTCGGCCTCAATTCAATGACAATTTTCATTAAAATAATGAAAATTTACACGTTTTTTACGAAATTTTCCTTAATATAAAGTTTTTTGTATTTGAATTAATGTCTATCCAATCATTAGTTTTGTGTACGCGCTTCTTTAAATGTACGCATTTAAATTAAAGAAAAAAATCATTATTTTTGTGACAATCCGCATTATTTTAAGTAATATTTCAATACTTTTAAGGATTTTCTACATTAACACTACGACGTAGACATGTCATAGTTTTAATGCCGAATCGGTCTTAATTAACAGTATGAGATATTTGAGTAATAAATTTAAGGCTATGCTCCCCTTAAAGGAAAGGCTGTCTTGGTAATAAATTTTATGACTATTGTCATTATTTTTAAGAATACATACGAGAGAATTATACAATCTCTCCCTCCCTCTCTCGCTCGGAGAATCAGTTTTGTTTGGTAATGTGTTAATCAATATTTGTTATGGAATGCTAGAAGAGAAAATAGAGAACAGTTCTGTTCTTCGTTTTCTTTTAAATCGTCAGTTATTTACAAGCGATGGAAGGAAACGGTTGTCTGTTTTCGGAACGCGGATTGTGAAAAAATTTGATTGCTGTGAATATGTAAGTATACGTGCATACATACGTGCATATTGCACCGAAAATAATTTTAATGTGGGCTGTTAGCAGTTATTTTTGCTAAAGCATAGCAACAACAACAAATGAAACCGTCGTGTACATGTGTGTATGCATGTGGTTACGCCGTCGGCGTCACCATCGATCTCTGTGATAAGGGAGTGCGTGTGCCATAGTTATTTTTGCTGTATGTTATTTATGGCGATGTACATGCGTTTTTGAAGGAGATCTTGTTTGTAAGTCCTGTGAAGAGATTTGTGCCAAATGGATGACAAAAATGTGAGTAATAGATTTTGTAATACTGAAAGAGACAATGGGAAAATTTTTAGGTACGTGAAAAATAATATTATTATCCTGAAATTAACATCTTATTGGCAATTACAAAATGAACAAAATACATTTTAATTGAAAGTATTTATTTATTAAAAATACCAGCGCATAATGCAGAAATGTAAAATTATTTGTGGCAATATAGAAATTTATTATTAATAATATGTTATACATATAACTATCTTTTTTAATTTTTTTAGTAAAACAATTTTAGAATGGGTCTTTTGTGAGAAGAGTGGCAAATTTTACAAAATATTTCAACGTAAGTATTATATATGACCGGTTGAAATAGTTCTCTTAGTTTTCAGCATTTTCCAATTGTGATATGATAAAATTTATTTTCATTTTTTTTTTGTTAATAGATAATTTTATTTGATTTATTTTCAGAAAAAATTGAATTATTTTAATTTTAGATCACGCAATATTTGAAGATAAATGTGATGGAGATATGAAAAATGCAGTGCTGAATGCCATTTATAACTTGCAATAAATAAGTGAGCATTCCCCTACATGGGAATGTTTGGATTGAAAGGAAATAGATTTGGAAATAATATTTGTAAGTATTATGTATTTCTGAACAAATATATTTTATTTGAAAATCAAGAAATTTAATTTGGAACGCATATACGAGTATTAATGTATTAGAATAAAATATATTTGCGAACTGACGTTCACATTTAAAATACGTGTTATCACACTAACAAAGTTATTGTTAAAAAGTTTTCCAAATATAATTTATTTAAAAAGATTTTTTCCTTTTTTTAATTTTAGTTTAAATTTTTCCTTGATTTCGTGTTCATAATTGCTTCATAAGTACTTCATAATTAAACCTGCTGTTAGATTAGGACCATTTGGTCCAATTTTTGTATCGTTTCCTTTATAAACGGTAATATACGTATGTATATATATTGCCTTATTGGTCCAAGGGATATTTTTGTTTTACTAAAATCAAAATAATAAGCGTTTTTGCTCAAAAATAATAATTGCTTTCTTTTCACGAATTTGAATAAAAATAAATGTAAATATTGTCGTTCATATTTATTTTATATGAAAAATGTAATGTTGACCAAATGGACTCTTAATCTAGGATTCGTGCAGTTTTTGTAGTTTTGTTTGCTAACAAAACTTAAGATTTTAAAATCTAAGTCACGATTGATTTTTTTAACAATATTATTTTTGATAACTCAATTTATATGAAAAATTTCACTTTCGCCACTTTCAAAACAATTAGTTTCTATTATTAATAATATCTTACATAAATATTTTTTTTAACTTTTAGTAAAGCAAATTTTTTATGGATCTATTATGAGAATTTGAAGAGTGACTAAATATTTCAGTGTAAGTAAGTATATTCCAAAGATTTTAATATCTCTTATCTTTCAACATTTTGTGACAGTTATATGATAAAATTTATTTTAACACTTTATCGTATATAAATCATTCTGTTTGATTTCTATTCAAATTATTTTTATTTTAGTTCGCGCAATTGAACTTTATTTGGATATATGAAAAATGCAGTGGGGAAGTAAAAATTTACAAATTGCAGGAAATGAGTGAGCATCCAAACTATATGATATAATAATATAATATTTGTTTTATATAATTTCTATTTAAATTCTAGGTTAAAAATCATTAAGGTCGGTTCCGATAAAAATTGTTCATGGACAACAAATAGAGAAACGAATCCCGCTATAGAATCGATACATAACAATACAATATTCGAATAAAAGTCAAACTTCATAGTGTGTTGGCCGATTTGTCTTTATACAATTACATATTGTTTTAAATTATAAAATGTTCAATGTTATCCGTAATAAGTATTATATTTTTTTGTATATTCCAATATAAAATATAACAAATAAAATATTTATTTAGAAAGATAAAGTGTTGTGTTATTGAATTTTCTATGAGTAGTAAATGGTCAATATAATGTAACGAATTTTCCGTACATATTTAAAAAAACTGTATTAAAATTCATGTATGCCTTAAATTAATTACCAGTATATTCTTATATCAAGGACAAACATTTTAAATTTTATTACGATAATGTTTTAAATTATATGATATTTTACTAAAAATAAGCACGCGCCATACTTACATTTACGCAAACATGTGTTTATTTTAAAATCAAACTTAATTAGTTTTATTACCCAAAATTCTTAATTCTATGAAATGCATCCTCAAAATAAGTACTATTCACGTCTTTAAATTAACTATAAAACCTTCTTATTTTTATAGCGATTGTCTTTAGCTCGAAATCATTGCCGAAATCTTAAACTTTACGAAAAATTCATTGATTTTCAGTACGCTTTTTTTTTAGTGTATGTTTAAATCGAAAGAAAATATTTTTGGAACACTAATTTTTAAGTATTACTCGTATACATATATTTCTAAGCAAATAAATTTTATTTGAAAATCATTAAAATTTATTTGGAACGCATATATTAATATATTACGACAAAATATATTTGCAAACTAATTTTCTCAAATAAAATATGTGTTTAAATACAAATAATATTATTTTTTATAAATTTCTCCAAATATATTGTATTAAAAAATATTTTCAAAACTGTTCTGGCCTTTTCGAAATGAAGTTTTAATTTTTCCTTGGTTTCTAATTATTCCTTCCAATTAAAAATGGAGTATGCACCATTCTGTTTACAATTCAGGACTTGAATTACTGAATATTCCAAGTCATCTTTCTTGTCGATCCTTCAAGTAATATATTTTCATCCATAGTTATACGATTACTACACCATTTTCAACTGTAATTCGAAAACAATCAATTCAATTTCGAATAAGATCAATTTAAATTCGAAGATTCCATTTGAAATTCGAAAAAGGTCAATTGAAATTCGAAGATTCCATTTGAAATTCGAAAAAATCAATTGAAATTCGAAATACATCAATTGAAATTCGAAATACATCAATTGAATTTCGAAGCACATCAATTGAAATTCGAAAAACATCAATTGAAATTCGAAACACATCAATTGAAATTCGAAAAACATCAATTTAAATTCGAAATACATCAATTGAAATTCGTAATACACCAATTGAAATTCGAAAAACATCACTTGATATTCAAAAAACATCAATTGAAATTCGAAAATGTAAACAAATCTGTGCATTAAATTGGGTAGAATTTATTTAACAAATGTGTTTAACTGACTAAATCTTAACATATAATGTGACGAACAGAATATGAAAGAATATGAATATTTATTAAAAATTAGTTGAAACAAAACATATTTAAATATTTTAATATTAAAGGTTTAACACAGACAAATTGTATCACTTAAATGCTTTTTCAAATTTCAAATGATGTGTTTCGAATTTTTATTGATGTTTTTCGAATTTCAATTGATGTTCTTCGAATACCAAGTGATGTGTTTCGAATTTCAATTGATGGTTTTCGAATTTCAATTGATGTTTTTCGAATTTCAATGGACCTTTTTCGAATTTCAAATGGAATATCCGAATTTCAATTGATATTTTTCGAATTTCAAATGGAATCATCGAATTTCAATTGACTTTTTTCGAATTACAATTGAAAATGGTGTAGTATAAAAGTTATAAGAGAATCAATATTTTATTAAATTTTAACCCTCTGTGGGGGAGGTTCTAAAATGAGTGGTTAGTCCTTTCGAGAGTTTTCGTGCGCACCAGCCAGCAGACAGACGGACGGGCGGAGGGACATTGCTCAAAGTACTTAAAATGACCCAAAACTGATTTCCGCGGAACATTCTTGGGGTCGTAGGTCACTCCTTCGATGTGTTACACTTTTGGCCCGTAGCATATGATGTATACCCTCGTCACACTAAAGCGAGGGTATAAAAATGGGTTCCTATACGTGTATTATTACGTACTCTCCTGATTTACGTAGAGAAAATGTGTTAGCTTTTTTTTGGGGGAGTATTTGCTTTTTTTGAGTGGGGTGTAATTTCCTAAAGCACTTTTTGTAACGAAAAGAGGCCCCAAATTTGGGGCTCACTTTCATTTTCAATTTGGGGTGCATTTTCTTGGGGTTCAACTTCCGGCCGCCGATTTTTTCGCTAAAAAACATCTAGATTTGCAATAAAATTTCCTATCTAATGAAAAAAATGGTTCAATGTACCCAATAGGACAAAGTTATGGCCACTTGAAGTTTAAATTTCCAAAAAATCGATTTTTTGTATTTTTTTTGGAAAAAAGTATCTGTCGTATTTTCGAGATTTAAAAGAAGTTGGTTAAAAAATCTTAAAGTTAACTTTCGAGAGAATGTTGTCAAAGAAAGACAACAATATGGTTGAATATTATGTGGTAAGGTGTTGTAAGTTGAACTGCAAAGGGAATCTGCAACCCGGCGGAATGAAATTGGGCCCCAGGAAAAGACACCCCAATCTTTTTATGAATATGGGCCCAAAAAATAACATATCAAACAACAACAATTTTATTTGGGGCTTAATTTCTTTTTTGTCTGCTTTTTGGGCTTTACTTTCATTCCTTGTCTGCTTTTTGGGGCTTATTTTTATCTATTAATTTAGAAACAGGAGAGGCTACGCTCAAACGATTTGCTCCACGTTGCCTACTTTGGATCCTGTCCATAGGAGAAAGTCTTAAACAGAGGCCGTAGGCCGACCGCACAGGAAAAGATTTATAATAAGAAAAAAGGTTTGTATACGTGTATTATTGCGTACTCCCCAGATTTACGAAGAGAACATTTCTTAGTTTTTTTGGGGTTTATTTTCATTTCAAGCTCAATTTATATTCAAAGTCAATTTATATTCTAATTTTATGGTCCAAGGAAGCCGGGTAACAAAGACCATGAGACTAGATTTTGCAGCAACAGACCAGAGCCTCTGGTGGAAATCGAACCCACGACCCCCAAACTCATAGGCAAAGGAAGCTTGGATATGAAAACCTTTACCATTTTTATATGAAGTAATATGTTATACGATAAACTGCAAAATGAATTTTGAGCTCGGTTTTAGTATAACAGATTTTTGGGGAAAACATAAAAATTTCCTTTTTTGGGGGATTTTCGAATTTATTTTCGCAATTGTGGGATTTATATTTACAAATACAATCATAATATAATTAGCCTCTATTTCTGGCGTCAAGACGTACAAATTTAAAAAAAAAAATAATTGTGATCTATTAATTTTTAAAGGTTTTATGGAATTATAAAATTTCCTTTGAAAAAAATTTTTGTTTGTTTTTCCCGATCCTTTCCTACGAATCGGTATATATTAGAGCCGGTTATAAATCGATTCCTTTCTCATTGTATTTTCTGAATAGACAACCAAATTTGCTATTTGATGGCAAAGTATTGCAATTTGATACATCCGCTGAGACAAAAGTTATGGCCAATTGAATTGGGCATCGCTTTTGAACAATCTTAATCAATGCAGCATTTGGGGTTGTATGTCAGCAAATACGTGCCGAATATTCTCCTCCAAGGCGTCACTCGTGTCGGGCTTAACTGCGTAGATAAGTGACTTCACATAGCCCCACAAAAAATAGTCCAGCTGGGTTAAATCGCACGATATTGGAGGCCACGCCTACGCGATGCGTAGGTAATAAATTTGCACGATTTGTACACGTTGTTCCGTAGTAGGTCTATTCATTATGAATTGGAAAACCAAACTGAGCATAAATCAAGTGACAGCTGTCAAAAAGACCAACTCCGAAAAAAGTAATGCCGGATTGAAAACCACACGTCTAAAAAAACACCCTGTACATATTTACAAAGATTTATGTTTGTTTCTTGTAAGAGTTTCTGATAAAAAAAAATGAAACTCACGCTGTTGATGGCACGAGAACTAACCACTGAACAAAATCCGATTCTGTGAAAGATCCGGTGTTTATATGAAAAAGTTCACCTATTCACCTCTTACTGGAGCGGCAAAAATCACTTGCGTAAAATCAAATCCTTTATATGTCTGTGTACATATATGCACATAAATTTGGAGGCTCTTATTTCTTAAAAGACTTTTTAAGTACTGAAAGAGTGACAATTGCTTTCTTCACTGCAGTTTGACCTCAGACTGGACATCGAATGGTTGTTTGCGAATCCCCTTTGCGATATGTATGTATATTTTTTATACCCTACACCACACTGTGGTACAGGGTATTATGACTTTGTTTGTAACACCCAAAAGGAGAAGAGATAGATCCATTGTTTATTATACCGATCGACTTGTAATCACTTTCTGAGTCGATTTAGCTATGTCCGTCTGTCTGTAGATGTATTCTTGTAATCAAAGTACAGGTCGCAATTATGGCCCGATCTTGACGAAACTTTACACAACTTTTTTTTGTCCCAAGGACGATCCCTATTTAATTTGGTTAAAATCGGTTCAGATTTGGATATAGCCCCCATATATATGTTACCCCCGATTTTACATGTAAGCGCTGTAAAAAGTGTATTTTTAATCCGTTCAGTACGAAATTCGGCAGAAAGAGGTTTCTTATTACATGAATTAATACTGCCAAAATTCAGGGAAATCGGTTGAGATTTAGATATAGCCCACATATATATGTTACCCCCGATTTGACATGTAAGCGCTGTGGAAACTGTATTTTATATCCGATCAGTAAAAAAATTGGCAGAAAGAGGTTTCTTTCTCATCGCGTGAATTAACACTGCCAAATTTGAGGGAAATCGGTTCAGATTTAGATATAGCCCCCATATGTATGTTACCCCCGATTTAACATGTAAGCGCTGTACAATCTGTATTTTATATCCGATCAGTAAAAAAATCTACACAAAGAGGTTTCTTATATGAAGGGATACTTCCAAATTCAGAGAAAATCGGTGCAGATTTAGATATATGTAAGAGCTGTAGAGACTGTATTTTATATCCGGTCGGTACGAAATTTGACAGAAAGAAGTTGAAACCAGTAAGGAAAGGCAGAAAGTCGGGCGGTGCCGACTATATAACACCCTACACCTCCCTAACAATGCGATAAGGGTCATTGCCATAATAATTTGGAATAATTGGTAAATGGGTAGAAACATATTATCTAATTCTGAAACGATAATCGCTAAATTAAGCAATATTCGTTCCTAAATTGAGAAACATCTTTCTGGAAAATTTTAATGATCGGAAGTAAAATACAACTTCTATAGCGGTTTGATACCAAATCAGGAGGAACAATCAATATAAATCTGAACCGATCTTCCCTGAATACTGAAGATCGGTTGTACTGATCGCATATAAAATACAGTCTCTACAGCGCCTACATGTCAAATCGGGGGTAACGTATATATGGGGGCTATATCTAAATCTGAACCGATTTCTTCCAAATTTAACAGTGTTCATTCATATAATAAGAAACCTCTTTCTGCCGAATTTCATACTGATCGGATATAAAATAACATTTTTACAGCGCTTACAAGTCAAATCGGGGGTAACGTATATATGGGGGCTATATCTAAATCTGAACCGATTTTCTCCGAATTTAGCAGTATTCCTTCATGTAATAAGAAAACTCTTTTTGCCAAATTATGCACTGATCGGATATAAAATAACATTTTTACAGCGCTTACAAGTCAAATCGGGGGTAACGTATATATGGGGGCTATATCTAAATCTGAACCGATTTTCTCCGAATTTAGAAGTATTCCTTCATGTAATAAGAAACCTCTCTTTGCCGAATTTCGCACTGATCGGATATAAAATAAAATTTTTACAGCGCTTATATGTCAAATCGGGGGTAATGTATATATGGGGGCTATATCTAAATCTGAACCGATTTCTTCCAAATTTAACAGAGTTCATTCATGTAATAAGAAACCTTTTCCTGCCGAATTTCATACTGATCGGATATAAAATAAAGTTTTTACAGAGCTTACATGTCAAATCGGGGCTAACATATATATGGGGGCTATATCTAAATCTGAACCGATTTTAACCAAATTCAATAGGGATCGGCCTTGGGCCAAAAAAAAAGATATGTGTAAAGTTTCGTCGAGATCGGACCATATTTGCGACCTGTACTTTGATTACAAGAATACATGCACAGACGGACAGACAGACAGACAGACAGACGGACATAGCTAAATCGACTCAGAAAGTGATTCTAAGTCGATCGGTATAATAAACGATGGGTCTATTTCTTCTCCTTTTGGGTGTTACAAACAAATGCACAAAGTTATAATACCCTGTACCACAGTGTGGTGTAGGGTATAAAAAGAGTAGAAGAGAAAAGATTATTCTTAGCTCTTTTTTTTTATTTCCAATTCATTACATTTTTTTATTGAATCTTTCATTATTATACAATGAAAATAACAATAAGTCGACAAATCTTAACCTAAAATACTATTCTCTGGGTTACTGCCATTGCGAATAAACCATTGAGACTTTACACGATTTTTTACTTAAACAAAAAGGTTAACATTTCAAATTTAAGAATTCATAATTTCATTTTTTGTTTTTGATTAGGATTAGTTTCAATTTAAATCATGTCCAGAGTATCTCTCCTTCTAAGGCGGTCATGACCTTCAAAATTTAGTAGTTCTCGAGCCAGGATGTTTGGATGATTGAATAGTTTACCCACGTAACACCGGCAATATTTTTCAATTTCCTCTTTTACTGTTGGCATGTTGAGATCCTTATGGATGTTAGCGTTTCTTATATACCATGGCACCTGTAATTAAACGAAGAATATTCGATTGTCTTCTTTGTAATTTGCATACATTTGAAGCGCACGCTGTACCCCAGAGCTCGATACCATATGTCCAAATTGGCTTCAATACCGTTTTGTATAAAATAACTTTATACTCTGGATCTAGGGCAGATCTTTGGCTGATAAGCCACTGATGTTGATTAGTTTTGAGTTTTATTTGCGTTACTTTAGAGTCTATGTGGCGCGACCACATCAAACGCCGATATAAGTGGATTCCAAGGTATTTTACATGATCCTTTTGGGGAATCTGTGAATTGAAAATAGAAATTGGAGGACATGCATCCCTTCGCAGGGTAAAAGTAACATGAGTACACTTTGAGGCATTCACCATTATTCTCCATTTTTTTAACCATTCTTCTAGGATTCGGACATGAGACTGCAGTTGATCGGACGCAACTGAAGGGTTTTTGTGGGTACTGACGAAAGCAGTATCGTCCGCAAAAGTAGACGTGTGCGTAAAGTTGGATATGGGCATATCTGCCGTAAAAATAACGTGCATTATAGGGCCAAGAATGCTCCCCTGAGGGACACCGGCATTTATTTTCTTAGGGCTAGAAAAAATGCCATTTGATTTAACTTGAAACGACCGGTTAGTCAAATAACTCCTGAACAGTTTATGCGTGTTGATTGGCAGAAGGTCGCATATTTTGTACAAAAGTCCTTCGTGCCAGACTGCCAGACTCAAATGCTTGGGAAATATCTATGAATAACGCCGAACCGTATTCTTTATTCTCAAAAGATCTTTTGATGCAGGTTACGAAACGGTGTACCTGTTCTATAGTATTATGACTTTTTCTAAAACCAAATTGATGGTCAGGTATAATATTGTGAGAAATTATATGAGGTGTGATTTTCTTCATGAGAATGGACTCAAACATTTTTGAAAGTATCGATAGTAAGCTTATAGGGCGATAGGATTTGACTTGAGTTGGATCTTTGCCTGATTTCGGTATCATCACGATTTCAGACCTCTTCCAAGATAGGGGGAAGTAACCTACACGGAGAATTGCATTGAATAAAAATAACACAATTTTCAAGACTGAAAAGGGAAGTTCTTTAATCATTTTTGCTGTTATACCATCTCCTCCGGTCGATTTCTTTAATTTTAGTTCTTTGACAGATTTTTCAACATCCTTTATTCTAAGCTTGATTGGGCCAGGAATTATATCATCTATCACGGGCAGATAGATTGGGCGAGGAATTAAATCATCTGTCACGGGCGGATAGATTGGGCGTGGAGTTATATCGTCTATCACGGGCGGATAGATTGGGCGAGAAGTTATGTCATCTATCACGGGCTGATAGATTGGGAGAGGAATTGAGTCATTTATCCCGGGCGGATAGATTGTGTGAGAAATTGTATCATCTATCACGGGCGGATATATTGGGCAAGGAATTGTGTCATTTATCACGGGCGGATAGTTTGGGCGAGTCACGGGCGGATAGATTTCAGATGTATCACTGTTGGGTGTAAAAACGGACTCGAGGTAATTTGCGAATGCATTTACTTTCTCTTCTGTGCTTTTTGCCCAGTTCCCATTTTCAAGGCGAATTGGGGATTCATGCGTAACAGGACCTCGCATATTTTTTGTGGCCTTCCAGAGACTATAATCTGTTTTCTGGGTTGGATCCAGAGATTGCAAATATATTTTTAGATTTCCTCGGCTGATTTTAGGGCTGATTTCAATCTCTTCTGGCAATTTTTTAGTTTTTTTTCTCAGTGCTGGGGATCGATATTGTTGCCACTCTCTTCTTACGCTTCTTTTTTCATTGATTAACGCTTGGATGCCTGTTGGGTTATTGGAGTTATCTCTTTTGAATGCGCTTTTTCGAGTAGCCACTTTAACAGCACAGTTTACAACGTCTGTGAATAGGTTTACCGCGGCTTCAATTTCATCCGTTGTACGTAACGATACACCATCGGATAGGTGTGAGCTAACGTATTTTTTATATTTTATCCAGTTGGTATACTTATTGGGCAAACTGCCACACCCATTTTCATGATTGTTGTAAAGCAGTGTCAAAATGGTAGGCGAATGATCCGATGATAGATCAAGTGATGGACATAGAGATAATTGTTCACGCCTTATATTTTTTATTATAGCGAAATCAATAAGGTCGGGCGTTTTGTTCAGATCTGAGGGCCAATATGTTGGGTGACCGCTCGAAGCTACATCTAGTTTAGCAGATGTTGTGGCTTTAAGTAGTTGTCTTCCTTTTGGAGTAGTGAGGCGAGAGCCCCAAAATGTGTGCTTGGCATTGTAGTCACCTGCTACCAAAAACTTTGTGCCAAGAGTGGAGAAGAACTCCATGAATTGATCTTTGTTAATATTGTGCCTAGGGGGACAATATATCGATGATATCACCATATTTGTGCCTGTGATGGCGATAGAAGTTGCTTGTATATGCTCAGTCCTATATTCGGGCATAGGATAATGTTTGATTTTATTTTGGACAGTAAGAGCTGTACCTCCACAGGCTCTGCCGCTAGGGTGTTTAGTATGGTATGTGGAATAACCACTTATCCTAAAACAATTTCTGGTTGAAAAATGTGTCTCAGAGACTAATAAAATATCTATACAGTGGTTTCGGAGAAAATTTTCTACCTCATTTTTGTGTTGGCTCAGGCCATTTGCATTCCAATAACAAATTCTCATTGGATTTATTTTTGATTTAAAACGAGTTGCATAAGCATACTTTGATTTCTCATCATTTCTTGCATCATGCTTTGCATATTCAACATGAATGAATTCATAGTTTCTATTAATTTTTCTATTGAGTTTTCGAGGAGAAATTGAGGGGGTAACGAATTACCATTTCTTGTCATACGGGCGTATCACATATTTGGATGAATTGTATTCTTTGGGATTCGGTTTACGTTTGGGTCGCTAGAACTAGCATTTTCCGTAGGAGATACGGTTCTTAAGCCTGGGAAAGGCGATGGAATATAGCATGCATATGTTCGAGTTTTATTAACATTGTTTGATTTTTTCATGTGCTTATAGACAGGGCAACCCCTGTAGTTTGCTGTATGGTTCTCACCGCAGTTACTAAATTTTTTTACGCCGGTATCCGTTCTAGGATGTGGACATTCAACGGACTTGGGCACATTTGACACAAACGGCCGGTAATTTACAGTATGCCTTGGTGTGTCCAAATTCTTAGCTCTTAAATAACTTTTAAAATTACTGAAATAATGAAATAAATGTGATTACTGCTACACAGTCGGAGAATTCAAAGATATTTTTCGCGTTTATATTTGTCGTGTATAGTACTTTATATTCAGATAATGTTATCCTTTAATCTGATAAGATGCTTCTGAAAGGACAACAACAATACATAACGGACGGACATTGATATAAATTTTTGGGATATTAATAGTATCATGGATATGTCTCCTTTATAGGTTCTCGGATCAATATTTCTTGTTGTTCCAAAAAGGAAGGGCCAAATAGAAAATACGAGTGTGACCATTTATTTATGGAGAAGTTTACGATATATGTATGTAGTATCTTTGGTAAATACATTTTATGTTTTAAATGGAATGGCATTTGCTGTTGTTTTTGAGATTATATAGCTTCACAGAAACTCTTGTCTGATGATTTACTAGTTTATATTGTTACAGCTTTTCATTCTATAGTAAGATAGTTGGAAAAGGTATTAAAATGTAAAAGAAAGAGTCGAAAAAGATCATGTACTTTTATCCCACATACCGACTGTTTTTTTTTTCATGTATAGTGTATACCTGTACACTCCACCCTCGTATATTTGATTTGGCCTTCACCTCTTGTCCACACATCACAAGCAAAAGTTAAGCTGTGAAATCTCTTTGGTTTGGTCGTTTGTTTTTTTTCTTTGCCAAATATCGCTACTTTGTCTCGTTAGATGCGGATTAGTTTTGTGGTTATTTTTTCCTATGTCAACCGTACCATTCGTTCTCTGTATTCCCACTTTCACTACCACTTCCACCCGACATATATGTACAATTGCGGTCAAAATAATAGCACCACATCCACCTCCAGCCATGTGGATACGAAATTCTCAAATATAATGCAATTTTACTCAATATTGTTATATTGAATCATTATTTTAAATCCCTTCTCCTTAAAAATATCTACATTTTGTAAAAGAAAGTAATATAGTGTGTCTTTTGAGAGGTTCTTTGAAGTAACCTCTGAATCAGGCCAGTCAAAAAATAGCACCATAGACAAAAAGTTGATAAAGTTTTACCAATTTTGTGATTCTGAACATCCATAAATGCCTTATAAATATAATATAGGGCTAAATATTTCATTCTTATAAAAATTAAATGCATTTATTGAAATATTTTTTAATAATATTAAAGCTTTATACCGTTGGAAATTTTAATTTCATTAAATTTGTTCGCATAATATGATTAGCATGAAAAATCTTTCAGTTGTTCACGAAAACTGATCAAAAATACTGTAAAGTTTTCTTGTGAAAGTTGAAAATGTAGAATCCAGTCTCAAAAATACTGTAAAGATTTCTTCGGAAACTGGAAAATGTAGAATCCAGTTTATCTTGCCGCATTTATTGGTTAAAGGTTTAGTCAGGACGAGCAATGTGAAGCTTTGTATGATGAATAAAGGAGCCGCAAAGATTTTTATTTCTGAAGTTAGGCTTGAAATAGATCGCAAATATATGGGGGAACACCATTGAATTGTTTCCATACCAGAAAAATGGTCTTGGTTAAAGATTTTCATGTTGGTAGTTGTGTATAATTTAATATAACCTGTTGCAAATTGACATGACAAAAATGGCGCAACTTTTTTTGTTAAGATGAGTCGGATTATATTATTTTGAGGTAGGTAATGTTGGTCCTATAAAAGTAAACCAACTAATGCGAAATGCAGTCAGAAATTTACAGCCAAAGGAAGAAAACTTCACTATGGTTTGAGCAATTTTTTCCCATTATGGAAAAGGAACTTAACATTATATAAAAAATATTACTGATTCATCCGTATATGAAATAATTCTTAATATGATATTGCAGGTTAGTGCATATGAAGAAATATTGCTCGTCCGCAGTTTCCAACAAGATAACGATCCAAAATTCGAGAAAATTAATGAATGGCACGCATAGCCCCGAACTTTCCATATTTTAAATAAATATGGGTTTTTAATGATTAAGGGAGATCGTATAAGAAACAGAAAACACGCAAAAGCATTAGGGAAAACGGGAAAGTTATTTGAATACTCGATTTAGCAGATAGGGGTCAGAATCTGGAAAATTATTTTGGAAGACGTTGTAGGGCAGTGTTGCTCTCAACGTAATATTGCTGAATAAATATGTTGTTACTAATATAAAGTTAAGACAACCGCAACTAATATTTAATAGCTATAATTTAATTTTCCTCTTGTCCAGTTATATAATATTTAGTACAAATGCTAAAGGTGCTATTATATTGACTGGAGATTTTTTGCACTTTTTAGAAAAAAAATATTTTTTTCATTTAATAATTCAAAATACCGAAATATCTGCAATACTTATAATTTCTGTATAGTATAGTGTTTATTTTAACCAAAGAATCCAATATCAGCAATGCAATAGTTTTTGAAGTATATCCGTTTTAATATGTTTCTATATCGTGGTGCTATTATTTTGACCGCAGCTGTACATAAAAATGGAATGCTATCCCAGGTAATCCTTCAAAGCAACAAACCAACATCAACGCACCGGTAGAGAACAAGTTGGAAATATTTGGCATTTGATCTTTCTCCATCCCCCTCAGATTTAAAAGGCATTCTGGTCTATTTGTCTGGGTCGGACGGTCGGTCGTTCGGATTGGGTTGGGTACTATCGATAGCAACTGGAAAATCAGCTGTATTGAAAAGAATTCATTCGTTCATATTCTACGAATTAGAAAGGATTATATTCGTATATGTTTTGTGTTGAAATACCAGACATTTTTTCCATAAATTGTGGCCAACAAACTTGACGCTATCGTTGTGACATCTTTTCAGGGTATTATTTCGTTGAAAAACAAAAAAATTAAATACTTAGAAAAAAATTGAGTAAACAAAGGCTATTCTGGGGATTATTTTTTCAGTGAAACAAAGTGATATAACCGAGATGTTATTAAACTAAATTCCGAAGTTTTTGTTTTGTGGGTTGGAATACCAACATCATGTACTTTAAGAGATGCTCTTTAATATGGGGTGAATTTGTCCTGTTGTGTTGTAAAATTTCATATGAATTGTCTCTTAAAAATAATTAATTATTGAAATAATTAAATACTCAGAAGAAGAAATTGATTATTCAAATTCAAAGGAGACTATAGAAGGAGTACAGTATACTTTTTGTGCTACCATTTAAAAAGGATTTTCCAACAAGAGGTGTTATTTATTTTGGTATTCAAAGAAAAATGCCATTTTTGGAGATAAATGATCGGATGTTTATTTTATAATAAAGAGGAAGGTATGCTGTTAATAATGAAAAACAAAATCAGCCAAATGGCCACCACGACCACGCTTACAGGACCATATTCTTTTTCATGAAATTTTCCATAACCAAATCGCAAAGTGGCTGCCCTATGTCCTCGATAGCCTCACGAATTCTACCTTTGAGGTCTTGAATCAATGCTGGGTTGTTGGCGTAGACCTTATCTTTCACGTGGCCCCAAAGGAAGAAGTCGCAGGTATTAAATCACAAGATCTCGGTGGCCAATTGTAATCACCTCTTCGAGAGATAACACGGTCCGGAAACTTTTCCCGTAACAGTCGCACGTAGCGCCGTCTTGTTGAAAGTAAACGTTGTCCAGATCAATACCATCCAACTCCGACCATAAAAAATCATTAATCATCTCTCGATAGCGCAATCCATTCACCGTAACTATTGATCCAACCTCATTTTCGAAAAAGTAAGGTTCAATGACCCCGCCGGACCATAAACCGCACCAAACAGTCACACGTTGAGGGTGGAGAGGCTTCTCAACAATAACTCTTGGGTTTTTCGAGCCCCAGATGCGACAATTTTGCTTGTTGATGTAGCCACCGTGGTGGAAATGGGCCAAATCAGTTAAGATGATTTTCGAATTTTAATAATTTCAGTGCTTTGGTGAATCGTGTATCGTTCCATTTTTAGTAATGCCGTAGTTTCTACTTGTCAAATGTCAAAGAATAAAAGCTTCACAAGTGACAGCTACCGAAATACCGGGTGATTCAAAATAACGCCTCTTGTTGGAAAACCCGTACATTGGCGATGTGAGCTGCCAAAGCGGGCAGCCACCCTAACCTAAAGATAAACTCCCGTTTTCAGGATGATTCGTTAATGCTAACGAACCGTTTTAGATGTCAAACTCCACACGGCGACTTAACGGCTATTCCTGGAAACTGGGCACAGTGGGAAGAATTACAAGAAATGGAAATAATTCAACCAGAATATGCACCCATTACTTCACATCAACTTTTCTGAATAGGAAACAAAAAAATTACTATGTGATGAGAACCGATATACCCAATAAGACAAAAGTTATAGCCATTTGAAGATATATTTTCCAAAAAATTGCTATTTGTAATTTTTTGGGAAAAGGAGTTATTTGGAGTTATAGAAGAAGTTATTTAAAAAAGTATAATATATTTATATTCACCTTACAGGAAACTTTATAGAGAATGTTCTCGAAGAAAGAGCGGTCAAAAAGCGGATTACGGCTTTTAGTATAGTAGATATAGGGGAAAAATAAAAAAAATCATTTTTGGGCATTTCTGAATATATTTTGGGGATTGTGCGATTAAATTTTGCAAATATGTATAATGATTGGCGAATAACATTCGTTTTCTGATGTCAATACCTACAAACTGCAAAAAATTTCATTGAAATATATTAATTTTTAAATATTTTAAGGAGTTATTTAATTTCTGACTGCATTTGAATAGTGATTTTTTTAATTTTTTTCCCGATCTTGTCCTACCATTTTATCAATAAAACCAGAAATTTGAAAAAATTATCCGACATTTTTTTATAGCCATTTCAAAATTAAAAATTTAAAATTTTCCAATCTATATTTACAATCGACAACAACATTTGCTATACAATGTAATTTCGGTCAGAAGAACCCACTGAGATAAATGTTATGGCCATATCAATTTATATTTTGAAAAAAAAGACTTTTTGTAATTTTGTGCAAAAAGGTGTATGTAGTATTTTGAAGATATATAGAAAGTTATAACAAAAAAGTATTACATATTTATAATCTTCTTAAAGGTAACTTCCCGGAGAATGTTTTTTAGGAGAAAAACTAAAAAATTCCGTTTTTGGGGATTTTCGAATTCATTTTGGGAAATGATGGTTATTTTTTACAAATATGTTAATGTTAGAATTAACCTCGATTTCTGATTTCAATACCTACAAATTAAAATAAAACTAATTTAAATATCGATGGCTATATTAATAGGTCGATTATGGATTGCAACCAAAGTTTAATTGCATTGCCAGTTGCCAAAATTACATTACGGATAGCAACTACCGAAAACTTCAGTTGTCAAATGGGGGATTTTTCGGCAACCATTTATTTGTGAATAATTTAATTGAATATGCTTTTCGTTCCCTACTTGCTCCCCTACGCTGTGTATCTGCTGCTCTCCTCACGCCCGCTGCACGAGACAGCAAAACTCTTGTCACCTATCTCAAGGCTCCCCGCCATCCGAAAAAATTGACAAGAGAGTGCCTTCGAAGGTCCTCTGGGTTTGAACTCTCATGAAACATGGCAGAAACAGAGAAACATCGTATTTGAAGCGTTTGATCACTGTGGCCAATGTCCGTCAGGTATCTCCTTCGGTGAATCATCCAGGTGAATGTCAAAGAATGTAGATTCATTTTAAAGCAAAACTAAACATCACTAGTGGTGGGCCATCTTTATCGCCATTTGAGTAGGCGGCAGCATATTGATTTGGCTATTGCATATTGATTTGGCTGTAAATCCATTATTTAACCTTTTTGTCGTTTTAGAGACATTGGATTACTTCATCAAAAAAAGTCCCACTGAGCTTATCATTAAAAATAGAATTTTTGTAGTTGAAATTTACTTTTTGTGTTGAAATGTTTGTTTGTTTACAAGATTTTTAGTTACGGAAGTGTCAAATATTATTATCGACCGCGACTGACGAAAGTTGTCATACATCATACGTACCAATTTTTATTTCAGTTGCGTTGCCGGTGGACAGCTCAACTGACATTGGGTTGCAATCCATAATGGACCCATAAGATTTTCGAAAATGAGATTTTGAAGCCAAATGCTAATATATCCTTTGAAGCCGAATGCTAAAATATCCTAACACCCCTTTTTATACCCTACACCACACTGTGGTACAGGGTATTATAAGTTTGTTTCACGGCAGATGTTTGTAACACCTTAAAATAACACAGCTAGACCCACCTTAAAGTATACCGATCGACTCAGAATCACTAGCTGAGTCGATTTAACGATGTCCGTCCGTCCGTCCGTCTGTCCATGTAAAGTTGTTCGTCGACTACAGGTCGCAATTTCACTCCGATCGCTCTGAAATTTTGCAGTTTAGAGTATTTCGCGGCTGTTAAGATCGCTGTTGAATTTGATTGAAATCGGTCCAGATTTAGATATAGCTCCCATATATATCTTTCGTCCGATTTGGCCATTTAGTCCTATAGAAGCTGTATTTTACGTCCAATCGTTTTGAAATTTAGAATGGTAGAGTTTCTTGATCCACGAACCAACATTGCCGAATTTGAAGAAAATCGGTTAAGATTTAGCTATAGCTCTCATATATATGTTTCGTCCGATTTGGCCCTTTAGTCCTACAGAAGCTGCATTTTACATCCGATCGTTTTGAAATTTGGAATGGTAGAGTTTCTTGATCTAAGAACCAACATTGCCGAATTTGAAGAAAATCGGTTAAGATTTAGCTTTAGCTCCCATATATATGTTTCGTCTGATTTTGCTCTTTAGTCCTGTAGAAGCTGTATTTTACATCCAATCATTTTGAAATTTAGAATGGTAGAGTTTCTTGATCCATGAACCAACATTGCCGAATTTGAATAAAATCGGTTAAGATTTAGCTATAGCTCCCATATATCTGTTTCGTCCGATTTTGCTCTTTAGTCCTGAAGAAGCTGTATTTTACATCCAATCGTTTTGAAATTTAGAATGGTAGAGTTTCTTGATCCATGAACCAACACTGCCGAATTTGAAGAAAATCGGTTAAGATTTAGCTATAGTTCCCATATATATGTTTCGTCCGATTTGCCCCTTTAGTTCTATAGAAGCTGTATTTTACATCCAATCGTTTTGAAATTTAGAATGGTAGAGTTTCTTGATCCATGAACCAACACTACCGAATTTGAATAAAATCGGTTAAGATTTAGCTATAGCTCCCATATATATGTTTCGTCCGATTTGGCCCTTTAGTTCTATAGAAGCTATATTCGTTTTGAAATTTAGAATGGAAGAGTTTCTTGATCCATGAACCAACACTGCCGAATTTGAAGAAAATCGGTTAAGGTTTAGCTATAGCTCCCATATATATGTTTCGTCCGATTTGGCCCTTTAGTTCTATAGAAGCTATATTTTACATCCAATCGTTTTGAAATTTAGAATGGTAGAGTTTCTTGATTCATGAACCAACATTGCCGAATTTGAAGAAAATCTGTAAAGATTTAGCTATAGCTCCCATATATATGTTTCATCCGACTTGGCTCTTTAGATCCAATCGTTTTTATACCCTACACCACACTGTGGTACAGGGTATTATTTAAGTATAAAATGTCCCATTTATGTAAACAATTTATACATGAATTACAAAATTTATATATCAGAGTTATTCAATATTACGAGAGTGGTGTAGGGTATTATATAGTCGGCCCCGCCCGACTTTAGCCTTTCCTTACTGGTTAAAATTGTTGTTGGTTTGCTATTTCGTTTTATGTATTTTTAGAAAGACAAACATTTTAACATTATCTTGTATTTGATTTCCAAATTGATAAAAATTTAAAAATCGCCAAACTCAATAATTTTTCTATGTAATATGAAATATTTCCTGTAGATTTTTAACCGCTGATTAAAATTCTGTATTCAACAACAATATATGCAACAATTATAAGCCTTCTTATGCGAAGTTTAAGAAGTCTACTGTGAAGAGTGGACTTTACTTCATAAAGTATATTGCAAAATTTTTGAAAGCAATGATAATTATAGCGAAAATTTGATGCTTTTGACTGTAGAAAATATCTACACCGGGCAAAATAGCCTTTTTTGATATGTTGGAATAGGAAATATACAGGCTTTTCGAATAAGAGTGATATGATTTCTTTAAAAAAACACATTTATTGTTAAGGAAATTCAAAAGTTTTTTATTTAATGTGAAGTACAATCGATACAATTAAGTTCTGAATAAACCGTCATTTAAATGGCCTTCTTCTTCTGGAGGAACGAATTCGATGAACCCAATTTTCGAGCACTTTTTCCACTGAATCAAGTCGTATGTCATGAATGGCACGTTCAATATTGATTTGTAAAGCTTGAAGTGAGTCTGGTTTATTTCGAAAGACCAAAGACTTTAAATAACCCTACAAGAAATAGTCTAATGGTGTTAAATCACAACTTCTTGCAAACCATTCAATATCACAATTTCCTGAAATCATCGAATCTACAAACTTTTCTCGCAACAGTTCAATTATTTCATTTGCTGTGTGAACGTAGCCACAATCGGTCAACGACAAAAAGATAGCTCTTAACGAGAGCTAAAATATTGCTCTTGGGTGTCAAGGTCGTAGGTCAACTAGAAAGTGTTTTTTTTGGATTTAAAAAAAAAAATGGACAGTATCATTTTCAAATATGAACGGAATGTTTATTTTTGCTCTAGCTCCTTAACCGTACGTCGGATCGGGAATCGGTCAAAAGGATAGCTCTTAACGAGAGCTAAAATATTGCTCATGGGTGCCAAGGTCGTAGGTCGACCGGAAAGTGTTTTTTTTTGGATTTTTTAAAAAAAATGGGCTTAGCGCACTAAAAGTTGCAATTGGAGAACGATTATTTTGATAATAAAACTGAATAATTTGTAAACGTTGTTCTTGCGTATATCTCTCCATGCTGAAATTGTAAACACTACTGAATACAATGAAAAAAAAAATTACAGATCATGACATATTACAAATGGCCGAAACGTCGCTTCAAAATCATATCATCCCTATTGGAAAACCCGTTATTTGTTTCGGAAATAATAGTCCCAAATCATATTGGGATGTAACCAACGATTAGTTTCGAATAACATTTTCCCAAATATATACCTTTGGTGTGTACCCAATATTATATGTTTATAGTGTACCTTAAATATATATACGTTTCAAGCCGAATATGTTTGGAAAAATATACTACAGAAGCGATATTTTTTCAGCGTATAATCTTACCTAAAATGCGCCATTAAGACAAGAAAATTAATACATTTATAAAATATTTAAAACGAAAAATAATTAGAGTAAACATTTTATTATGATTTGCAAGTTTTATTCAAAACGTTATAACGTTGAATACATTTTCAATGCACATATCGATACCTCCATTCTAAAATATGTTAAGTGCAAGAAGGTCGTTTTTGAGGAGAGGCGATCAAAGTTTGCTGATTTTTTTAAATTTGTGTGGAATTCATTTATAATGAAAATCGAATGACCTGTACTGTTTTGTGAATAACTTTTGAGTGAATAACAAAATCTTCTCTCATTCGGCTACCCATACTTAGTATTGAAAATTTCTGCGATTAGAGCCCTATCAGTAGTATATCTGTCTATTTAACCATAGACAGATTATCGTTTAGTTTCACACATTTCTTTTAAATTGAATTGTATGTACTCAACATTTTTTATTTTAAAAATAAATTTGAATTCGAACAAATGCTGCAATACTTACAAATTCCACAAAATATAAAAAAATGTACAAAGGAAAAAATGCAATATTTCAGAACTTCGCGTATAGTGGATTATATCACAACTTTTTTTATTTGTGTTGTTTTATTCATAGGAGCAATATGTAGAACAAAATTTCACTGAAGCTCTAATAACACTGTCCAACAAATTATAATGTAGAGTAGATAATTTTTTGTAGAATAAACAAATGCTAGTCTGCGTTTTTTACAGTGTGTCAAAGTTTTAATATTTTTTGTCGAAGGGAGCATTATACTAAATGAAAAAAATGATGTAATTTAGTATCTGTGAGATTTCTTATTGTCAGAGTTATATAGTGAAATTTTATGAGGATAATTTTTGTGGAAGATCTTAACCCTCTAGCTCCCCTCTTAATGGGTCAATTTGTCCCTTTTTCGAAAAAGTCTAAAAAAGTCCTTTCAAAAAGCACATTTACGGATTAAAATATTCTACGAAATTTTTGCCGTAAAATTTCAGTGGGGTCGCCCAAGACACCAAAGTTGTAAATGTAGCTCTTTACGCTTAATTAGCAAAATTACACGCCATGCCGAATCTTATATACCCTCCACCATGAATAGCATGAAAACTCAAACCTACAAAATAACTCAAACCTAAAGAAAATAACACCGAAAACACACAAAAAAATATAGTAGATGAGCACATTAGGAATAACAACAAGTTAGATGATATATATGGGAGCTATATCTAAATATGGACCGATATCGCCCATTTGCAATCCCAAACAACCTGCAACTATAAGAAGTATTTGTACCAAATTTGATCAACCTAGCTTTATTATTGCGGACTGTAGCGTGATTACCACAGACGGACGGACGGACAGACGGACATGGCTAAATCGTCTTAGAATTTTACGACGATTAAGAATTTTAGAATTTTACGATATATACTTTATGGGGTCTCAGATCACTATTTAGAGGTGTTACAAACGGAGTGACAAAATGAATATACCCCCCATCCTATGGTGGAGGGTATAAAAATACTAAATGTAAATTTAAAGTCGTAATACTCGTATCTATGGAATGATTGGAGCAGAAGAGCGACTCTATAATTCTGAAAGGGCATGTTGAGTAACTTATTTTTGTAGAATAAACGTATGGTCCAACTTATGGTCCAAATGACCCAAAACGGATTTCTGCCAAATTTCTTTGGGGTTTCTTAGGTCGACTCCATCGATGCGTCATACTTTTGGTTGGCAATGAATTTTGTTGACATTCTCTTATTTCTATCAAAAGTGCTATAACTTCTACATTTATCCATAGAAAATATGGAACAAACGATTTTATGACGATTTTTTTTCGAGGAATAAATAAAGGGATAAAAATCTGTTCCAAAAATGCTGTTGGACAGTAAAATGTGACAATAAAACATTTTTTGCTTTCCTAAACAATTTTTTTATAGCCTGATATATACCGATTCATTTCTCATTATATTTCTGGACATACAACAAAAGTTGATGAAAAATTGTTCTTACTACGGAGACAGACGTTATTATGACCATTTAAAGCTATACTTTATAAAAAATATTCTTTGTCCTAAATACAAAAAATGGCAAAAATACAAAATTTATTGTGCTCCGCCCTATTAAAAAATCGCCGAACAAGCAAACACATCTAGCTTTTATGTCTCACAAACAAACTAAATACAAACAGACCCAACTACACGCTGAAAAAAAATCGATTCTGTAGTATATTGTCCCAAACATATTCAGCTGGAAACATGCATATATTTAGGGTACACTCCAAATACATGATATTTGCACACACAAATATGTTATGTGTTTGGGATGATGTTGTTCTTTTATTTGGAAGTAATATTTCCGAAACAAAGATTAATTTGTATTTAAGTATTTTGGCAATGTATCAACGCCTTAATTTAAAGGCCAGTTTTCTGTTTTTCAGAAGTTCAAAGAGAATTTTTTAAGAAATTTTATATGTACAATCTTTCGTAACTATAAATTGCATTGATGGATTGACAAAAAGTGATTAATTGGAATATTTATACAACAAATTGATAACGCTGTAAAACCCAATCTAATGCTGCTTATGACATTTTTAAATATAACACGAAATCTAGGAAAAATTTTAAATAAAATTCGTCAGATAATTTTTAAAAATCTTTTTTAAGTAAAATATATTTGGAAAACTTCTTAAACAATAACTTTGTTTGTGTGTAAACACATATTTTATTTGTGAAAGTCAGTTCACAAATAAATTTTGTTCTAATATATTAATATATGCGTTCCAAACAACATTTCTTGATTTTCAAATAAAATTTATTTGTTCACAAATATATAATATTTAAAAATTGTCTTTCCAAATATATTTTCTTTCAATGCAAACATATGAAAAATTTTTATTTTCCCCAGTGTAAGAATATATGTTTGAGTCAAGTGTGCCAACATAATTAAACAAGTAAGGAAAGGCAGAAAGTCGGGCGGGGCCGACTATATAATACCCTACACCTCCCTAACAATGCGATAAGGGTCATTGCGATAATAATTTGGAATAATTGGTAAATGGGTAACATATATATGTGGATATATCTAATTCTAAACCGATAATCGCGAAATTAAGCAATATTCGTTCCTAAATTGAGAAACATCTTTCTGGAAAATTTTGTAACGATCGGATGTAAAGTACAACTTCTATAGCGCTTTGTAACCAAATCAGGAGGAAAATATGTATGGAGGTTATATATAAATCTGAATCGATTTTCCCTAAATACTCATTCATGTAAAATAGAAACCTCTTTCTGTCGAATTTCGTACTGATCGGATATAAAATACAGTCTCTTTGAATGTCAAATCGGTGCTTACATATATATGGGGGCTATATCTAAATCTGAACCGATTTTCTCCAAATTTGGCAGTATTCCTTCGTGTAATAAGAAACCTCTTTCTGCCGAATTTCGCTGTGATCTATAAAATACAGTTTCTACAGCTATTGAATTTCAAATCGGGGGTAACATATATATGGGGGCTATATCTAAATCTGAACCGATTTTCTCCGAATTTGGCAGTATTCCTTCATGTAATAAGAAACCTCTTTCTGCCGAATTTCGTACTGATTGGATATAAAATACAGTTTCTACAGCGCTTACATGTCAAATCGGGTGCAACATATATATGGGGGCTATATATAAATCTGAACCGATTTCCCCCAAATTTTGAATTGTATCTAAGTGTATCACGAGACTACTCTCTGTCAATTTTTGTACAAATCGGTTACAAAATGTTGCTTATACAGTGCTTATATGCCAAATCGGAGGTTCATATATATGGGAGCTATATGTAAATCTTAACCGATTTTAACCAAATTCAATAGGGATCGTCCTTGGGCCTAAAAAGTTTCGTTGAGATCGGACCATAATTGCGACCTGTACTTTGATTACAAGAATACGTCTACAGACGGACAGACAGACAGATAGACGGACAGACAGACGGACATAGCTAAATCGACTCAGAAAGTGATTACAAGTCGATCGGTATAATAAACAATGGGTCTATCTCTTCTCCTTTTGGGTGTTACAAACAAATGCACAAAGTCATAATACCCTGTACCACAGTGTGGTGTAGGGTATAAAGAGCTAATCGAATACAAGTAGCCCGAGAAATTTCAAAATTCAACTTTTCTATGGAACAGACTTCGTAGTGCAAATGATACATTTTACAATTTTTCATCCCATAATTTTTACCAACTATGTATTTTTCAGGGCTGTGGAGTCGGAGTCGGCGTTGTTTTTGCAAATTTCATGAAATTATACTTTAAAATTCATACATTTTATTATTTTGTATAAATATGTTTATGTACATACATATCAATCGAAATGAAACACTTCGATATCGAAATGAAACACACTGACACGAAATGAACGAAGTGTAGTATTCATTTGACATCGACTGTAAGTGCAAAACCACACATTGTTGTTGAATTTGACATTTCAAACTTTTGGCATATTAACTGCAAACCAGATTTACTCCAAAAACGACATTCGTCTGCAGATTTTCGCCAATGGCAAATCACCGTATTCTAAGAAGTATTCCCTGGCATCCATTACGCTAAAGTGAATTGTTGCATTGCGATGATTGTGTGCTGAAGCATATGTTGTGTTTGTACCATGTGTAGTTCATACATATCTGTGAACTTACATATGTATGTCTGGAGAGATATGCGTGAGCCTCTACAATTGGTGAAATCCCCGAGGGGGACTGCCTGAAAGATTTCACTGTAAGCCCACTTGCCATTCGTAATGCGGACAAGTCATTAAGGGAATTACCAAATGTTGACACCAAAGACATCAAAATAAATCTAAGCAATTGTCCTAAACGATCCGAAAGACCACAACAAATATGCCAATAATTAGCACAATTAACCATGTTATGGATGAGACGAAATACACCGAGAGCGAGAGAGAGAGAGACTGACTATGTAGGGATGTGTAACGGGACGAGGACGGGGATAAGAACAATGACTACGACCATGGACAACAGCGCAAAGGACAATCAGGACACATCGCACCGTACCGCACGCACATTACACCAGACTTTCAAACATACCAATACACACGCACACATTAGATGGCATTATCGGCATTAAGAGACTTCCTTAGAGTCAGTCTATTTGCTAGAGCGTGGTGCATGTGTCTACAGCAACTGGACGATGAGTTGAAATGCAATACACTAAACTGAAATAAATTTGGTTAATTAAAAAAAGAAAAGGTTATTTGGAAGCAAAGATATGTTTTATTATTAGTCAGTCAAAGAAACTTCATCTTTAATTTAAAGATTTTTTGTTCTTTACTCGAAAAAAATACAATATTTTCATTATAACATAAAAAGTTTCTTTGTCCTAAGCCAATAAGTTCGTGGGGTAAGTACGAAGCAGTAAATCGTAAACCACAATAACAAAAAGATGCCGTACAAATTGTGTGGCTATATTCGTAATGTCAGCAGGATCGAAGAGGGTTGTGGTGAATATTTATCAATTAATTTTTGACAAAAAAATTAGTTTCGATACGAAGATACTCCTAAATTTGTTATGCCCATTGCAATTGAATGATCTGTGGCTGTAAGTGTCATGTAAAATGAGCTGGAAGATAAGGGATATGTGCTATTACAACAAATGTAAGCACGGGTGCATTTACGCACAAACCCAAAACAGACAGACACACACATACACTTTCATGTTCCTGCTCACATGCAATTTCATTCTCAATTGAGCATATAAAGTGCACACAGTGCACAATTCCCTACATGCACAGAAAAGCACACACGCACGCACTCCAATCCTTCCATACACTCAACAGAAATTCGCCTTTTCCTCGTTGTTGACAACTTTGTAAAAGATGCATGTGTGCGCATCATTGTGAGGATATTGATGTGTTGGTCAGTGTGTACGACGATGTGTGTTTGTAAGGATAACGGTTGGCAAAATTGTACAAGATTAAGTATTACACGTAAAGTAAGCACGCTCCCTCTCTTCTCGTTTGCGTTCCCTTTCCCTCTCTCATTCACTTGGAAAGAGCTCAGGTGTGTTGTAGTTGCACTTGGTAATGGACTGCGCGCTGAGGCATTGTGACCGGATGTCTGTGATGTCCTGTAAGATTTCGCCAGAGGACAGTGGGGGGAATTTAAAGAATGACGGAATTCAATATGAGTTAATGAATGGTAGAGTATATTATATATAGAGTTCAAACTCGCTGAAAAAGCGCCTAAACCCGCCGCTCACAAACATTTGAGGAAGACAAAGAGAAGAATTTCAAAAAAGTCCTTAACTCTAAACTTATGTATGCACTGAATGACAAAGCCGGTCTGGAAAATCTAGTCGAGTATATCACCACAACATTTAATAGTTCCCTTGAAGAAGCTTGTCCAAAAACAAGAAACGAGGGTAAAACTAAACCTCAATGGTGGAGTTCTAAGCTGACGGCTAGGAAAACAGATCTGCAACAGGCCATTTAACAGGGCGAAATCTACTGGGGTCGCTAATATTTGGGATGCCCATAAAGAGCAACTCAAGATATATAAAAAAGAGCTTGGGAGTGGATGTACATGATGACGGCGATGGATCTGCTCTGAACAAGCTGAATGTGCTACCAGTAGCAAGAAAAAAATGAGCTTAATTTTGCAGAAGTATGTGAGCACTATTGTTGTCGAATGATTTGAGCGCTTTCGTAAATTTTGTATACCCTACACTGTGTTAAAGAGCATTGTAACTTTGTGCATTTGTTTGTAACACCCAAAAGGAGAATAAATAGACCCAGTGTGTATTATACCGATCTCCTTACATAAATAAACACAGCCAAATTCGGAGAAAATCGGTTCAGATTTAGATATAGCCTCCCTACATATATATGTTCCTTCTTATCAAAGGGCTATATAAGTTGTACTTTACTTCCGATCGTTACTGCTTAATTTAAGGATACTCTTTTCAGATTACGATATAGGCACGTATATATTTTCCTGCCTATTTAGTATTAAAGCAGGGCAATTAACTGTATTTTATGTCCGATCTTTATATAATTTGGCAGAAATTTAGAGACCGCACGCTGAAAAAAAATCGATTCTGTAGTATATTGTCCCAAACATATTCGGCTTGAAACATATATATGTTTATGGTACACTCTAAATATATAATATTTGATACACACCAAAATTATATATTTGGGAAGATGTTGTTCTAAACAAATCTTTGTTTATATCCCACTATATTTTTTTTTGGGACCATTATTTCCGAAATAAATATGTATTTGCATTTAAGTATTCAGAAAATACCTAAGTTATGTTAAATTTTTCAGTAATTCAACGTTAGTTTTTTTATAAATTGTTAATGTTTGTGAAATAATTATTAAAATCGTATAATAATGGATCAATATAAATCGTATAATAATGGATCAATAAATATTTTGTTGTAATATATTAATATATGAGTTTCAAATATATTTTGTTGATTTTCAAATAAAATTTATTTGCTAGGAAATATATAATATTTAAAAATTTGTGTTCCAAATATATTTTCTTTCGATTCAAACATACCAAAAAAGGCTATTTTGCCCCGTGCGTGAATTGTTGTTTTTTGTAGATAAATATTGGGGATACAAAAATAATGGCGGTTGCGTATACGTTTCACCTCCCTAAGTGTGAATCCAGTGAAATTAGGAGCTTTTTTCTTTAAATGTTGCTTTAATTTCATTCTGAAAAACTTCATTGCACCTGCGAAGGTGATTCTAAATCAATCGGTATAATAAATGGATCTTTCATCTCTCCTTTTGGGTATTACAAACAAATACACAAAGTCATAATCACAGATACCGTTCACCAATCATTGCAATTGGATTTGCTGTACATTTCCCCTACTGTACATGGTTCGACTATATGAGTGCACGGGTGTATGAGCCACACGACAACTAAATATAATGCGGGTGTGCGTCCGAGTGCGAGTGTGGCTGGTACATAACATAAAAGGCAATTTCCTGAACTTATGTGACAAAGGACATTATATTCCTAAACGCACGACACACTCACACACACACATACATATAAACGTAATCATACCAACCACACAATCAGGATCGTTTTCCGTTGCGATTTGATGCAATATGACATTGTTGGCCACTGTTGCTTGTTTCCGCATCCCATTAAGTTGTGCATGTGTAAGTGAGTAGTAGTGTGCACTCTGTTCATTACTCTAAACTGTGGTGGCCATAAGTATTCCCGAGTGGGTGACCTACAAATTGGCATTAAAAGCTTCCCAAATGTTGAGATTGTTATTACGATAGTTTCCATCAAGTAATGTAATCACATGAATAAAGTAGGGGCGAAACGGGAGAGAGATTGTGCGACTGACTACTATGTTATGATCTACAAAAGTCTTCAGAATAAATAAGTATTTCTTTAAAATTTGATTAGTTTTATTCCATTTGTTACTGTTGTAATATATGAGAAAAATTTTACACTTTAGTGTTTTCTTATTCTCGCATCGAACTTTGAACTCAGGTAGATTCGTATGAATAATTCTTAGTTAAAGTAAAGTTAAACTACAGACTTTGTCACATGCTACTCCTGTAAGTCAGAGAGTCCAGCGTCCAATGTAAAGAAACTATCCATCATTCATTTTCCATTGCCCAGAAACATTTATTCACTTTGAAACAAAATCTCTGCCTAGGGATAAAGAAACACACACACTCATAGATGTTCATGTATTCGCATACATTAGGGCGGATTGAGTCGTTGCAGCAGAAGGTTAACATTAGAGTGACAAAATACACTCTGGAAATATTGCAGCTTGTGTTAGGACCCCATGATAGATATAATTTGTTATTTTTCTTCTAAAAAGAAGAACCTAGTACCATTCTAAGCAGTATATATATGCTATATTTTTGCCATGCCAAACCGAACGGAAAAATTCGGTCATATCTCTGATGTACCCCATAACTTCAAAAAACATTCTACATGTCGTTTGAAATGTGTATTCAAAGGAAATAATAAAATTTTGGTTATGAGATATTGAGGCTTTATATTGTCACATACACGCTGAAAAAAAATTGCTTCTGTAGTATATTGTCCCAAACGTATTCGGCTTGAAATATACATATGTTTAGGGTACACTCCAAATATATAATATTTGACATATACAAATATTATATGTTTGGGAGGATATTGTTCTAAACAAAAATATGCTCCCATTCCACTATTCTTTTATTTGGAACTAGTATTTCCGAAACAAAGATTAATTTGTAATTATTTATTTTGACAACGTATCAATGCCTTAACAAGTTTTCTGTTTTTCAGATGTTCAAAGAGCACTTTTTTATAAATTGTACAGGGTTTAACTGTAAGAGCGCTACAAAAGTCTAACGGCGTCAAATCGCACGACCGAAGCGGCCAATCGACTGGACCATTTCGTGAGATAACACGTTCTCCAAAATTGGTTTCCAATAAATTGATTGTGGCATTCACTGTGTGGCTTGTGGCGCCGTCCTGTTGGAACCACATGTCCTCCAAATCCATATCATCCAATTGGGGCCAAATTCGGTTATCATTGAACGGTAGCGATTCCCATTCACAGTAACGTGCCGGTCTTGATCATCACAAAAAAAGTACGGCCCAATGACGCCGCCGGCCCATAAACCGCACCAAACCGTAATTTTTTCGGGATGCAATGATGACTCATGGAGTACGTGTGGATTGCTGTCTGACCAATAACGCATATTTTGTTTATTGACGAAGCCATTCAACCAGAAATGAGCCTCACCATAAATTGGACGTAGCGCTCTTAACGTTGAGGCCACTGACTCCGAATTTCGGTAGTAAATTTTAATAATTTCGACTCGTTGTTGGCTGGTATATCTTCCCATCATGAAATGGCAAACGTTACTGAAGAGAAATGTCAAAAGAGCGGCAAAAAATATGGCGTCGTTTGCTGTCCCTGTCGGTCTACTTTTGTAGCGTCCCTGTTGAAAAACCCGTTATATGTTTGTAAAATTTAATTAAAACCTAAATCGAATAATCTTTCGTAAATGTAAACTGATGGATGGATCGACAAAAAGTGATGAGTTTGAATATTTAAAAATTAAAAATCATTTTTAGCTATTAAGTTTAACACGACAACTAGAAAAAACTAACTAATATTCGAATAAGTCAGCATAGTTTTAAAAATCTTTTTAAATAAAGTATACTTGAAAACATTCTTAAACAATAACTTTGTTTGTGTTCAAACACATGTTTAATTTGTGAAATTTAGTTTGCAAATAAAGTATGTTCTAATATATTAATATATGCGCTTCAGACTAAATGTCTTGGTTTTCAAATAAAATTTATTTATTAACAAATATATAATATTTAAAAAAATCGTTTCCAAGTATATTTTCTTTCAATACAAACATATCAAAAATGACGATTTTCCTCCGTGTACTGACCAATATCTGAACATAAACAAAAATAGACCAGAAAGGAAAGACAGAAAGTCGTGCGGGGCCGACTACATAATACCCTACACTTCTCTAACAATATCAAAATGGACATTGCGATAGTAATTTGGAAAAATTGGTTTCGTTTCAGTTAACAAAGTACATAGCTCCACCTCTTCATCAAGGCTTATTCCAAGTAGGAGTTAAAGATGTTAATAAATATATTTCCATCAACTTGGATCAAAAACCTAATTTCTGCCAAAAAATTTAAAGTCAAGTTTTTTTGCCCAGCTTAATTGGATATTTCTGAAACAAATGCAGATGAATTTGAAGAATTCAACCATGGAGAGTTACACACTTGAGCAGCGCGTTAAGATTGTTGAAGCATTTTACGAAAATGGGCGTTCAAATTAAAATGCATTTCGACGACGGCGAGGTACACTTTCACCTCACGACGAGGCACACAATAACCTCAGTGGATTCGTTAACAAGCAGAATTGCTGCATTTGGGCAAATGAGAATCCTCGAGTGATTGTTAAAAAGACGATGCATCTACAAAGAGTGACCGTTTGGTGCGGTTTATGGGCTGGCGGCGCCATCGGGCCGTACTTCTTCGAAAATAAGGTCGGCCAAGCAGTTACCATGAATTGGGTGCGCTATCGCGAGGTGATAACGGACTTCTTGTGGCCAGAAATTGAGGATATGGACCTGGACGATACGTGGTTCCCACAGGACGGTGCCACTTGCCACACAGCCAACAATGGCTCTTTGGCGCGAGAAATTCAATGGCCGTGTTATCTCACGTCGTGGCAATGTTAATTGGCCGCCTCGATCATGTGATTTGACACCTTCGACTTCTTTCTTTGGGGATATTTAAAAGAAAAAGAGCAGAACAATTCAAGAGCTAAATGATGAGATAATTCGGCACATTAACGACATTGAACCTCAATTATGTCTCAAAGTTATTGAAAATATGATCAGATAGAGGTACTCGTATGCCAACAAAGCCATGGCAAGCATTTGGCCGATCTTTTTTTCACACATAATAGTCATACATCCTTCTATCATAATAAAAATATTAAGATAATTTTTTGAAAATATTATGTCTTATTTAAAATTAACATCGTGCGGACGTTTGGACCGCAGTTTATTTACTAATTAAAATATAACAACTCCGTACATTCGATTTTCTGGTGTAATATGGTATCCTAAACACGAAAAATATATAATTTTTTTAGAATTCTAAATTTTTTGTGAGGCAATTCAATATTTGGACCATATTTTTTGAAGCATATGATCGATAAAGCCGGAATAATCTTTAAATTGAGGACTACAAACAAATTCTGAGGGCTACAAATGTTGAAAATATAACTCTCACGTAGAAACAGAAGTTTAGTAACTCTCGTTAGAACAATTAGAAACCAGTAAGGAAAGGCTAAAGTCGGGCGGGGCCGACTATATAATACCCTACACCACTCTCGTAATATTGAATAACTCTGAAATATAAATTTTGTAGTTCATGTTTAAATTGTTTATTCTAAATTTCAAAACGATTGGATGTAAAATACAGCTTCTATAGAACTAAAGGGCCAAATCGGACGAAAGATATATATGGGAGATATAGCTAAATCTTAACCGATTTTCTTCAAATTCGGTAGTGTTGGTTCATGGACCAAGAAACTCTACCATTCTAAATTTCAAAATGATTGGATGTAAAATACAGCTTCTTCAGGACTAAAGATCGGACGAAACATATATATGGGAGCTATAGCTAAATCTTAACCGATTTTCTTCAAATCCGGCAATGTTGGTTCATGGATCAAGAAACTCTACCATTGTAAATTTCAAAACGATTGGAAGTAAAATACAGCTTCTATAGGACTAAAGGGCCAAATCGGACGAAAGATATATATGGGAGCTATAGCTAAATCTTAACCGATTTTTTCAAAATGATTGGATGTAAAATCAGCTTCTACAGGACTAAAGAGCAAAATCGGACGAAACATATATATGGGAGCTATAGCTAAATCTTAACCGATTTTCTTCAAATTCGGCAATGTTGGTTCATGGATCAAGAAACTCTACCATTCTAAATTTCAAAACGATTGGATGTAAAATACAGCTTCTATAGGACTAAAGGGCCAAATCGGACGAAACATATATATGGGAGCTATAGCTAAATCCTAACCGATTTTCTTCAAATTCGGCAATGTTTGTTCATGGATCAAGAAACTCTACCATTCTAAATTTCAAAATGATTGGATGTAAAATACAGCTTCTACAGGACTAAAGAGCAAAATCGGACGAAACATATATATGGGAGCTATAGCTAAATCTTAACCGATTTTCTTCAAATTCGGTACTGTTGGTTCATGGATCGATCAAGAAACTCTACCATTCTAAATTTCAAAATGATTGGATGTAAAATACAGCTTCTTCAGGACTAAAGAACAAAATCGGATGAAACATATATATGGGAGCTATAGCTAAATCTTAACCAATTTTCTTCAAATTCGGCAATGTTGGTTCATGGATCAAGAAACTCTAACATTCTAAATTTCAAAACGATTGGATGTAAAATACAGCTTCTATAGGACTAAAGGGCCAAATCGGACGAAACATATATATGGGGGCTATAGCTAAATCTTAACCGATTTTCTTCAAATTCGGTACTGTTTGTTCATGGATCAAGAAACTCTACCATTCTAAATTTCAAAATGATTGGATGTAAAATACAGCTTCTTCAGGACTAAAGAACAAAATCGGACGAAACATATATATGGGAGCTATAGCTAAATCCTAACCAATTTTCTTCAAATTCGGCAATGTTGGTTCATGGATCAAGAAACTCTAACATTCTAAATTTCAAAACGATTGGATGTAAAATACATCTTCTATAGGACTAAAGGGCCAAATCGGACGAAAGATATACATGGGAGCTATATCTAAATCTGAACCGATTTCAACCAAATTCAATAGCGATCTTAACAGCTGCGAAATACTCTAAACTGCAAAATTTCAGAACGATCGGAGTAAAATTGCGACCTGTAGTCGACGAACAACTTTACATGGACAGACGGACGGACGGACGGACGGACAGACATGCTTAAATCGACTCAGCTAGTGATTCTGAGTCGATCGGTATACTTTAAGGTGGGTCTAGCTGTGTTATTTTCAGGTGTTACAAACATCTGCCGTGAAACAAACTTTTAATACCCGGTACCACAGTGTGTATAAAAAGAGCCAAAAGTGTAACACATCGAAGTAGTGACCTAAGAGACGCCAAGAATATTTGGCGGAATTCAGTGTTGGACCATTTTCAGTCATTTGAGCAATGTCTGTCCATCCCTCCGTCTGTCTGTATGGCTGTTGCGCACAATAACTTTCGATAGGAGTAACCAACCGATTGACTTCAAATTTGGTATGTGTTAATATTTATACCCTCACTTTAGTGATACTGGGGTATACATATATCATTGGTACGGGCCAGAAGTGTACACATCGATGGAGTGCCCTAAGAACCTAAGTATGGATATACGTTTTTGAGCAATGTCCGTCTGTCTGCTGGCTGGTGCGCACGATAACTCGAAACGAGAAAACTATTGACTTCAAATTTGGTATGCGATAACCTTTTTTTCTATCTCAGGCTAAATTCGAAGATGGGCCATACTGGTCCACTCCTTTTAGTACTACCCCCACAAAGGGTTAACATTTCGTGAAATATTCATTCTTTAAAATCTTCTATACTATTTATTCGAATCTACTGAAATTCCACACTTAGTATTATTTTATTAGTCGCTGTCACCATGATAATATGGGCGAAGTTGTCACGCCCCTTTTGGCACCTCCCACACAAATGGACCATTTAGCACCAAAAATTAACTGCTAATAGCTTTCATAACACTAATACTTGAAATTTTTTATAGTACCTAGAGTCCTGTGAAAAGTGGGCGTTATTGTCACGCCCTTTTTGGGACCTTCCAAACAAATGGATCATTTTGCGCAAAAGTTAACGGCTTTTAACTTTGATTACAGTTTATACAAATTCTTGAAGTTTGTGCAGTGTAATGCTTTTATAGCACCTACAGTATTGTGAAAAATGGGCGTAAGTGCCCTGCCTCTTTTGGCCGAAATGGCCACAATAAAAAAAATATTTGTTTCAAATTCCCTTGCATTAAAATTTAAAATAAAAAAACTTTATCGTATTAATTTTGTGTTTTGGTTTAAAAAAATCGTACAAAAAAAGATTTATGTAGGTCTCGGACACAAAAAATCTTTTTGTTACATAGTGTAATCTATCCAGATATGACCTTTATAACGAATCAGACCTTACAATAAAACAATTTCTTATTTTTTGTGATATTATTTATTCAAGAATTTTTGTTAAAAATGTTAATTTCTAAGAATTTTCAAAAAATCTAAAAATTTTGAAGTAAAAGCTTGTCATATGCAATAAATTTTAAATCAATATACGAGGGCGGTTCGGAAACTTCTTAGCCTATCAATGAAAGAGAATAGTTAGTTTTTCAGAAATATTTTTATTTTTCAATATAATCTCCTGAAACTTCAATACACTTAGTCAAACGCTTATCTAGCAATTATATCCCTTGATTAAAATAGTTTTCCTCAAGGTCTTCAAAATAGTGGTTTACAACTGTAATTGCATCTTCATTTGAGGTAAAACGCTTGCCAGCAAGGAATTTTTTTAGATTTGGGAACAGGTAAAAGTCGCTGGGAGCTAAATCAGGAGAATAAGGTGGGTGGTCAAGCAACTCGTACTTTAATTCGTCGATTTTAGCCATTGTTAAAACACTCTTGTACGCTGGTGTTGTAAGCCAGGACGTTTTTCTCGAATTTGTACATATAATTGATCCAAAAGGTTGCAATAGTACTCTGAATTTATTGTTTTACCCTTTTGCAGATAGTCAATCAATAAAATACCTTTGAAGTCCCAAAAAACCGTTGCCATAACCTTACCAGCCGATTGAATTGTTTTTGCCTTCTTTGGGGCACTTCCTCCAGCTTCAGTCCATTGTTTGGATTGTTCTTTTGTCTCTGGAGTATAGTGGTGGATCCATGTCTCATCAACAGTTATGAAACGACGCTTAAAATCCATTTTATTTCGCTTAAAACGATCCAAACAAGCTTGAGAAATGTTCATTCTTATGCGTTTTTGGTCGACTGTTAACAAGTGCGGCACCCATCTTGCAGATAGCTTTTTCATCTGTAGTTCTTCATGCAAAATTAAATGGACTCGATCCTTTGAGATGCCCATGATATTAGCTATTTCACGCACTTTTATTCGTCGATCATTTAATACCATATCATGCACTTTGGCTACAATTTCTGTTGATGTTGCTGTTTTTGGACGTCCACTACGTGGTTCATCTTCAATGCTTGTACGACCACGTTTAAATTCAGCAACCCAATTTTTTACTGTTGCATATGAAGGAGCACTTTCACCTAACACATTCACCATATCATTATGAATTTCTTGTCCCGATAAACCTTTTTTATGTAAATATTTAATGACACCACCCATTTCTAATTTTTCCATTGTAAAAAAATCGCGTATGCGTCTTTTGTGAACACCTGTTTCTATATGAAGGAGTTGCCAGATCGAAGTTTCCGAACCGCCGTACAACATTTCCTAAAACCATTGTTTAATCAAAACAATTAAAATCTTATATTTATGTGATTAAATAACTTTACAATTTCTTAATAACAGATTTAAAAATGTATTTTTCTTTTAATTAAAAACATTAATTAAGATTTAAAAATTCTTATTTGAAAATATTTTTTAGAACATTTAATTTTTTAAATAATTAATTGTCGTGGAAATATTTCCACTTCGACTTTAGCCAACTTCTTTTCGACTCTGACTCACAGCACTGACAAAATTAGTTTTAAGCATTAAACAGAATAAACAGGGAAATAAAAAACGATCCTCCCTAACTAGCATAAGTATATGAAAACTTGAGCAGTAGCTAAATCTATTATAATGTCAAATTGACAAAACCAATTTCAGCGTCCGTCCACTCGACGCTGGCCATAAAGTTCTGTCCTGTCCTGCAGTCGTTCATCTTTGGTGCTCTAGCCAAAGATAGCCTCACAGTGTTAGCACATTGCAAACACATGTAAGCAAGACCATCCATAGGGCATCGGTACTAAGGAGTCCATTTCATTGTCGTTGCATTTATACTGCATATGTTGGCTGGTGTGTTTGCTTGACTGCAATGTAAAATCAGCAGGAACTTGGTTACATATCCGTTCGGTGATCCTGTTCACACACACAGGAGCCATACACACGACTTACAGCACGCAAACAATCACCGCAGATGCACCGAAGTGTAAGTAGGGACCGGGACTGAATCGTATGCGTCGCATGTTGACCATAATTTATCATAGAAACTTCAACGGACCGCTGTTTCAATAAATCTGTTGAATTTCTAGTAACGTATGTTAACTCTTTTTTTATTTCGGGCTTTGCCGCGATTCTCTCTTTGTCTTTGGCCACATTTATGTAACTTACATAAAAGTCCACTCCAAAAACTTTCGACACACAGATATATCGAGGGGAGATGTGAATGTCTGAAGTGGTCTGACCAAGGGCGGAAGATAAGCAAAATTCTATATTAGTAGAAAAACATATATACGATTATTCATACATTGCAAAATATGAGTAAATTAGTTGGTCACCTCAAATTTAATAGTATAATTCATTATACTTAGTTTACTAAAACCAGCACGATTTGTATGGATACTTTTTTTAATTGAAATTTTCATCGAAGATTTTATTATTATTGTAACTAAAGTTACAAAAGGAGACGTCTGATCTGATCTGATCTGATAGTACATTAAATTAAATTTATGTATTGGCAACAAATGTTACAACAAGGCAGACAAATGTTAAGTTACAGTGAACAAAGAATTTAAAAAATATTTGATTATCCTTTTTTGTTCGACTGAAAAAAGTTTGAGATAATTAAAAAATGTTCTATGGTTATTTAGGGTTCTATAATTCGACTTTCGATTAGTCGACTTTTTGGTACAAAAAAGTCGAAATCTAAAGTCGACTTTTTGTTTCTGAAAAAGTCTACAAGTCGACTTTTCCGTGTCGACTTTTTGCATGTACGAATATTCCCAAATTTATATTACATTTGGCTAAAATTAATAAAAATGCGCTGTGGGTTAGAACAAAAATCTTTATTTAGTTGTATCAACACCAGTATGGGACCTGTTTAACAGTTAAAAAAGCGGAATAATATTAATACACAGTAATCGCATCTGCCATAATTAATATGTATGGGCAAATATCAAAATTTTTTAACACAGGGGTAATGTATGTTGTTTTACCCTTTTCTCGCTTTGTGTACAGATTTCGGTGCATAAGTTGATGGAATTAGATAAGCCACAAACATACAAGTTTTTTCCCAAAAAAGTTTGTTATTATCAAAAAAACTTTAGAAGTTATAAGCACATACATTTCAAAATTGTGAAAAAAGTCCTAGAAATTTTCATATCTGTATCCATTCTTTTATAAGTTGTGGCCAAACTATTTGTTCTGAAGTTACTGGTCAGTTACAAAAAACACGAGGGACACATGAAGGAAGAATTTTTTGTGAGCACTGTTCATGTGAGATCTTTCCGCAAAAAATTATAGCTCATAACTTTTTGAAATGCAATTTGAAGTGGTTTTTGTTTTTTGACCGCGGTCAGCGTGGCCCGCGATTTAATGAAATAACACTAAAGAAGCGGTTATAGCGGCTTGAAATACCTATAAATCTATATAGGTGTCGTTGATGTGCTCTTAATGGAACCACCGCTATAGCTTCCCAAACCTTTGTTAAACTTGCGTGCATTTTTTTTATACCCTACACCACTCTGTGGTACAGGGTATTATAAGTTTGTTTCACGGCAGATGTTTGTAACACCTGAAAATAACACAGCTAGACCCACCTTAAAGTATACCGATCGACTCAGAATCACTAGCTGAGTCGATTTAACGATGTCCGTCCGTCCATCCGTCCGTCTGTCCATGTAAAGTTGTTCGTCGACTACAGGTCGCAATTTCACTCCGATCGTTCTGAAATTTTGCAGTTTAGAGTATTTCGCGGCTGTTAAGATCGCTATTGAATTTGGTTGAAATCGGTTCAGATTTAGATATAGCTCCCATATATATCTTTCGTCCGATTTGGCCCTTTAGTCCTATAGAAGCTGTATTTTACATCCGATCGTTTTGAAATTTAGAATGGTAGAGTTTCTTGATCCATGAACCAACATTGCCGAATTTGAAGAAAATCGGTTAAGATTTAGCTATAGCTCCCATATATATGTTTCGTCCGATTTGGCCCGTTAGTCCTATAGAAGTTGTATTTTACATCCGATCGTTTTGAAAATTAGAATGGTAGAGTTTCTTGATCCATGAACCGATCGTTTTGAAATTTAGAATGGTAGAGTTTCTTGATCCATGAACCAACATTGCCGAATTTGAAGAAAATCGGTTAAGATTTAGCTATAGCTCCCATATATATGTTTCGTCCGATTTGGCCCGTTAGTCCTATAGAAGTTGTATTTTACATCCGATCGTTTTGAAAATTAGAATGGTAGAGTTTCTTGATCCATGAACCAACATTGCCGAATTTGAAGAAAATCGGTTCAGATTTAGATATAGCTCCCATATATATCTTTCGTCCGATTTGGTCCTTTAGTCCTATAGAAGCTGTATTTTACATCCGATCGTTTTGAAATTTAGAACGGTAGAGTTTCTTGATCCATGAACCAATATTGCCGAATTTGAAGAAAATCGGTTCAGATTTAGATATAGCTCCCATATATATCTTTCGTCCGATTTGGTCCTTTAGTCCTATAGAAGCTGTATTTTACACCCGATCGTTTTGAAATTTAGAACGGTAGAGTTTCTTGATCCATGAACCAACATTGCCGAATTTGAAGAAAATCGGTTAAGATTTAGCTATAGCTCCCATATATATGTTTCGTCCTATTTGGCCCTTTAGTCCTATAGAAGCTGTATTTTACATCCGATCGTTTTGAAATTTAGAATGGTAGAGTTTCTTGATCCATGAACCAACATTGCCGAATTTGAAGAAAATCGGTTCAGATTTAGATATAGCTCCCATATATATCTTTCGTCCGATTTGGTCCTTTAGTCCTATAGAAGCTGTATTTTACATCCGATCGTTTTGAAATTTAGAATGGTAGAGTTTCTTGAGCCATGAACCAACATTGCCGAATTTGAAGAAAATCGGTTAAGATTTAGCTATAGCTCCCATATATATGTTTCATCCGATTTGGCTCTTTAGATCCAATCGTTTTTATACCCTACACCACATTGTGGTACAGGGTATTATTTAAGTATAAAATGTCCCAAAAGTAAATTTATGTAAACAATTTATACATGAATTACAAAATTTATATATCAGAGTTATTCAATATTACGAGAGAGGTGTAGGGTATTATATAGTCGGCACCGCCCGACTTTAGCCTTTCCTTACTGGTTTGATAGTGTATTCGCGGAGCACGTCGACAGTTATGTACAGGTTGAGCTGAATTAATTATTCCAGATGGCTTTTGACCTGGTGAATCCAAAAATCAGAGGGCCGTAACAAAATAATGAATCGCTGAAATTTTATTCACTTTTTTCAATTTTTGCAAAAATTGCAAATTTTGTCCATGGCATTTTTAATGGTATAAACGTCTGAAATTCATTTCTATGTTCTTCGGGCGTACTGCTGTGGTGCACTTAACAATCATGGATACTTATTTGAAGATTGAAGTCTTGTACGCGAAGAACGTGACACTTTTGTCTCAGCAATGATCGTCAAGGCACATCCAGTGCGGGATACAGATATGGCGGAAGTGTATATGAAATAAAAGTATTTTTAACGCTCTATTCCGAAATCGGAGGGCCGTCATTTTATTTTGATGGTTGTGCAAACTATGCACATTGCAAAAATTATATTTCCACAAAAATAATGTTTGTATGAAAATTTTACCTGGTCGATTTTTGGATTCGCTATATTTACCCGTATAATGAAGCTACGGTGAATATTTTGTCATAGGCTGATAGAAATGCTAATGTTCTGTGATTGTAATTTTAGTTTTCCGAATTCCGCTGAAAATTGCATTTTATAAAATTTTTTTTCATTTTTCTTTGATGAAATTTATTCACAACAACGGTTTTGGCATGTTTATATTTTTATCTTCGTCTGTTGTAAAAGCCGTTGATGTGCTTGCCAAAAAAATCTTGAAAAGACTTTACTTCGAAATTAAAAAATTTTGATATTTGCCCATATATTCTTTTTTTATAGTTTTAAATAGTTTGGCATAATCATTAATAAAAACATTTTCGGATCCAAACAAAATACAGTCACGAGAGTATTAAAAGTATTGGATTAGGGGTTACTTTCGGCTTATCGCCACACAACTTCGGAGCCAAATCTCTTCAAACGGTTTAAATAAGCTTATGTTTTAAAGCAATTGATTTGGACATGTTCCTTGAATAAGTATGAAATATTAAATGCAGTTGGACTTGAGAAAACAATTTTTTAGTATTTTGGTTTTTTCCGTTAACGTTTTTTTAAACTTTTATGGAACGACTTCTGCGAATTTCTGATCACCTGATCATTATGAGTTTTTTTATCTTTTCCTGATATTTACTACAAATTAATGAAGAAAACTAGAAATATTAGCATTTTCATTAATAAAGTCGAAAAGTCGACTTTAATCGACTTTTTTATACTAAAAAGTCGAAAAGTCTTAAAGTCGTATTATTGATTTTTTCAAAAAGTCGAAAGTTCGAAAAGTCGAAATTTTGTCGTAACTATATAACACTATGATTATTTTAATTTTATTATGGAATGTCTAGAATCTTGACGATAGAAGTTAATTCATCGACAAATAAAGTTTTTACGAAACATTGATCTACATTTTACGATCATTTGTTAAAGTGTCGCAATATAAAATATGATTTTTTTTCTTTAAATACTCGTACATATGTGCTTTACAACTAAATGTAAGCCAAACTTGTCAGTCAAGTTTTTTGTACCAAAAAAATCCTATCTGCCAAATTTCATTAATACGGCTTATGTAGCGCTTATATGACAAATCGGAAAGAACTTATATATGGAGACAATATTTAAATGTAAAGCGATTTTTTTAAAATTAAACAATATTCGTTCTTGGATCAGGAAACTTATCTCTGGCACATTTCTTTATGATCGGATATACAATGTTTATATTAAGTGTTGTCAATAATCCACGCATATTACATATTTTGAAATAAATATAAACAAAGCCTAATATGAAGATCTTAAACCTTTTGTTAAGATATATTTCTTGTCGCGTTTTTACAAAAGAGAATAATTTACTGTTCAAGAAACTTAGACCATAATGCAAGTATTGTGGGATTAACAGTGTAAAGATTTCTACTCAATTTCATTATACTTGTATGCATTCTTGCCAGGGTGGCGTGTTATTATTATTGCATTTTGTCATACGCCACCATGGCCAAATTAAAGACTGGGCGGTTTGGATTTAAGGCATAATTAATAATATCGATCTAAGGACCTACACCCCTCTGTGATGCAGAGTATAATAAGTGTGTTTATAATACAGGGGAATACTAGAGCTTTTGAATTATGTTCGCAAGATCTGAATGCAGTGGTTATTCAAATCTTGGTGAATTTTGCATAAAGCATTGTAATAATAGCGCCTATTCAAATAGGTTCAAATTTAGATGTACATTACACATCGAAGGAGTGACCTAGGTTGGGATAGGTAGAAGAGATGAGATGTTTAACGTCTCATGCTGTGCGCTCTTTATTTATGATATTTTTAAGCTTCAAGACTTAAAAAAATGTTTTAGACACGGATTTCCTCAGTATCTTCCAGTCATATCCTCTCAGATGAGTCAGATCTGGCAATTTCGAAGTATCGGGATCCCAGCAAAAAAAGAGCATCCAAAGAAGTGATAAAAATCCCCAACTTATGATCCGGAAGTTGTTCTAATTTGGATTTTCACCAATGAAATTAACAAGGGCTTGTCGCACCGGGGAAGTCTTATTTGTCACCACTCCTTTTAAAGCACTGAAAGATTTGCTTTTTTGGTGTTGTATTTATTTGATGAATGTATGTCGTTCCTATTAACATCTTTGGGAGCAGTGATAATTGGGTCAGAATACTTAATATCGACCTATGTAGTTTATGTTTGGCTAAAATTGAGTTGAGTCGATTTTCAATGACTCGTTCGAGCATTTCGACTGGTAACTAACGGATGACACGCGTGATATTTTGCTCCAAGGCCTGACTCGAAGCGGGTTTGTCCACATAAACTTTAGACTTTACATATCCCCACAGGAAAAAGTCTAACGGTGTGATATCACACGATCTTAGTGGCCAATCGACCGGCCCAAAACGTGAAATCATCTGCTCATTGAAGTGTTCTCTCAATAAATCCATTGGGTGATGCGATGTGTGGGAAGTGGCGCCGTCTTGTTGAAACCAAATGTCGCCGAGATCACGAGCTTCAATTTCAGGCATCAAGTAGTCGGTTATCATGATGGCACGATAGCGGTCGCCATTGACGGTTACGTTCTCACCGGCATCATTTTTGAAGAAATATGGACCGATGATTCCACCGGCCCCCAAACCACATCAAACCTTTGTTCTTTCTGGATGAAGTGGATCTTCTTCAGTTCTTGCACAAGCTGTATTTTGTATGCTTTCAATTTAAGACCTCGACGTAAAATGCGCCAAGTCGTTCCATACGTCAGTCCGAGTTGCTGCGAACGGCGCCGAATCGACTCTCCACGGTCTTCGTGTACACTCGTGGTCTATTCGGTCGCATATTATCCAATAATGAATGCTGGGTCTCAAGATGGGTGATGTTGTTGCGAATAGTACGCTCAGTAGGCCGATTATGTTGACCATAAGTTGAGCGAAGTTCACGAAACACATTCCTCACAGAACGTGAATTTTCGTAATAATGTTGATCGATTTGTAAACGTTGTTCAGGCGTAAGTCTTTCCATGATGAAATGCCAAACAATACTTAACAAAAATAACATGACAGCATGACACGCTTCACAAGTGATCTGTCAAAAAAAGGCTATTGGAAAAAGTATCTCTGCTTGGATCACCCGTTATTTACCTATCTGATGTATTGAATTATGCAAAAAAACTTCAATGCCAAAAATTATGTCGAAATTGGCCCGTAATGTCGAAACCACCCAGGAGAGCGTATTATTATTATTGACTTTTATCATACGCCACCCAGGACAACCTCAAGGAAGGACTATTAAGGATATCTTTTCTTTCACCAAGACTATTAAAATAGAATATATTTACTCACCAATGTTTGATTTTCTTGGATGACTATAACCATTGGTTTTAGCATTGTCGAAATATGTGTGTCCACAGGGTCTCCTTACTGTTACATTTTTGACTAGCACAGTGATTTCACTATACGAAAAACATTTTTTTTGTTTCCGAGACCTAAATATTTTTTTGTTTAGATTGAGGGCTAATAGTTTATGAAACCAAAACAAAAAGTTCGTATTAAAAATTGTAGGTTTGTATTTTATTTAAATAAAATGTTCATGGGAGCTACATTTGGTATTCGGTTCATAGAAAATGATCAGGATAAAATGTTGGCAACATAACTTTCCAGTAAAATCCGTTGTTTATTAACTGTGTCAAAACATTAAGACAAGTTAGATTTTTTTCAATAAAATCGTTTTTGCTGGCATTGAAAAAAAATCCACAAAAAATAGAAAAAACCTCAAGAAAAGTTTGTTAAAATTTTTGGAAGCTGACATCCGACTTTAAACTCGAAGCCTGTTGGAAAAAATCTATTGATAAATGTATAAACTATGACTCCCCATTTTGTTTGGGAGGTAACAAAAGGGGCATGGCAATAACGCCCATTTTTCAGTAGACTATGGGTACTATAAAAGCATTACACTGTACAAGAATTCATGTATTTGTATGGGCTGAAATCAAAGTTATAAGTCATTAATTTTCTATGGTCAAAATGGTATACTACGACGGTTTGGAATGATAGAATAGATAGAGCCGATTTGACTACCATGGTCAGATCGGCTCCCAAAATCTTGGTCAGGTTATTTCAGGTATTTTCTACCAAAATATTTTGTGTTGTATATGTGTCTGTTGATATACATACGAATAAAATATATTCTTTTAAAAGAATTCAATATTTTTTTTGGTCACATTTCTACCCGTGACCATGTCATGACTATGTATGTATATACGTATGCATGTGCGTGTCTGTGTTTGTGTACTATAAAATATATCATATATCCACGTCCGCTGTTGCATGTTGGTTGATTTTTATTTTTTATTCGACGATTTCCACTCAGTGATGCATGTTTGAACCTCGTGCACACGCACAGTGCATAAAAAAGCTGACCATGTAGCAAAGCATCCAAAATCACTTCGGAGTTTAAAGCGGAATAACAGTGAACAAATTTTGATGCTGTTGCTCGGGACATGGACACATGTACGGTTGGATGGATAGATGGATGGATGTTAAACATAAGGTACACGCGTGGTTGTCTTGCTGTGGTCAGACAGCTAACCAATCCAGTCCCGTTCAGTCCACTACTGCCAGTCACTCTTGCCGGGCAATATATATGTACATATGTATGCATATGCATCCATGTGCGTGCATCTGTCTGCATTTGTCTGCATCTAGGGGGACATGGTGTCGATGTTTATGTCTCGTTATTTGTGAGTGAATGAGCATCCTGCCTAGGCCTCGTGGGATGTTTGATATGTCCACACGCTTGCATAAAATCATTGCAATCGAGGATCCGGGCTACAGGCTGTAGGATGCCTATGAGAGATGTTAGCATTGGGGTAGGAGAAGGTACAGAACTGGTAGGGGTATGCTAGGGTTATGGATTATAAATCAGCGGCGTTGGCAGTGGTGGTGAGTTGCTTCTCTGTGTTGATCGCTGTTGCCATCAAACGTATGTACGAATATCTGCCTTTGTTGCCGTTGCAAGTTATTTATTATTGTGCGGGGATTTTAAGTAACAACATTTAACACACGACTCCGGCGAATACTCGCACCAGGTTAAGCGTATTAAGTAATTTAATATTTGTTAAAAACCAACAAAATATCAGACAAACATCAAAAAAACATCAAAAACCGCTGAAAGGCTGCCAGACAAAATATGTCTGGTTTGAGGGCACAAATTTAACCTTTAACTGTATTTATTATTGCAAACTGGATTTGAACAAAGAAAGACGCATAAAAAATTAATATAATATAGTTATGATACAGAAAATGTACTCTGTGAAGGAAGACTCAGAATCTTTCTTCCAACAATATTACTCAACTATATGAAATCGTAAAGCTACTTATTTCGCTCTCTTTAAAACAAGTTTCGTTACAAAAAAATTGTTCGGAAACTAAGACACAACCAAGAATACATGAAATGCAAATACACTCCAAAAAAGTGGTTTTATTTGAAAAATTTATAGTTTATAATATTTGGTATTCATTTTTCTTAAAAAATATCCTTCTTCGTGGTCGCCCTTTGGCAGAATGTTTAAGACTTTCTCCAATGGACATGATTCAAAGTGTGCTACGCGGAGAAAGTCTTTTACGGGTAGGTGCCTCCGATTCTAAATCCATAGGAAAATGAGTTCCAAAGAGCAGTCAAATATGAAATAAGTCCCCAAAAAAGTTGTTGGGTTATAACACGTAATTTTTTGGAGCCCACATTTATAAAAATATTGGGGTGTATTTTCATGGGGCCCATCTTCATGCCGTTCCATTCATATGCTTGCAGCTGAAATTTTGGGAGGCGGCCGGAATTTGGGTCCCAGGAAAATGCACCCAAAATTGAAAATAAAGGCCCAAATATGGCCCAAAATATGTTCCTTTGTGTGGGAGCTACCAAAAGGGGAGTAGTAACATCGCCCAATTTTCTAATAAACTATATATATGTTCTTAAAGAATTATATTTATCTTTGTGTGAAAGATGCTCGATGCATGGACCATGGTCCACCTGTGAACTTAGCCACCTGCGAAAAAATCCCACATACCAAATTTGAAACAGTTGGTTACTCCTTGCGAGAGTGCCGGACAGACAGATTTAAATGACGTGAAATGGACCGAAAAGGATGTCCGCCAAGTGTATTTGAGGTTTAGGTCCCTCCTAGATGTGTTCAACTTCTGGCCCTTAGAAAATAGTATATACCCTCGTTCACAGACGGATCTACGAATCCTATAGTTCCCATATATTCCCAGGATGGGGACTGGCAGTGATCCCAGATGGGTCACCAGTCCTTTATTTCCTGTAATCTAACTGGTAGTATCTTTGGCTACACAGTCTGGCCTAATGTGGTAACACGGGAGGCAGGAACGCCCATGGAACGTAGGTTCAGGCATCGTGGTGGCTGTGGTTGAAACTAAAATCGCTGGGAGATGTGGAGTTGCAAACTAACCGGGTGCCATGACCCATAGAATGGTAGGTAGTTTTGGATGTGATCCGCTCCTAACCATGGAGGAAGGCAAAAATGTTCACAACACGGAATTGTTCGGTACTCATGCACATTGACGCATGTATTTACCCAGGTATTTAAAACACGGTGGTGTTAAGCCTAACGGTAAGAACTCATCTTAATCCAGAATATCTAACACTCGTTCACAATAGTGGCGATATATAAACATGATTTTTTGAAATTCTTTTACTTCTACCAAATTGGTTAGAATTTCGACATTTATCCATAGATTGTTTTTCAATTTGGCAATACATATTTTTTTAGGAACAATGCCAATGATAGAATGATAGCTTTCAAAAACAAATGGAATACACCATTTTTTGGGGATCCTTTTCTATTTTTTGTTTTTTTGTTCGTGTCAGCAAAAAATAATTTTTCTTAATAAATATGGGGAATTTCACGACAAATCGACGGATTCAAAAAATTTCGGTTTTGATTGTTTCCACTTTTTATATTTTTTAGTACACCTGAAGAAACGCTTTTTTGAAATTCTTGACATTTTTCCAATAACTCGTTCAGATAACTCGTTCAGAAGTTATCGATATTTAAAAAATCGTTAAGATATCACTCTGTGTATCCCGTTTTTGTTCATAATTTCTTAATTTATAGTCCGATTTGAAAAATCTTTTTTTGAAATGTTGGTATACTTCGGTACTTCTCAGAAAAAAATTAAAAAAAAAATTGTGTGTGTTCCGATTTGAAAATTCTTTTTTTTTGAAATGTTGGTATTTTTGATCCTTTTTAGAAACAAATTTAAAGAAAATATTAAAATTCTTTTTTTTTGAAATGTTGATATTTTTGATTCTTTTTAGAAACAAATTTAAGGAAAATATTAAAAATTTGTTGTGTGTGATTTAAAAATTTAATTGTAATATTTTCAATTCTCTTCGATTTTTGTAATATTTTAAACTTCTATTAATTCTCTAATATAGAGCGCCCCAGTAGCTGAGTTGGTAGTGTGCTCGCCTATGAGTTTGGGGCTCGTGGGTTCGATTCCCACCAGAGGCTCCGGTCTGCAAATAAATAAAAAATGAAATAAGTAATTCCCTAACATATAAGCTTTGGATGAAAGTGGGTCTAAAATTACTTATAATTTTTTTTAAATTGTTTTATATTTATTGCTTGTTTTTGAAAGGAACATTTCAAGACCAAAGAAAATTCAATGCACAATTAATTAATACGATATATTAAAACCAGTAGGAAAAGACAGAAAGCCGGGCGGGGCGACTATATAATACCCTACACCTCCCTAACAACGAGAAAATAGGCATTGCGATAAGAATTTGGCTGTGTTCATTCATGTAATAAGAAAGTTCTCTCTGCCGAATTTCGTACTGATCGGATATAAAATAGGTTTCATATTCCAAAATTATCGGAACGTTTTGACAATGCTAACTGCATAGACAAAAACAATTACAGATTAGCACCAAAGACCAAAAACACACTCAAAAAACTTTTTACAAATATGAAAGAACCAATTGACAAGATGGAAAAATCTAATCTTATATATCAACTTAAGTGCAACGGAAACCCATCGACAGAATACAATAAAATATATATTGGAACAACCAAAAACAAACTAAAAACCAGATTAGCCGGCCATAAATCAGATATAAAACTACGCAACAGAAATCTAACACAAAAAACTGCGTTGGCGGAACACTGTGCTCCAACCAAACACGAACCGGACTTAGAAGCAGTAAGAGTAATAGAGAGTGAGAGCAATTACAACAAAATGTTAATGCTAGAGACACTGCACATCATCAACACAACAACAACACAACGCATGAACTACAAAACTGACATGGAAGGGTGCGCAAGCAACTACCGACTCCTTATAAAGAAGTTAAACAGAGTCGAATAAGAAAATGTTTAGTCAGTAAGAAAACAGACAACGGCAAAGCAAGGCGTATGTTGCTTTATGTTTTGTGTTATTTCGTTTTTAAACTCGTAAGTTAACAATGTTTACAATAAGTTGAATACATGTACATAGTTATAATTTGTTTGTGTGTTTAACAATGTTTTAGATATCCCTGAAGATGTTCTTCAAAGAAGAACGAAATATTGGTTAGCAATAAATAAACAATAACAACACCTGACCTCGAGCTTGTCATTTAAATACAAAAATAATATAGAATAAAAGGTCGATTATTTAGAAAACATATTCAAAAATTAAATAGGTTTCTACATCGCTTACATGTCAAATCGGGGGTAGTATATATATATATATATATATGGGGGCAATATCTAAATCTAAACTGATTTACTTCGTTAGTATTCATTCACGTAATAAGAAAACTCTCTCTGTCGATTTTCGTACAGATCAAGTGTAAAATACGGTTTCTACAGCGCTTACATGTCAAATCGGGTAAAACATATATATGGGGGCTATATCTAAATCTGAATGGATTTTCCCCGAATTTGGTAGTGTTCATTCATGTTATAAGAAAGTTCTCTCTGCAGAATTTCGTACTGGTCGGGCATAAAATACGGTTTCTACAGCGCTTATATGTGTAACATCTATATGGGGACTATATCTAAATCTGAACCGATTTTCCCTGAAATTGGCAGTGTTCATTAATATAATAAGACAACTCTCTCTGCCAATTTTCGTACTTATCTGATGTAAAATGAAGTTTCTACAGTGCTTACATGTCAAATCGAGGGTAACATACAAGGTGGCGCAAAAGTAATCCTCCTATCAGAAAATGCTATAAATGGCGCAAAAGTAATCCTCCTATCAGAAAATGCTATAAATTTTGCGATTGGCCCCTAATGTCAGTTCTGTTTTGACATTTGTGTAGTAAACACATGCGAAATACACATTAATAAACAATGTTACGCTACACTGCTCCAGAACGCGGAATATTGCTGACTATTTATTTGACCAATAATCGGTCGGTGACTTTGGCACAAAACATCTAAAGGTTACTTTTGCGCCACCTTGTATATGTATATGGGGGCTATATCTAAATCTAAACCGATTTTGACCAATTTCAATAAGGATCGTCCTTGGGCCAAAAAAGAGCACTGTGCTAAATGTCATCACAATCAGACCATAAAGACGACCTGCACTTTTATTACAACGATACATATACAGACGGACGGACATGTTTAAATCGACTCAGCAGGTGATTCCAAGTGTAATAAGCGATGGGTCAATCTCTTCTCCTTCTAGGTGTTACAAACAAATGCACAAACTCATAATACCTTGGACCACAGTGTGGTGTAGTGTATAAAAGACGTTGAATTGTCATAAAAGTATATTGTGGACACCTATAGTGATTTTCTATAAGGAATATTTCTTTCGAATACTTTACATAAAAAATCCATCGATTTATATTACATTTGATATATAGTTTTTTTGTAGGTAGATTATCAGGGGTAAGTGGGTATTTTGTTCTGTGACGTGGAACATCTATTCCGAAGCCTGCAAGACAAAAGCACAGTGGCTATAAGCGATATTTTGTTAAAAAAATTAGAAAAAAATGTATTAATATATTTACGCCCACTTCCATCCAAAGCTTATATGTTAGAGAATTAGTAGAAGTTTAAAATATACAAAATTCGGGGAAAAAATTCTGAAAAGTACGGAAAAATATTAACATTTCACAAAAAATAGATTTTTCAAGTCGGACAATAACTTAAGAAGTTATGACCAAAAATCCGATACACAGAGAGATATCTTAAAGATTTTTCAAATGTCGATAACTTCTGAACGAGTTATCGGGAAAAATCCCAAAAAATTCCACAAAGCGTTTCTTCAGGTGTTCTAAAAAATATAAGAAAATAGGAAAAATCAAAACCGACATTTTTTTGAAACCGTCGAGGGGTCTGAGATTTCCATATAATTTTTTTTTAATTTATTAACGACTTTTATTAAGCCACTATTTCTACGTTGATTTAGAGATTTTCCACATTTGTAACCACCATGATTGCCTTAATCTTAATGCGTATTATGGTTCTAGGTTGTTAGGTCTTAGTTGTTAGTACTTATATATAGTTATTATTTTTAGACGCGTTTCGAGGGAAAGGAGTGCTTGTAAATCAAACTTTACATAAAAAATTTAAATTTTAAGATTTCCACTTGAATTACCAATTATTCTCAGTTTTCACAAACATTTCACTTGAAATAATACACTATTTTTCTTTGCTTCACTTGTAACCAACATAAGTGAACCGGGTAGCATTATGGCTTAGTATGACTTCTATTAACCCATTATTTTGCTGCTATAGTAGTTATGACCTCCCGTGAAGTAGCGTTCGCTCTCTTATTGAAAATTGGCAACAACAAAAAAAAACTTGATGGGCACTAATCCATGATGAATTACAAGCCACAACAATGCCCATGAAGAATGGGTCACTGAATTGCAACGCTTCATTTGCTGTTAATCATGCGCTTTATAAGCTCGTAGCCTCTAAGCGCTCCAACTGGCCAAAGAATGCCATACCACACATACACACACGCATCCATAACATAGTTCTCCCAACATGCAATAGGCAACACTCGACATTTACATGCATTACGGAGCGAGTGGATGGTTTTCCATTGATTTTCAGTGGCAAGTGGGTAAGTGTGTCCGTGAGTGGGTGGTGTGATGGTGTTACCATTTGGTTGGAATTCCTGTGAAAAAGCAATTTCTAAGAATTGATTTGGCACTTCACATGAAAACTACTTTGTTCTATGAGTCATTTAGAGTTCTGGTCTTTGGTTTGTTACATTTCGTAATATTATACTTAGACATTGTCCTGCGCGTCGCGTCCTCTTTGGGTTGTTGATATTCATTGTTATTTCATAAAAAAAGGAAGACATTCTAAGTTCCAGGAAAATATTATAATAAAAATGTATATTTGAGATAAGGCCACTACAGCACCACCTAACGAATAGAATCATACATACAAATTATTTTCACGATATTTTAAATTTCAGTTAAATCGCTCTAGAAATGCTTATTTTGGAAATAAGTTGATTAACACAGATGACCTTGAACTGAATCTTTTTTTGCACTTTTTATCGCCTTCGCACTTATGGTTTCGGAGATCATGCGTTACAAACAAATGAACAAAATGTTTTTTTATATATAGAAAATGATGACGATTTCTATGGTATTTAAATAATTTTTAAGGAAATCTAAGATCGATATCAGTTGATGTCACTTATAATATTATTATTCCCAGGAGTATACCTCTCTGAAGAAATGGCTGAAATCCAATCCATCTTAAATATTATAAAGGGTCCGCCATCTAACGTTTTTTTCAACTAGTGCTTATTTCGTGAATGGCAACACTTAGCTCATGTCTGATTTGACAGATAATTAGTTTTATCCTTCCGCTAAACGAATATGGTTGTGTATACGCTTGAACAACGCTGGAAAATATTGCGACATTACTTTGAAAATTTTGATTTTCATTTTTTTTTTCATTTTTGATTTTCATTTGATTTTGATTTTTTCATTTTGATCTTGGCGGGTACGTAAACAACAAAATTGTCGCATTTGGGGCACAGAAAACCCGCACGCATACATTGAAAATCCGATACACCCAAAACGAGTCACTGTTTGGTGCGGATTTTGGTCCAGAGGCATAATTGGGCCATTTTTCGTCGAAAATGAGCAATGAGTGGCCGTTACAGTCAATGGCGATCGTTATTGGGCCATGTTGAACGAATTCTTGTTCACAAAAATTTAATTGAAGAGGAGGATATTGGCAACATTTGGTTTCAGCAGGACGTCGCTACGTGCCACACAGCCGAAGCTACACTCGATGTTTTGCGCCCTGTTTTTGAAGATCGCATTATCAGCCGCAGAGCTGATGTCGTTTGGCCACCTCGGAGCTGCGATTTGACACCGTTGGACTATTATTTGTGGGGTGCCCTCAAAGATAAGTTTTATGCCGACAAGCCAGAGACAATTGACGCTTTATAGGAAAATATTCGTGAAGCCATTGGTGAAATACAGTTGCCCACAATCGATAATGTGCTTAAAAATTGGACCGATCGTGTAGGCTACTGCATGACCAGCCGAGGCAGCCATTTGAAAGAAATTACTTTCCATTATTAACCGGAAGGATTGTACTTTCAAATAAAAAAGAAATTTGAGAAAATATTTAGTAGTTTTTTTTATAGCATTTTCAAAAACAAAAGTTATTTGGCGGAGCCTTTATTTTAATGATTTTAAATACTTCAGAAGCAAGTAACTATACAAAATAGTCTGATGTTGCATAGGTCAATCATATAAGTATTAAAGCCTGCCTTTGGTCCTTCGATCTATTCCAAAATGTAGGGTTGCATACCATCGATTCCCACCAACTACTCATGCTTGATTTTCAATAGCCATTTATATTTTTTTTTTCAAACTCCACTAAGCTCTGGCAAAAGCATCTGTAATAATTTTGCATTTCATTTTGCGTTACACATATTCGCTGCAAAAACAAACTCACACATTCCAATGGTGTTTAGCCATTCTGTGGGTCTTTTGTTGTGTTTAGTCGTTGGAGTAGTTTGGGCCATTTGCCTTCCTCAATATTGCGTGTGCAATGAGTCAGGAAATTGCTTTTGGCCCATATTCATCATTGAACACTAAAACCCAGCTGCCCTCCCTCTTCACTCCACACTCCTCATCTGCTTCTGACTCGGCACACATGCTCAAGTTCGACTTGCTCGCCAACCCTCGAGCTAAGCCTTTTTCATTGCCTTTTATAGGCCATAAAAGAAAAGCGTTTATGAATTTTTAATAGAGTAAGTGTAGAGAAGCAAAAGAGAAAATAAACGAGACCGAAAAAGGCAAAGCAAAGCGGCCAACTAAATGTGCTTTGTTGCTTTACATACATACATTACACCGTTTGCAAAAAAAAATAGGAATAGGAATAGTGTAGATGTTTTAGAAAGTAGAAAGAGAAGGAGAAGAAATGCTAAAGCCCATTGTCAGAGCTGGCCAAGGAGCTGAGTGAAATGTGCTCCAGTTCCCTTGTTGTTCCCACAACACTCACTCCTTTATGTCGAGTGAGCGAGCGCTTCAGAAAGGAGTAAAGTTTTCTCATAAAAACTGCTAACTCATCATAAAACATTATGGTGTCTCTGAGTGTGTGTGTTTGTGTGTAGTGCGATGGTGCTTTGCAAAACGATCATTAGCATACTTGCAGCATTGTTATTCTGGTTCAAATCCATTGCCTATTTTTAGGCTGGAGCCGAACATCCAAATACTCAGACGGCACATACTTGCAAGCAATTTTGCAATTCCAAATAGTCATTGCCATACATTTGTATTTGCAAAGCAAAAAAAAAAAACACATTTACAATATGAACGAGGGAGGTATGATGACGTAGGTAGTCATTATAATTGTTGATTCAAACATAACACTGTCCAACAGCATTTTTGGAACAGAATAGCGACCCTATAATTCTGAAAGGGCATGTCGAGTAGATAATTTTTGTACAATAAACTTATGGTCCAGCTGGTCCGAGTTTTGTTTTACAGTGGGTCAGAGTTTTCATTTTTTGGTCGAAGGGAGCATTATACTAAATGAAAACCAGTAAGGAAAGGCTAAAGTCGGGCGGGGCCGACTATATAATACCCTACACCAATCTTCTAAATCTTTACCAATTTTCTTCAAGAAACTCTACCATTCTAAATTTCAAAACGATTGGATGTAAAATATAGCTTCTATAGAACTAAAGGGCCAAATCCGACGAAACATATATATGGGAGCTATAGCTAAATCTTAACCGATTTTCTTCAAATTCGGTAGTGTTGGTTTATGGATCAAGAAACTCTACCATTCTAAATTTCAAAACGATTGGATGTAAAATACAGCTTTTATAGGACTAAAGGGCCAAATCGGACGAAACATATATATGGGAGCTATAGCTAAATCTTAACCGATTTTCTTAAAATTCGGCAGTGTTGGTTCATGGATCAAGAAACTCAACCATTCTAAATTTCAAAATGATTGGATGTAAAATACAGTTTCTACAGGACTAAAGGGCCAAATCGGACGAAACATGTATATGGGAGCTATAGCTTAATCTTAACCGATTTCAAATTCGGTAGTGTTGGTTCATGGATCAATAAACTCTACCATTCTAAATTTCAAAACGATTGGATGTAAAATACAGCTTCTATGGAACTAAAGGGCCAAATCGGACGAAACATATATATGGGAGCTATAGCTAAATCTTAACCGATTTTCTTCAAATTCAGTAGTGTTGGTTCATGGATCAAGAAACTCTACCATTCTATATTTCAAAATGATTGGATGTAAAATACAGCTTCTTCAGGACAAAAGAGCAAAATCGGACGAAACATATATATGGGAGCTATAGCTAAATCTTAACCGATTTTCTTTAAATTTGGTAGTGTTGGTTCATGGATCAAGAAACTCTACCATTCTAAATTTCAAAATGATTGGATGTGAAATACAGCTTCTACAGGACTAAAGAGCAAAATCGGACGAAACATATATATGGGAGCTATAGCTAAATCTTAACCGATTTTCTTCAACTTCGGCAATGTTTTTTCATGGATCAAGAAACTCTACCATTCTAAATTTCAAAACGATCGGATGTAAAATACAGCTTCTATAGGACTAAAGGGCCAAATCGGACGAAACATAGATATGGGAGCTATAGCCAAATCTTAACCGATTTTCTTCAAATTCGGCTATGTTGGTTCATGGATCAAGAAACTCTACCATTCTAAATTTCAAAACGATTGGATGTAAAATACAGCTTCTATAGGACTAAAGGGCCAAATCGGACGAAAGATATATATGGGAGCTATATCTAAATCTGAACCGATTTCAAGCAAATTCAATAGCGATATTAACAGCTGCGAAATACTCTTAACTGAAAATTTTCAGAACGATCGGAGTGAAATTGCGACCTGTAGTCGACGAACAACTTTACATGGACATACGGACGGACGGACGGACGGACATCGTTAAATCGACTCAGCTAGTGATTCTGAATCGACCGGTATACTTTAAGGTGGGTCTAGCTGTGTTATTTTAAGGTGTTACAAACATCTGCCGTGAAACAAACTTATAATACCCTGTACCACAGTGTGGTGTAGGGTATAAAAATGCTGTAAGTTAATGTCTGAGAGATTTCTTATTGTCAGAGTTACATAGTGGAATTTTATGAGGATCATTTTTGTGGAAGGTCTTAACCCTCCAGCTCCCCTCTTAATAGGTCAATTTGGTCTTTTTTCCATAAAAGTCAAGAAAGTCCTTTCACAAAGGACATTTAAGGATTAAACTATTCTACGAACATTTTTGCCGGAAAATTTCAGGGGGGTCGCCAAGGACACCAAAGTTTCAAATATAGTTATTTACGCTTAATTAGCAAAATTACAGGGCAACTTATAAATAAATAATAAAATGTAAATTTAAAGTCGCGATAAATTAAAATACAAACACTTGCAATTTTGTACAGTGTAATGCGTTTATAGTAACCATAGTATATTGACAAATTGGCGTTATTTCCAAACCTCTTAAATAATATGTCCAAACACCTTGAAATATTGATTTACGACCCCATAAAGTATATATATTCATGAGCGTCGTAAAATTCTAAGACGATTTAGCCATGTCCGTCTATCTGTATGTCAGTTTAAATCACGCTACAGTCCGTAATAATAGAGCTAGTTTTATCAAATTTGGTAGAAATACTTCTTTTAGTTACACGTCGTTTGGGATTGCAAATTGGCCATATTGGTAAATGTTTTGATATTGCTTCGGGTTTTTAAAGCAATTTCGCGGAAACTTTGTAGTTTGTATTCTATTCTGACTAGAATTCATCACAGTAATAATTTTGCAAATCGGATCATATTTTGTTATAATCACCCTATAGAGGTCGCTCCAAAATAGTCCGCAACATTTTTGAAATTTTTGAATTTATGAGAGTTTGGAGCATCTGTGTTAAATTTGAAAAAATCGAAGGGGTAGCATTTTTTTATACCCGATTTCATAAAAACCAAAACCAAAACACCACCACGACACCAAAACAAAGAGATAGACCCATTGTTTATTATACCGATCGACATAGAATCACTTTTTGAGTAGCTTTAGCCATGTTCGTCTGTCTGTCTGTCCCTGTGATCAAAGATCGCAAATACGAATCGATCTTTACGATAATTGGTACAGAGGCATTTCTGAGACTAGGAACGGTCATTATTGAATATGAGGCATATCGGTCCAATGTCACTCCCTGACACCCTAGAGAACAGATTTTTCTATTGATCTGGCTGAATTTTATGAATTTTTACTTTATATTGCACTTAATCTTTCCTAGTGAAAATAGGGAAATCGGACCATGTTTTGATATTGCTCCCATATAAATGGTCCCTTTCGATTAGACTTCTTGGCGTTCTAGAGATCGCATTTTTGAACCCTTCATGCGGAAATTTAAGCTTTTATACCCCATATTGAATTAAATCGATTAAAGTTTTAAATTAAAGTTTTTAAAAAAATTTCAAAAAATAAAAATTAAAAAAATATCCATAATAAAATGACCCGTAATGTTCCCTTTCAATTGACGTAAACTTTAAAAAATCGGTTCAGCTATTCAACAGTAATTACAAATTTTGTAAAATCCAAAAATGAAATTTTTCTTAACTTTTTAAAATTTCAAATCCCCAACGAATTCTGTTAATTTTTTAACAAATAAATGATAGCTATATCCTTTATTCCATTTAGCAACTATTTGTCAAGTTTTTAGGCAAAAATAATTTTCATTGTTAATTTAATATTAACAATTCTGACTCTCCCTTGTAAAAATTTGGCATATCGGTCCATGTTTTGATATAGGCCCCATATAAAGGCCACCTCTGACGCCGCATTTTTGCACTTCTTGAGGACGCATTTTGTATCCTGTGATGCAGAAATTTAATCCTTTATAATTTATTTTGCACATAACCGACTCTTTTGAAAATGGGGCACATCGGTTGATGTTTTGATATACCCGTCATATACAGGTCCCTTCCTATTACACTACTTCAAGCCCAAGAGAACGTGTTTTTGAATCGACGATGATGAAATGTTAGCATTTCCATTTTTTCCATTCATTGGTTAGCAAATAATGGTGGAGAGTTTTATATAATCGACCCCATACGACTTTTGTTTCTTTCCTTACCGGTTTTTTTGATGTTTTGGCTCCCCGAATTGATCGTGTCGAAAAATCCAAAAACCCGAAAAAATGGCTACCGCACAATGGGAGGAATTTAGAAATAGGGGAAATAATTCCGCCATTTCTTAACCAGATATCAGATTGCGACAACACTTGGCATGCTTAAAGAAGTGGTATTATGTTTTAAATTTGTACCCACAACGTAATAAAGGGGGGATCTACAGGGCTTACAAGTTGGCCACCTGGGGTGAACCAAAAAAAACAAAAACATGAGATATCTGCAATTAAAATAAAGGGTCCGCCAAAACATTTTTTTTGTGAAAGTGCTATAAAAAAAACTACTGAAAACGCATTGGAGGGTCAGTTGGCTTCAACTCCTGAACCAATTGGACTTTGTATGGCGTCATACCAAGGTCTTTATGCAAAATTCGTCTCAATGATGTCTCCGAAATATTCAATTGTTGAGAACGACGGTGAATTGATGTTGATGGCGCTTCACGCACACTTTCTGCCACAGCAGCAATATTCTCGCGAGTACGCACTGTTTTTGGCTTTTCACGCTTTGGTTTATCGATGAGGATGCCAGTTTCTTTCACTTTTTTCACAAGATAACGAACATACGGAGCTGACGGTGCTTCTCTTCTTCTAAAATCCGTACGCAATTTTTGCACACATTCTGCAACATTACCATGATTTTCAAAGTAATGTCGCAATATATACATATTCGTTCAGCGGAAGGAAGAAAACTAATTATTTAAAACTAATTATCTGTCAAATCAGACATGAGCTAAGTGTTAAAATTCACGAAATAAGCACTAGTTGAAAAAAAAAACTTTAGATGGCGGACCCTTTATATTTATCCCCTTACCTTCCTTTCACACTATCTTTTCTGCGCTTCGATGTACCCCATATAACAAACGTTCCCAGCAAAAACTCTCATTACCAGGTAATCTGGCGGGTACGCCAAATTCAAAAGAAATAACACCATTTTTCCATGCAAGCATACAAAGAGTTAACAAATAACTACTTCCCCCACGCTTTCGAATATCCCACATATAAGTAGTTGTTACTGTCATTTTAATAAGGGGTATGACAAGATATGTTTTTTTCTCGGAATGTTACTAAAAATTGGAGTTGTCGGATATTTTACAATATCCGACTTAATTACACAGTACAACACATGATTTTGGGACTCAATTCTGAGAATTGGACGTGAAAGTAGCCCCAAAAATAAGAACTTCTGCATCATTCCCTTAGTAAAGTTGGCTCAATTAATAATATGACGGCCATACGATTTTTTTGCTCAAGGTGGATTTTTTGCACTTTTCCTATATATTTTTGTTTTTTGGTATACCGTACGAAATACCTCTTTGTGTCTGAAGCAAAGGTATAGATATTGAATAGGGGAAAAATGCGGAACAAACCTACCGGAAAAAAGTGCATCCAGAACCTTAAAAATCGCAAAGTTATTTTAAAAACAGGTGATTTTTAGTATTTTTTGGGGAAAAAAGTATATATATTGATGTTATAGAATAAGTTATTTAAAAAAAGCATAACATATTTATATTCATCTTGAAGGAAACTTCGTAGAGAATGTCCCTGAAAAAAGAACGGGCCAAAAATATAACTGGTATTGTGGTCAAGATTACCCAATTTACTCCATTTTTTCCAATCGCACAGCTAGAAGATTAAAACCTTTACTATTTGTATATGTAACAAGGTGTTGCACGTTGAACTGCATAGGGAATCTAAAGCCCGGGTTTTAGTATACTAGATATAGGGGAAAATGCAAAAATGCCATTGTTGGGTGTATTCTAAATTGTTTTGGGAATTCTGAGTTTGGTTTTTGCAAAGATAATGATTCGAGAATTACTTTCGATTTGTTATTTCTAGACCTACAAACTTCAAAATATTTATATGATATACATTAATTTTTAAATATTATATGACAGAATCTAACTGTCTGCATTTGAAAATTGACTTTTTTATTTTTTTTCCTAGAATTTCCGAACAAGGTTCTCATATGATTAACACAGATGTTGTTTTCTGACATTTCTACACGCTGAAAAAAAATCGATTCTGTAGTATATTGCCCCAAACATATTCGGCTTGAAACATATATATGTTTAGGGTACACTCTAAACATATAATATTTGGTACACACAAAAATTGTGTATTTGGGAAGATGTTGTTCTAAACAAATATTTGTTTACATCCCAATGCGACTGTTATTTCCGAAACAAATATTTATTTGCATTTAAGTATTCATAAAATACATAAATTGTGTTAAATTTTCCAGTAGTTGTTAATTTTTTAGAAATTTTTAATGTTCGTAAAAATAATAAATAATAATATGTAATTGAAATCGTATAATCTTGGATCTATAAAAAGTACTTAGAGGATTAACAACTATTGATGGCTTGGAATACTCAGAAATTTGAAATGATTGATTTAAAACAGAAGTTAATGCTGCATATGGTATCATAACTGGGAGGTACATTTCGAATCCAAGGAAAAATTAAAACTGAAATTCGAAAAAGGCAGCAAAAGTTTTGGAATTTTTTTTTAAATAAAATTAATTTGGAAACATTCCTAAATAATAATTTTAGTTGTATTTAAACACATATTTTATTTGACAAAATTAGTTTGCAAATATAATTTGTTGTAATATATTAATATATGCTTTCCAAATATATTTTATTGATTTTCAAATAAAATTTATTTGCTAAGAAATATATAATTTTTGAAAATTAGTGTTCCAAATATATTTTCTTTCGATTCAAACATATCAAAAAAGGCGATTTTGCCCCGTGTACTGTCATTGTGGTTAATATTGAACTACGGCGAACATTTCTGTAAGAAGATTTGTTATAATCATCATCGAGGATATAATTTAATAAATAATGAAAAATGTTACACAGTGTAATCAAAGTTCGACACTAGTAGTTTTTGAGCTAAAATGGGACAAAACGACAAGAAATTAAATTGCTGTCATACTTTTTGAAGTCAGAGTCTCTTAAATACATTTGATTTCCAGACTTCGGTTACTACCTTCGTTTGCTATTTCTGAATGTGCGTTGATGCTGTAGAACAAAGCAACAAGAAAGAGTTGCTAAATCATCAAAACCTTCCATGGATTGGCATGGACAAGTACGAGGATTTTTGGATTAAGAAGGTGAAGTATACTTTGCAGTCATATGTATATATGTTTCTTAAGATTTTCTATTAAGTCTTAACGACTAAAGACTTGTTAAATTGGAAAGAAAAGGGAAATTTTATATTGTGTACGTTATAAGATAAAATAGCTATGTCTTGAAAATAGAACGGGTTGCTTGATTTTATATTCAAGAAATCTCTGTTGCCAAATTTTGTGTGTGTCTTTTGTAAGTAGCATGTCATATATTTTCTTCCACCGTTGTACAATTATACATTGCATTGATTTTGTAAATATCTATGATGCTTAAGCGAGCATGTTGCCCTATGATGGCATTACCGTCCAGTGGCACCATCGTATCCAATCCATTGACCGAAAAACCTTTGCGGGCATAGTGCATTATACTCTCGTAATCATAGCCGAAACCAAAATCGGTGACCGTCATATTGTCGAATTTTCTAAAGGTTCTCTTGACGCGGTTGGATATTTTCCCACAAAATTTGTACATTGTCATCCCGATCGGCCGCCATGTGTTGGTGGTAAAATCACAGCGTGTGCAGCAATTCATGCATGATTACAACGGGTTTCATACATTTCGGCATATTCAAGTCCAAATTGATCTTTTGTGGACGACCCTGGTAGCCAACATATGAATTACAGCCTTTGTTTCCGGTGGTAATGTTTACATAGCCTTCTGTGCTGTCGTCCGCTTCGAGAAAGCGCACGCAGCTAACAGCTTCGATGCCAGATATGACCAATATAATGGCCATATCTTCCAATATTTTGGAAGATATCGTCGAAACCGCTGAACGGGTGGAAAACTGTTAAATTATTTTTAAACGCCACAGTTCTGATTTTAGTGACCCATACTCGGAAAATTTTCTACATGACCTTTGTCCGCTCAACAATAGAATACGCGCAAATTGTTTGAAACCCGTTATCTTCTACACAGGTCAACAAAGTTGAGAGAATACAAAGGAAATTTGTTAAATTTGCCCTGTCTTCACTCAACTTTGTTCATCCATTTCCTTCATATCGATACCTCCATTCTAAAACATGCTAAGTCGACATAGCATAGTTTTAGGTAGATTGCATTTTTAATTTCTAAATATTCCAAATATTGTTCAGTCAAAATTTGGTGTTAATCCGTCAACCAAATCAAAAGTTATTCACAAAACAGTACAGGTCATTCGATTTGCATTACAAAGGAAATCCATACAAATTTAAAAAAAACATTGATCGCCTCTCCTGAAAAAATATCTTTTTGCATTTATCATAGTTTAGAATGGAGGTATCGATATGAATCCAGGTGCAAACTTATTCACCTTCCAATATTATCTAACCGTAGATGCTTACAATCTTTAACGTTTTTATATAAAGTTATTTGTGGACTTATTGATTGCCCTAATTTATAAAATCTAATTCCTTTTAACGTTCCTTTTAGGAGATTAAGAAACTATGAATTTTTTAAAGTACCACTACATAGAACTAATTATGGTCTTAATGAGCCTATTGTTCGATCCCCTAGGGAATTCAACAAAATTTGTAAATTGTATAAACTGGATTTTTCTATGAATATGTCTGAATTTAAAAGTACACTAGAATTATTTTATTATTAAGCAATAGTCTGTAAGAAATTGTATTTCCATAGACGAAATAAATAAAAAAATTGGGTTGTATAAAGTTTAAGGTTACTTAATTTTGAATTCTTTAAAATTTTCCTGAAGGTACTGCCAAACCTTCAAAAAACTTTACCGTACCATCGAAAAACTTTACATTCCACTACATCAGAAACTATTTTAGTCTTACCAACAAACTCATCGATTGTGTAATAAACCGTTGCATTGGGCCATCTCTTGGCTTCAGTTATTAAACCATTTCGTTTGACCTCAAATTCCATATCATCAATAAAGGAGTTGTCTATGCGCTCCTCAAGATCCAGTTCCATATGACAGAACATAACCGCACACGTCGTTCCAAATATTAAACACAAAGTGAGCTTCATTTCGGGGTATATTTTCACTCTTGCAGCTCTCAATGGAAACTGACAATATATGGAGATATTTTACGAATTTATTATACTCACACGTACATATATTGCCTATCTTGGAAATCGCTTTCTACTTGTGCCGCCAGAGAAAAATCTATCTATCTAGAGAAATCTACGTTATCTAGTGTCGCCAGAGTAAAATTACGCTATGAAACAAACAAAAGTATGACCCTTCGTGGGAAAGGTACTCGAAGGAGAGGACAAACATATTCCATCTTTGATCTTAGCCTGATATAGAAAAAACAAGTAAGAAAATTCAGTCGGGTAAACCGACTTATGAATTCCCTCACCTTGTGTCTCAAAAAAAATATAAGTGCATTTATTTATTTTTTGTTTTAATTAAATTATTCTCATTTTAAATTGCATTCAATAACTTTAAAGTATGTACTGGTATTAAAGTTCAAAGCTGTTTACTTTTGGTACAAAATGGTCCATTTGTGTGGGAGGTACGAAAAGGGGCGGGGCAATAACGCCCATTTTTCTCTGAACTCTAGGTACTATAAAAGCATTACACTGTACGAAATTTCAAGTATTTATATGCACTGGTATTAAAGTTAAAAGCTGGTAACTTTTGGTACAAAAAGGTCCATTTGTGTGGGAGGTACCAAAAGGGTTGTGCCAATAACGCCCGTTTTTGTCTGGTTTATAGGTACTATAAATGCATTGCACTGTACAAAATTTCAATAATTTTTATGCGCTGATACTAAAGTTATAAGCTGGTAAATTTTGGTACAAAATGGTCCTTTTTTGTGTGAGGTACCAAAAGGAGCGTGGCAATAATTCCCATTTTTCACCGTATTGTAGGTACTATAAACCATTATACTATACAAATTTTCAGGTGGTTGTATGCACTGGTAATAAAGTTATAAGCTGGTTATTTTTGGTACAAAATGGTCCATTTGTGTGGGAGGTACCAAAAGGAGCGTGGCAATAATGCACATTTTGCACTGCATTGTAGGTACTATTAAACCATTACACTGTACAAAATAACTTTTGTTTCAAAATTGTCCATTTGTGTGGGAGGTACCAAAAGGGGCGTGGCATCTTCGCCCATTTTTCTCGAGGTAAAAGTGACTAATAAACTAATACTATGTGTAGAATTTCAGATTCAAATAAGTAGAATAGAAGTTATTAAATAATCAATATTTCACCAAATGTTAACCGTTTGTGGGGAGGTACTAGAAGAAGTGGACCAATATGGCCCATCTTGAATATAGCCGGAGACAGAAGAAAATATTACCACATACCTAATTTGAAGTCACTCGGTTTCGAGAGTTATCGTGCGCACCAGCCAACAGACAGACAGACGGACGGACATTGCTCATTCGACTTAAAATTACCCAAAACGGATATCCGCCGAAAAAACTTAGGGTCTTAGGTCACTCCTTCGATGTGTTACACTTTTGGCTCGTAGCAAATGATATATGTATGTATACCCTCCTCTCTAAGGTGAGGGGATAAATATTAACACATACCAAATGTGAAGTCAATCGGTTTCTCTTGTCGAAAGTTATCGGACATTGCTCTAATGGCGTAAAGTGTCACAAAACGGATTCCTGCCAAATATTCAAGGGGTATCTGTGCTCTCTCTTTCGATGTGTTGCACTTCTGGCCCTCAGCAACTGATATATGCCCTCATTCACAATAGTGTCGAAATGCTCTTATTTCTACCAAATGTCTGCAATTTCTACATTTATCCATAGATTTTCTTCTAGTAGGCATTGTTTTCTTCATTAAGATGCTTGCTTTCAAAAACTGGAACAGTTTTGTTGTGTTTTTTGTACTTTTTATGGTTGTTTTCGCGCCCAAATTTTACTAATTGTTTTAAAAAAAGTTACTAAACTTCTGCTTCCACATGAAAGTGTCGACTTCATCTAGTTAATACTTCAAAAAAATATGATCCAAGTACTACAGACTAAAGGTCCAAATGGGAACTTTAAAGAAAACATTTTTAAATAAATTTCCCATGAAATTTTTTTAGATATTTTTTTCGTATTAGGTGTCCTAAATATTGCACCAAAAATTTTCATGCACAGCCCTTTGACAAAAATTTTGTTGTATAGTGTAATCAGAATCTTTTAGGGAACTACTTGACTGAATGGGTAAATAGTTAACTTGTCGCCTACGTTATCATTTATAAATTCAAAGCTTCCGCTACTGTAAACTATAAAATTGTAGTTCAATTTCGGGTATCTTATCTGCTATTATCTAGATACTTTTAATTTATATTTGTATTTAATATGATCAGATAGCTTAGTTATATGTAAATTTGATCCCCTACATAGTGAGAGAAAGTAAAAAATGGGAAATATTTATGATGTTCTTAACCAAGAGGTATTGGGAAAGTTTAACAGGGCCCTAAATGTGTGTTACTTTTGTGTTTCTCTCACGACCCAGTCCTAGTATTTTGTTAATAGCGCAACACAAAATATACGGGCAATTCCAAAGACAACGAATCCGCAATACGAGTACTCATTTTAGCATGGTAGAGTTTCCTGATCTATGGACCAACATTGCTCAATTTGAAGAAAATCGGATCCGATTTAGATATTGCTCCCATATATAAGTTTCGTCCGATTTGGACCACAAGATCTATAGACGATGTAGTTTACATCCAATCGTTTTGAAATTTAGCATGGTAGAGTTTCTTAATACATGGACCAACATTGCCGAATTTGAAGAAAATCGGTTCAGATTTAGCTATAGCCCATAAATATATTTCGTTCGATTCGCCCCATTAGCCCGATAGAAACTGCATTTTACACTCAATTGTTTTGATATTTAGCATGGTAGAGATTATTTATCTATGGGTCAACATTGCCCAATCTGAGGAAAATCGGTTCAGATTTAGATATAGCTCCCATATGTATATTTCGTGCAATTCGTCCCATTAGCTCTATAGTAGCTGAAGTTTACATCCAATCGTTTTGAAATTTAGCATGGTAGAGTTCCTCGATCCATAGACCAACGTTGCCGTATTTGAAGAAAATCAGCTCAGGTTTTGATATATCTCCCATCATTGGCGTAGCAATGGGTTTCAGCTGGGAGTGCTTTTGCCCCAAGAAGCAAAGTTTGCTTTTTTACTTTAAAATTATTCACGGATGAAATTGTCAACGAAAAGTAAGAAATTAATTCATATTGAAATAAGATTTATTACAACCTTTCTATGATAAATTAAAATATTACATAAACAAGAATTTCACCTTTAAATGGCAAATGTAAATGGTGTAAACAAATTTTAGTTGAAGTATACATTGGATATTAAAGGCCATAACATATAATATTATGTAATCTTAAAAAAGAGGTTCACAAAAAAAAAACGTTCAAAAAGATCTTAACATTCAACTTCCATCAATACATAGGACTTTGGTAGAGAAATTTTGCATTGAAATAAAACACAAATGACATGGACATCGTATTTTGAAACAAATATAACTATTTAGCTAATAGAGATATTATCTTCATTCTTTTTGAAGATCACGGCTAATTCTTTCATCTAATTGCTGACATTTTTCATATATAGCGTGATCCATTTCAAGGTTCCCTACTTTAAAAAAAAAACACCGCAAATTCAAATTGAATGTTTATTATCATTTGAAAGAACATTCTTTGGCATTTATTTTTTGAAGATTATGTCTATAAAATGTTGGCCGCGGCTACGTCTCAGATGGTCCATCCGTTGAGTCCAATTTTCGATGACTCGTTCGAGCATTTCGACTGGTAACTGGCGAATGACACGCGTGATGTTTTGCTCCAAGGCCTGAATCGAAGCGGGTTTGTCCGCATAAACTTTAGACTTTACATATCCCCAGAGGAAAAAGTCTAACGGTGTGATATCACACGATCTTGGTGGCCAATCGACCGGCCCAAAACATGAAATTATCTGCCCACCGAAGTGTTCTCTCAATAAATCCATTGATTGATGCAATGTGTGGGAAGTGGCGCCGTCTTGTTGAAACCAAATGTCGCCGAGATCACGAGCTTCAATTTCAGGCATCAAATAGTCGGTTATCATGGCACGATGACGGTCGCCATTGACGGTTACGTTCTCACCGGCATAATTTTTGAAGAAATATGGACCGATGATTCCGGTACGTCGGATCGGGAATCGGTCAATGGCAAAAAGATACCTCTTAACGAGAGCTAATATATTGCTCATGGGTGTCAAGGTCGTGGGTCGACTGGAAAGTGTTTTTTTTATTATTTAACAAAATATGACTTAGCGCATTTGGCGAACGATTATTTTGATAATAAAACTGAATAATGTGTAAACGTTTATCAGGCGTAAGTCTTTCCATGATGAAATGCCAAACAATACTTAAAAAAAATAACATGACAGCATGACACTACTTACACGTGATCTGTGAAAAAAGAAGGCTATTGAAAAAAGTATCTCCCCTTAGGTCACCCGTTATAATGGTCGTATAGACGGCACCGCCCGACTTTAGCCTTTCCTTACTGGTTTTAATTCGTTGTAGTGTTTGGTGTTCAGAGCTCCAAGGTTGTCTATTTCAGGGATATTCTCAAGACTTACAATTTAAACACATTAATAAACAGGGTGGGCCATTTAAAATTTGAATCGGCTATAAAAAAGTGTGGATATTTTTTTAAATTTCTGGTTTTATTGGTAAGGTTGCAACTTGTCATTTGATAATGGAACACAGTATCATTCGATCAACCTAATTTTTCAGTACATTTTCGATTGTTTCGGGTCGAATCTCTTCAATAGTTACTTCGATTTCATGTTTCAACGCTTCCCCAGCAAAATCTTGGTAAGTACCTGTCATTATTGCCTGCATTACCAAATAATGGCATCTCATTATTCGCTGCATTACTTTCGGCTTATTAATAATGACTTATCAATAATAACAGAAATAAGTGATTTTTTGTTATCAAGACCATATTGGCAAATTTTAATATAATGCAATTTGGGCTATATGTGGGTTATTGTACAAGATTTATTTATATTTCAACATGTTTTCAAACAATACGTGTAGATTTGAATGAAAATACCAGAAATTCGAATCTGGCATGAGGAAATTGTTTGTTTCGAGAAATATGCGCGACAATATGCAAAAAATCATTTTAAATGGCCATTTCTACATATCTACTACTTATTTTATAACTTATAGGTAATGCATTATTCAAGTACATAAAATCGAGCTACAAATAAATACTTATTATGCTACTGTATTGTATGCTTTTGGGAAGTAATTTCCTCCAATGACATCCCCATGTTAAAATAATGAGAAAAATGGCTAAATAATTAGTAATTACCATTTTCGAACTTTACCTACTCGTCGGATTATTTGGTAATCGGAAAGTTTGCTGGGTCAGTTGTCTCTGGATGCTATGCGTAACATTTAATCCAAAGTGCTCTAATCACAAGTCATAGTAATCGGTAGTTCAAATTTAAAATTTTAAATGGCCCGCTCTTTATGAAGAATTATATATATATAATCCTTGAATGTCCTGGAAAAGTATCAATTCAAGTTCATAATTGTTTTGTGTACTAAAGTGTCAAAATATTATGAACTGATCACGGAAAACCCTAAATGGAGCCTTGATGAAATTAAAAGTTAATGCAATATTAGATAACATTAGCCAATATTATAATTTTTTTGTAATATTTAATATATAGAATTTTAGATTCGTCGGTTGCGGTAGTATCACTTCTAAACGACTTGACCAACAGTGCTATTTATACACATTATATTTATAGTATCAATGTGTTAGTATGTGGAACTATACCTGCATCTGATAGGTGACGCTGTAGTCAAGATATTAACGTATTCCAAATTTATGGATTAAAATGATTCATAGACGCGGTATAAATTGACTCAGTACGATGAAAGAGAACCACAAAATATTGATACAGCCGTAGCGACAGTAAAGCCCGTAGACATTGCGACACTTTTGAAGGAGGTGTCTACCTTGGTGATTGATTTATTCAACTGATATTTTCTTGTTTTAAAATTGAGTAAATAATAAAAAAAAAATAGTCGTTACAAGTGATTATTAATATTTTGTGGACATTTTAGAACATTCAACACAAACCATGTCTTCTGTTCTTTACAAAAATCTGTTATCCATTATCCATTGGGACATGAAACCAAACTACAAATTGATACAAAGGCAGTCTATTAAAAATTATTAAAGTATTTTCAGGATATGAAACAATGACTTCGAGAGATATTCTGCCAAATCAAAATTCTCCAAGGACAACATTGAACAGTAGCGACTCTAAAGATTGCTCCTTGTTATTGTTTTCGTTTCTACGATTTTTTCTTCGAATTTTCAAGTATTGGCCACAAGCTAAAAATACCAGTCGGTAAGCACTGTGGTATGGATGTATATCGGTCAAATTCATTTGAATTCGAAAATTTTTAGAATTTTTAAAGAAACGTAAAAAATTGGAATCGAGTTTTTTTTTTTGCAAAACACTGTACAACACATGATTTTTGGACTCAATTCTGAGAATTTCCAATGAGCTGAAAAATGTTGTACTGCTAAATTTAAGAATGATTTTTTGGCGAATTTTCACAGTATTCGACAACGATTTGTCTGAAAAAATTCCAATATGAGCTTATGAAGTAATTTTACCACAAATATCGACATATTTAACACCTATGAACTCTTTTTCAGAGGACCACCTTCGGATTTTAATAAAATTTGTGCCCGAGACCCATAAACTTATTTTTTTATTGATTGAGGCATAGTGAATGAAACTAAAGCAATTTCTTTATTAAAATTGTCTAAAATTCCTTTATTATTTGGACCCCATTTTTTTAAGTATAAATTAAAGGAAATTATGATAGCTAGAAATGCTAAAAACATAACTTTCACTTAGAGACGGAAGTTTAATAACTGTCTATAAAACAATTAAAAAAAAATATTTTTTTGGTTTTTTTGCACAAAAAAGCCGTAAGAAACATTTTATGGGAGGCACCAAAAAGGGCGTGGCAACTACGCCCATTTCTTTCAAGATGACAGCGACCAAGAGACTAATACTATTTGTGGAAATGTGAAAAATTATGCACAAAATGTTGACCCTTCGTGGGAGAGGTACTCGAAGGAGTGGACCAACACAGTCCATCTTGAACCTTAGTCTGAGATAGCAAGAAATATTGACACATACCAAATTTGAAGTCAATCGGACAGGACAGACTAACAGGCTGACGGAGATTGTTAAAATGATTGAAATTCCCCAAAACGGAGTGCCGACAAATATTCTTTGAGTCTCTTAATATTTAAAAAAAATCAATTTTTTTTATCGATATAAAATATATGTTGCAAATACTAAAGGCAAGTTCCAGAAAATGTTAACAATTTTTTAAAAAAAAAAATACCATATCAATTTTTCTAAGTATTTTTTTCGTGTTAAGGACTCCATATTACACCAGAAAATGTTATGCACCGTCCATCAACAAAATTTTTGTTGCATAGTGTAATTCATCAAGAGTCTTTGCGCGTTTTTACCACTGTGCAATCATAAGCACAGGATGAACAAGAAACGAACATTCCCAGTTTATATCAACAGAAATTGTTCACATGACTTATACTTAAATTGATTTTCATCTCTTGCTCCTTCATCCTCTCGTGAAACTTCGTCCGAAGCAATAGCTCTACAGACTATCCTCAATATCCTCGTCAGCATCATCATCATTTGCCGCTTCTCCTGCCTCAGCTGATGGGGAAATAATGGAGTGGAGTGTCGTCGACCACAGTCTGTCGATATGTTTGACAGTGTGTGTGTGTGTGTTTGTGTGCAAAACTGATTTAATATTTTTTAAGTGGTCACGTTGTCGAAACGAACTCAAAAACAAACTCAATCGCATTTGTCTTCTTCGTAACTTAAAAATGACACAAATAAACGAAGACAGCAGCGGAGACGGATAAACGTGGATTCTGTTGGGTATGAGTCGAATCGAGGAATACTCTTGGATAATCTAAAATGATTATACAAAAATCTTCTAAATGCTAAGCGGAACAATTTTCGCTTGAATTTTGCAGACATCTGTATCAGGGAATTTGAAGGCATTTGACCCTCATCCGTTCTTCGGCCTGTCTGTCTGGATCGTCCGCACGATAACTCGCGAAAGGATTGACCGATTGACTTTAAATTTAGCATATGATAAAAATATGTCTTCAAATTATATTCGTTACCAAAGCCATGATAAACTGATACCACTTCTAACATCAGCCATACAACTGTAGTCGTCACCATCATCATCATGAAGTTATGGCTGCAAGAATACGTTGAGCATTACGATGATTTGTTTGTGGCAATATTTTTGTAATTGAATTAATTGCATTACGTGCCATAAAACTAATTAAAGCGATGATGCACACAAACACTTTTGGCTCCACTTCAACCCGACTCACGATAATGATCCTAATTGTCAGGCGACGAAGGCTTTGTCACTTTGTCCTGATGTGCTATGTATGAATGTATGTATGTATATATGTATATATACGAACATAAGTGGATAATTGGATGAGAAATATTTAAGTTGATGAAAAGCGCGCAGACATAATCAAACTATTTGGTAACACCAAATAGTTATTGTGATTAGTTGCAATTTCGTTAAACATCCAATTGTTGCACAGTGGGTGTGAAATAATTCTGCCATTTATTAACTCGATTGTGGCAAAACTAAGCTCGTTGGTAGAAAAGATGTTAGAGAATTTAAAAATTTTTTTGTACCCAGGGATGCTACACAGCTTTAATGTAGGACACCAATTTTTCAAATGCGTGTAATTTTTATTTGTGTCGAAATTTTCTGTAACCGAGGCATATAAATGGCTATCTGCATCAAAGAGCTTGCATTTGAAACTTAAATTTCTAATTTTTCTCCAACCCATTCAAGAATTTTGTTAATAACAGAGAAGAATATAGACCGACTTATTTCACATCAACTTTTCTGAATTGACAACAAATGTGTTATATTATGCAAACAAATCGATACGATATACAAACTAAGATAAAAGTTATAGCCATTTGAAATTACATTTTTAACAAATGTGATTTTTTGTTATTTTTTGCAGATTTCGGTAGTTATAGACAAAGTTATTTAAAATACCATAACATATTCATATTTATTCTTAAACCTCGTGCAGAATGCTTTCGAAGAAGGAACTAGTCAAAAATTGTCACAAGTATCATTGCCACGATTCTGCAACTGACATCATTTTTTATGAAAATTTCAAAACAAAGCCTCATTTTCTCCAATAGCAATGCTAGAATATTAAAACCTTTATCATTTTTATATGTGGTAAGGTGTAACAAGTATAAGTATTATATAGCAGATATATTAGAAAAAACCAACACTCCCATTTTTGGGGATTTATTTTGGAAATTGTGGAGTTTACCTTTATAAATATAATGATGTTACTATTACTTCCATTGTATTTTATAAACTTCCAAAAAAGCATTGCAATATATTAATTTTTTAACATTTGACTGATTTATAAAATTTCTGTCTGCACACGCAAAGAAAAAATTCGTTACTCCCAAACGAAAAATTAGACAAACTAATTTCATTTGTGGTCTATGTTTATCGCAAACGATTTATGTTTATCCCAAAAACCAAAGAAATGTTTGTAGCAAACGGTTAGTGTACTTATCGTAAATGATATATATTTATTACAAACTCTGAGAATTGTTTAGTACAAACGGTTATTGTGTTTGTCATAAGCAATACCTGTTTATTCCAAACCCTGTGAAACGTTTGGTGCAAACGGTTATTGCGTTTGTCACAAGCAATGCCTGTTTATCAATAAATGAGAAAACGTTTGTCGCAAAAGAATAATTTGTTTGCTTTATAATATTCAATATTTCCTATAGATTTATGTCTATATTCAAATATGTCACCCAGGAGCACCCAAAAACCTCTGCTATTAATTGGGATATTTGGTAAATAAAAACTGATTTATAAAAATGTTATTGAGATGAATTCTTGCCAAAATAGAATAAAAACTGCAAAGTTTCAGCTAAATTTCTTAAAAAATGGTATTCATGGCTTAAATAAGCCGTTTTGGATTGACATCTATAGATGGACTATAACAAAATATTAACTGATTTACAAAATATTTGCTGTGGTGAATTCTTTATAATATTTAATATGTCCTATAAATTTTGAGTTCATATTCAAATATGTCACCCAGGACCACCCAAACACCTCTGCTATTAATTGGCTGATATCTTCTAATTGTGTAGTCAAAAGTGAACTTCATAGGTCAATATTAAAAATTCTGAACCAAATGCTGACCATTCATAAGTTTCCACGTCCGTGAATAGAATACGAAACTGCATCAGAAAATAATATAAAAAATTTCGGGTGAAAAATCGTGTGTTGAAAATTTCAGCAGTTTCCAGATGTACCCAGTTGAATTATGCTTGATTGAAATGGCGATGGGTTTGAAAATAAATTCATTTCACAATTACCATCAGGAGCTTCAGTACCTAAATGTGTGATGATTGATTGTTAATGGCTTTAATTAGCTTATTCCCAATTTAAGACGTGTGGAAAAATAACCAGTAAGTCATTAACAAAAACAATAAATAGTTCGTAACAGTTTGTGTTAAAACAAGTAAAAGCGTTAAGTTCGGCAATGACGAATCTTATATGTATACCCTCCACAATGGATTGCTGGAAAAATCTTTGGATGTGGAAAAAGTCATGCGACGATCCTTTTGATCCAAATGATTAAAAAAATGAAAGCTTCATTAAAAAAAACCCTTCACCTTCACCTGAAAAATTGGATATTTGGTAAATAAAAACTGATTTATAAAAATGTTATTGAGATGAATTCTTGCCAAAATAGAATACAAACTGCAAAGTTTCAGCTAAATTTCTTAATAAAGGATATTCATGGCTTAAATAAGACGTTTTGGATTGACATCTATAGATGGACTATAACAAAATATTAACTGATTTACAAAAAATTTGCTTTGATGAATTCTTCTTTAAACTAAATAGAAACTGCAAAGGTTCAGTTAAAATGCTTAGGAAATTTGGTATTTATGGCTTAAATACGTATATTTTGGAGCGACCTCTATAGGGTGACTATAACAATATATGGACCGATTTGTAAAATTTGTTCTGTGCTGAATTCTTGTCAAAATGAAATACGTCTGCAAAATTTCAGCTTAATTGCTTTAGTAGGTGGTGATTTCAATTGTAGACACCAGGAGTGGGGCTGCATAAGAGCCAACTGTTGGGGCAACATCCTTCTCGAAAAATTGGGATCATACAATATCAATATTATCTACCCCAGTTAACATACGTATATACCATAGGATAGCAATAGACAAGGTTCAACCCTGGATTTATTCTTATCCAATATTCCAGAATTCATATCCCCTGCAGTTACTATGAACAACCTATATTCTGACCACTTGCCGGTACAGATAATCGTAAACCTCAGTATCATCCATCAGCAATTTTTGAAATACGACTTCAAAAATGCCAATTGGAATGCATTTTCAAGAAGCATAAGTTCAAGCTTAGATATATCTGACATAACCAATATTACAAATTCCGAACACATTGACTCTCTATTGGAAGCTTTCAAAGATTCAATTAACCAGGCTGTATCATATAGCGTACCGCAAAAAACTCAAACTCCAACGAGGAAAGTTTTTCCACTATATATAACATGTTGATCAAATCTAGAAACAGATTTCGACGCTTCTGGCAACGGTACAGGTTATATGATGACTTTCGAGAAATGAAATGTCTAAATTCAAAAATACAAGAGGAAATTCAAAAATTTAGGAATCAGACATGGAACTATTTATTGTCTTCGCTAGACACAGCTTCTTCCCCATTTTGGAATCTTACAAAGATTTTAAGGAAAAAGACTCGTAATATTCAAATTATTAAGGAAAGCAATTCTCGTTATAGCACTAATTCGGAAAAGTGTGAAATTTTTGCGAAGAAATTTGCAGAAAACAATTCCATTTCTTCAAACGCAAGTGATTCTCACACAGATAACGCAGTTGGGAATATCGTCGAATCTTTTCGTCATTCAAATTTCAGTCCTGATAATGCATTTTTCATTAATACTGCCAAAATGACTTTCATTATCAAAAACTTAAAGTGTAGGAAATCACCAGGAAGTGATGGAATAAATAATAGGTGCCTAAAAGCTCTACCGAGAAAGGGTATACAATACCTAACTATTATTATTAATGGCTGTCTTAAGCACAGTTATTTCCCACGAGAATTTAAAGAAGCCAATGTGATTCCAATTAGAAAGCCAAATAAACGTCCTGACTCTGCGTCGTCTTACCGACCAATTAGTCTGTTGTCATCGATAGGGAAAATTTTAGAAAAAATTTTGAAAGACAAACTAAATGATTTTATTGATTTAAATAATTTGTTACCCCCTCAGCAATTTGGATTTAGAAGACAGCATAACACCGTTCATCCATTGGTAAGAATAAGGAACATAGTTCAGTCAAATTTTCAGCAGCAGAAATCAACTGTCATGGTACTTTTAGATATTGTAATGTCCACCGGGATATGATGCAAATTTCTGTTAATTGTACTCTAAGGCATCCTAGAATTTATTCCAGGAGAGGACTGCGGGAGCCATTTCCTTGCTAGTCATCAGTCGGGTGGGGGATTCGGTCCTTCCCAAAATAAACCACTTTTCCCATCACAATGCATTATTGTAGACTCCCTATTTATTCTTTAAATGGGCCAGTATGACTAATTGTCTTCAAAAACCCCATATTAGTCAAAAGAAATATTATGTGCAACAACAAAAATTAAAATCTAAACGTAGTATCTGTCGGATGTCGATCTATCTTGTTTTATAATCTCACAGAACTTTTTGTGAGAACGCGCTTCAAAACCCTCACCAACCAAAGTCTTCATAGCGCCACATCTGATTTTAAAGACCCCTATCATACTCACTTGTTCACCTCCTTACAGTTTCACGGGGCAAGAAAACATCGAAAAGCTGCTTTACCAGGCCATCGATCGGCTTCCAAGATTAAATTTATTCAAGACATTTTTAATTTTTAGCATGGTAATTATTAATAAAACAAAAATATATTTCGAATATAATTCATCCATATGAAGTATTTGCAATCCAATAATATTTCATTCATTAAAGATTATGACACTATTGCTAAGTACAAAAAAAATATGTACTTCCCTTAAGGGGTTAATTCATATGTAAAAATATCTTTTGTCATGTTCCGTAAAAAAAATAAAAAAAAGAAGGCATCCGAAACAGAATTTTACTATCAAAACAAACAAAAAAAAAATGATATCTATGAATGAGCGATTGTACGCATATTTCTTTTTTTTTTTTTTTTCTTCTTCTTAATTTCTCACTGATAAAAAAAAAGTAAAGTGAGAAACTATAAGTGAGAGATTATAAGTGACAGAGCGCGCCACTGAGTATAACAATTCATAAGTTGTTCACCACTCGAGAGAGTCTGATAAATCAAAACACTCTGGTAATTGAGTGTATTTATAAAAGTGTAGGCGGCTCACTCTTATAATATCTCACTGCCTAACAGGTTTTGAGATCTAACAAGTTAGTACAAGAGAATGTTATTACAAGACTTACTCTTTGTATCAGGTGGAATTTGTCTCACCAGTATAACACCGACATGAAGAAGGCCTCCTGCACGAACGATGGTTATTGCTGTATGGAAGAAAAGAGTGACGCAAAACTGGAAGATATCTCTTGTTCTGACTGGTTCTTGCAACTTATTGTGTTCTGATAGTATCTATGCTGTGAATAAAGATATAATCAAAAAAAATGCAGACTCAAATCTGCTCAATAAAAAATGTGTGTTCATGTGATACTTAATGTTAGTTAGTGACTTTTTTTTTTCATAAATATCAATGGTTGTGGATGGTAGTCATCATCAGTTACGTTTGTAGATAGTTGTTGCCTCGTTTCAGCCGTGTACTTAACAACTTCTTATGACAAACATGCCAGGCTTGGATCGTCAAGAGTTGATAAAAATAGAAACGGAGACCTTGTGGATATCACCGCAGCTGCAACTAGTGATCTTTTGAGGAATCCTGTGGAAATATTATAGCTTCTAATGAACCCAATATGACCCAGTTTAGCACAGACCCAGTTTAGCACATAGATAATTCGTATGGCACGTTAACGTTTGTGGTATTAAAGATCTTCGGAGGCGGATTTATTTATCAGGATATATCGGTCAGGAATCTCAAAAGAACGCTCTTGGCACTTCACTATGTTCATGGATCTTATACCGTGGACTTTCGAACGTTACCCACAGGGCGGATATGTAAATAAATTGATGTATCCTTGTCACGGATTTCCAAAAGTAAAATTTGAGGGTTGAATGTTTTTTTCGGTCCTGTGGAAGGATTCGAATATGTATAATATTTCCTAAGTTTGAAATTTGTCAAACGTTCTCACCTGAATAATATGGGAAATTTTATTTGGAATAAAAAATAATAAAATTCTCGCCGATAATTGGCTCCAAATATCATAAAATCGTACAACGATTTCTCAAAACTTTTTATTGAAACTTTTTGAAAACCTCTTTTTATTTGTTGTAACTTTTACTGGATCTTGTTAATGTCTTTACACTTTCGTGGTCGGCAAAAAAAAGGAAGTTGTTAAGTTAGCTTTACGACCTCTAAACCTAGTATGCCATATACAAATTAATGGTAAAACAAAACGTCAAATCAGTGACATACTAGTTGCCACATCTACTAAAAAGTTGCAAAGTTGCAAAAATCTGTAGGTAATAATATGGAATTTAAAGGTTTCTACTTTACTAAAGAATGTTTCAATTCTGCTATTTTTTGCTCAAAAGTGTATTAATTTGATACGTATAAATATTACATATGTAATTAAACATTTGTACATCAGTAACTCGACAGTTTTTGAGTATATGTATATATATTTATATAGTTGTCGGACAGTACACTAAAAGTCACCACTCGAGCGGGAGAAGACATAAGTGGATAACTATTATACAAACCTTGTTTGTAGCTGTCATCACTAAATTCGTTCTTTGCCACTTTCTAAACATTTGTTGCCTAAGCACGTTAAATTACCATTCAATCTCCATATACTAATTATTTAGATTTAAAGAAAAATTACGACATAATTTTTATAAAACAAAAATCAAGCAAAATTAAGCGGGTTAAAATTAATGGTGCAGTTTCCAAGATGGATTAAAATGATGAGAGGCAAACCTGATATTTGTATATTGTTGCTCGAAGGCATTTGCTGGACTTCTACAACACAGTCACCAGATACCTGCCTGGTTGTGGAATGGCAGATGGGAGTCACCAGTGGATTAAATGAAATGGTAAAAGTTATAATCTTCTGAAATCATGTAGATTCGCAATATGAATCCTTAAAATTAGGTAGTTATTCCCAATGTAGGGCCAAAATACATACAATGTATTCGCCGGACGAAGTTACGATTCATAGACGAATCACTAAATAGTTGAGGGTATAAACAAGTTGACGTTAATGGTAAGGCAAGTAAAAATAATGTATGTGAATCTTTTGGTGAGCAATTTTGAGCGATTAGGAGTGTAGTAGACCATTCCATATGGAATTTCATTTGAAGTATTAGAAAGTGCACATTACAAAACCAGGTAATTCATAAAAAAAATATTTTGAAATGAATTAACGGGAATAAAACGGTTAAAGTCGGATGTCCTTGGCATGGAAGGTACCTACTAACTTCCCTTGTAAGTCTTCAAGGACGTAATAATGACTTCCCAGCTTTTCTCGAATTCGAGCTTTCAGAAAAACTGGAGAAAGTTTTGCATTAAAACTCTTTTCCATGTTACTCTGGGCGAAATTTCTTCGGAAAACTTCCTGTCCAACATTGAAAACTTGTTGTCTAACCCGAAGATTATATTGTTTTTGGTTTTTCTCATAAGCTTCCTTGATGTGTTTCCGCAAATCTTACCTAATAAGCTGTAAACTATCATCTCGAGTTAGCTTAACAGTGGGCTCGTTCAATAATGAAAGTTTTTTAAGAAGCTCGTATGATGATGCATGCGTTATCATATCAAAGCCGAATAAGGCGTGATATGGTGAGCAGAGTATTGACTGATGAAATGCGTTTCGCAATGCACAGCTAATCGAAGATAAGTTCTCATCCCACTGTCTGTGGTCGTTTTTTATATACGCACGAATACCTGCTATAAGCGATCTATTGACCCTCTCAGAGGCATTTGATTGCGGGGAGTATAGAGCAGTGTAAACGTGGTTAATGCCGTATGAGGTGAAGAACGAATTCAATTCGTTAGCTCGGAATTGGCTTCCATTATCGCTGATAACGGTCTCAGGAACGCCATAGGTATGAAATATATTTTTTTGAAGAAACTCTTGAATGGCTGCTGAAGTAAACTTCTTGAGGGGACAAAGCCAGTGAAATTTTGTTAAATGGTCTTGGACTATTAATAACCCAATAAAGCCGGATTTGCTACGGGGATATGGCCCAAGTATATCAATATACAACCTTTGAAACGGTCGTATGGATATTGAGGGCTTACCCATAGGAGGTTTCATGACTATGTTCGGGGCCTTTGTTTGCTTGCAAATTTCGCATTCACGGACATATTTTCTTACGTCACGGACCATACCTGGCCAAAAAAAATTTCTTCTGAGTAGGTCCAGGGTTTTTGTCATACCTCCATGAGAAGAAACTGGGGAATCATGAGCTACCGAAATAGTTTGGCTCCGCAATCTAAGAGGTACCCATAATTTCCATGCTTCTTGCTCTTGGGTCTCATCTCCTGTATAATGTTGTGTACGATAATATACGTACTTATCCACAATCTTCACATCAGGAAATTTTCCTTGATTTTGGTTTACCTTCTCTTTCAAACTCTTATAGTCCTCATCATCAAAGAAAGGCGAGTGCAAATCAATCTCTGGTTCAGAAATATCTATACCGGCTACTTCATCAAATGGTATTCTCGATAGGGCATCAGGGACCACGTTATCTTTTCCTTTCCTGTGGCTTATTGAGAATTTATATGCCTGAAGTTTGAAAACCCATCTAGCTAGACGTCCGGTTAGGTCTGGTTGGCGCATTAGCCATACCAAGCTAGAATGGTCCGTTATGACCTCAAACTCATGAAGTTCCAAATAGCAGCGGAATTTCTTAATTGCCTCAATAGCTGCTAGGCATTCCCTCTCTGTGACGCTGTAATTACGTTGCGCCGAGTTCAGTTTCTTGCTCATATAGGCTATCGGTTTTTCATGACCCTCGTCATCGAGCTGAACAAGAACTGCACCTACGCCGTAATCACTAGCATCACAGTGGAGGTAGAATTTCTTTGAAAAATCGGGGTTTGTCAATACTGGAGCTGAAGTGAGTAAAATTTTTATGCCATCAAAAGCTTTTTGGGCTTCAGTCCAGTGGAATTTCTTTTTAGTCGATACTACATCGGTGATGGGAGATACCAGAAATTCTTAATAAATCTCCTGTACCACCCAGCTAATCCGAGAAAGCCTCGAACCTGCTTTAAGTTTTTCGGTACAGGCCATTGAGTGATTGCAGTGATTTTGTCAACATCGGTCGTAATACCGCCATTTCCAATTACATAGCCTAGATAGTTCACCTTCGTGACACAAAATCGGCTTTTGGAAATATTTAAGGTTAAATTTGCTCTGCGGAACTGAGAGGATATTCGCATCAGAATCTCTAGATGAGAGTGGAAATCCTCTGAGACTATGATTAAGTAGTCTAGGTAACCAAACACACTGTGGCGGAGATCAGGTGGAATTATTTCGTCCATCAGACGACACATTGTTTGAGCTGCGTTGCACAGCCCGAATGGCATGACCACAAATTGGTACAGAGGCCTTCCGGGGACTGTGAACGCAGTAAACTGTTTAGACTTTTCGTCCAACCCAACCTGCCAAAAGGCATCTTTCAAATCCAATTTGGATATTATATTTGCCTTTGGGAGCCTTGCAAAAATACCTTCGATATTAGGCAAAGGATAGGCGTCTTTTTCTGTGACAGAGTTCAATTTCCTGGCATCAAGACGTAGCCTTACCTTGTTTGGTTTTACCACCAACCTCATTGGTGAACTCCATGCTGAATTCGATGGTTCGATCACCCCGAGTTTGAGCATACGGTCTATTTCCGAAAACATTAATTTTTCTACTGCCGGGGAAACCGGATAGAATCTTTGTTTAATTGGTTGTGCAGAACCAACGTTTATGGTATGTTTTAGTAAGCTAGTTCGACCCAACCCTTGGGTCTCAAAATTAGGAAAAAGGTCTATTACTGTCTGCAACTGACGACGCTGTGAGTCTGAAAGAGGGTAAAACTCATTACTGACATCAGTAATTTCTGAATTTACATTAACGGCTGGCATAGTCGAAAAGTTAGTTTTAAGCGAAATGTCTTCTTTTTCGGATAATCTATCGATTGAGAATATATCGACAGATCCTATTACATTTGGAATGAGATTAAATAGTTTCCAAAAATCTATCCCTAAGATGAGTCTTTGGGATATACTCGGAATTATAAATAATCTCAGTTGTCTACTTTGGTCTTTGAACATCACATTCACATCTATCCAACCACGCACATCTTGTGTTTTCCCATCTGCGGTCTTTACAAAGGATTTAACTTTATGAAAGTTTGGAAATTTTGAAAAATCTTTGCATGCTAATTCCGACCCAATGCAACTGATATTTGCGCCAGTGTCTAGCAGTCCATATTCTTCGAAGTTGAGGAAGGAAACCTTCGCATAGTACCGCAAATCTTTGGGGTTAGATACTATTGTAGATATTAATAACTTTCTACACAATTTACGTATCTTGAAGAACTTCCTGTAACGGATAGTAGAGCGCTTTGGCTTCTTAAAATCTATAGAAGAAATTGTTAGGTTATTAAAAATCTCATTCCGTTTATTGCAGTATAATGCCCATCGCTCATGATACGGTAATCTTGGATAAAGTATCTGAGAGCTATCTGGGTTATTATTTGCTTTTGCTAAGACTTGTTTCTTGAGTATAGATATTGGTTTTAAATTTGACATGCTCTCATAGGAGACGTCACAATTGATTAGGGTCTTAGCAAGGTCTAATGTCTCATCTGTGTGAACGTTGATTTTTGATTCTAGTCCAGTGGCTAAGCTGGCTCCACCAGTGGACCTGTTTGTTTCAAGTTTTTTGAAACAGACTGTTTTCTATTCAAGCATTTGGTGCAGTTGGGTTTGTAGGTGTTCTTAGCACCACACCCGTAGCAAAATATTGCCCTATCTTGGCAGCAGTCCTGCCAATGGTGTCCTACCTCGTCGCAATTCCAACAAGTGGAAACATTTTGAGACTTCTGTAACGCATCTACCATCGGCTCTGTCTCTTCAGCTGGTGTCATTACCTCAAATTCCTCAGTTGTTATTTCAGCAAGATTTCTTCGAAGCATTTGAAAATGAGCCATATTTTTGTTAGGAAGGTTCCTTCGCACTTTCTCATCATTAAAAAAATTTTCTCGCATTTGTACGAGCCGTCGCAGATGCGAAATGGAGTGGATAGGGACATAAAGCAAGTCCTGACGTATGTCTGGGCGAAGATTTCGAGCCAAAATCTCTATCAGCTCCGCCTCTGACATAGCTCTTGGAAGCTTGTCCATCATGGCTGAAACTGCTTCGAAAAACACGTCGAAAGTTTCATTAGGCTTTTGTTTCCTAGCCCGTATCTCTTCTCTTAGATCGAATGAAGACTTAAATTCCTTATACTGATTTCTTAAAGCGTCACAAAACGAGTTCCATTCAACAAACTGGACTTGTTTATGGTATCGCCAGTACCAGTCCCTGACTTTCCCTGTGAGAAGGCTATTAAGATTTCGAACTATAACGCTGTAGTCTCCATTGAAATAATCCGAAGTTAGTGAACCTAGGCGGTACAAAAATTCCTCCACATTCAGGCCATTCATGGAACCGTCAAATTTCAGGTTCCAATTTTGAATGATGGATGTTATTTTGTCTAGAGGCATATTGCTGGTGTACGAATTCATAAATGAATTGTTGGACAAATTATGGTTAAATGGAAGGTTATTAGCTTGTCGGTTATTCTGTCCGGTTTGGACTTGTGGTTGAAAATTTGGTTGTGTTCGTAGGGGAACATTTGATTGTGAAAAACATAAGTTTGGTTGTTGGCCATTAGCCTGAGTTTGGAAATTGGTGGCATTAGATCTAAAGTTTTGACCAGATCTCTGGACCGTATTACTAGTTTGTTGTTGCTGGGTTGAAAAGCAAACATTACCTGCAATTGGTTCCTGGATATTATTACCCGAATTACCAATTGGGACATTATTTTGGTTATTTTGATTGTTCACATCTGGATACGAAAATATGTTGTTTGCAGTATTGCTAGTACCAGTTGGAATAACATTCATGTTTTGAAGAATTCGAGACAAATTGGTCTCTATCATCCTACTAATTTCTTCATGTGTAATTACATTTGCATTGGTGTTATTATTTGCGCCTAGCACTGGCGAAATGGCTTCATTATGAGGATTTGAAATCCTGCTTGGGGTCATATTCATGTTACCAGAAGTACCAGGATTGTTACTTTGAGGATCTTGGAACAAATTCCTGCTGGTGCTTCTAGTGTTGTATTGCCTGGACATTGCACCCCTACCTTTTCCTCGAAGTGTATTCGCTTTGGTTTGTGGGACACTTTTAGCTTTAATAACTAGTTCTTTCAAATGGTTAAGCTGACATGGCTGTTTGCAAACAGGACAATCAGTTGAATTGGAAAGGTATGTTTCGATGCAAGATTTATGAAAAGCATGTGAACAAGTATTTACCATCAAACATTCTTCTACTTCTGAGAGGATCTCTTTACAGATTTGGCAAGCCGTTGGCTCAATCACAATTGGATCTGGTGGAGGGATTGACTGTAGTGATGGAGGAGGAGAATTTTCGACAGGCATCTTGAAAAGTCTCTTTATTTTTGAAATGCTGGATCCTTATCAGAAATGAATAAATTTCAATAGAAATATAAACGAAGATTATTATTTCGAATTATAAGAATGGCATAATTCACAAAAATATATTTCGTGTTATGTCAACTTATGTTCCTTAATACTTCATCAGATTATTTTTTTCTAATAAAATGAATCAACAATAAAAACATAAAAAAAGTACTAATAATACTAGTTTTGAAATATATGATAAACTCTCAACCATATAAGAAATATAATAGAAATAAGTATACAAGAATCGAAACACTTATGTTTGCAAATATTTCTCAACATAAATTCTTCCAAATAAAATATAACAATTATATTTTCTCTTGAATATTAACAATTTGTAAAACATAAGATCATTTGCTTTATAAAAAAAATTAATTAATATATATATATATTATTTAAATGTGTAGTTCTCAATGATAATGCGATGTTTTCTTGCCGGATCGTGAAACCAGGAAGGGGGCGAAATAAGGAGAGATCAGACTTTGACAGATACAGGATATCTAAACTGGGCTATTGCTCTTGTTTTTAAAATAATTAAAATTATTCTACTAGGAACAAACCGACTATTTTCTCTATTCTATTTCCTATTGACAGTGGTCACTAAACTGCAAATAGCCAAATTAGTGAAAATCCTGGCTAGTCTTTAGGTTGCCGATACCTAAGTTCACTTTGTAGAAGAAAATTAAATTAAATATAAAAAAAATATCTACGGAGGGTAGAAACCAAATAAACATGATCCTTGATTCTGTGAAAGTGTCATCGAAAGCAAGCGGTTAGCCAACTCGGTCATGATGATCGCCAAGTTGCTAAAAGGTCCAGAACGATTTCGACAATTATTCACAGAAACAATTCCTATGGGCATAAGGCTTTTCCATCCATAAAAAATGAACTCTAAAATAACAAATAAAAACAAAAGAAGTATTAAAACAAAATCTATAGAAATATTATTAGAGCCAAAAGGATACGCATTTTCCTTTCGGCCCCACGATGGGCGCCAAATTTATTGTAATGTCCACCGGGATATGATGCAAATTTCTGTTAATTGTACTCTAAGGCATCCTAGAATTTATTCCAGGAGAGGACTGCGGGAGCCATTTCCTTGCTAGTCATCAGTCGGGTGGGGGATTCGGTCCTTCCCAAAATAAACCACTTTTCCCATCACAATGCATTATTGTAGACTCCCTATTTATTCTTTAAATGGGCCAGTATGACTAATTGTCTTCAAAAACCCCATATTAGTCAAAAGAAATATTATGTGCAACAACAAAAATTAAAATCTAAACGTAGTATCTGTCGGATGTCGATCTATCTTGTTTTATAATCTCATAGAACTTTTTGTGAGAACGCGCTTCAAAACCCTCACCAACCAAAGTCTTCATAGCGCCACATCTGATTTTAAAGACCCCTATCATACTCACTTGTTCACCTCCTTACAGTTTCACGGGGCAAGAAAACATCGAAAAGCTGCTTTACCAGGCCATCGATCGGCTTCCAAGATTAAATTTATTCAAGACATTTTTAATTTTTAGCATGGTAATTATTAATAAAACAAAAATATATTTCGAATATAATTCATCCATATGAAGTATTTGCAATCCAATAATATTTCATTCATTAAAGATTATGACACTATTGCTAAGTACAAAAAAAATATGTACTTCCCTTAAGGGGTTAATTCATATGTAAAAATATCTTTTGTCATGTTCCGTAAAAAAAAGAAAAAAAAAGAAGGCATCCGAAACAGAATTTTACTATCAAAACAAACAAAAAAAAAAATGATATCTATGAATGAGCGATTGTACGCATATTTCTTTTTTTTTTTTTGTCTTCTTCTTAATTTCTCATTGATAAAAAAACAGTAAAGTGAGAAACTATAAGTGAGAGATTATAAGTGACAGAGCGCGCCACTGAGTATAACAATTCATAAGTTGTTCACCACTCGAGAGAGTCTGATAAATCAAAACACTCTGGTAATTGAGTGTATTTATAAAAGTGTAGGCGGCTCACTCTTATAATATCTCACTGCCTAACAGGTTTTGAGATCTAACAAGTCAGTACAAGAGAATGTTATTACAAGACTTACTCTTTGTATCAGGTGGAATTTGTCTCACCAGTATAACACCGACATGAAGAAGGCCTCCTGCACGAACGATGGTTATTGCTGTATGGAAGAAAAGAGTGACGCAAAACTGGAAGATATCTCTTGTTCTGACTGGTTCTTGCAACTTATTGTGTTCTGATAGTATCTATGCTGTGAATAAAGATATAATCAAAAAAAATGCAGACTCAAATCTGCTCAATAAAAAATGTGTGTTCATGTGATACTTAATGTTAGTTAGTGACTTTTTTTTTCATAAATATCAATGGTTGTGGATGGTAGTCATCATCAGTTACGTTTGTAGATAGTTGTTGCCTCGTTTCAGCCGTGTACTTAACAACTTCTTATGACAAACATGCCAGGCTTGGATCGTCAAGAGTTGATAAAAATAGAAACGGAGACCTTGTGGATATCACCGCAGCTGCAACTAGTGATCTTTTGAGGAATCCTGTGGAAATATTATAGCTTCTAATGAACCCAATATGACCCAGTTTAGCACAGAGATAATTCGTATGGCACGTTAACGTTTGTGGTATTAAAGATCTTCGGAGGCGGATTTATTTATCAGGATATATCGGTCAGGAATCTCAAAAGAACGCTCTTGGCACTTCACTATGTTCATGGATCTTATACCGTGGACTTTCGAACGTTACCCACAGGGCGGATATGTAAATAAATTGATGTATCCTTGTCACGGATTTCCAAAAGTAAAATTTGAGGGTTGAATGTTTTTTTCGGTCCTGTGGAAGGATTCGAATATGTATAATATTTCCTAAGTTTGAAATTTGTCAAACGTTCTCACCTGAATAATATGGGAAATTTTATTTGGAATAAAAAATAATAAAATTCTCGACGATAATTGGCTCCAAATATCATAAAATCGTACAACGATTTATCAAAACTTTTTATTGAAACTTTTTGAAAACCTCTTTTTATTTGTTGTAACTTTTACTGGATCTTGTTAATGTCTTTACACTTTCGTGGTCGGCAAAAAAAAGGAAGTTGTTAAGTTAGCTTTACGACCTCTAAACCTAGTATGCCATATACAAATTAATGGTAAAACAAAACGTCAAATCAGTGACATACTAGTTGCCACATCTACTAAAAAGTTGCAAAGTTGCAAAAATCTGTAGGTAATAATATGGAATTTAAAGGTTTCTACTTTACTAAAGAATGTTTCAATTCTGCTATTTTTTGCTCAAAAGTGTATTAATTTGATACGTATAAATATTACATATGTAATTAAACATTTGTACATCAGTAACTCGACAGTTTTTGAGTATATGTATATATATTTATATAGTTGTCGGACAGTACACTAAAAGTCACCACTCGAGCGGGAGAAGACATAAGTGGATAACTATTATACAAACCTTGTTTGTAGCTGTCATCACTAAATTCGTTCTTTGCCACTTTCTAAACATTTGTTGCCTAAGCACGTTAAATTACCATTCAATCTCCATATACTAATTATTTAGATTTAAAGAAAAATTACGACATAATGTTTATAAAACAAAAATCAAGCAAAATTAAGCGGGTTAAAATTAATGGTGCAGTTTCCAAGATGGATTAAAATGATGAGAGGCAAACCTGATATTTGTATATTGTTGCTCGAAGGCATTTGCTGGACTTCTACAACACAGTCACCAGATACCTGCCTGGTTGTGGAATGGCAGATGGGAGTCACCAGTGGATTAAATGAAATGGTAAAAGTTATAATCTTCTGAAATCATGTAGATTCGCAATATGAATCCTTAAAATTAGGTAGTTATTCCCAATGTAGGGCCAAAATACATACAATGTATTCGCCGGACGAAGTTACGATTCATAGACGAATCACTAAATAGTTGAGGGTATAAACAAGTTGACGTTAATGGTAAGGCAAGTAAAAATAATGTATGTGAATCTTTTGGTGAGCAATTTTAAGCGATTAGGAGTGTAGTAGACCATTCCATATGGAATTTCATTTGAAGTATTAGAAAGTGCACATTACAATATAAAAGCCGCTTTTGACACAGTCTGGCATGACGGTCTAATATACAAACTGATTAAGTATAACTTTCCGATTGGAATAATTAAAATTATACAAGATTTCCTATCATGTCGCACTTTTAAAGTACATATAGGTGCTAACTGTTCCAACACCGTACTAATAACAGCTGGATGTCCGCAGGGTTCTTGTTTATCGCCCGTTTTATATAACATATATACAGCAGATGTGCCTGATTTTAGTTTCTGTAAAATGTCAATTTTCGCTGATGATACAGCTATTCTGTGTTCAGATGTGTTGGCTACTGATGTAATACTAAAACTTCAAAACGCTATAAAAGATTTATTATCCTATTTCAAAAAATGGAAAATAAATATAAATTTCGAAAAAATTCAAGCTATCTATTTCTCAAGGAAACGTAAGCCCTGTTTTCTTCCTCAAACTAATATTATTGTCAATAATATTCCAATTCAATGGCAAAACAAAGTTAAGTATTTAGGAATCATACTTGATCCTAAGCTCAACTTCAAAGATCAAATTCCATATATTATAAACAAAGTAAATATTATGATACGTCTTTTATATACACTTATATGTCGGAAATCATCAATTACTATAGCTAACAAAAAATAATATTGAAATCTATATTTCATGCAGTTATGTTCTACGCAGCCCCTGCCTGGTCTACTTGTGCAAGCACACACATTAAAAAATTACAAATTACCCAGAATAAGTTACTAAAACTTATGTATAATTTACCCTGGCATTATTCTACAGCCAGACTTCACTCACTTGCAAATGTAGAGTTTGTTGCAGACAGATTAGATAAACTAACTCAAAATTTTAATACCAGATGCTTAGATTCTGAATATCCACATATCTATGAAATAATATCATTACAATTGTTCTGTGGTATTAGTTTAGTTTAGTATAGGTAGTTATAAGCTTTAAATAGGTTTTTTGAAAATTTCTCCTCCGTTAAGATTTTTAAATATTGTTAATTAAAAATTTTATAAAAAATTTAATAATATTTAAGCTGAAAAAGATGTATTCTTGAACACTTAAACTGTATATTATCAACAACAACTTGTAATATCATATGTAAATAAAATGAATTGAATTGAAATTGCTTTAGAAATGTGGTATCTATCTCTCAAAAAACGTATTTTGGACGACCTTTATAGGGGAGCTATATCTAAACATTGACCGATATGGCCCATTTACAATCCCAAGTTATCCGCAGCTATAAAAAGTATCTATACCAAATTTCAGCCACATAGCTCAAGTATTAAGTATATATTGAAGAGTGATTACAACAGACAGACGGACATGGCTAAATCGTCTTGGGATTTTACAACGATTAAGAATATGTATACTTTATGGGGTCTCAGACTTCGGAGGGAGGGATGCAAAGAAAAATTTCCACCACCGTCTGCAGAACTGTTAAGAAAACAACGCGGACAAACGCCGTTTCTTTTTGTGTTGCGTACTTAAACATCTTTTGTGTTGTGTACACATACATACATCTGTATATATTATTCCAACAAAATTCTTAAAATGCACTCTCACAAAACGAATACAAGTTACGCTCTTAATTCTTTCAACTTTCATTAAAATATTCATTCATATTTAAAAACAATATGTTTCCAAAAACGTTTTCCGTTTACCATAAACGTAAAATATGACAATTTTGGAATGAAAGAATGTCCGAGTACAGCAAAAGAAACTACGTTTACGATAAACGTTTTCATTCAAAGAACTATGATTGCGATAATAAAAACATTATTATAACACTGTGCTCGAAATGGGTAATTTGAAAATGTTACAGAAAGGAGATCCTATGGGTACACCTATTTCGACCATGCTGAATTCAGTGGTGTTACTGGTATTATCCACTTTTCTAGATTAGCTCTTGTTTTCGCGATATTCGTCCACAAAGTTTACTGGGAAATTAAATTTTCAGCTAGAGTTCTTAAATTTTTATGTGTATGCATTTAGTGGCAGTTTTAATTTTTCAGATTTTCTGGCCAACAACCTCTTAACGTTGAGTTATCGATCTCAAATTTGTACACAACGTCAACCACATATCAAGGATACTTTCAGTAAGAACTGAAACTAGTGGGGCAATTACAACGCCAACCCCATGCATTTAAAAACTGCATTACGATAGTATTTATTTATTTGGTCACGAATTTGGAGCATACATACATACATAAGTGTATACTGTACAAAATTTCAAGTATATGTATACAATGGTATTAAAGTTATAAGCTAGTAAGTTTTGGTATAAAATGGTCCATTCGTGTGGGAGGAACCAAAAGGGGCGTGGCCACTTCGCCCATTTTTCTTGACGTGTCAGCGACTAACAAACTTATATTATGTGTGAAAATTCAGAAGATTCGAGTAAGTAGTAGTGCTTTTGTTATTCAGTCAGAATTTATTTTGGTTTGAGACCATATGTTTCAGTTACTTTCTGTCTATTGCAATAAAGTAATAGAAACAAATACAAAAATTGGTAGAGAGTTTTACTTGCTTGGTAGAATTGACTGCAGTTTCGATAGACACCACTCTATCATCTTCAGAATTCAGTAGCAATAGTGTATGTCTTTAGCTAAGTAATTTCACTAAAAATTAACCCTTTGTAGGGGAGGTACTAGAAGGAGTTGACCAATATGGCCCATCTTCGAACTTAGCCGGAGATAGAGAAAAATATTACCGCATACCAAGTTTGAAGTCAATTGATTACTCCTTTTGAGAGTTATCGTGCGCATCAGCCAGCAGACAGACACACAAACAGACAGACGGACGGACGGACATTGCTCAAATGACTTAACATTACCAAAAAAGAATTTCCGCTGAACATACTTAGGGTCTTAGGTCGCTCCACTTACACTTTTGGTTCGTAGCAAATGATGTATACCCTCCTCTCTAAGGTGAGGGGACATTAATGAAATGCATGGTGACAACTCATTTGTTTGGTTCAAATAAGTTTAGTTGTAACAAACAAAAAATTCAGAATGAATAAAACACAAACCCTGAAATATTCGTAAGAACATGCCATTAGCTTTCCGTTCCAGTTTTTATATTTTTTCCGCTTAAATGGTTCTTTTTTAAATCACTATTTAAAAAGTGCATCAAATCTGAAAGAGAACAACAATTTTTAAATCCCAAAAATTCAACTTTGACAGATGATTTACAAAAGGTCAAACAATTTACGAAAAAAGTAAGTATGCAGTTTTTACCCCCAAAGTGTCTTCTTTCAATCCATATGAATTTTTTTGGATGGGACTAACTTGAAAAAACATATACACATATTTTTCGCTGAACAGTAGATGCTTTAAATACATTGCACTGTGCAGAATTAAAACCGTTTATCTGCACTGGTATATTAAAGTTATGAGCTATTCAATTTTGGTATAATTTGGCCATTTTGTGTGGGAGGTACAAAAAGGGGCGTGGTGTTAACCCCCGTTTTCCACAGGGCTATAGGTAATTTAAATGCGTTACACTGTGCGAAATTTTGTTGTATTTTCGTACCTTGGTACTCGCGTTGTATGCTGTTAACTTTTGTACAAAATGGACCTCTGTCAGACAGACAGACGGACGGACGGCCATTGCGCATTCTACGTAAAATGACCCAAAACGAATATCCACCGAACATACTTAGGATCTTAGGTCCATCCTTCGATGTGTTATAATTTTAGTCAGTAGCAAATGTTATATACCCTCGTATCACTAAAGTGAGGGTATAATGAACGGGATCGAAAATGTAAAATCTGTGGCAACGAAGTGGACCAGGTCAGCTAGTAAAACATAATTACAAGTCTTGTCTTTATTTATAAATCAATTTTAATATTAACTCTTAAAACATAACAATTTAAAATTAGTTGACAAATACCCAACCTCAAGTTCGAAGCCTCTTATCTCTGAATCGGCTCTAAAAAATATTTTTTGTGCTTTCTAATCGAAAAGTATTTCATCGATTCTTGCAAAAAAAGAACAATTCCAACACGGACTGCAAGTATTTTTGGCCACTCTTACGATGCTATGTGCCCTAAGTATTATGCACATTTTTTTCCACAACTACTAATATACAATCTCAGTCCTTTCATATGCTAATGCGTCACTTTATGTGATCTACGGAAATCTTCCATATTAGTATCTTAACATGCAGACTTGCATTTTCTATATTTTTTGTCATATTTGGTATATTGTCACCTGAAATCCAAAATAACGTAACCAACATGTTCATGCTTTTTCAGAAGAAGCCAAAAACAAATTAAAGCAATTTTAATCTTTTGACCAGATTTATGGATGCCCTGGCTAGTAAGGCGAAATCAAATAACAAAGGTAGTGCAATTATTTGTGGCGTAAATTTTGAATAAAAAAATAAAATGTTATGAATCTTTCTACCTTTAAATGAACTTGTTTGCTGTGACGTCCTTTTGAATTTCACTCATAAAATGGTCAATTTTAGATATTAAACTCTAAAATTTTGTAGGAATGTGTAGTTTAGTGTAATAGACTATAATCAATCATAATAATAATTTTGATTTTTTTGATGTTTCGATATTTTGGATTTCAGATGACGATATGTAATTGTACATATTTTTTGATATTTTAGATATAAATAAAAACCGGTGAAAACAGACGAAAAAACCGGTTGTTCCGGTTGTTCGAAATTCATGATTTTGAAAAAACCGGGGATGGTGCGAGCAGAAAACTGGTGGGCCGGTTTATATTAAACCGGGTTTGATCACTCTAATACACACACGCTTACAATTCGGTATAGTAAAATGTCATTGCTGTATATACTGTTAAGCACTTTGTAGACGTGTTTATCAAGCCCATTCTGGAACCCCTCTGTCATCTGTATGACAGATTTATTCGGAAATAATTTCCTTAGCTTAATTTCTGTAGCAAACATCTACATATTTCCATATTTTAAATTTCAAAACAACCTTGCAATCTCTATAGACTGACAAAGAATGTTTACTCCATTGAAATTTTCTTACTCGATAATTGGCAACACTTCGAGCGCCAACCCTTGTACAAAATTCTTAAATTAATTCTATTAAATAATATAATCCTCAAACAATGTTACAATGTCAAAAGGAAAAGCATTGACGAAGGTCCTGTAACTGTATAAGTACGAGTACATTATGAATTTATAAATGAATTGTGTTGTTTCTCTATTTCTTTCTGTAAATCCGAAAAATCTGTGCGTGGACAAGTGATTTAAGCTATTTAACAAAAATGTCAATAACATCCGTTGCAGGTGTGATTAGATCCAAATCTGAAAGCAACCCTTGTCAAAACAATTATAGCAGTCATTCTGGCAACATTCCTTTCGTGACTTCCTTTCTCAGTCTATTCCCGCACAGCTTTGCCTGTAGCTGCCACAAAAATGCGTAGTTCCGCGTATGTTTCGCAAAAAAAAACGGAGAAAATCTAATAAACATTGAACGCTTGTTTGGGATGTAACAAAAATAATTGTTTCCTTATCGTTTGCCAATGTCCATTTACAATAACGATAACAACAACTGAGGAATTCTGAGGAACTTAAAAGGGGAGACGTCTAAACCCTTTTAATGAAAAACCTTCCCCTTTTAAATACTTCATGTTTGCTTTGCTCCCCATCTAAACCTCCTCGCTTCTAACACTGCTGTTATGTGACATGCTTCCTTTGAAAACAGGTCCTTAATGGAGGTTTGATTGTTTTCTTGTCAAAGTTTTTGCAAATGGTTTTGGTGTTGGTGAGAGGTATTTGTGATGGTGGTACTGATGTTGATATTTTTGGTCTTGGTTCCGGTGACGGTGATGACGGCGATGGAACTGGCTCTGGAACTGGTAGTGGTACTGGTTGGGAACAGTGTTGTAGTATGTTCTGTTTGTTTGCCAACCTAAAAGCCAAACATCGGTCCCCAGACGCAAATTTGTGCTTATTTGTTTTAAAGCTCACACAAAGCGCGCAGAGGGAGGAAAAAAACAAACACAGAATAGAGCCACAAGATGAAAGAACCCAACACCTGTAAATGGTTGAAAATTCAATTTTATCCATAAAAAAGATGTGGAAACATTAGAATACAGATATACACGCCTCAACGCAAAAAATCTTATCTTATATATGAGTCATTCCGATTGTAATTCGGTATTTTAAAATGCTCACTGTAGTGAAGAAGGGTTATGAGATATTACATTTTGGTATGATTTGGCCATTTTATGTGGGTGGTACAAAAAGGGGCGTGGTGGTAACGCCCATTTTTCACAGGGCTATAGGTACTTCAAAAGCGAAACAATGTGCAAAATGTTGTTTTATTTCCGTGCATTGGTACTCATACTGTAAGTTCTTATCTATTTGTGCAAAATGGTACCTTTGTTTGGGAGGTACAAAAAGGGGAGTGGCAATAACGTTCATTTTTCACAGGGCTATAGGCACTATAAAAGCATTACACTGAACAAAATTTCAAGTATTTTTATACACTGGTAATATTATTATAATCTTTTAACTTTTGGTGCAAAATTGTACCTTTGTGTGTGAGGTACCAAAAAGGGACGCGGCAATAACGCCGCGCCCACTGGACTGTAGGCACAATAAAAGCGGTACACTGTACAAAATTTCATGTATTTTTAAACTCTGGTATTAATTTTATAAGCTGTTAACTTTTGGTGCAAAATGGTGCATTTGTGTGGGAGGTACCAAAAGGGGAGTGACAACTTCGCCCATTTTTCTCGAGTTGTTAGCGACTAATAAACTAATACTATGTATGGAATTTCAGAAGATTCGAATTAGTAGTATAGCAGTTATTAAAATATCAATATTTCACAACATTTTAACCCTTTGTGTGGGAGGTACTAGAGGAAGTGAACCAATATGGCCCATCTTCGAACTTAGCCGGAGATAGAAAACAAATTTACCACATGCCAAATTTGAAGTCAATCGGTTACTCGTTTCGTGAGTTATCGTGCGGACCAGCCAGCAGACAGACAGACGGACGGACATTGCTCATTCGACTTAAAATGACCCAAAACGGATTTCCGCCGAACATACTTGGGGTCACTCCTTCGAAGTGTTACACTTTTTTCGGTAGCAAATGATATACAGGGTGGCTGATATGTAATGCAACAAAGTAAAGCGCTATATTTTTTTTTAAATTTTTTTTTAATTTTATTGTTCAAAAGCAAAATATGTCGTAAATAACATACAATTTTAGAAACAGTTTATATTTGTTCGAATTGGCCACCTTTGGCACGAATTATGGCCTTCAAACGGCCGACAAAGCCATCACACGCTGCACGAAAGTGGCTCTGCGGTATTTTGGCCCATTCCCGGCGAAGCGCCGTCTTGAGATGATCGATACTTTGGTATTTTTTAGTGCGAACCTTACTCTCTAAAATGCCCCAGGCGCAAAAGTCCAACGGATTAGATCTTGGTGGCCATTGTGCGGTAGAAATGAAGCGAGGAACCTCCTTTTTAAGCCATTCTTGGTTGACGCGTGCTGAGTGCGATGGTGCTGAGTCCTGTTGGAATGTCCATGGTCTGCGGTCGAAATGTTTGTCTTCAATACTGTCTTTAGGACATTTTCCCGATAATATACGGCATTTATTTTGACCCCATGGACGATGAATACGAGCGGGGAGCGCCCATCGGCAGTTACGGCGGCCCACACCATTACCATCGGCGGCGCTTGAGTTCTGGTGGCCAATCGAAGGTGTAAATTTTCAGCTGACCTCTTTGGCAAGTACACCCGATCATTTTGTTTGTTCACAAACTGCTCAATTTGGAATGGCTTCTCATCGGAGAAAACCAAATTCGGTAACTGGCCACTTTCGTGCGAAGAAACTCCTTGGCTCTTTCCAGTCTAACTTTTTTTGTGCATCTGTGAGCTCTTGCACTTTTTGGAACTTCAATGGCTTTAGTCCAAGCTCATTTTTTAATATGTGTTGTATCCGTTCTCGCGATATGTTCAGCTCACGAGCAATTTTTCTACCACTGGGGCGTGGATTTCGATCAATTCTGGCCTTCACTTTTCGGATCATTTCTGGTGTTGTTACCGTTTTTTTCGTCAACTTTTTGGATGCGATGCAACACTGCCAGTATCACGGTAACGAGTAATGGTACGAGAAACAAAAGATTTATTCACATTTAAATGCTGGAGGGCTCTAACGATAGCCACTTGTGTTTTTCCACCCAAAAATATAAAGCAATCACACTATCACGCTTGAATTCCATCTCGAATAACTTTTTTTCTTAATGCAATAGATCAAACTGCTTTTGTAAGCTTGTAAACAATAAAATGAACTGTCACTGAAATAAATCTGTCAGCTATCAGACTAGCGGTTTAGAAATAATAGCAACCGGAAGTTGGTTCCAATACCCTGTACTGTATACCCTCGTCACACTAAAGTGAGGGTATAAAAACAATCAGCGGTGGGTGTTATGCTAACTTATAAAGTGTTACTTCATCAAGATTGCTTCATCACGCACCTTATTTAATAGATTTAGGTCCCTCGGACTATTTTCTATTTTCAAACTTAAAAAAGTACCTAGGTGGTAAAAGATTTTCCAACAATATGAAAGTGAAATTCTTGGTTTTGCCGTGAGTTGAACCTGGGTCTCCTAGCGCTGCAGCAGCATAACAGCGCATGCCAACGCGCATGGCCGCGAACTTTTCGAACTACCACAGATAAGAGATATACCAGTATATGAACACTTAAGCGTATGAGTACGTTTCAGCTAACTTCGCTGATTGGATGCTGCCTTTGCCAACTTCTTTCTTGGAAGTACTTAAAAAATCATTCCTTAGGAAGTACTTCCATATTATTTTGTTGGTGGGTATCGAAGCTATTGAAGTGTACTCGTATAAGCTAAGAAAAGACTGAGATATAATGAACAAATTTCCCAAATTGGTTGTTTTTCTTTGTTAGTTCGGCTAATTTTAGTACCGCCCTTTTAGATAAGCATGTTATCTGATTTTAAATCTTAATGATGTAGTATATTGCTTTCTTTTTCTCCTTACGGTAGTCCTTATGGTTCTCTCGGCCATACGGATCCCGACCTAGACGGTGTGCCAGAGGTATCAAGTTAGTTTCTACGGTATTGATGTCCATACAGTTGGATCTAAGAAGGGAAATGCTACAAGAGAATTAATCTCGTTGAGGCAAATAACAGGAGATATATCAGATATCTATTGTAGTCTGTGATAGGCTTATATCCCCTTTTGATAACACAAGGACTATTAATATATCTATTTCCTCCCGTTGAACCAATGTGATTGTCTTAAAAAGAAAAAAGTAGCCAACCTTTACCATATTTGGAGGACACACAGAGAAAATGTTTTACTACGATGACGTTTTCGTATAGAAAAGTCATCAACGATGATCATTTCGTACAGAAAATTCATCAACGATGATCTTTTCGTATAGTAAAGTCATCAACGATGACCTTTTCGTATAGAAAAGTCATCAACGATGATCTTTTCGTATAAAAAAGTCATCAACGATGATCTTTTCGTATAGAAAAGTCATCAACGATGATATTTTCGTATAGAAAAGTCATCAACGATGATCTTTTCGTATAGAAAAGTCATCAACGATGATCTTTTCGTATAGAAAAGTCATCAACGATAATTTTTTTGGTATTATATCTCAATCTTTTCTTAGCTTATACTCTTCAATAGCTTCGATACCCACCAACAAAATAATATAGAAGTACTTCCTAAGGAATGATTTTTTAAGTACTTCCAAAAAAGAAGTCATCAACTATGATATTTTCGTATAGAAAAGTCATCAACGATAATCTTTTCGTATAGAAAAGTCATCAACGATGATCTTTTCGTATAGAAAAGTCATCAACGATGATCTTTTCGTGTAGAAAAGTCATCAACGATGTACTTTCCGTATAGAAAAGTCATCAACGATGATCTTTTCATATAGAAAAGTCATCAACGATGATCTTTTTGTATAGAAAAGTCATCAACGATGATATTTTCGTATAGAAAAGCCTTAAATGATGATATTTTCGTATAGAAAAGTCATCAACGATGATCTTTTCGTATAGAAAAGTCATCATCGATGATCTTTTCGTATGGAAAGTCATCGACGATAATCTTTCGTATAGAAAAATCATCAACGATGATCTTTTCGTATAGAAAAGTCATCAACGATGATCTTTTCGTATAGAAAAGTCATCAACGATGATCTTTTCGTATGGAAAAGTCATCAACGATGATCTTTTCGTATGGAAAAGTCATCAATATTTTCGTATAGAAAAGTCATCAACGATTATCTTTATAGAAAAATCATCAATGATGATCTTTTCGTATAGAAAAGTCATCAACGATGATCTTTTCGTATAGAAAAGTCATCAACGATGATCTTTTCGTATAGAAAAGTCATCAACAATGATCTTTACGTATAGAAAAGTCATCAACAATGAACTTTACGTATAGAAAAGTCATCAACGATGATCTTTTCGTATAGAAAAGTCATCAACGATTATCTTTTCGTGTAGAAAAGTCATCAACGATGTACTTTCCGTATAGAAAAGTCATCAACGATGATCTTTTCATATAGAAAAGTCATCAACGATGATCTTTTTGTATAGAAAAGTCATCAACGATGATATTTTCGTATAGAAAAGCCTTAAACGATGATATTTTCGTATAGAAAAGTCATCAACGATGATCTTTTCGTATAGAAAAGTCATCATCGATGATCTTTTCGTATGGAAAGTCATCGACGATAATCTTTCGCATAGAAAAATCATCAACGATGATCTTTTCGTATAGAAAAGTCATCAACGATGATCTTTTCGTATAGAAAAGTCATCAACGATGATCTTTTCGTATGGAAAAGTCATCAACGGTGATCTTTTCGTATGGAAAAGTCATCAATCTTTTCGTATAGAAAAGTCATCAACGATTATCTATACAGAAAAATCATCAATGATGATCTTTTCGTATAGAAAAGTCATCAACGATGATCTTTTCGTATCAACGATGATCTTTTCGTATAGAAAAGTCATCAACGATGTACTTTTCGTATAGAAAAGTCGTCAACGATGTACTTTTCGTATAGAAAAGTCATCAACGATGTACTTTTCGTATAGAGAAGTCATCAACGATGATCTTTTCATATAGAAAAGTCATCAACGATGATATTTTCGTATAGAAAAATCATCAACGACGATCTTTTCGTATAGAAAAGTCATCAACGATGATTTTTTCGTATAGAAAAGTCATCTACGATGTACTTTTCGTATAGAAAAGTCGTCAACGGTGTTCTTTTCGTGTAGAAAAGTCATTAACGATTTACTTTTCATATAGAAAAGTCATCAACGATGTACTTCTCATATAGAAAAGTCATCAACGATGATATTTTCATATAGAAGAGTCATCAACGATGATATTTTCATATAGAAGAGTCATCAACGATGATCTTTTCGTATAGAAAAGTCATCAACGATGATCTTTTCGTATAGAAAAGTCATCAACGATGACCTTTTCGTATAGAAAAGTCGTCAACGATGATCTTTTCGTATAGAAAAGTCATCAACGATGATATTTTCGTATAGAAAAGTCATCAACGATGATATTTTCGTATGGAAAAGTCATCAACGATGATCTTTTCTTATAGAATAGTCATCAACGATGTTATTTTCGTATAGAAAAGTCATCAGCGATTATATTTTCGTACAGAAAGGTCATTAACGATGATATTTTCGTACAGAAAAGTCATTAGCGATGATATTTTCGTATAGAAAGGTCATCAACGATGATCTTTTCGAATAGAAAAGTCATCAACGATGATCTTTACGTATAGAAAAGTCATCAACGATGATCTTTTCGTATAGAAAATTCATCAAAGATGATCTTTTCGTATAGAAAAGTCATCAACGATGGTCTTTTCGTATAGAAAAACCATCAACGGTGATCTTTTCGTATAGAAAAACCATCAACGATGATCTTTTCGTATAGAAAAGTCATCAACGATGATATTTTCGTATAGAAAAGTCATCAACGATGATATTTTCGTATGGAAAAGTCATCAACGATGATCTTTTCTTATAGAATAGTCATCAACGATGTTATTTTCGTAAAGAAAAGTCATCAGCGATTATATTTTCGTACAGAAAGGTCATTAACGATGATATTTTCGTACAGAAAAGTCATTAGCGATGATATTTTCGTATATAAAGGTCATCAACGATGATCTTTTCGAATAGAAAAGTCATCAACGATGATCTTTACGTATAGAAAAGTCATCAACGATGATCTTTTCGTATAGAAAATTCATCAAAGATGATCTTTTCGTATAGAAAAGTCATCAACGATGGTCTTTTCGTATAGAAAAACCATCAACGGTGATCTTTTCGTATAGAAAAACCATCAACGGTGATCTTTTCGTATAGAAAAGTCATGAAAGAAAAGGTCATCAATGATGACCTTTTCGCATAGAGAAGTCATCAACGATGATCTGTTTGTATAGAAAAGTCATCAACGACGATCTCTTCAAATTGAAAAGTCATCAACTATAATGTTTTCGTATAGAAAAGTCATGAACGATTATCTTTTCGTATAGAAAAGTCATGAACGATGATCTTTTCGTATAGAAAAGTCATCAACGATGATCTTTTCGTATAGAGAAGTCATTAACGATTTACTTTTCATATAGAAAAGTCATCAACGATGTACTTTTCATATAGAAAAGTCATCAACGATGATGTTTTCATATAGAAGAGTTATCAACGATGATCTTTTCGTATAGAAAAGTCATCAACGATGACCTTTTCGTATGGAAAAGTCATCAACGATGATCTTTTCGTATAGAAAAGTCATCAACGATGATCTTTTCGTATAGAAAAGTCATCAACGATGATCTTTTCGTATAGAAAAGTCATCAACGATGATCTTTTTGTATAGAAAAGTCATCAACGATGATCTTTTCGTATAGAAAAGTCATCAACGATGATCTTTTCGTATAGAAAAGTCATCAACGATGATCTTTTCGTATAGAAAAGTCATCAACGATGATGTTTTCGTATAGAAAAGTCATCAACGATGATGTTTTCGTATAGAAAAGTCATCAACGATGATCTTTTCGTATAGAAAAGTCACCAACGATGATCTTTTCGTATAGAAAAGTCATCAACGATGATCTTTTCGTATAGAAAAGTCATCAACGATGATCTTCTCGTATAGAAAAGTCATCAACGATGATCCTTTCGTATGGAAACGTCATCAACGATGATCTTTTCTTATAGAATAGTCATCAACGATGTTATTTTCGTATAGAAAAGTCATCATCGATTATATTTTCGTACAGAAAAGTCAATAACGATGATATTTTCGTACAGAAAAGTCATTAGCGATGATATTTTCGTATAGAAAAGTCATCAACGATGATCTTTTCGAATAGAAAAGTCATCAACGATGATCTTTACGTATAGAAAAGTCATCAACGATGATCTTGTCGTATAGAAAAGTCATCAAAGATGAACTTTTCGTATAGAAAAGTCATCAACGATGATCTTTTCGTATAGAAAAGTCATCAACGATGGTCTTTTCGTATAGAAAAACCATCAACGGTGATCTTTTCGTATAGAAAAACCATCAACGGTGATCTTTTCGTATAGAAAAACCATCAACGGTGATCTTTTCGTATAGAAAAGTCATGAATGAAAAGGTCATCAATGATGACCTTTTCGCATAGAGAAGTTATCAACGATGATCTGTTTGTATAGACAAGTCATCAACGACGATCTCTTCAAATTGAAAAGTCATCAACTATAATGTTTTCGTATAGAAAAGTCATCAACGATTATCTTTTCGTATAGAAAAGTCATCAACGATGATCTTTTCATATAGAAAAGTCATCAGCGATGATATTTTCGTATAGAAAAGTCAACAACGATGATCTTTTCGTATAGAATAGGCATCAACGATTATCATTTTGTATAGAATAGACATCAACGATGATCTTTTCATATAGAGGTTATCAACGATGATCTTTTCGTATAGAAAAGTCATCAACGATGATCTTTTCGTATAGAAAAGTCATCAACGATGATCTTTTCGTATAGAAAAGTCATCAACGATGATCTTTTCGTATAGAAAAGTCATCAACGATGATCTTTTCGTATAGAAAAGTCATCAACGATGATCTTTTCGTATAGAAAAGTCATCAACGATGATCTTTTCGTATAGAAAAGTCATCAACGATGATCTTTTCGTATAGAAAAGTCATCAACGATAATTTTTTTGGTATTATATCTCAATCTTTTCTTAGCTTATACTCTTCAATAGCTTCGATACCCACCAACAAAATAATATAGAAGTACTTCCTAAGGAATGATTTTTTAAGTACTTCCAAAAAAGAAGTCATCAACGATGATATTTTCGTATAGAAAAGTCATCAACGATAATCTTTTCGTATAGAAAAGTCATCAACGATGATCTTTTCGTATAGAAAAGTCATCAACGATGATCTTTTCGTATAGAAAAGTCATCAACGATGATCTTTTCGTGTAGAAAAGTCATCAACGATGTACTTTCCGTATAGAAAAGTCATCAACGATGATCTTTTCATATAGAAAAGTCATCAACGATGATCTTTTGTATAGAAAAGTCATCAACGATGATATTTTCGTATAGAAAAGCCTTAAACGATGATATTTTCGTATAGAAAAGTCATCAACGATGATCTTTTCGTATAGAAAAGTCATCATCGATGATCTTTTCGTATGGAAAGTCATCGACGATAATCTTTCGTATAGAAAAATCATCAACGATGATCTTTTCGTATAGAAAAGTCATCAACGATGATCTTTTCGTATAGAAAAGTCATCAACGATGATCTTTTCGTATGGAAAAGTCATCAACGATGATCTTTTCGTATGGAAAAGTCATCAATCTTTTCGTATAGAAAAGTCATCAACGATTATCTTTATAGAAAAATCATCAATGATGATCTTTTCGTATAGAAAAGTCATCAACGATGATCTTTTCGTATAGAAAAGTCATCAACAATGATCTTTACGTATAGAAAAGTCATCAACAATGAACTTTACGTATAGAAAAGTCATCAACGATGATCTTTTCGTATAGAAAAGTCATCAACGATTATCTTTTCGTGTAGAAAAGTCATCAACGATGTACTTTCCGTATAGAAAAGTCATCAACGATGATCTTTTCATATAGAAAAGTCATCAACGATGATCTTTTTGTATAGAAAAGTCATCAACGATGATCTTTTCGTATAGAAAAGTCATCAACGATTATCTTTTCGTGTAGAAAAGTCATCAACGATGTACTTTCCGTATAGAAAAGTCATCAACGATGATCTTTTCATATAGAAAAGTCATCAACGATGATCTTTTTGTATAGAAAAGTCATCAACGATGATATTTTCGTATAGAAAAGCCTTAAACGATGATATTTTCGTATAGAAAAGTCATCAACGATGATCTTTTCGTATAGAAAAGTCATCATCGATGATCTTTTCGTATGGAAAGTCATCGACGATAATCTTTCGTATAGAAAAATCATCAACGATGATCTTTTCGTATAGAAAAGTCATCAACGATGATCTTTTCGTATAGAAAAGTCATCAACGATGATCTTTTCGTATGGAAAAGTCATCAACGATGATCTTTTCGTATGGAAAAGTCATCAATCTTTTCGTATAGAAAAGTCATCAACGATTATCTATATAGAAAAATCATCAATGATGATCTTTTCGTGTAGAAAAGTCATCAACGATGATCTTTTCGTATCAACGATGATCTTTTCGTATAGAAAAGTCATCAACAATGTACTTTTCGTATAGAAAAGTCGTCAACGATGTACTTTTCGTATAGAAAAGTCATCAACGATGTACTTTTCGTATAGAGAAGTCATCAACGATGATCTTTTCATATAGAAAAGTCATCAACGATGATATTTTCGTATGGAAAGTAATCAACGATAATCTTTCGTATAGAAAAGTCATCAACGGATATCTTTTCGTATAGAAAAATCATCAACGACGATCTTTTCGTATAGAAAAGTCATCAACGATGATTTTTTCGTATAGAAAAGTCATCTACGATGTACTTTTCGTATAGAAAAGTCGTCAACGGTGTTCTTTTCGTGTAGAAAAGTCATTAACGATTTACTTTTCATATAGAAAAGTCATCAACGATGTACTTCTCATATAGAAAAGTCATCAACGATGATATTTTCATATAGAAGAGTCATCAACGATGATATTTTCATATAGAAGAGTCATCAACGATGATCTTTTCGTATAGAAAAGTCATCAACGATGATCTTTTCGTATAGAAAAGTCATCAACGATGATCTTTTCGTATAGAAAAGTCATCAACGATGACCTTTTCGTATAGAAAAGTCGTCAACGATGATCTTTTCGTATAGAAAAGTCATCAACGATGATCCTTTCGTATGGAAACGTCATCAACGATGATCTTTTCTTATAGAATAGTCATCAACGATGTTATTTTCGTATAGAAAAGTCATCATCGATTATATTTTCGTACAGAAAAGTCAATAACGATGATATTTTCGTACAGAAAAGTCATTAGCGACGATATTTTCGTATAGAAAAGTCATCAACGATGATCTTTTCGAATAGAAAAGTCATCAACGATGATCTTTTCGAATAGAAAAGTCATCAACGATGATCTTGTCGTATAGAAAAGTCATCAAAGATGAACTTTTCGTATAGAAAAGTCATCAACGATGATCTTTTCGAATAGAAAAGTCATCAACGATGGTCTTTTCGTATAGAAAAACCATCAACGGTGATCTTTTCGTATAGAAAAACCATCAACGGTGATCTTTTCGTATAGAAAAACCATCAACGGTGATCTTTTCGTATAGAAAAGTCATGAATGAAAAGGTCATCAATGATGACCTTTTCGCATAGAGAAGTTATCAACGATGATCTGTTTGTATAGACAAGTCATCAACGACGATCTCTTCAAATTGAAAAGTCATCAACTATAATGTTTTCGTATAGAAAAGTCATCAACGATTATCTTTTCGTAATGAAAAGTCATCAACGATGATCTTTTCATATAGAAAAGTCATCAGCGATGATATTTTCGTATAGAAAAGTCAACAACGATGATCTTTTCGTATAGAATAGGCATCAACGATTATCATTTTGTATAGAATAGACATCAACGATGATCTTTTCATATAGAGGTTATCAACGATGATCTTTTCGTATAGAAAAGTCATCAACGATGATCTTTTCGTATAGAAAAGTCATCAACGATGATCTTTTCGTATAGAAAAGTCATCAACGATGATCTTTTCGTATAGAAAAGGCGTCAACGATGATCTTTTCTTATATGAAAGTCGTCAACGATGATTTTTTCCTATAGAAAAAGTCTTTAACGATGACGTTTTTTTATTGAAAGGTCATCAACGATGACGTTTTCGTATTGAAAAGTCATAAACGACGACCTGTCTCCTTTAGAAATCAGCCCAATCATGGATCAGCTTATAGATATTGAAATGTATGACAATTTAGTATGACCAACTCAAAAAAAAAATATTTTGAATTGTGACGTTCTTTTTTAAATGAGCGATTTGAAATGGTCTCAGTGGATGCGAGGCATATCAAATTCAGCCTGGCGTCGTACTCACCTAACCTAATCTACTTACACTCTCACTGTGTTCTAGAGGGTGGTTAATTCTTACTAAATTGTTTGTTTTATATTTCAAATCCACTTTTAGAATGCTTTATGTTTAACCCTGCCTCTGAACTCTTCACAATTATTGCTGAATTCACAATGACTGTGAACAGATTTACAATTTCTGAAGAGCGAAAGACATCTGCGCATTTACACAGAAATCACCCATTTATAGCGCGGAATGACCCACTGATAAAAAAAACCATATCGAAGGTGTTGCAAATGTATTTTTGCCTTTAGCGTGTCCATTACTGACTCGATTCTTGAATAGGAGTATTTCGGGTGTGTCTGTGTGTGTGTGTGTCCTGAGGAGCGTGTATCCATATCCATAAGTATGTGTCGACCATATGTTGCTCCAACTGCCAGTGACTCCAAAGGGAGGCAACGGACGGCAATATCACAAAATGATGATGTTCAACAAATTTGCCTTAAGGGACGATTAGACGTACAAATGAAAATGTTTAGTTAGTTGGCGATGACGACGGCGGCGGCGACGAACAAAGGGAAAAATAATACTGCTGTCACAAAGATCTTTATCATCATTGAATGTGGATGTGAACGTGAGTGCGAATGTGAGTTCCCAAAAATGTTGATGGGAAAATACCGGAGTGCAAATGAAAATGATGATTGTGGCTGAGACTGAGGCTGTGGCTCCTGAGCTTAGAGTGGAGTTGTGATGAATGGATGGAGTGGTGGGCTCGATAATGGCTAGACTGGCTGACAAAACTTAGACAGGAACCGTATGTTTTGTCAAAGGAAGATTTTTGACATTTTAAAATTATGAAATTAACGCAGTCATTCATTGGGACTTAATTTAGAGCCGACAACAGGTATTAAATATATTTGGTTAAATATTAAATTCTCGAACATAATATGAATAAACTTCAAAATTTTGAAAGTTATTGATCTTTAAATGTATGCCACATTTGAAAAGGGGTTATTACAAAAAAATTTTGTTAGAGGCTTGAGATGTTTTTATGATATTTATAAAACAATCAGTACTTCTCACCGATACAATTGTACATTTTAACCTAAAATTAAAAAATAAATAATAGTTTATAAATTGTAGTGCGTTCTCTTAAATTACACTAAGCAACTCTTTCATGCACGCAAAGAAAAAAGCGCTTGGAGGTCGTTTATCGCAAAAATAGTTATTTGTCTCAAATGCTCTCCTTTTCACGTAACGGTTGAAATATTTCTAGTCAGTGAAAACGGTTATCGTAAATGTATTTTCTCTTGCCTTCAACAAACCTTCTTTCATTCTAAAATTTTCATAACTTACGTTTATAGTAAAAGAAAAACGTTTACGGAAACATATTGTAATTAAGCATGATTGAGTGAGAGCTGAGAAAACAAAGAGCGTAATTTGTTCTCATTTTGTGCGTGTGCGGTTTTAATTTTTTTTTATTTTTTATATGTTGGAATAATTTGTGCACAAGTGTACCATTTCCCAATATTTCCAATCGTACTCACCATGCGAAGAGTCGTATACTGTTGGGCCTTTAGTTTTCTACTGGAGTTTGGGGTGTACGGTATTAGTGCGCGTGTGTGGCAAAATTAAAAATATTTTTATTAGTGAACGCAAAATTATTTCATTCAAAGAAATAATTAAAGCACAGAATCTAAATTATCGGAGGTGCGATATCTCGCAAATATACTGCGGACTACAATTTAATGTTACAGGTAAATGGTAAATAAAGTGAAGGCATGTGCGAAAATAACCAGACAGTCAATAACGAAAACAATAGATCGAGCACAGCATGAAAATATTTAACATTTTGTGGAAAGTCGGAATACCAAAAAACATTAGATTTTAAGACAAACAGTGACGAACCGTCTATTGCTTTTGTTAATAGTTAAATGATTATTTTTCCTCGCGTTGGTAATTGTGAATAAGCAAATTAAAATTATTAACAGTCAGTCATCGCACGTTTAAGTACTGAAGCTCCTAATGGTAATTGTGAAATAAATTTGTTTTTAAACCCATCGCCATTTCAAACAGACACAATACAGCAGAATACTTCTGGAAACAGCTGACATTTTCAACACGAAAGAGGCAAACATTGTTTTTTAATGACAAAATGCATCACGATTTTTCACCCAAAATTTTTACATGTTATTTTTATACCCTCCACCATAGGATGGGGGGTATATTCATTTTGTCACTCCGTTTGTAACACCTCTAAATATTGAGCTGAGACCCCATAAAGCATATATATTCTTAATCGTCGTAAAATTCTAAGACGATTTAGCCATGTCCGTCTGTCCGCCCGTCAGTCCCTCCGTCCGTTCGTCCGTCTGTGGTAATCACGCTACAGTCCGCAATAATAGAGCTAGGTTGATTGGGATTGCAAATGGGCCATATCGGTCCATATTTAGATATAGCTCCTATATATAGCATCTAACTTATTGTGATTCCTACTGTTCTACATACTATATTTTTTGTGTTTTCGGTGTTATTTTCTTTAGGTTTGAGTTATTTTGTGAGGTCACATGCTATCCATGGTGGAGGGTATATAAGATTCGGCATGGCCGAACTTAACGCTTTTACTTGTTTGGTGTAGTTTGGTATTCTATTCACAGACGTAGAAACATTTTAATGGCCAGCATTTAGGTCAGAATTTTTAATATTGACCTATGAAGTTCACGATTGACTAAAAAGTTTGTTATATGGTAATATTATATCTCGCTTTGATCCATACAATGACATCCTAGATTTTTAATATGTTCTAACAACATGCTTTCTTATTTAAAGTTTGGTTAGAACTCTATTAGAAGACATCAGCCAATTAATAGCAGAGGTGTTTGTCGGGAAGCTCCCGCGTACATTTTACTATATAAAACATATTAAATATGATAATTCAAACAAATTATTCTTTTGCGACAAAACTATTGTCATTTATTGATAAACTGGCATTGCTTACGACAAACGCAATAACCGTTTGCACCAAACGTTTCACAGGGTTTGGGATAAACATGTATTTCTGGTAACAAACACAATAACCGTTTGCACCAAACGTTTCACAGGGTTAAGTTCACTAAACGTTTGCTATAAACGTTTCTTTGGGTTTTGGGATAAACATAAATCGTTTGCGACAAACGTAGACCACAAACTAAATTCATTGTCTAATTTTTCGTTGGAAATTTTTCTTTGCGTTTAGTTAAAGTTATAAGCTGTTAACAAATCCCTTTGGGTTCGAGGTTCCAACAGAGGCGTTTTATCTTTGCCTCGAGGTGATAGCGACAGATAAACTATTACTGTCTAATTGAAGAAGATTCGGATAAGAAGTAAATCACTAAATATTAAACCTTTGTGGGATGGTATTGGAAGGAGTGGAGCAATATGGCCCACATTCGAACTTAGCCGGAGGTAAAGAAAATATATTCACATACGAGGGCTGTTCCAAAATTAGCCGATCTAACAAAGAAAACTGAACAGATTTGGGAACTTCTTTCTTTTGAAATCCTTTTAGCTCGATTTTTCCAGCGATTTTCAATAGCTTCGATACCCTGTTTTTAGTAAGAACTGTCTAGTTTCTGAAAATAGCCATCAATCGCAAACTCCACCTCTGCATTGCTGGCAAATCTTTCTCCGATGAGCCATTTTTTCAGGTTTGGAAACAAAAAATAATCCGAGGGAGCTAAGTAAGGCGAATAATAAAATTTTTTCAAGCTGATAGCGACAGATAAATCATTACTATGCGTGGAATTATAGAAGATTCGGATTAGTAGTAAAGAAGTTATTAGAGAATTTATATTTCACTAAATTTAACCCTTTGTGAGGGATGTGCTAGAAGCAGTGGGCCAATATGGCCCATCTTCGAACTTGGCCTGTGATAAAAAAAATATTGCCACATACAAAATTTGAAGTCAATCGGTTACTCCATTTGAGAATTATCGTGCGCTCCAGCAGACAGACAGACGTCTATTCGTCTGACAAACGGACGGACATAACTCTTAAAATGGCCCAAAACGGATTTCCGTGGAACATATTTGAGTTCTTAGGTCACTTATTTGATGTGTTGCACTTTTTGGACGTAGCAAATGATATATACCCTCGTCACACTAAAGTGAGGGTATAAATGGACAAAATTATCCCATACAAAATATGAAGTCAATCGGAATCTTTTTCCGGGATTTATCGTGCTCTCCAGCCAGACCGAAGGATGGACATTGCTCAAACGACTTAAAATGTCCTGAAATGAATTTCTCCCAAATACACTAGTATATGTATAAGGTCTTCGATCACTTCTTCGATGCGTTACACTTTTGGTCCGTAGCAAATAATATATCCTTCCTTCATAAATGTGCGAATATAATGTAGTTAAATTCTATTCTATCGCCATCATTAAAAAAAAAAAATTTCTTTATAGATTACAAAGCCACTAAAAACTAATTGTGTATTAGAAATATAATAAATCTTCATTCACATCGTTTTCTTGAAATAACCCTAGTTTTTATTTATTGCCTATACCATTAGTGGCCTCACTCAATTAATCGCCGTTTAGAATACATACCTTAAAATAAAAAAAAAATATTTTACCATTAGGTTTTGTTTTCTTGGCAGAAGATTGAAGTGTTTTTCTCTCTAATTAACTCCCCCTAAAGATTGGTACGACTTTTTTTCTAGCCACTACTGGACCTTATAAAAGAAAATGCAATCATAACACCATTAAAACCCCTCGATGCTAGTGGAATTGGAGTGGTGCGCGGTAATGGACCTACATAGGCACTCTCTTCTTAGAAATAGGCGAAAATAATTTATGTAAAGGAGTCTGTCTCGCTTGCAGGACTGCGCGAATTTAATAAACTGAAGGGAGTCCTAGCAAATACCGCCCCCAGGGGAAAACACGATTAATTAAAGTCAAGATGAATGTAGATGGCGCTCAACTAACCATTGAATGCCCCTTAGACCCCTTAAAAAGGACGACAGCGGAAAAACTCTGCGAAATGCTTAAATTAAAAGGGAAACAGGTTGTGCCACTCCAAAGAATACTTAGTTGGCCGACTGGCTGGATGAATAGAAGAGCTTATGATTTCTAGCATCTTTCTCTCCTCGCATCGTCTGGCCATTTCAAAATTGCAAATGCAAATTTATAAGTTTGCCGAGCATATTTTTGTGCAACATATTGCACTCATTATAAATTGTTATTATTGTTTCCTTAACAGCGAATACTAAGTTGTCGTTGTTGTTTTTGCTGCTGTTTTTCCTTCTTCATCTTCTTTTTCTTGTAGCTGCTAATTGCTTTGTAAATAACTGAAATCGGGAGCAGGAGCAACAGCAATAGCAAACGGCGATAATCATTTGGAATGGCTGAAGGGAAGGGAAAAGAGAGTATACAAAGTTCCTACACTCGTACTTCATGGAAAACCAATTTAAAAAGGATAACTGGCAAGGAGTTTTTTCTTGGTATTACACTTCCACGCCCCCCGTTATTTTCCCATCACGACTCTCCTCGTTCTTTTCTTCTGCATAGTTCCCGTTGTAAAAATTTGCAATAATTGCATAGAAATGAATTACAAATACTATTAAAATCTTGGCAATGCGAAACCTAGATAAAGCAATGAGGACAAGGAGAAAAATTGTGCAACAGGATATTGCTGCTCCTTATGATACTTACAAGCGCCAATGCAGCAAAAAAACACAAAATAGAACATCTGAAACAACCACCAGTAATTGCAATCGAATGTGGTTAAAAATAGTTCGGAGGAAGCGTCATATTTCACCACTGCTATATAAACAGCAATAATCCTGTTGCACAATTAAGACTGGAGATAACACACCCATACTGAGAAATACATATTTACTCTAAGCGACCATAAAACCACTAGCTGCAGTGTCACACTTTCCAATATAAGAGTATGTATTGAAACATACACTCTAATGCGGATACGAGATTTTAAAGTTCATTGGTGAAGAGTTCTTCTATCTGTGTCCTTTTTTCTGGCATAAGTGGGAGGGTCTTTAAAGGAACATCTTGCGAAGAACTATTTAAGTGAAACAAAAACATGAGTGGGTGCTTTGTGTGGACGGTATACGCAAAGAAAAAACGTTTTTAGGTCGTTTATCGTAAACATAGATCGTTTGTCTCAAACGATCTACTTTTCCCGTAACGGTTGAAATATTTCTAGTGAATGAAAACGTTTATCGTAAACGTAGTTTCTCTTTCTGTACACGAACATTCTTTCTTTCCAAAATTCTGAAAATGAAAAACGTTTACGGAAACGTATTGTATTTAAACATGATTGAATATTTAAAGAGAGAGAGAGAAAAAATGTTTTTATCAGTGAACTCAAAATTATTTCATTCAAAGGATTAATTAAACCAAAGAATCTAAATTATCGGACGTGCGATATTTTGCAAGTAAGTGTGTTTATACCCAGCAAAAAATAAAAGAAGTACTTCCAAAAGAATAACATTATAAGTACTTCCAAATCATAAGTATGAAAATTTTTTCGGCATTTAATGAGGTTCTTCTAAATAACTAACTAAAATGTAATTTCAGAATATAAATTATTAACCCAAGAATGCATAATTTCAAAACGATTGGATGTAAAATAAGGCTTCTGAAGTAATAAAAGTCCATATCGGAAGGAACATATATATGAGGACTATGAAATATATGTAAAATACTTAACATCAAGTGCTCGTTTTTGATAAAGCACAAAAGGCGTAACCCACATTGTATTAAACAGAACGTACTGTATTCATCTATTTAACCTTTGAAGTTATTCTCTTGTTGCTGTTTTGCTTTTGTCAATCGTGTTTGACAGCTATTTTAGATGCAAAATTCTATATGGGGTATGTATTTAAATTTGGCATTTATCTGAATGGTATCCATTTTATATGAAATTTCGCAGTGTTCATGATTCTATAAACTAATCTCTGCCAAATTTAATAATGATCTGAAGTAAAACATGAAAACACATTTTTCCAACCTTGCTAGTGACCGTTTATTCTCGGATTAAAAAATCCTTTGTGCAAAATATGGTACATTTGACTAAAATATGACTTCTATGGAGCTTAGATGCTAATTCGGAAAGAACACATCCATGCGAGTGTGGGGCTATATGTAAATTTGAACCGATATTGTTCACACAGATAATAACTGTTAAAAAAAGATACTAAAATTCATGAATAGAGGGTATAAGCTAAATCGAAGGTACATTCACATATATTAAGATATCTGGTTCTAAAGTGATATTCAAATAGTTGAGAGATTTTTGATTGTTTGCCGTAGACGAAAGAAAATAAGTTACAGAAACAGGCCCTATATCTAAATACGGATTGTCTTTCAATTTCAATACGAATTGTCTTGTCCCAAAATAAAGATATGTGCAAAACTTCTTTGAGATCGGACTATATTTGTGACTTGCAAGTTGATTACAAGAATGCATGCACAGACTGACATAGCTAAATCGGTTCAGAAAGTGTTTCTAAGTCGATCGGTATAATAAACGATGGTTCTATATATCTCTTCTCATTTTAGGTGTTAGAAACAACTGCATAAAATTATAATAAATTGTACCACAGTGTGGTTATAATTAGGTTATAATTAAATAATTTTAAAAGAAATTATGGTAATTAAATATACCATACCATACTTACTGTACCACACTGTGGTACTTTACTACTCTCTGAACCGGGGCTACGGAAAATACATAGCGCCGCACAAAAGTGCTATGTATTACAGTGTAAAATAAAAATACCTTTTTATTAGTGAGAATGACGATCGTTTGCGAAAATGTTACTAGAAGTTACACTATGGGGTCATTCGGTCACACTTTTCAAGAGCCTTTTCATCAGCCATACAGATTACATAGAAACATCTTCAAATGTCCTAAACATACCCTAAGAAAAAAATCGCTTCTGTAGTATATTTTCTGGAAACATATTATATTTGGAAAAATTACTTTTTTCCTATAGGTAGGAAAACAAATTCTGTAGTCGATTTAAATATTTCCCCGTTTTTAAAGATTACTTGCACCAAAACTCCGAAAAAATAACATTGATAAGAGAGATATTCAAACTTTTTTTCCGGTATTTAAATATAAAAAATTTGCACCAAAGTCTATTTTATTTAAATTTTGATCCCAAACATATTATGCGTCCTGCTTTTTTCTCCGTGTACATATATGCGATCGTTGATCTCTTTGGCCAATAGTATATTATTTATACGTTCCCTTCCCTATGTCAATATTTGTATTCCTTTAAAATAAGAGATCTCTGGACCCAAAGATGTTAATAATTTTTATTTTTATTGCTTCTTTGGATGCTCTTTTTTTGCTGGGTATGTAAATAGTAAATGAAGTGAAGACATGTGGAAAATAGCCAGATAGTCAATAACAAAACCAGTAAGGAAAGGTTAAAGTCGGGCGGGGCCGACTATATAATACCCTACCTCGGCAATGTACATTAAGAATTTCTTTTTGAATAGTTGGAATAATTATAATTATAATGTGTGGAATTATAAATATAATGTGTGGAATTAAAAATTGAACTAATAATAATATTCCACATATTTGCATTTACTGTGGTTATTATTAGCCTTAACACAATAAATTGTCCGATTTCACTTACATGTCAAATCGGGGGTAACATATATATGGGGGCTATATCTAAATCTGAACCGATTTTCTCTGAATTTGGAAGTATCCTTTCATATAATAAGAAAACTCTTTGTGTAGATTTTTTTACTGATCGGATATAAAATACAGATTGTACAGCGCTTACATGTTAAATCGGGGGTAACATATATATGGGGGCTATATCTAAATCTGAACCGATTTTAACCAAATTAAATAGGGATCGTCCTTGTGCCAAAAAAAAGATATGTGTAAAGTTTCGTCAAGATCGGGCCATAATTTCGACCTGTACTTTGATTACAAGAATACATCTACAGACAGACGGACAGACAGACGGACAGACAAACGGACGTAGCTAAATCGACTCAGAAAGTGATTACAAGTCGATCGGTATAATAAACAATGGATCTATCTCTTCTCCTTTTGGGTGTTACAAACAAATGCACAAAGTCATAATACCCTGTACCACAGTGTGGTGTAGGGTATAAAAATTGAGCTGATATATTTTCCATTAATATTTTCCGGATGTTTCTCAATTTAGGAACGAATATTGCTAAATTTTGCGATTATCGGCTCAGAATTAGATAGTATGTTTCTACCCATTTACCAATTATTCCAAATTATTATGGCAATGACCCTTATCGCATTGTTAGGGAGGTGTAGGATATTATATAGTCGGCCCCGCCCGACTTTCTGTCTTTCCTTACTGGTTTTACTTTTATCAATGCCAATCATATATTCCCCACACCCCCTCCCCCAGACAGATATTTCAGCCGAATTTTTTTAATTTTATCAATGCCAATCATATATCAATTTTAAAGTTACCAATGACAGAAATAATATAAGTTTTTGCAAATGCTGTAATAAATCTTAAAACTCAAAGGTTTGCAATCAATTTGGAAGTAGAAGAACGATTCATAGGTTTCGTAGATTGTTCTGTAAGTAGATATGCAAATTTTTTACGTAAAATTTGTTCTGGATTTATTGTGGAAAAATAAGATGAAAATATTCCAATAATTGGAACTTTAATAGAGGTGCAAATGTAATTTGACATAAAACACGAACATGGCATAAAACCGATAGCGTTTAACTTTGGCAATGTCCACAAGCCGTTGTAATTCACTGCGAGGCACACAATTTAATTGTGGTAATTGTTGACCCCTATTTGAACATACAATCAGCATCAACATTTTTAAATGCTTTACAGGTTGCATATTAATTTTTCCAAACATGGAAATCATTTTGATTTCAAAAGAATAATAAAATATTCTGCAAAAATAATACTTAGAATTTTGAAGTTTCAGTAAAACTAGATGGAGTTGCAGACACGAAAATTCTAGATAAATTGCATTAAATAATGTTGGTAAAAAAATTGATTAGATTATGAAGCAAGTGCATCGCGACACAAAAATGCAGTGGATATATGATTATACCGGGTTTTCCAATAGGGATGATATGCCATTGACCGATTCCCGCTCCGACGTACCGTTAAGGAGATAGAGCAAAAATAAACTTTCCGTTCACATTTCAAAATTATGCTAAGTCCATTTTTTTTTAATCCAAAAAAAATTTTCCAGTCGACATACGACTTTGACACCCATGAGCAATATTTTAGCTCTCGTTAAGAGCTATCTTTCTGCCATTGACCGATTGTGGATACGTGCCACACAACAAATGAAACAATTGAATTGTTGCGAGAAAAGTTTGGAGATACGATTATTTCAAGAATTTGTGATATTGAATGGCCTCCAAGAAGTTGTGATTTAACACCATTAGACTATTTCTTGTGGGGGTATTTGAAGTCATTGGTCTTTCAATATAAACCAGACTCTCTTCAAGCTTTGCAAGTCAATATTGAACGTGCCATTCATGACGTACGATTTAGTGGAAAAAGTGCTCGAAAATTGAGTTCATCGAAATCGTTCCTGCAGAAGAAGTCGTGGAGGCCATTTGAATGACGTTTTATTTAGAACTTAGTTGTATTGATTGTACTTCACATTAAATAAAAAACTTTAAATTTCCTTAACAATAAGTGTGTTTTTTCACTCTCTTATTGGAAAACCCTTTATCACTAAATATAATCACTTAACCAGGATTCGTTATGAACCTTTACGTATTTAACACTGCTCTACAAAACATAAATAATTTAAGCAAATATTGTCTAACAACACATACACGGAGAGGCATACTAAACGGTTACGGTAACCATAAGTACTTTTAAAAATTATAAAAATATATTTGGGTAAAAATAAAACAAGTGTGTCAACATTTTTGGAAGGTCAAGATTTTTTTGAAATTTGTTAATAGTCTGGTTGAGAATTTGAAAAAAAATAAAACAATTTGAACCGTTTAGCAAAATTTTGATTTTTTTGCGAGATTAGACCTTTTTAATTCTTCCGAGTGTGTTTAGAAATCTGCAATTTTCTCTGTAAATATTGAACGGATTCGCATGAAATTTTTGCAGTTAGGTCCGAAACACTTCCTTAAATTTAAATATATCATGAACTTTAATTACTAACTGACCATATGAAAAATATTGCAAAATATTTTTTGCATATGCGAATAATTTCACTTTCTGGAACAGTGATTTACAATATTTTATATTTAGAATGCGTCCTATTTTGACGTCCACCAGAATCAGAAAAAACATTTTGGTAGATCGCGCTTTGTAAAAAGTTACAGCAAATTTACGGACACTACCTTTTTGAAAATATTTTTGGTTCATTATTACAGGACCTCAAGGACCTTACCAATTTTGTCCAAATTTACACAATAGCTAAATCCATTAGTTGTTAGTCCAAAAACGCAGTAATTTTTTTCGTCGGATCAAGTTCTCTGTATCGCGAACCTCCAAACTTTGGATATATAATTTGCAATATCTCCGTCAATTCTTAATCAATCTGTACACGCTGAAAAAAATCGCTTCTGTAGTATATTGTCCCAAACATATTCGGCTTGAAACATATATATGTTTGGGGTAGACTCTAAGCATGTAATATTTGGTACACACAAAAATTCTGTATTTGGGAAGATGTTGTTCTAAACAAATATTTGTTTACATTCCAATATGTTTTTATTTGGGACCGTTATTTCCGAAACAAATATTTATTTGCATTTAAGTATTCATAAAATACATAAATTGTGTCAAATTTTTCAGTAATTCAAAGTTAAATTTTTAGAAATTTTTAATGTTCATAAAAAATCATAATTGAAATCATATAATCTTGGATCAATATAAAGAACTTAGAGGATTGACAACTAATGATGGCTTGGAATACTCAGAAATTTGAAATGATTGATTTAAAACAGAAGGTATTGCTGCATATGGTATCATAACTGGGAGGTACAATTCGAAACCCAAGAAAAATTGAAACTGAAATATGAAAAATTTAGCAAAAGTTTTGGAAATATTTTTTAAATAAAATATATTTGGAAATTCCTAAATAATAATTTTATTTGTATTTAAACACATATTTTATTTGAGAAATTTAGTTTGCAAATATAATTTGTTGTAATATATTTTTTTCAGCGTGTAAATTCGCGATTCTTTAATACATACAACACTAATTTCATATACTGAAAACAACAATAACGATCTTGAGCCTGAGTGCAAAAACAAAATATGTACTATGAAAGCAGATCGAATAAAACAAAAACAAGAAGAAATGGTAGGGCACGATCAAATACGTTGTTGTTGCATAGTCAACTACAGCAAAACATTCGTGTGAATTCTTTACATTGTAAAGACTCACGAGAGTGGAAGTTGGTGCATGTACGAGGGACGATGATTACTGAATTGTCTTTTTTTGAAGATATGCGCTTTTAGCAAACAGTTCTCGTTTAATGATACTTGGCTGTGCGTATATATTTGATAATTTCGACTGAAGTAATCGTTGTAATAAGGATATTGATAATGGGAGTTTGGTGGCTCCCGAAACAGATCTGTCTATCCAACCATTACAACCGCCCCCAATACATGTCACTTACTTCTTCTTTAATTTTTAACAAAGTTGTTTTCATATACTGAAAACAACAATAACGATCTTGTGCCTGAGTGCAAAAACAAAATATGTATTTCACAAAAACTTTAAATATGATTTTCTCGAAACTACAAAAAAATTATACACTATTCTTTAATTGAGGGGACGATATGTTAGGGCTATTCAGTTTATTTGATAATAGAATATCTTTATTTCTTCGCCACAAGCCGAATGTTGTACAGTTTATTTAAAAGTGAATTCCTATACATCTGTCGCTTTGCTAACTGTGATTGAAATAGAGAATAAAACATAAATGCAAAAAAGAAAATCTCGAAATCCATAAACGATTGTATATCAATAAAAATAAGTTTTACTCATTGTACGTTGAATGAATTGTCTTAAGAAAACTTTTCCCAGAGTGAACATTAAGAAGACCAACCATCCAACCTTCATTCACTCATTCACAAAAACTATCTTCTGATTTTTTTGTTACAACCATCTACTTTGCCAACCTTTTATTCAGGAGTTTTTCTTCATCTTTAGCTGTGCTGCAAATACAATTCAAGGAAAAACAAAAAAGCAAAATTTTCCTCAAGAATTCACACATTTCACAAAAAAGGAAAAATCTCTGCGGCGTCGAATAGCAGCGAACGGTATAAATATATGGACAAGTTTTACGATCTACCAGAGACAAGAGCGCTCAAAACGAAACAAAAAAGAGAAATAGAAATAAAAATAAAAATTGTGACACCGCACAACAAAAAAGTGCCAAAGTTTTATAGTTGCCGCAACAGTAGAAACCAACCAAATTTCAAAGTTAAAGTTAACTGCAATAGCAACAAAATAACGCAGTACATGAGAATGGCCATGGCGGCTGTGGTGGTGACGATGACGATGAAAAAGTGGTAATACAGCTACTTGGTTTTAGGATATCTTTACAAATACAAAAAGATACGGATGACGAAAACTGGCAAATATGGCAAGTTGGCCAATAACGACTACACGTTATGCTACTTATAAAAATTTTGTTCAGTACACACAGAATTTTTTTATTAAATTAATTTTTCATTATTATCCAAAAGACAATTTCTTTAAAATATATGTAGACACTATTCTTCAAATCGAAGTTACTTCCTTATATTCAAATTTACGTAATGTAAACCACAATGTTTTGGTATAGCTCCCATGTAACTGTACCTTTCGATTTAACTTCTAGACATTCTGGAGGATTCTCTATTGCAGCGATCCGGCTGAAATTTGGCAGTTTATGTTTTATTATGCTAACTATTCCCGAAAAAAGTGGGCAAATCGGTCCATATTTGGATATATCCCCCATATAACTGAATATTACGATTTGACCACGTTACGTTCTAGGAGTCACTCTATTCAAGCGTTCCGTCTGAAATTTGGAACTTTATTTTTCATTACGCCTCTAACTGTTCTTGGAAAACAATGGTGCAATCAGTCCATGTTTGGATATATCCCCTATATAACCGTACCTTCCGATTTGATTTCTTCAGTTCCAGAAATCATTCCATTCGGGCGATCCGGCTGAATTTTGGTAGTTAATAGGCATCACAAAAGTGGTGTAAGGTATCATGAACCAGACACATTGTATATCTATGTATTTCCAGCAAAAATTGGATAATGTCATTCAAAATGTATTCGAAACTGGAGCGAGCGATGAGATCGTTACGTTTAAAATAATAACTGCGTCATATGACACAGTAAATGTGCATGACCGACCCAATGGATGACGCACAACGGATGTCCATGGCAATTTACTAAATAAAAATATTTATGTTCAGAAATTAAACTTAGTAATTATTCTAGATGTGTGCGTGTGTTTATTGTTCGTCTCTACACACAGAATACAGTTTGGTTGCCTCAACCGAATTATTTGCCAACCGAATTTTGGTAGTTCTATCTACTATCATGCGATTCCATCAGGACAATCAAAATTTTGATTGTGGTATACTTTCGCTTCCATGTTGACAACAATCATAATTGGTTGCGCCAACTACGAAAATGGTGGCTAAAATTATCTGTTGTATGTTGCCACAACCAACTGTTTTAAAAAATTGGTTGTTCTGACAATTTGTCAGTCATATTCTACCGACAATTATTTTTTCATTGATTTTTATTTTATTTATTGAACAAAAAATCAAACAATTCATATCAACATTTAAAGTCCCATATTACAAATGAGATGTGGAAATATTTGACACAAATTTTAGTACACGAAAAAAATACACAAAACTTGTATGCAAATATCGCTTAACCCTGTGCTTTCAATAGCATGATTGTTGCTTTTATTTTTTATTTATGTAAAACATTTTGCACAACATATTCTGCATACCACACATTACACAGTGCGACAAAATAAACTCAAGTTGAGAAGCAAATGACGTGATACAGTTTTTCCTGTACGTCTTGTCGAGTAAAACACGAATTTTTTTTTGGAATTCCCCGGACACCCCCAAAATCCGGATTTTCGGGTAAAAAACCGATTTTCATGCCTTGTTTCACTTGAACGCCTATAACTTTGTTACTTGTTAACTGATTTTCAATCTCGATCACGAATTTGGAAAGAAGAGACTTAGACCTTTCGAACGATGTATATACTGTTTATTTAAAGCTGTAGGAATATATGTTTATTTGTCCAACAAACAAATTTTTCTAATTTTTTGTTTATGTACCGATTTAGTTTTAATGAAACTTTACTAACTCTGTCAATTGCAAACGGATTTTTAAGAGACTGGTTGCATTTTTTTCCTTATAAAATATACTATAGTATATGTAGATCAATTAATCGTGTGGTTATTTCGCAAAATAATTGGTAAACACATTGCCTAAACTAGAAAATGACGAAAAAATTAGAAAAATTTGTTTGTAGGACAAATGAACACATATTCCTACAGATTTAAATAAACAGTATATACATCGTTCGAAAGGTCTAAGTCTCTTCTTTCCAAATTCGTTCGTAGAGATTAGAAATCAGTTAATAAGTAACAAAGTTATAGGCGTTCAAGTGAAAAAAGGCATGAAATTTTTTATCCGTAAATCCGGATTTTGGGGGTGTCCGGCAAATTTCATAGAACAAACGTTGTTTTACTCGCAAAGACCTACAAGAAAAATAGTTTTTGGACTGTCGCACTGTGTTATTTACCACCAATATATCATAACAAAAATCGTATATGGGTATTTCCACCGGAATGTCAACCGTGTCGAAAAAATTAAAAGTGATTAAACAAATTTTATTTTTTCACGTTTTGGTAAAATAACGTTCAAATTTTCTGATTTCAATACATATACAACTTGTTTCCGTTTTGGTGAAGAGAAAACGGGTTCCAAAATAAGAATATGTTTTTTTTGTCTATTAGTAATATTTTAGTACCATTTCTCTTTCATATTTTATAGCTCAGAGAGGTATGCAATTACAACAAACATTACATAATATATTACTAACAACAATAAACAACAACAACAAAATAATGGAGCGGAAAGAATTTCGATTAACGGTAAATTTTTGAGCATTGTTTCAAATGATCTTTTAATGTAACAAACGTAAGCAAAAACACCATTTGTTGTCAAAACTTTGGAGTGATCGAACGGAAATTTTCGAAAGTTTGGATTTTAAGCAATTTTCACACACAGATTTAAAAAATATTTTGTATTATTGAAAATTTTAAAAAATAGTTAATTTATTTGCTTCCTTAATTTTGTAACGTAACGTAAGTATATGTTCAACATGTTAACAAATTAATAAAGTCTTGTTTACTAATTTCGGTTTTTTATAGATGGGAAAAATAGCTGAAAAAAATAAAGAATATGCAAAAAAGCATAGATAAAAAATAAAAAAAGATCCCGTGAAGATGATGGAGAACCGAAAAAAAGCAAACGAAAGACAACAAAAATATAGAAAAAAATTTAAGGAATTGATAAAACATAATGATAAACTTTTAAAGAAGACTCTGAAAGAAAACCGTGAGAGACAAAAAAAATTTCGCGAGAAAAAGAAAAATAAAAGTCAACAATACTCCTTATGCCTGCAGACAAACATTAGGAAAAGCGGTAAAAAAAGGCAGAGAAATCGTTGCCGGTTAGTTTAGATAAAAAGATAAAAGCGATCGATGAATTATACAAAAAATATGTAAAGTCATCAACAAATTTTGAAATATCGTCCAACATGTCTACAGAATTTAAAAATCGATTGAAAAAAGTAGCTGTTTTTGATATGCGTGATGATATAAGCGTTCAAGCAGCTGGAAGGAAGGACACCCTCATATTTGGTGGACAAATCGTTGCCAAACGTTTCATGCTCATGACCGTTTCTGAAGCCTACGAGCTCTATAAAATTGAGTCACACGCTACATGTGTAAGTAAATCGACGTTTTTCCAACATAGACCACGCAACGTACAATTGTCAAGCAAAATACCTCATAATATGTGCGTATGTATGTATCATGCGAATTTTGGTGTTTTGCTGGAGAGTTGTGCAAAAGTGACAAAATCTACGCCATGTGATTTTGAAACATTTTTGGAATACGCTTGTTGCAACATTCGAGAAGAAAAATGCATGACAAATGATTGTCCAAATTGTGTGCGCGATGTAAAGCACGATTTAGTACCTATAAAGTATTTAGGACAAATGGACGAAAATGTGAAATGGAAACATTGGCGAAAAGTTGGCAATCGAGTTTCATTAACGTACACTGTTGGTCCTTTATGTGATCTTATTCACGAATTAGAAGTCGAGCTTCCACTCTTCAAAAGACATTTTTATGTTAAGCGAGCACAGCAAAATTATTTCCAAAATAAAAAAGAAAATGTGAAGCCAAATGAACTAGTCATTCAATTCGACTTTGCAGAAAATTATATAATTCAATCTTTATTTTATAAATACATGGAAAGGTATGAATAGCAAAAATGTAAAATCCTATCTCGAATTTAAAACTACGTTTATTTTGCCTAATATTTAATTTTTTGTATTAAAACATGTAAATGTATATACATATAATATAGAAAAAAGTGTTATGAAATCAAATAAAATTTGTATTTTCGCAAATAAAAATATCTTAAATACAATTATTTTGAAATATTTTTGTCACTTTATAGCACAGGAAAAATTTGTCACGTAACGTCAGTAACGTAACGTAGATTATTTCAGCCAGAATATGAAAAATTGGAGCAGAAATTTCCCCAAACAAAAACACATTTTTAAAGCGACATTAGTCTACATTATTTAAAAATTAGTCAAATAAAAAAAATGCTACACACTTCGCAGACTTTTGCATTTTTAACAACCAGAACGAAACTCATTTCCATTTCCTGTAACGTAACGAAGTCGTGTTATGTCGCTAATAGTTTACAAAGTAGCTTTCAAAGAAAGTCGCTTTTTATACATAATATAGATGTATCGGAGAGCTATCCAAATATTCGAAAAGAGAGAAGAAAGTAATATACCTTAAAAGTTTTTTCGTCAATTTAAATCGTACGATCGTAACGTTCGTAAGGCTGGAAATGCCCATATGTGAAAAGGCCATGACGTGGTAAATGGTTTTCAAGAAAATTGACATATAGGACATTTTGTTTGGAACATTTTAAATATTTATAAAACAGAAAAAAAACACATATGAGTTTTGATATTTGAATATTCACAGCGTACCTCAAGCAATCGGCTAATGAGGTTTTTTATAGTATCATCCCCTCTACTAAGATAAGAAGAGATCAAAATCTGATCTGCTTCCTTTCGTGAGTTATCGCGATAAAAACAATTTTTAACCAAAAACCCGAATTTATTTACATTGAATAAGGAAAATTTAAAACTATAACATAATTTCTTATAGATATGAACATTTGTAAGACGTTTTGTAATGTCCGCGATATTTGCAATATTATTATATAGCGAAATTTTTGTAATCCTACAATTCGACTTACTCCGCTAAATTTTTACAAATATATTATTGCGTATTTAATAAAATCAATATATTTACATTCTTTGATTTCTGAGGGATAGATTGGCACCAGCATTTCAGCCATTAACACCCAGCGACGAATAAATTTCGAACAAAAAACATTTAAGTTCAGAAATATTTTACTATATAATATAGTAGTATATTTCTGCTCTGCCCCGTTTTTAAAGATAATTTGCACCAAAACTCGGAAAAAATAACATCGATATCTCTCTTATCAAACTTTTTTCCGGTATGTAAATATAAAATATTTGCACCAAAGTATATTTTATTTAAATTTTGATCCGAAACATATTATGTTTCCTGTTTTTTTTTCTCCGTGTAGTAAAATAATACCGAATTTAATTTTTTTTTGTGCAAAATTTATTCGTCGAGGGATATTTTTGGCGGATGTTAATCTATTCCTCAGAGATCATAGAACGCAAATATATTAATCTTATTAAATTCGGTATAATAGTTTTGGAAAAATTTGGCGGTGTACGTCGATTTTATGGATTACACAAATTCGCAATATAAAAACATTGCAAATATCGCGGACGTTACAAAGCGTCTTACAAATGATCATATTTAAAGAAAATTAAAAAAGCTATTAAGTTTGTTTTGAGTAAAAGTACTCTTTTCGCGACAACTCGCGAATGGAAGCAGATCCAATTTTGATCTATTCATTGTCGAATAAAGGGGATGATTCTGAACAAAACCTCATTAGCCGTTTTTTGGTATGAATCTAAGCCAACTTTCTATTCCTTGGGACACGCTGTGCCTACAACACATAGGAGTTTTTGTCAGCGCATTTCTATATGTAGAGGGATACACATAGGAGTTTTTGGTAACTTCTGAACCGACGAAGATAGCGCAAAATGCTTTAGTGAGTAGTCGTATGACCGCTAGGATATTCTAATTGGACAAAAAAAAAACCGAAAAATTACACATAGGAGTTTTCGTAAAAATAATCGTACGGTTATCTCACAATATAATTGGTAAAAAACATTGCCTAAACTAGAAAATGACGGACAAAATTTAAAAACTGTGTTTGTAGGACAAATAAACCTTTATTCCTACAGCTTCAAATAAACAAAATATACATCGATCGAACGGTCTAATTCTCTTCATTCAAAATTCTTTCAGAGATTGAAAATCAAAAATCAAGTGATAAAAGGCAAGATCATCGGTTTTTTAATCGTAAATCCGGATTTTGGGGGTGTCCGGCAAATTCCGTAGAACAACCGTTGTTCTACTCGCCAGGACCTACAAGAAAAATTGTATCGCTGTTTTTGGTTTTTAGACTGTCGCACTGTGTTATTATCCACACGAGATTATTTTTGACTACATATTCCGTTCTTGAACAAAATGTTGAAGATTGATATTTATGTCGAGTAATTTTATTTTTTGTTTGTCATGTATCAGCAAAAGATCAGCAACCAATCTTTCGGTTGTATTTCCCAAAATACATTATTCTAAATTTGGGAAACTATTGGGATAACCAAAAAGATTTTTTATTAATATTTTTCTGTGGTAGTAACCAATTATTCGTTTCAATAATAATCTAAGGTCTATTGATACCATTTCTGTTGTCAAGAATAAAACATTGGTTGTCAGAACCAAAAATCGATCATATAATGAGAGTTTAAAATTGGTTACCACAAATCACCGAGTTTCAATAAAAAAACCATCATCGATTTAGTTGCAAGCATTTTCATTTGATCGTATTCATGTTATTATTGTTGTTTCAACTATTTATATAAAAATACAACCGACACACGGTGTAGGCAATATACTTTTTGTTGCTAGTACTATTTTTTTATTGTTACATTCGAATTCCAACCAATTATTTTCCTGGGCGTATTAAAAATGCACTCACTTCCCAATAAAGCCCCCATAACTGTTTCTCATTACGAAATTTAGCAGAAGGAAAGATTCTTAACTCAGGAACGATTTGGGAAAATCGGTTCAGATTTAGATATATTCCCCATATATATGTTACTCCCGATTTGATATGTAAGAGCTCTAGAAACTGAATATTATATACGATCAGTAAGAAATTTTGGTAGAAAGAAGTTTTTTAATTTAGGAATCAATACTGCTATATTTGAGGAATTCGGTTCAGATTTAGAAATAGCACACATATGTATATATATTCCTGTCGTCCTATCTTTATATAATTTGGCAGAAATTAGATTTTTGATCCAAGTTTGATCGTTTGAAAATTATTCTATTTTATTATCAAAATAATCGTTCTCCAATTGCAACTTTTCGTGCGCTAAGTCCATTTTTTGTTAATAAAAAAAAAAACACTTTCCAGTCGACCTACGACCTTGACAACCATGAGCAATATTTTAGCTCTTGCTAAAAGCTTTGTTTTTGCCATTGACCGATTCCCGATCCGACGTACCGTTAAGGAGGTAGAGCAAATGTAATCTTTCCGTTCACATTTGAAAATGACGCTAAGTCCATTTTTTTTAATCAAAAAAAAAAAAAAAACACTTTCCAGTCGACCTACAACCTTGACACCCATGAGGAATATTTTAGCTTTCGTTGAGAGCTATGTTTGGGATGAGGTATTTTTAGGTATTTAGGGTCCATCGTAACGGATATATAAAGTAACATACAAAAAGCCTCAGACAAATGTATTTACATATACTATGTGCAGTACCTGAATAGATAAATAATGGACATATAAAAAGAATCAGTGTTTCTAATGTACTTGTACATCCAAGCGCATTGTAGGGCATCCAAGAAAATCGAAATCGAAAAGACAAACTTTATCGTTGCTCAGTTATATCGCAGTTTGTCTATTGCCGCAGCAGCTCCGGTTGCAGCGGCAGCACTACTGTTCGCGAAAAACATTCAAAAATTAATGAAAAACTTTTTGCATAATCCGTTGTTGAAAACAATAACAACATCGTCACCGTATCCCACATCCCTGAACGCAGATCCTAGTTTCAGCTGCAGCTTTAGTGTATCAACTGCTACAGCTACGAGTACATCTGCAGCTGCAATAGTGAGAATAACAACAATGAACGTTGACAACGAATGCCGCCACCAAATACCAAAAGGGAATGTCTTCCTCAGAAATAATGTGAAATTGTTGAACAAAAAAAAAAACACGCAAACTTTAAGTGATATTATTTGTAACAGAAAAGTTTGCGCTTTGCTGAGCAAAACCACAGCCAAGACAAAGTCAAATCCACGGCGATTGTTGGCCGAATAGCCAAAGAGAGCCCAACCAAGGCTAGTAGTTATCCCAGCAGCTGCAAGATACGCCGACAGACTGATGGACGGACGGACGATCTGATTGTGTGTAAAGAAAAAGACATTTGTTTTTGTCTTCCTCCCGATTTTTATTTCATTTTCATTTCCATTTTTTGGTGGAGAAAAACATGAAAAGGAATTTCCGGTGCAATGTTAGTTTTTCCACTTATTTTGTTGCAAATATCCTATCTACAGTAGTCGGCGAATGAATGCGCACAGTACGCGTAGCGGTTTTTGGGAAAATCCTGCGTGACCAACGCTACATTCGTACGCATTTACAAAAAGTGGATGTAACTTTGAAAGTTGAAGTGCGTTTTCGTAATTTTTAGCAAAAATTTGCATTATAAAGCAAACAAAATAAAACAACTTATATAAAATGATTGGAAGAGTTCTAAAGAGTGGTTAAATTTTAAGGGCCGATGTTGATTTTGAATAAAACACAAATTATTTAGGAAATTATTTTCATTTCTTTTTATTATGATAATATTGGCATGGTTCAATTATGTATGGAACAAAATATCGGCCAAATGGACGCCGCTTTAATAACGCCGTTAATAACTCAGTCAATTGCAAACGGACTTTTAAGAGACTGGCAGCACTTTTTTTCTTATAAAATTTACTATATATGTAAGTCAATTAATCGTGCGGTTATCTCACAAAATAATTCGTAAAAACATCGGGAAAATCGGTTTTTTACCCGTAAATCCAGATTTTTGGGGGGTTGTCCGGCGAATTCCAAAAAAAGATTGTTGTTTTACTCGATAAGACCAACAGGAAAATAGTATCGCCTCATTTGCTTTTCAACTTGAGTTTATTTTGTCGCACTGTGTTATCTATCGATCCATATATGACACTCTAGATACATTAGGTATGTCAAATTTGTTAAACACTGAACTGTGGGAGAAAAAGTATTTTGGCTCTCCTGAACATTTTTATTTGTTGAGATGTGCTGTTATTCCAGAAAACCACAGATATATATATGTTGTTCCCTTAGAAATACCACTTACATCAACAAGACCTCATTTTATGTAAAAGACACTGATTTATATTTGAAAATCATATCTTTCGAATTACACTGAACAAAAACAAAAAAACAGTAAGGAAACATAAAAGTTGATAGATCAATATGTAGATCTGAAATGTTAACCTTTAAACAAACGGTATTCTTGCAATGACCCTTTGTTCCAACCTGAAATTATAAGAATAAATATATACATATATACTTGCAACTGAATGATTATAAAAATCAACATATTTAGCACTTAGATATCAAAATGGGCGGAACATTTACCTGGTTATAACTAAATCTGAACCGAATTTTCACAAATCTGGCAGAGATAATTCTTTGAAGCCAAATCTGGAGGAACATATTTATTGAGGCCTGCTCCTATTTTCACCTATTTAAATAGTAATTGTCCTTAGACCAAGCAAAATATAAACGCCACAATTTACGGCGATCAAACAATAATAGCGAAATGTACTTTGATTATATACCGATTCGTAGGAAAGGATCGGTAAAAACAAAGAAAAATTTTTTTCAAAGGAAATTTTACAATTCCATAAAATCTTTAAAAATTAAAAGATCTCAATTATTTTTTGTTTTTGTAATTTGTTCGTCTTGACCCCAGAAATAGAGGCAAATTACAATATTATTATATTTGTAAATATAAATCCCACAATTCCGAAAATAAATTTGAAAATCCCCCAAAAAATTGACTTTTTTGGGGTTTCCCCAAAATCTGTTATATTAAAAGCCGGACTCAAAATGTCTTTTGCAGTTTGTCGTATAACACATTATTACATATAAAAATGTTAAAGTTTGTTTTGAAATTTTCTTAAAAAATTGTGTTATTTGGAGAAGCGTGGCAACACTATTAATGCAAATTTTTGACTCGTACTTTTCTTGAAAATATTCTCCAGGAAGTGTAATTTATGATGAATATGAATAAGTTATACTTTCTTTTTATAAATTCCTCTGTATCTTCAAAATACTACATATGTATACCTCTCCGCAAAAAAATACAAAAATTGCCTATAATTTGAAAATAGAAATTTATAATGCCATAACTGTTGTATAAGTAGGAACATTTGAAAGAAATTTTTTACATCATATGGAAATTTTTGTTGTCAATTTAGAGAAGTTGATGTGAGAGATATCTTCACCAGAAAATGTGGTATTTGTGGCTTAAAATAGCTTTTTGAGAGCTACATCTACACAAGGACTACAACAAAATAAATATGTATATGTATACATTTTATTGAGATGAATTCTTGAAAAATAGAGTGCAAAGTTTCAGCTAAATTGCTAAGAAAATGTGGTGTTTATGGCTTAAGCAAGCCTTGTTAGGAGCGACACCTATAAGTGGACTTTAACAAAATATGAACTGATTTAAAAAACTTTTACTGTGATGAATTCTTGTCTAAGTAAAATACCAACTGCAAAGATTCAGTTAAAATGCTTTGAGCATGTGGTATTTTTGGTCTAAATACGTATATTTTGGAGCGACCTCTATAGGGTGACTATAAATAAATATGAACAGTTTTGTAAAATGTTTGTTGTGATGCATTTTTGTCAAAATAGAATACAAACTGCCAAGTTTCAGCTAAATTGATTTAAAAATATGGTATCTAAGGCTCAAAACCATATTTAAGGGAGCTATATCAAAACATTGACTGATATGGGCCATGTGCAGTCCCAAACGACCTGCAACTATAAGAAGTATTTCTACCAAATTTGAGCCACATAGCTCTATTATTACAGACTGTAATGTGATTTCAACAGACAGACAGACGGACATGGCTACATCTTCTTAGAACTTCACAGATCAATATTTCAAGGTGTTGCAAACGAAATGACAAAGTTAGTATACCCCCATCCTATGATGGAGGGTATAACAATTAATTATACCCTACACCACTCTGTGGTACAGGGTATTATAAGTTTGTTTCACGGCAGATGTTTGTAACACCTGAAAATAACACAGCTTAAAGTATACCGATCGACTCAGAATCACTAGCTGAGTCGATTTAAGCATGTCCGTCCGTCCGTCCGTCTGTGGATGTAAAGTTGTTCGTCGACTACAGGTCGCAATTTCACTCCGATCGTTCTGAAATTTTGCAGTTTAGAGTATTTCGCAGCTGTTAAGATCGCTATTGAATTTGGTTGAAATCGGTTCAGATTTAGATATAGCTCCCATATATATCTTTCGTCCGATTTGGCCCTTTAGTCCTATAGAAGCTGTATTTTACATCCAATCGTTTTGTAATTTAGAATGGTAAAGTTTCTTGATCCATGAACCAACATTGCCGAATTTGAAGAAAATCGGTTAAGATTTAGCTATAGCTCCCACATATATGTTTCGTCCGATTTGGCCCTTTAGTCCTATAGAAGCTGTATTTTACATCCAATCGTTTTGAAATTTAGAATGGTAGAGTTGCTTGATCCATTAACCAACATTGCCGAATTTGAAGAAAATCGGTTAAGATTTAGCTATAGCTCCCATATATATGTTTCGTCCGATTTTCCTCTTTAGTCCTGTAGAAGCTGTATTTTACATCCAATCATTTTGAAATTTAGAATGGTAGAGTTTCTTGATCCATGAACCAACACTACCGAATTTGAAGAAAATCGGTTAAGATTTAGCTATAGCTCCCATATATATGTTTCGTCCGATTTGGACCTTTAGTCCTATAAATGCTGTATTTTACATCCAATCTTTTTGAAATTTAGAATGGTAGAGTTTCTTGATCCATGAACCAACATTGCCGAATTTGAAGAAAATCGGTTAAGATTTAGCTATAGCTCCCATATATATGTTTCGTCCGATTTGGCCCTTTAGTCATATAGAAGCTGTATTTGACATGCAATCGTTTTGAAATTTAGAATGGTAGAGTTTCTTGATCCATGAACCAACATTGCCGAATTTGAAGAAAATCGGTTAAGATTTAGCTATAGCTCCCATATATATGTTTCGCCCGATTTTCCTCTTTAGTCCTGTAGAAGCTGTATTTTACATCCAATCATTTTGAAATTTAGAATGGTAGAGATTCTTGATCCATGAACCAACACTACCGAATTTGAAGAAAATCGGTTAAGATTTAGCTATAGCTCCCATATATATGTTTCGTCCGATTTGGACCTTTAGTCCTATAAAAGCTGTATTTTACATCCTATCGTTTTGAAATTTAGAATGGTGGAGTTTCTTGATCCATGAACCAACATTGCCGAATTTGAAGAAAATCGGCTAAGATTTAGCTATAGCTCCCATATATATGTTTCGTCCGATTTGGCCTTTTAGTTCTATAGAAGCTGTATTTTACATCCAATCGTTTTGAAATTTAGAATGGTAGAGTTTCTTGCTCCATTGCCGAATTTGAAGAAAATCGGCTAAGATTTAGCTATAGCTCCCATATATATGTTTCGTCCGATTTGGCCTTTTAGTTCTATAGAAGCTGTATTTTACATCCAATCGTTTTGAAATTTAGAATGGTAGAGTTTCTTGCTCCATGAACCAACATTGCCGAATTTGAAGAAAATCGGTTAAGATTTAGCTATAGCTCCCATATATATGTTTCGTCCGATTTTGCCATTTAGTCCTATAAAAGCTGTATTTTACATCCAATCGTTTTGAAATTTAGAATGGTAGAGTTTCTTGATCCATGAACCAACATTGCCGAATTTGAAGAAAATCGGTTAAGATTTAGCTTTAGCTCCCATATATATGTTTCGTCCGATTTTGCTCTTTAGTCCTGAAGAAGCTGTATTTTACATCCAATCATTTTGAAATTTAGAATGGTAGAGTTTCTTGATCCATGAACCAACATTGCTGAATTTGAAGAAAATCGGTAAAGATTTAGCTATAGCTCCCATATATATGTTTCATCCGATTTGGCTCTTTAGATCCAATCGTTTTTATACCCTACACCACACTGTGGTACAGGGTATTATTTAAGTATAAAATGTCCCAAAAGTAAATTTATGTAAACAATTTATACATGAATTACAAAATTTATATATCAGAGTTATTCAATATTACGAGAGTGGTGTAGGGTATTATATAGTCGGCACCGCCCGACTTTAGCCTTTCCTTACTGGTTTTCTTTAGGTTTGAGTTATTTTGTGAGGTCACATGCTATCCATGGTATAGGGTATATAAGATTCGGCATGGCCGAACTTAACGCTTTTACTTGTTATAAATTTCTCTATATTTTGGAGCGACCTCTATTGGGTGACTATAAACAAATATGAATAGTTTAATAAAATGTTTGTTGTGATGAATTTTTGTCAAAATAGAATACAAATTGTTAAGTTTCAGCTAAATTGCTTTAAAAATATGGTATCTATGGCTCAAAACCATATCGAGCCGTAACAGCCAAAAAGACGTAAGCGCCACTCACAAAAATTTAAAGGAGAAGGTTTCTTTTGCGATTATTTTTTGTTTAAATGTAATGCATACATCTGTTTATATAACTGTGAAATTTAATTTAACGGTACATTTTACAGCTATAAATTTCGGAAACATGATGCCATTTGTCATAAGTAAATCATTTCCATCAAAAAATAAAAAGTAAATTATGGTGGCGCTTACGTCTTTTTGGCGGTTAGGGCTCGATATTTAAGGGAGCTATATCAAAACATTGACTGATATGGGCCATGTGCAGTCCCAAACGACCTGCAAGTATAAGAAGTATTTCTACCAAATTTGAGCCACATAGCTCTATTATTACGGACTGTAACGGGATTTCAACAGACAGACAGACAGACGGACATGACTTCATCTTCTTAGAACTTCACAGATCAATATTTCAAGGTGTTGCACACGAAATGACAAAGTTAGTATACCCCTATCCTATGATGGAGGGTATACAAATTAATTTTAAAATGCAGACAGAATTGTAACAACGTCTTAAAATATTTAAAAATTAATATTTCAATGAAATATTTTGTAGTTCGACATCTGAAACCGAATTTAATTCTCGAATCATGTTATTTGCAAAAGTCAGTTCGATAATTCCCAAAATAATTTCGAAAATCTCCAAAAATGGGATTTTTAGATTTTCCCATATATCTACAATACTAAAAGCCATGCTCCAATTTCCTTTACCAGTTCAACAAGCAACACTTTACTAAACATTCACTTTGCAATTGCAGAAAATGTGGCTTATTTTTAAAATTTGTGTGAAAAAATTTGTAAATTGGAGAAACTTGGCAAACATACCACTTAATATTATGTTATACTTTTTTTGCATAACTTCATATATCATAATATCAAGTTTTTATTTTTTGAAAATATAAGTGGCTATAAATTTTGTCTTATTTTGTCTTTTGGATCATTGGGTATATGTATATTAGGGCGGGTCAGAAAAAAAATATCGCTGTTGTCCGCATTCCAAATGAAAGGTTGTTTTTTAATGTTTCCCTATGCGGGGTTGATCTGTTATTGATGTTATTTTATGGTTTTCCCACTGTGGAATTGAGCTGAAGTTCAAAGAATTCCTTCAAAATGAAGGAAGGTATTTTGAATAGTCAAGTGAAAAAGAAAACGACCTTAAAAAAAGCTAAAAAATGGCTATCTCTTGATCCGCCAGGGAGTTAGAGCGATATTACATAACCTCTTAAATTCATGTTTTTCTTGCAAATATCAGATAACTGGGACTAAAGTGTGACATTTTTCATATGTACGGCTAGAACTTGATATTGTGCTTAAAACTGTACTAGTATTGTGATTCTGGCGCTGATAGAACCGAAGTTATTCCCGATTTGAGGGCATACACATGTTTAATTGTTTTTTAATAGGTGGGCTAACATTTTTTTAAATTTGGCCGTGTAGAACTTACAAAGGCGGATATAAGGTACCACCAAATAGCCCAACACATACGAAAATATGAAGGAATATCCGCGTTTTAATTTAAAAAAAATTTCGAACAAAACTAAATGGGTACGAATCCGCGAAGATTAATTTTTTGTGTTTATTTTCGCGTTATTGAGGTCGGATTACAATTTTTGGCGGAAAACGATTAAATCATTCAAAAGGTCGTGAAAAGGGCTTTTGTTATATTCGGTGGTTAAAGCACATAAAAATCATCAAACATCATCGCCTAGGTTTGATGAGTCAATTTTGGACCACCGCCCAAGCGGCCAATATTTAACGGAAATGTTAACGTACTAGGCAGATGTATTATCTGTATATAGCGTCAGTCATACACAAAGTTTTAACCAATTCGGACAATACAAAATTTTAGGCAGGTGTTTTTTCATGAATGCCACTATATGGGGAATTTAATATTTCACTAAATTTTAGCCTTTTGTGAAGGAACTACCAGACGGTGAATTTCAAAGCAGCTAAACCGCATCACAGATATGTGATTTTTTACGATATACCATATCCTCTAAAGTGATGGTATATATGTACAAAAAAATCACAAAATGAAGATAGGTGTTTTTTCCAGACAACCACATAACATATATTCTATCAATCGTTCTTTTTGTCTCAGTGTTTCTTCTTCTCTAGCCGAATTTTTCGATTTCATTCAAGTGGAGCGATATTGATCTGTTTGTTCGAATTTTATCAATAACACCTGAAGTAGTTGAGTGTGACTATAAATTGTTAAACAACATTCAAAAATGCGAAATTAGTTTGAATCGAAAACATTGACAGACCAAACACTACAAATGAAGTCTCAGCTGAGTTGCTTAAAATGGAGTATTTTGCTCTTTATTGTAGTGCAGGGCTTAGCAGCGCCAGTCGAACAGGAGGAAGACCATGAGCTGATTGGTGGTTTCTTCCAGGGTGATATGGAAATTGAGCTGACGCGTAATGGAGAAATAGCCGAGTCTAAGAGATGGCCAAATGGTGTGGTTCATTATAAAATTGATGAGGTTTTTGGTAAGTTGCAGATTGTATAAATTTCTTGTTTATAAACCAGATAAAATTGTATATTAATAATAACTCTTTTAAAACAGACCCCGATCATACTACCCATATAATGCGTGGCCTTCAAATAATTGAGGAGGTTTCCTGCATACGCTTCATTCCCGCCGGCGAGTCCATGTCCGCTTATCTCCATATTATCGGTGAACCCAGTGGCTGTCATACCAAAGTGGGCTATCGTGGAAAATTGCAGACCTTGAACCTACAAATTGATCCTTTGGATACGGGCTGTTTTAAACTGGGTACCATTGTCCATGAAATTCTCCATTCGCTGGGCTTCCATCATCAACAATGTGCTTCCAATCGGGATGATTATGTACGCATAGTCGAGGAGAATATCAAGGAGGGCAAGGAGAATAATTTTATCAAATATGATGATTCTACCGTGACGGACTTTGGCATTGAGTACGACTATGCCAGCGTTTTGCATTACAGTGAAACTGCCTTTTCGAAAAATGGCCAGAAAACCATTGTTCCACTGTTGGGTGAGAACATTGAGATTGGACAACGTCGCGGTTTGAGCTATGGCGATATTGCAAAATTGAATTTGATGTACAAATGTCCGGTTTTGGTGAAATAAGAATGCAAAAATTAATAAAATTATCGGCAAATTAACATATTAACCCCAACTTCAGAGAAATATTCTATGTAGTTTGGTATTTTGCCTCAGAATGAGTGAAAAGCCACTAAAATCGGGCAGAGCCCACTATATGACATTCTATGCCAACTTCTGAGAGTAGAATAAATACATACATAAATATATGACATTCTATGCCAACTTCTGAGAGTAGAATAAATACAGACATAGTAGCATGACATTTTAAATTATTACGATATTATAACTCGCAGAGTTCTTTCTTGAATCAACAAACAATTCTCGTTTGTCTTGGAGCAAAAAACTTATATGTGCCAGTTTTCATAATGATCGAATGTACAATACGTATATAGTTTTTATGGCGTTCAGATACCGTATCGTACATCTATGGGAGATATATCTAAACATCAGCATATTTTCTTCAGCATTACCTATGTTTATTTTTGCATAAAAAGGCTCCTCTCCGCCAAATTCCATGCATATTGGTTGAAAATGAAGCTTCTGCAGTGCATAGATATCACATCGTTGGTACTACATATATATGCGGGCTATATCTGATTCTGAACCGATTTTCATCAATTTCAATAAGGATCCTTGGCTGATAGGGAAAAGGCGCAACGTCAAGAGACAGACAGTTTGTCTGTCCTCTTTGTTTATCTAACGGAATTTTTCCATTTCGTTCAAGTGTTTTCAAAGGAGTGATATTGATCGCTTTGTTCGAATTTTATCAATAACATATGAAGTAGTCGAGTGTGACTGCCAACAACAATCATAAATGAGAAATCAGTTTGAATCGAAAACAATGAAATGGTTAAATCGACTAAGGAAGTGATGCCAAGTCGATAGGTATAGTAAATGATTGATATATTTATGTTCCTTTTGGGTTTCACAAACAAATGCACAGACTCATAATACCCTGTAACACTGTGTGGCGTAGGGTATAAAAACCATCATTACTTGGCAGACAATAACTCTACGCAACAACATTTTTTTCAAAGGGCTGTGCATAACATTTTCTAGTGTAATATGGTGTCATAAACACGAAAAAAATATTAAATTTAATTTTTTATGGTAATTATTTTTTAAATTTCCGATTCTTGGAAGATGCCTTAAGTATTTGGACCATATTTGTTTAAGTATAAGCTCGATAAAGCCGGCATACCATCCAAATTAAAGGAAATTATGAGGGCTATAAATGCTTAAATCTTCACATTCACGTAGAAAATGAAGTTTAGTAAATCTCGTTGAAACAATTAGAAAAAAATTGATTTTTCTTTCAAAAATATCGTTTTTTGCTGGTACGAAAAAAACATAAAAAATAAAAAAAATAGCCAAAAAATATTTGTTTCATTTTTAGTTTCCTAAGAAGAAAACGTTGTCTATTTGAAAAAATCTATGGATGACAACTGCTGAAGTTGAAGAGCTTCACCCTGTTACTTGCAGGATGAGCCAAATAATTGGACCAAAAACAGCGAGCAGTCGCTCAATGTACTGTTCGACATACATACATTTCCCGGGGAACTCTCTAACAGAACCAGAGGATCAGCAGGACCAACAAGAGTGCGAGTGGACTGCGAGCGTCGCTAGCTTGTTGACTGAGAGATCCAGCATAAGCTGGGCTATTGAAGTACATAAATGTTGAAGTACATTATCCCCTGGCTGGAGGAAATTTATGCAGGCTGTATCAGGCTTTCATACATCCCGAATCGATGGAGGGATACCAAAGTGGTATTCATACCTAAAGCGGGAAGATATCACATACTAGGCCAAAAGACTTCAGACCAATTAGCCTATCCTCCTTCCTATTGAAAGGTCTGGAAAGACTTTTAGATTATTTCATTAGGGAAAACCTGGATACAAAACTCCTGTCGGTGAACCAACATGCTTACAATAAGGGGAAGTCTACAGAATCAGCCCTGCACGAACTTGTGAGCACTATCGAATCGTCCCTGCATTTCAAGGAATTCAACATGGTGGCATTTCTTGACATAGAAGGGGCTTTTAACAACATTCACTCAGATGCAGTAATTGCGGCACTGTCACATCTAAAAGTTAACTCTAGTTTGATTAGACTAATTCAAAGTCTGCTCAACAGAAGACGCATAGGTGGCTCTGAACAAATTGGCTAGATGGGCCAGAAGCAGCGATTTGGGCGTAAACCCAAACAAGACAGAATTGGTTCTCTTTACTAGAATGAATAAAGTCCCACATGTGGACCCTCCACCTCGGATAAATGGAACAGATCTAGTCTTTTCTGAAAGTGCAAAATTGTTAGGAATAATTCTAGATAGAAAACTGTTATTTAGACTTAACGTATTGGAACGTGTAAGGAAGGCCAACGTCGCCTTATATTCCTGCAAAAAGGCTGTAGGGTCGACGACAGTAGTTCGTCCTATACTGTTATACGGCATTGTAGTATGGTGGACGGCAACTGAGAAATTAACCATCATCAGCATACTAACAAAGGTTCAGAGAACAGCCTGCCTGAGCATAAGCGGAGCCTTAAGGACTGCAGCGACCGAGTCTCTACAAGCCCTACTCCATATACTGCCGATTAACATTGTGGCGAGAGAAGTTGCAACCAAAGCGGCAATAAGATTAAACTGCCTATCAATGTGGAGGTACAAAAACTACGGTCACATGAGGATATCAAAGTGTAGTGCTATGGTAACCGACCGAGTGGACTACATACCAACTATTTACACCTTCGAGAGAAATTGCATCACTATGATTCCCGCCAGAGATGAATGGGTTGGAAGAATACCAGGTAATAGAAACCATCTCCACTTTTACGCGGATGGTTCGAAGCTTGATGCATGTAAAGGTTGGCTTCGGAGTACACTGTGCAGAGCTTAGTTTGGATATAGCTCACAGACTACCAGATACCTGTAGTGTCTATCAAGCCGAAATAATGGCAATATGGGAAGTAGCCAAGTGGCTGAGTCGCAACATAGTAACCAACACTGGCATTGTCATTTACGCGGACAGCCAGGCTGCCCTCAATTCTCTGAAGGCAACATCCCTAAATTCACAAACAGCCCTCGACTGCCGCAGATCTCTTAACGAGATGGCTGAGCAGTTTAATATACACCTCATATGGGTGCCTGGGCATAGGGATATCCCGGGGAACTGCAAAGCCGATGAACTTGCTAGGAAAGGGACGACATTACAAATTATCGAAGAATTTGCATATATTGGTGCGCCACTATCCACGTGCAAGCTTCGGCTTAGGCAAGAGGCAATCAGGCAGTCCAACGAAAGATGGACAGAAATCGGCACCTGCAGGGTAGCTAGATAAATCTGGCCAAGGTATGACCTGAGAAGATCAAAATATCTCCTCGCACTAGAGACGCAAATATTGTCTACGTTAGTATCAGTTCTGACGAGACACTGCTTGGTCGACGAACACGCCAAAAGATTGGGTATTGACTCTAATGACATCTGCAGAAGCTGTGGAGATGAGGAAGAAGTGGAGAGCATTGAGCAGTTGCTATGCGACTGTCCCGCTCTGAGTAAACGACGACTGGACATACTGGGGTCGGCTTTTCTAGGCAGCCTATCATATCTTTCCAGTACCGATATTCGTACTATCGATAAATTTGTATATTAAACAGGTTGGTTTCGATGAGGGGCATTTTAGCCAGTGGTAACACTAGGGACCTAAACTGGTCTATGTGAGCTTGTATAAAAAAAATACGGCTGCCACCCTAACCTAAACCTAAGAGACGTTAAAAAGAATAAGCAGAGTTATAAAAATATCCTCAAAACGTTCAATGGTTGATTACTTCCATGAAAATTTGCTTAAAGTACAGAACCAGCCAAAAAAGTTTTAGAAATTTTTAAATAAGAACCTCGCAAGAAATAAAAAATCGGAAATAACAGTTAAAGATGAAAGAGATGAGTACATATCGTCAGATATTGTTAAGGCTGATAACTTCAATGCTATTTTCATTAACTCGGTAAATGAGCTAAAACAGAAAATTCATACAGACCCGGTTGATCACTTTAATGCACTTAGGACACTTCGACGTCATCACAATAGTTTCACAATTAATTTTACTTCTGAATTGGAAATTCGGAACTTAATACTTGGAATGGAAAGGAACAAAGGTAGTGGTCATGATAATGTCACTCCTGCAAGAATGATCAATTGCGCGCATGAATTAATTCCATATTTAGCACATATTTTCAATATGTCGATTAGCATCCAGATATTTTGTATCCAGATATTTTGAAGATACAAAAAATAATTCCAATTCGCAAAGAGATAAGAGCGAACTCTTTTGAGCAGTATCGGCCAGCTGCCATCCTATCCAGTGTGGATAAAATATTCGAGAAAATTTTATATTCTCAGCTTTCGATGTTTTTGACCAGAGAGCATTTATTATTTGAGAACTAATATAGCTTCCACAAGGGAAGTGGAACTGAGGAAACAGAATTATATTTGTGATGGGTTGGATAATGGATTTTCGGGAGTTGGTGGTATGTTTTATGATTTTTAAAAGGCATTTGATTTAGTTGACCATGACATCTTGTGTAAAAAAATGTCATATTCAAGAGTTCGTGGAAAATATTTGGACTTTTTTTACAGCTATTTAAAAAATCGAAAGCAATTTGTTCAGATAAATGCAACTACCAGCTCATGTTCTGATGTTGTTTATGGTGTTCCACAAGGAAGTGTGACCTTTGCTATTAAAAATATACGTTAATGATATCAGCAATCTTGAGTTACATGGGAAGTTGTTTATGTATGTATGCTAATGATATATGTTCATTCTACTCATATAAACACAATTTGATTTTAAAAACATATGCGGAAAATGATGCAGCATTAATAAGTGAATATGCCAGAATTAACAAACTAGTACAGAATGCAAATAAGACAAAACTAGTTCGATTTAAGCCTCAGCAACATCGAAATGAAGTCGAATGTAACATTTTCGTTGATGGTAAACAAATTACTGAAGTGGACAATATCAGATACTTGGGTATAAACTTTCAAAGTAATTTATGTTGTAATCTGCACATACAACACATAAAGAACAAACTTACACGAGTATTAGGTATTTTGTACAAATTCAAGAATAAAATGAACGAACAAAGTGAAATATGTTATATACGAGTCCCTTCTACAAAGCCACCTAAATTACCTTGTGCAAATTTATGGATTCAACAGGAATATCGATTTAAAGTCTTTGCAAATTATTCAGAATAGAGCTCTGAAAATAGTCTACAATCTACCAGAAAGATACCCTACGTTGCAAATATACAGAGATGTCGCCCAGAAAGTATTACCTGTTTACGGTTTATATAAAAAACAATTACTAATATACGTCTATAAAGTAATAAAAAATATTGGACTCCATACAATACATTTTCGAACGAATGAACATGTAATAAATACCAGAAATAACTGGAATCTAAGGATGGTTAGATGTCGGTTAGAAAAAACAAAGCAACGCATAGCATTTTCAGGATGCTTGGAGTACAACAACTTACCACAGCATTTAAAAAAATGCAGCTCGATTTCTAGTTTTAAAAGACACGCAAAAGATTATTTATTGAACAACTAGCTGAGCCCGGTGCGCTTCGCTGCCCATGTCAAAATTCGCGCTGTAGAAACTGTATTTTATATCCGATCAGTACGAAATTCGGCAGAAAGAGGTTTGTTATTACATGAAGGAATACTGCCAAATTCGGAGAAAATCGGTTCAGATTTAGATATAGTCCCCATATATATGTTACCCCCGATTTGAAATTCAAGCGCTGTAGAAACTGTATTTTATATCCGATCAGTAAGAAATTCGGCAGAAAGAGGTTTCTTATTACATGAAGGAATGCCGCAAAATTCGGAGAAAATCAGTTCAGATTTAAATATAGCCCCCATATATATATGTTACCCCAATTTGACATGTAAGCGCTGTAGAGACTGTGTTTTATATCCGATCAGTACGAAATTCGACAGAAACAGGTTTCTATTTTACATGAATGAGTATTCTAGGAAAATCAATTCAGATTTATATATAACCTCTATATATCTTCCTCCAGATTTGGTTACAAAGCGCTATAGAAGTTGTACTTTACTTCCGATCATTACAAAGTTCTCCAGAAAGATTTTTCTCAATTTAGGAACGAATATTGCTTAATTTTGCGATTATCGGTTCAAAATACATTTACATTTATTATTCCAAATTATTATCGCAATGACCCTTATCGCATTGTTAGGGAGGTGTAGGGTATTATATAGTCGGCCCCGCCCGACTTTCTGCCTTTCCTTACTGGTATTAGTAATAAATTCACTGAATGAAAAAATACCGAATTCAGTGGAAAGTCCAGAAAATAGAAATGTATACTTATAAAATTTCCAAATTCTTGTTTCATTGATATTGCATCACATTATCATATTGCGATTGTATTGGAGTGAGCAGCTGTAATTATCGCATACCGAGCATTTTTGTTCATGTATTTCCTATATAATACTTGCAAGATATATCAAAATATGGGCTGGGCCACGCCCACTGGTCCTATTCCGCCCATTTGAAAGCCAATCACGTAGACTGCTACCAGATACATATACGCAAAATTTCAACACTCTCGCTAACAAAATGAGCAAGATAATTCAATTTCAAAATTTGGCTTATATGGGCGGTGGCCCGCCCATTGGTCATATCCCGCCAATTTTTGGACCAATCACGTGGACTGTCACCAGATACATATCTACAACATGACAGCACTCTAGATAAAAAATTGTGCAAGTTATATCAATTTCAAAATTTGGCTTATAATGGCGGGGCCACGCCCATTGGTCCGATCCCGCCCATTTTCTGACCAATTACGTAGAATGCCACCAGATACATATACACAACATTGCAGCACTCCCGATAGCAAATTGTGCAAGATATAAAAATTTCAAAATTTGGTCATTGTGGGCGGGGCCACGCCTATTGGTCCGAACCCGCCCATTTTTGGACCAATCACGTAGATCGCCAACGGATATATATACACAAAATTCCAGGTCTCTCGCTAACAAATTGTGCAAGATATCACATTTTTTAAATTTGGCTTATATGGGCGGTGCCACGCCCATTGGTTCGATCCCGCCCGTTTTTGGATCAATCACGTAGACTGCCACCGTTTACATATACACAAAATTCCAGCACTCTCGCTAACAAATTGTGCAAAATATCTCAATTTCAAAATTTGGCTTATATGGGCGGGGCCACGCCCATTGGTCCGGTCCCGCCCATTTTTTCACCAATTACGTAGAATGCCACCAGATACATATACGCAACATTGCAGCACTCCCGCTAGCAAATTGTGCAAGATATCAAAATTTTGTCTATGTGGGCGGGGCCACGCCCATTGGTCCGATCCCGACAATTTTTGGACCAATCACGTAGACTGCCACCGTTTACATATACACAAAATTCCAGCACTCTCGCTAACAAATTGTGCAAAATATCTCAATTTCAAAATTTGGCTTATATAGGCGGGGCCACGCCCATTGGTCCGATTCCGCCCATTTTTGGAAATTTCACATAATCTGCCATTAAATGCATATAAACAAAATTTCAGCACTATACCTATAATAGGAGCAGAAATATCGGATTTTTAACCTGCGATTTGTATGGGAGGTCCAACGCCCCTTTGTCCAATTAATTTTTTTTTTCTATATAAACCATCTCGTGAAAATTTAGAATCGAATAAAAAAAAAATCATCCAAATCTCTCCAGCCGTTCTGACGTGATGCCATTACACAGATGGACCGTTTCATTTTTATATATATAGATGTGGAAAAGCTTCTAATATAAACAATTATATTGTGTAATGAAATAATGAACTTTTTTGATAGTATTTGTAACTATTTTGTAAAATTTTTACATTATGTATAAACTCGAAAATGGTGTGCTAGCTAGTCTCAATAATGCCCTGGAGGCGCTGAGACAATCTACTGAATTGTATCTTTAATATTGTACATAATAAATAGAAAAAATAAAAAACAAATGAGAAATTATATCCCTTTTGGTAGAAGTAAGAGAATTTTAACAAAATTATGTTCCCCCACTATTGTGAACGAGTATATATCAGTTGCTGCGGGTTAAAGGTGTTACACATCGAAGGAGTGACCTAAGAGACCCAAACAATATTTATAATACTTAAATCCAGTTTGGGCCATTTTAAGTCATTTGAGCAATGTCCGTCCGTCTGGCTTGTGCGCAAAATATCTTTCGTTATGAATTGACTTCAAATGTGTTTATATTTTAAACATGTGTTTATATTTTTTCTATCTCATGGTAAGGTTAAATATGGACCACGATGAAACATTTCTTGGAGTACCTCCCCCACAAAAGGTGAAAACTGTGTGAAATATTGATTATTATAAATCTTATACGTCGACGAAAAAAAGCGGAATAAATGGCTGGATCATTTGAAGCAGTGCCAATTAAGTTCTGATATTGGTAAATTGTGAATAACGGTTATGTTACTCTCGAATCCAGGCAGGAAAGACAACCAAACTGCGAGTAGAGCAGAATCGTACAGGCCTATCTATCTTATATCGCCAGTAGCAAAGATGCAATAAGTGAGAAGTAGGAACAAGGCTCTCAAGTCGCTAGCCGGCAGCACTTGGGGAACAGATAAAGAAACCTTGTTGACCTCTTACAAAGCGATAGGCCTGTCACCGAATGTGAGCGAGACGCAGTGGAAGAATATTCAGACCTGCCAAAATACCGCCCTGAGAACTGCGACAGGGTGCCACCTCATGTCTTCTGTGGACCACCTACATGAGGAGACGAATATCGTACACACAATTGGACACCATTTTTTGCTGCCGAAGTATTATCAGCTTGGTTGCTACCTTCCCAGCCATCCCAATCACCATCTTTTGGATAGCCTTCCACTTCCCTGGCAGATCAGGAACGACCTTCATGATCTAGAACGCGAGGTCCAACGCTACAAGAGAGCTTAACAGGCAGGTCTGGCTCACATACACTCGGATGCATTCGCCTCGGAGGAAGAGGAATTACCATGACAGACAACAGTACTTTTGGCTCAATTAAGATCAGGATGGTGTAGCCGCCTCAATTCATACTGGGCAAGGATTGATGGCACGTCGAACACATGTCCCGGAAGCAGCCATCTTCCTTGGCCTGGAAACAAATACAACAGAACCCACTACACAAAGCGAATAAACACAACACCTACTGGACAACAAACACAAAAACTAGAATGGAAATAGATTGGAACCCCCCATGGCTAGAGACGTGTTGGCAGACCTGCCAATCAGAACTTCAGGACACAGTTGTAGTAATATAAGGCGTATGTGAAATAAAAAAGACGATTGGAACAACTTTTTAGCGACCCTATGTTCCTTATAGGAATTACAGGATTGTTTAAGTATATACCTCACAACAGTGAGGGTATAAAAACATGATTTTATGAAATGTTCTTATTTTTTCTAAAGGTTATAATACCGCCATCTAACCAATAGTTTTTTAAATTTTGCATTGTTTTCTTTGTTAGGAAGTTGGCTTTTAAAAAATGGAATAAAATATTTTTTTCCAATTTATATTGTTGAAGTCACAACAGCAGATAAGCGACTTCATCGCCCCCGCATCAGATTAGGAGCCGTACCATGACAACAACGCTGCAAATCACACTCTCTTATGGCAACGCCGTCATAGTTGCATTTTAGTTAGTTCACAACTCAACAAATAACGTGGCACACTGACAAGTATAATTACATTTTAAATGTAAAAATAGGCCGTTTAACCAACTGAACTTTCTTAGTTTTTTTTTTCTTTTTTCTGCCATCCCATCCTATCCTAGCAATCGGTATATATAAGAGCCAGGTATATACCGATTCCTTTTCTTATTATCTTTCTTGGACATTTTGTCTTCAGATGTTCCCACTGAGACAAAAGTTATGGCTATTTGCCAATAAAGCAAAAAATGGACCAACAGAAGCGAAGCCGCCGAAAAAATTTGCTTCAAATAACTTTTACAAAGTATAAGAATTGGTTTCTACGAATATATTCTTCTTTTGGGTGTTACAAGCAAATACCCAAAGTCATAATGCCATTTACACATTGTGGTATCGGGTATACCTATGAGAAGATCTACGCCTTAAAGATTGATATTGGCCAATAATAGGATAAAATACCATCTGGCCACATTCGAGCAGTGTGTGACGAACAGACCCGGGGCTATTATTCACGCTAAAAAAGGCAACAGCGAACAATAAAACAAGTTTCTAAAATTTTGGAATGTTTTTTTGAAATAACACAGAATGTAAATTGAAAAAATTACAGTATTTTAAATTGGTAAGACTATTAATGCTGACCCGTATAACGATTTCCGGTAATTGTTATGAATCATTTGGGAAAACACAATAATTATCTGGGGCACAGCAATAATTACATTTACTTTCAGCTTTTCCAAAACGACTTAAAACTAGTTAGTTCTGTTTCTTTCGTTATTTATAGAATATTTTTAGTCATTTTTAATTCTATTTTGATTTTAATCCACTATTTTCTACCTTCTGCACATTCATTTATCACTACATCTCCATAGCAGGGAGGAGGTGTCTCAGGTCGTGGAGCAGATGGTGAAAATTCCCGTGGCTCTGGACTGGAGGGTTCGGCAGAATTCTGCCGATCTGTGTAGTGTTGACTGAGGCGATTGTTAAACAAATTACTGCGACTGAGACGTCTAATCAGAGTGGCAGTGTTTTGATTGATGGTGCGATAATATTGGCTACGAGCCGGACGGCCAAACAATCGCGATAGAAAATTCTCCGCCACTGGGCCTTCATAGCGGACGACAGCTGTTCGTTGATGGGGAGGAGGGCCGGTCCTTCGCCTAGGCTGTCTTCTTATTTGAGGCGGTAGTTGTTGGCGAGCTAACGGCTGTCCAGTTAAATCACTAGACTCCGGCTCTGCAACTTCAATAATGTGATCTAAAAGTATTTCGTAAAATAATCGAATGTTGAAGAAAAATTCTAGTGTTTACAATACCCCTTTTCTTTGCCTCAAAACAACTTTTCACACAAAGAGCACAGATCAATATACAAATAACACAGGTTATGCCGCATGCTGCTCCCAGGAAGAAGGCAAATTTAGCTTCACTTGAAACGAATGAATCCATGGAATGTTTTTCTTGCCAAGCAGTGTTGAGGTTTACCAAACATTTGCGATAACCTTGGCAGAGTTTGTGCTTACTTGCATCACACAGAACAGCATCGGGGGCAAAGCGAAGCCACTCACTGGTGACCAAAGGTGGGTCACTAGCCTCAAAAATATCTCCAGCATCGTCGTCCTCATCCAGGTCTTCCAAATCCTCTTCGCTGTCTAACTGAAAACGCCACTGGTCAAAAACATTAGTCTCTGGAATCTGCAGGTGGTCTAACATGGTCATTTTTTGGAATTTTTCAACTGTAACTCCCCCGCGAATGGGAGCTATTAGCTCTAAGTTCGCTTGGCATTGATCCAAAACAACGTTTACACCTCGACTTTGTAGTTGTTGCAATTTTTGTTTTATTTCTTGATTACATTGCAAAGCATTTCCCGATAATTCAAGAGTTTTCAAATTCTTTAAGTTTTGAAAATCCTCCACACGTAAAGTATTTAAAAGATTTTGCGATAAATCCAATACTCGAAGATTAGGTAATTCGGCAAAAATAGAGTCATGGATGAAATTCAATTGAGAATTTTTCAAATTTAGCTCGGTTAATGTAGAGCTCTTTAGCAAAGGTTTTAGAGAAATCGACATGAATTTGTTGCCCTCCAAATTGAGTTTATCCAGATGAAGATTCCTTTCGAATAAACGTTCGTCGAGATACTCAAGTCGATTGTTGGAGAGATCTATGTCCACAATGCGTTTGAGATGAATAAAACTATCTAAATCTAAATTTTGAATGGCATTGTGGGAGAGATTGAGATATTTCAAATGATAATATTTCTGAAAAAGAAAAGCAAAATGAAAATTTAAAATTGAAAAAGCACTAGCACTATTTATAAACATCATAAATACCCGGAAGGAATTATTGTCTATAGCGGTGATCTCATTGTAGCTCAAATCCAAGATCTGCACCACCTTGGGCGCTTCCACTTCAGCACTTATAAGCCTTTTAGAGCTATAAGCAAAAAATGATTCACAGTAGATCAATAGATAGAAAAAATAATAATGTTTTTATTTTTATTATTATCTCACCTACATTGCGCCCTATTGAGTTGCAGATATAAATCACATTTGCAAAATCTTGGACAGACATTAAAGTCTCCTTTTATTGTAATAGTTAAACTCAATAGACTAATTAAAAATATTGGGTTTTTAAGTAACATTTCCCTTTGTTTACACGTTACATTGGATAATTTTATTTTTTCACGTAAAATTTTACAATTTCACTTCGTTTATTTTGGCTCGGATTCGTTTCGAAACTGATTTCATTCTTTCATACCGTTTGAGGTCTGCGTTATTTTTTTTATTTCAATTTCGTCGGTATTGTCTTGTATGATTACAAAATATGACTAAAATCTACGGTGTTATTGTGCTGCTTTCAATGAGTAATTGTTATCAGTTGACTGAATGAAAGAAAAAAAGCATTTGGTTCGGTAAGAGTCAAATTGTAGTTGCCCTACTTTAATTCAGTCTCTAAAATGAGTTCTCTTCTGGAAATATTTCTTTAAAGGTTTTCAAAAAGCAGCGCAAAGAAATGTTAGCCCCCGTAGCCGTCTTTGGACATACCGCAGATGAGAAAATCGTTAAAAATGGCCGAAGGCCGGTCACGCAAATGAACTTTGGTGCGCGTAGCTGTCTTTATCCATAACCCCGGAGGAGAAAATCGTTAACCCCAGTCGAATTCGTTATTTCAGATTGGTGGTTAATTAATCGTTGTTTGGACTTATTTCACTTTTGGGAGTCTAATTTTTTCTAACTGAAATGACCCCCAAATATTGTGACTTATTTCATTTGTCCCTTTGGCTTTTTCACTATTTAATTTTGGGACTTATTTCATTGGTATTTATTTTATTGGGACTTTTTATACCCTACACCACACTGTGGTACAGGGTATTATAAGTTTGTTTCACGGCAGATGTTTGTAACACCTGAAAATAAGACAGCTAGACCCACCTTAAAGTATACCGATCGACTCAGAATCACTAGCTGAGTCGATTTAACGATGTCTGTCCGTCCGTCCGTCCGTCCGTCTGTCCATGTAAAGTTGTTCGTCGACTACAGGTCGCAATTTCACTCCGATCGTTCTGAAATTTTGTTTAGAGTATTTCGGGGCTATTATGATCGCTATTGAATTTGGTTGAAATCGGTTCAGATTTAGATATAGCTCCCATATATATCTTTCGTCCGATTTGGCCCTTTAGTCCTATAGAAGCTGTATTTTACATCCAATCGTTTTGAAATATAGAATGGTAGAGTTTCTTGATCCATGAACCAACATTGCCGAATTTGAAGAAAATCGGTTAAGATTTAGCTATAGCTCCCATATATATGTTTCGTCCGATTTGGCTCTTTAGTTCTATACAAGCTGTATTTTACATCAAATCGTTTTGAAATTTAGAATGGTAGAGTTTCTTGATCCATGAACAAACACTGCCGAATTTGAAGAAAATCGGTAAAGATTTAGCTATAGCTCCCATATATATGTTTCATCCGATTTGGCTCTGCAATCGTTTTTATACCCTACACCACACTGTGGTACAGGGTATTATTTAAGTATAAAATGTCCCAAAAGTAAATATGTAAACAATTTATACATGAATTACAAAATTTATATATCAGAGTTATTCAATATTACGAGAGTGGTGTAGGGTATTATATAGTCGGCCCCGCCCGACTTTAGCCTTTCCTTACTGGTTTTCAAAAATTTATTTGCTAGGAAATATATTTGTATAATATTTAAAAGTTTGTGTTCCAAATATATTTTCTTTCGATTCAAACATATCAAAAAAGGCTAATTTGTCCCTTGTACACGCTGAAAAAATATCGTCTTTGTAATATATTGTCCTAAACATATTCTGCTTGAAATATACATATGTTTAGGGTACAATCCAAATAAATAATATTTGACACACACAAATATTATATGTTCGGGAGGATATTGTTTAAAACAAAAATATGTTTCCATGCTAATATTTTTCTATTTGGAACTAATATTTCCGCAACAAAGATTAATTTGTATTTAATTATTTTGGCAATGTATCATTGCCTTAATTTTTTTTTTTTTTTTTTTTTTATTATTTCTTTATTTGCAATCTATTTACAATATAAATATTAAGCAAATTTAATAATTATTTTAATAATGACAGAGAGTTTAAGTTCAATTGAGCTTAAACAAGATCGAAGTTGATACATTCTTAGATTAAATTAAACAAATAAATAAAATTACATTTGAATTTATCTAAAAGGGAGATCAAGTATGTGGGTTCGTTTGAGTCTTCTTGTTTCATCACTATCATCTAATAAAGTTATCGCTAATACATTTGGATGTGTACTAAGTCTGTTGAGGTAGTTAGTAGAATATCTCTTGATTTCTTCTCTTATTGTAGGAATCTTTAGATCGTTGTGTATGTTTTTATTATTAACGAACCAAGGAGCATTGACCAATAATCTTAGGGTTTTAGACTGATACCTCTGCAATATTTCAATGTTAGAATTACTCGCTGTTCCCCAAAGTTGGATGCCATATGTCCATACAGGTTTTAGAACTGTTTTGTAAATCAGTATTTTGTTTTCTAAAGAAAGTTTTGATTTATATCCAAGCATCCAAAATAATTTTTTAGTCTTCAGGTCCAGTTGTTTACGCTTGTTTTTAATATGTTCTTGCCATGTCAAACGTCGATCTATCTGAAGTCCCAAATATCTAACGCTTTCAGATTTCGGTATTGCAACTCCATCTAAAAACACAGGAGGGCAATCATTTTTCCTGAGACTATATGTAACATGTGTGGATTTATTGGCATTGACTTTTATATTCCACTTTTTTAACCAACTCTGCATCATATAAAGATGTCTTTGTACCAAATCGGATGCCTCAGTATCGGATATACTCGATGCTAAAATCGCAGTGTCGTCTGCGTATGTGGCAATTGTTACGTCACTTCCTGTTGGCATATCGGATGTAAATAATGTATATAGTACTGGGCCCAAAACGCTTCCTTGTGGGACACCAGACTTTATTACTCCAATATTAGAAATTTCATCATTTAAATTTACATAAAATCTTCTATCTTGAAGATAAGATTTAATAATCAAATAGTAAGGGGCTGGAAGCATTTGTTTCAATTTGTATAGTAGTCCCTCATGCCATACTCTGTCAAATGCCTGTTTTATATCTAGGAACACACCACAGCAATAACGCCTATTTTCTAACGTCTCTCTTATCACTTTTATAACCCTGTGGCATTGCTCCGGTGTTCCGTGGCTATGTCGAAATCCAAACTGATGCTCTGGCAACGCATTTAAAGATTCAAGTATAGGGAAAAGTCTTTTCTGAAATAATCTTTCAAATAATTTTGAAAGTATTGGTAATAAACTAATTGGCCTGTAAGAAGAAATCTCATTCTCGGGCTTATTAGGTTTTAACACCATGATTATTTTGGCGTATTTCCACTGAGTGGGAAAGTAAGAAAGTCTGAATATTGTATTGAAAAGAACTGTGATGTATATTATTGCTTTCTCAGGTAAACATTTTAATACTTTCGCGTCGATGTTATCGTACCCAGGCGATTTCTTGCAGTTCATCAACTTCAATTCTTTTTTTATCTCACGAACTCTGAATGGCTTAATTGGTTTTGACATTTGACATGCAACATCAAGAAAATCAATTATTTCTTTCTCATCAGAAATAGAACAAGTCGAAAACGGGGAGAATGTATCTTCCAAGAATAATTTAAAAGCTTCAACCTTACTTTTATCCGATCTGCACCAAGATCCAGCCGAATCCTTAATTGGAATATTCCTTTTTTGAGGTCTTTTGATGTACTTTGTTGCATTCCACAAGTTATGATCGTTTTTTCCTGTTGGGCTCAGATTACTCAAAAAATTGCCCATATATTCATTTTTGATTTCCTTAAGACGTTGGTTGAGATTTCTCGATGCTCGGTTAAAATTTGTTTTGTGTAGAGGTTGCCTTGTTCTTTGCCATATTTTTCTTAGGCGACGTTTAATTTTTATGAAATTTTTAACGTCCATCGTTACCTTAATACTCGAAGTGACTACCCTTTCTTCCGGTGTAGCTCTAAATGCTGCTTCGTGAATTAATCTTGTAAAAGACTCAACAGCATCATCCAATTCAACACTAGTTTTTATTTGAATATTTAGACTCAAATTATAATCGATGAAATTTTTGAAACAATTAATATCAGTTTGAGGCGAAAATAATCTTAGTGATTTGTTTCTTAGGCTATGGGTGGTTTTGTAGTTAATTATAATGGGACTATGATCCGAGCTGAGATCATCGCTGCCTGTGATGTCGAAACATGTGTTGGAAATACCGGAAAACACAACAAAATCGAGTAAATCCGGGATTTTAGCGGGATCGCTGGGCCAGTAAGTAGGTGTTCCTGTAGATAGTGTATGATAGTTGTTCTTTATAACACACTTGTACAACTCTTTTCCTTTGGGATTTGCTAAGCGCGAACCCCACCAAGGGTGTTAGGCATTAAAATCCCCACCGACGATAAATTTGTTGCCCAGTTTTTTAAAAAAAATTTCAAACTCGTCGCATTTCACATTAAATCTTGGAGGGAAATATATTGCATATATAGATACATTGCTGTTATCGCATTTAAGCTTAACGCCCGCCGCTTGCAAGAATTTTTCTGAAATTTGTTCCTCTATTTCATAATTAATATTATTTTTTATCAAGATGGCAGAACCTGCATGTGCTTTGTTATCTGGATGGTTAGCTGTTATTATGTCAAATCCAGGTATACGACAGAATGATTTGTTAGTCAAGTGGGTTTCTGATACTAATAGTATATCTATGTGATTATTTTTAAGAAAAACTTCAAGTTCGTTTAAATGGTTGGAAATACCATTGGCATTCCATACTGCTATTACAAGATCTAATTGCATAGCTTGTTCATTATTAATGACATCATATTGATTAATGTATTTGTTAACTCAATTTGTTTGTTGAGCATACTTTCAATCTTCTGCAGAAGATTGTTATGATTAGGTTCATTAATAGAACCTTTTATTGCTTCAGAGTATGTCATGTTAGGTAAATTTTGATGACTGCGAAAGTCGTTGTTATTTACAGCATTGTAGCTTACATGTATGTTATTGTTTCTGTTACCACTCGTTCTCTTCTTTAGCATATTCTGATATACCATACAACCTTTGTAGTTTGCTGTATGACTCTCTGAACAATTAACACATTTAGGAGGGACAGAGTGTATTTTTGTGCATTCTCTGGTTGGATGTTCTAAACCACATTTCACGCATCTGAAAGATTTTTTGCAATAGGACTTCGTGTGTCCAAATTCTTGGCATCGGAAGCACTGGACAACATCATCAAAATGTTGAGGGGGTTCAATCTCGATAATTGCATTATCGAACGATTTCAAAGTATATATTTCGTGATTGTTTTGGCTGGGATCTAAATCGACAAAAAACATTGGTAATGGGAACTTAGAGCGGCGACTGATGACATTCCTAACACTTCGTACTTGGTGTCCTAACGTAAGTAATTTTGCCTTGATATCTGAGATTGGGGTAGAATGGTGAAGGCCCTTGATTACAACTCTGAATGCTCTTTCCTGTTTAAGTTGATATGTGTGGTACGATTTTTTCGACTCTTCAAGAAACTTAATAACCTTGCGATATGATTCTGTTGTTTTTATAATTACCCTGACTTGACCATCCCTTAAAGCTTTGAACGAGAATAGATTTTTATCAATAATTTTGCACAAACTAGTCACCATCTTTCCTATGTCGTCCACATCCGGGATGAAAATTGGTGGTGGTTTAGGTGGATCTGGTGGGTTTGTTGCTTTATTGTTATCGTCTTCATCTTTTCCATTAGTAGCAAGGCTTTCAAATCGATTTTTGGACGTCGAGGGTTCATCATCATGATTAAATCGTTTTGGTTGGAAGATTTTTGGGGATCCAGTATGTTTCCTCTTCGTTGATACATGCTGCCAGTTGTCATCGTCATCATCAGTTGTGCTTTCTTCACTTAAATGTACACTATTGTTTAACATACTAACAATGCAAATATTTTTGCTATGTATGAAACGATATTTGTGTATCAAGTGTGCGTACTTGCGTGCACACGCACTTAATGTTCGTTCACTGAACCGTTTTTTGTCGCTAATGCGTTTGTTTGTCACACAATTTGAAAACGTATTGACAATGTTGTTGTTGTAATGTTGTTTTGAAAGAAAACGAAAGAATTGTTTAGCGCAGAGTACGTGTTGTCGCGATCACTGTCGAAACGAAACTGATTGCCTTAATTTAAAGACAAGTTTTCAAAAGTTCAGAGTGCATTTTTTGTATAAATTTTATAAGTTTGTAAAATTCAATTAAATCATAAATCGTATAATCGTTTGTAACTATAAATTGCATTGATTGATTGAAGCGATGTATTGCAATATTAATGCTAAAGTTATTTTAAGTAATAAAGTTTAACACGAAATCTAGGAAAAACTAACTAAAATTCGAAAAATTCAGAAAAGTTTTAAAAATCTTTTTTAAAAAAAAAAAAAAAAAAAAAAAAATATATTTGGAAAACTTCTTAAACAATAAATTTGTTTGTGTGTAAACATATATTTTATTTATGAATGTAAGTTTGCAAATATATTATGTTCTAATATATTAATATATGCGTTCCAAACAATTTTTTTTGATTTTCAAATAAAATTTATTTGTTAACAAATATATAATATTTAAAAAATTCGTTTCCAAATATATTTACTTTCAAATCAAACATATCAAAAATGCAGATTTTCCCCCGTGTAGGATACTAGATTTGATGCATACATATTTGTATCGAGTACCTCAAAATAAGACGAAAAATTAACGTCATTTTATCGATATCTTGACTTTATATCTTAAAAATCTTAATTTTATAAAACTTTAACATCCTATAACTAAGCGAGATATCGATACAATGTCTTTTAATTTTTCGTCTTATTGCACGTAGAAAAATCGCTTTTTTTGATATATCTGAATTGAAAAAAAATATATTTGGAACACAAATTTTTAAATATTATATATTTATAAGCAAATACATTTTATTTGAAAATCAATAAAATATATTTGGAATGCATATATTAATATGTTACAACAAAATATATTTACAAACTAAATTTCTCAAATAAAATATGTGTTTAAATACAACTAAAATTATTGTTAAGAATTTCTCTATATATATTTTATTTAAAAAAGATTTTTCAAAACTTTTGCTGACTTTTCGAATTTCAGTTTTAATTTTCCTTGGTTTCGAATTATACTCGTACCTCCCAGTTATGATACCAAATGCAGCATTAACTTCTGTTTTAAATCAATCAGGAATCCGATTGTTGTCGGAATCGGAATTGAAACCGAGAAAGAAAATAACTTTGGTGTCACAAAAGGTTATTATTTTCGATTTCAATTCCGATTCGTTATCTTTTTCTCGATTTTAATTCAGCAATCGGATTCCACAACAACCCTGAATTATTTCAAATTCCTGAGCATTTTTACGAATATTAAAAATTTCTAAAAAGTTAACTTTGAATAACTGAAAAATGTAACCCAATTTAGGTATTTTCTTAATACTTAAATGGGTATAAATATTTGTTTCGGAAATAATAGTTCCAAACTAAAAACATATTGGAATGTAAACAAAGATTTGTTTAGAACAACATCTTCCCAAATGTTTAGAGTGTACCCTAAACATATACATATATGTTTCATGCCAAATATATTTGGGACAATGTACTACAGAAGCGATTTTTTTCAGCGTGTGTGATATAAGTCATCAGATCGAGGGGTCTCGGATATTATACTCCACCGTCATTACACTGGGGGCAATATTTTCAAATTCGGTTAAAAATTAAAAAAATGTGGATTATATCTACATATCTGAAACATTAAGTTCTGGAAAAACTTCAATGCCAAAAATTATTTCGAAATCGTCCCGTAATGTCGAAACCACCCATAAGTGGTTATTAAATTAAAAATTGCAAAAAATTTTTAATATTTTTTGCATGAATAAAAAAATTAAGTCCTTACATGTTTTTTAATATCGTTCGAACTTCAAACTATTTTATTAACCATTGTTTTATGCAAAAAAAATTAAGTAATGGCAAAAATACAAAATAGTAAAAATTTACGTTAATGAAAATAACACGGAAAATTTATCAATTTATCAATTTTTTGAAGGTTTGAAGGTAAAAGTAATCAAATTTGAGCCATTTTTTAAAAAGTATAAGTAGTATCACATTCTTAATTACAATCTCGATTGAATAATCATAGAGGAATTCCAACGAATGGGAAGTTTTTCAAAAAATTATGTGTAAGATTTAGGGGTTATTTTTTGTTTTCGACAATTTTTTTTAAAGATTGCCAAGAAAAATTTATTTTTTAAATTTTAACTTCAGATAAGTCGATATATAGCCGAGCTATCGATAATAAGCCCCTTATTATTATCGATATCCAAACATGTGGTCAGATCGTCGTTGGATATCATACTCTTGTCGTTATGAACTTTGCTCAGATGTACTGTGGATACCTGATCTTTCATTTAAAAATAAAAATCGTGTTTTGGTATAAATCACGAATTGCCACTAATTCCATCTAACAAGTTGATTGATGCACTCTTTACTCGATAATCCACGCCTAAATTCGTAAAAAATCATCATACGAAAATATTCACTGGTTAATTCATTAATTTTTGTACCGAGATGAATTAATTAAAAATATCAGACTACTTTTGCCACAATGTCTCAAATTTGTTAAATTTGGCCGGCCAACGTCGATCATTTCTATGAAATATGAAATTTATACATATATATTTTTAAAATAGGCATTGTTTTCTTCTTTAGCTTTAAAAAAAACGGAGCAAAATATTTTTTGTGATTTTTTTAAAATATTTATTATGGTTTTATGGCAAAAAACATATTTTGTGAACAAAAAAATAAACATTTTTAAATTGTTTTAAAGAAAGTGATACTACCAACATTTGTTTCCTCATAATGTTCTTTAATCTAAAGGGAAACACGGCTCTATCGGACTAATACCGAAAAATATGGTCCAAAAACTAATGCTAACTTCTATTAAAATGGAAATTATAAAAAACAGAAATTAAAAAAAACTTAACCATAAAATTTTTGTTTGTTTTGGTTTCATAAAATAGTACGCTTCAAGATACCCAAAAAAGGTTTTAGGTCTCGGACACAAAAAATGTTTGTTGCATAGTGTTATGAAACATGTTGAGTTTTCATAAATATATTGAGGGAGGACCAATAGTAATTTTTCAAGAGAAATATTATTCTCACAGACACCAACCAAATGTATGCATGGAGGTGAGAAGCTTGGAGGAATAGGCTGTTTTGAGGTAGATAATACTACAAGTTCTTTGAACTGAATCGGGTACTCCGAAGTCTAAGAAACCGCCACTGTATTCAACATGGCCGAAAAAGGTAAATATTAAACCAGTAAGGAAAGGCAGAAAGTCGGGCGGGGCCGACTATATAATACCCTACACCTCCCTAACAATGCGATAAGGGTCATTGCCATAATAATTTGGAATAATTGGTAAATGGGTAGAAACATATTATCTAATTCTGAAACGATAATCGCTAAATTAAGCAATATTCGTTCCTAAATTGAGAAACATCTTTTTGGAAAATATTAATGATCGGAAGTAAAATACAACTTCTATATATGGAGCTTTAATATAAATCTGAACCGATCTTCCCTGAATACTTATTCATGTAAAAAGACCTCCTTCTGTCGAATTTCGTACTGATCGGATATAAAATACAGTCTCTACAGCGCTTACATGTCAAATCGGGGGTAACATATATATGGGAGCTATATCTAAATCTGAACCGATTTTCTCCAAATTTGGCAGTATTCCTTCATGTAAAAAGAAACCTCTTTCTGCCGAATTTCGCACTGATCGGATATAAAATACAGTTTTTACAGCGCTTACAGGTCAAATCGGGGGTAACATATATATGGGAGCTATATCTAAATCTGAACCGATTTCTTCCAAATTTAATAGTGTTCATCCATATAATCAGAAACATCTTTCTGCCGAATTTTATACTGATCGGATATAAAATAAAGTTTTTACAGCGCTTACATGTCAAATCGGGGGTAACGTATATATGGGGGCTATATCTAAATCTGAACCGATTTCTTCCAAATTTAATAGTGTTCATCCATATAATAAGAAACCTCTTTCTGCCGAATTTCATACTGATCGGATATAAAATAAAGTTTTTACAGCGCTTACATGTCAAATGGGGGTAACATATATATGGGGGCTATATCTAAATTTGAACCGATTTTAACCAAATTCAATAGGGATCGTCCTTGGGCCAAAAAAAAGATATGTGTAAAGTTTCGTCGAGATCGGACCATAATTGCGACCTGTACTTTGATTACAAGAATACATGCACAGACAGACAGACGGACAGACGGACAGACAGACAGACGGACAGACGGACAGACGGACATAGCTAAATCAACTCAGAAAGTGATTCTAAGTCGATCGGTATAATAAACGATGGGTCTGTTTCTTCTCCTTTTGGGTGTTACAAACAAATGCACAAAGTTATAATACCCTGTACCACAGTGTGGTGTAGGGTATAAAAAACACAGAGTTTTCATAAAAGTTTATTTGGCGACCTATAGTGATTTTTTACAAGGAATATTTTTTGTCGAATACATCACCAAAAAAATCCATCGATTTCAACGACTTTTGATATATTATAATTTTTGGAGGGAGATTTTCAGTGTCGAAAACGGTTAATGCCATTCGTTTCAGCGGGTCGAAATTATACGGGGTGAATTGTTTTGATCGAGGACATATTTTGGTGCACACACAGTGTTATTTTGGAAACAAATGATTCCTATCCTTGCTTTACCAAACTAGAGCAACAATTTTTATTGTTCTAGCACTAATGACTTTACATTGACGGTGGTGCTAAATTCATTAATTTTTATCCGATTTTAGCTTTTTAAAACGTTAAAATTAAGGTTTCGCTATGAAAAATAATTGGCTTTTTATGTTAATAATGTCCAAATAAAATTTGACGAGTTGATTAGTTGAACTAAAAGTATTTCATTACTGTAGCTCATTCACAGACTACTGATAAGATAAGACTAACTACGTCTAAGGCACCAGATATACTCATACCTTGCGATGAGTAATTTTTGTTGACAGTTGTTTTCAGAAAGCATTGTCAGTACTACAACTGGGGAAAGTAATTCAGTTCTAGTAATAGGGCTAAGTAAATACCTAGTTAGAATTGGTAAATAAGCCATCTATTACACCATAACTATTTAAATAAGCTCAATCTATAAATACGCATTTGAGTTGAGTTGTTACATACATACAACTCAGCACACTTTTTGTTATCTTTATCTGTAGTCGGTTTGCAACAGTTGTATGGCATAGGTACTGAATGCTCTTTGGGCGATAGCTCACCAGTATTCATTCTGATAAGATAAGCCATTGTTGTTCTCTTTCACCTGCACTGATTGCACTGACTTTCTATAAAGAAAAAACCAGTAAGGAAAGGCAGAAAGTCGGGCGGGGCCGACTATATCATACCCTACACCTCCCTAATAATGCGATAAGGGTCATTGCTATAATAATTTGCAATAATTGGTAAATGGGTAGGAACATATTATCTAATTCTGAACCGATAATCGTTAAATTAAGCAATATTCGTTCCTAAATTGAGAAACATATTTCTGGAAAATTTTAATGATCGGAAGTAAAGTACAACTTCTATAGCGCTTTGATACCAAATCAGGAGGGACATATATACGGATGTTATATATAAATCTGAACCGATTTTCCCTGAATACTCATTCATGTAAAAAGACATCTTTCTGTCGAATTTCGTACTGATCGGATATAAAATACAGTCTCTACAGCGCTTACATGTCAAATCGGTGGTAACATATATATGGGGGCTATATCTAAATCTGAACCGATTTTCTCCGAATTTGGCAGTATTCCTTCGAGTAATAAAAAACCTCTTTCTGCCGAATTTCGCACTGATCGTATATAAAATACAGTTTCTACAGCATTTACATGTCAAATCGGGGGTAACATATATATGGGGGCTATATCTAAATCTGAACCGATTTTCTCCGAAATTGGCAGTATTCCTTCATGTAATAAGAAACCTCTTTCTGCCGAATTTCGCACTGATCGGATATAAAATAACATTTTTACAGCGCTTACATGTGAAATCGGGGGTAACGTTTATATGGGGGCTATATCTAAATCTGAACCGATTTCTTCCAAATTTAACAGTGTTCATTCAAATAATAGGAAACCTCTTTCTGACGAATTTCATACTGATCGGATATAAAATAATATTTTTACAGCGCTTACACTTCAAATCGGGGGTAACGTATATATGGGGGCTATATCTAAATCTGAACCGATTTCTTCCAAATTTAACAGTGTTCATTCATATTATAAGCAACCTCTTTCTGCCGAATTTCATACTGATCGGATATAAAATAACATTTTTACAGCGCTTACACTTCAAATCGGGGGTAACATATATATGGGGGCTATATCTAAATCTGAACCGATTTCTTCCAAATTTAGCAGTGTTAATTCATATAATAAGAAACATCTTTCTGCCGAATTTCATACTGATCGGATATAAAATAAAATTTTTACAGTGCTTACACTTAAAATCGGGGGTAACGTATATATGGGGGCTATATCTAAATCTGAACCGATTTCTTCCAAATTTAACAGTGTTCATTCATATTATAAGCAACCTCTTTCTGCCGAATTTCATACCGATCGGATATAAAATAACATTTTTACAGCGCTTACACTTCAAATCGGGGGTAACATATATATGGGGGCTATATCTAAATCTGAACCGATTTCTTCCAAATTAAGCAGTGTTAATTCATATAATAAGAAACATCTTTCTGCCGAATTTCAGACTGATCGGATATAAAATAAAGTTTTTACAGCGCTTACATGTCAAATCTGGGGTAACATATATATCTAAATCTGAACCAATTTTAACCAAATTCAATAGGGATCGTCCTTGGGCCAAATAAAACATATGTGTAAAGTTTCGTCGAGATCGGACCATAATTGCGACCTGTACTTTGATTACAAGAATACATGCACAGACAGACGGACAGACGGACAGACGGACAGACGGACAGACAGACAGACGGACATAGCTAAATCAACTCAGAAAGTAATTCTAAGTCGATCGGTATAATAAACGATGGGTCTATTTCTTCTCCTTTTGGGTGTTACAAACAAATGCACAAAGTTATAATACCCTGTACCACAGTGTGGTGTAGGGTATAAAAAACAAAGTGATAACATGCTCCCTCTCTTTCTTCGATTAAATAGCAACATCTTCATTTCTCTTGACGTTATGTTTTCAGCTGTTCATACTCTACACCGTAATTGATTAAGTATGTATATGTCAAAACAATAAGACTTTATTAAACATATGGTCGTAGAGTTGCCATAGGCAGACATTTATTGACATTACTGGTAGTAGGGCCATAGGTAGATAAATAAGAATAAGTAAGAAATTTCAATCGGGTAAACCGACTAATGGTGAAAGGCCAATGCAAGCGAAAAGCGTGTCAGAAATGTTGAATTTTATTCAAATTCTCCGCGCCGCCGCTTGTTTTGGCATTGCCAGATTAAATTATTCTCAATCTTACACAATCAACTTTTATTGAAAACAACCACATGTTTTGTGTACGGGCAATTCTGAATTCGCACCGCGACGCATGACGCGTGCATTGGCCCCTCACCAAAAGGTATATAAATAATGCACTATTATATTGACTAATATTATGCTGTTTAATTTTGGTATGTCTTGGCTCTTTTTGTACGGAAGGTACTAAAATGGGTGTGGTGATAACTTAAATTTTTAATAGGACTGTAGGAATTTTAAAAACTTTACACAGTGCAAAAATTGTGAATATTTTTATGCATTGGTATTCAGGATATAAGCACGTTATGTAAATACTATAAAACCATTACACTGTACAACAAGTACTTGTATGCACTGCTATTTAAGTTACAAGCTGTTAACTTTGGTGCAAAGTAGTCCATTTGTGTAGGAGATATCAAAAGAGGCGTGTCAATAACGACCACTGTAAAAGCATTACACTGATATTAAAGCTATAAGCAGTTACATTTTGGTACAAAACCGCCATTGTGGTGGAGGTACTATGAGGGGTGGACCAATATAACCCATCTTCGAACTTAGCCTGAGATAGAAACAAAATATTACCGCATAACAAATTTGAAGTCAATCGGTTACTCCTTTCGAGTGTTATCGTGCGCACCAGCCAGCAGAAAGACGGACGGGCATTGCTAATTCGACTTAAAATGGGAAGATGTAGTTCTAAACAAATCTTTGTTTCCATCCTAATATTTATACCCTACACCACACTGTGGTACAGGGTATTATAAGTTTGTTTCACGGCAGATGTTTGTAACACCTGAAAATAACACAGCTAGACCCACCTTAAAACATACCGATCGACTCAGAATCACTAGCTGAGTCGATTTAACCATGTCTGTCCGTCCGTCCGTCTGTCCATGTAAAGTTGTTCGTCGACTACAAGTCGCAATTTCACTCCGATCGTTCTGAAATTTTGCAGTTTAGAGTATTTCGCAGCTGTAAAAATCCCTATTGAATTTGGTTGAAATCGGTCTAGATTTAGATATAGCTCCCATATATATATTTCGTCCGATTTGGCCCTTTAGTCCTATAGAAGCTGTATTTTACATCCAATCGTTTTGATATTTAGAATGGTAGACTTTCTTGATCCATGGACTTACATTGCCGAATTTGAAGAAAATCGGTTAAGATTTAGCTATAGCTCCCATATATATGTTTCATCCGATATGGCTATTATTTAAATATAAAATGTCCCAAAAGTAAATTTATGTAAACAATTTAAACATGAATTACAAAATTTATATTTCAGAGTTATTCAATATTACGAGAGTGGTGTAGGGTATTATATAGTCGGCCCGCCCGACTTTAGCCTTTCCTTACTGGTTTTTATATGGGGCTATTATTTACGAAGCAAATATTTAATTACATTTAAGTATTCCAATTAGATCAATACCCTAATTTTAAGACAAGTTTTGTGTTTCTCAGTAATTCAACGTTAATTTTTCAAAAATGTAAAATGTTCGTAAAATTCCTTTATAATTGAAATGATACATTGCTTGATGGATTGGTAACAAATGACGATTTGGAATGAATAGAAATTAATAATTAGTGCTTTTAAAACAAAAATGTATTGCTACGTTTGTATGTAATTTTAAATTGTAAGGTTTAACTCGGAATCAATGAAAAATGAAATTCGAAAAATCTGCAACGTTTTGAAAACTTTTTTTATACAAAATACATTTGGAGAAATTCATTAACAATAATATTATTTGTATATAAACACATATTTTATTACTCGTATTGGTATTTCTTAAGCCATTCAGGCCTTTGGTAATTCTGTAAATAAAAATCTTTTTATTACATTTGCCCAATGTTTCGAAAATTTTAAGTTGACTTCATCATGGGGGGTTCGTCTATTTAAATAAATTTTTACTTTCGTTCCCATTGCATTCAATTTCATATATTTCAAAGTATTTTCAACGTTTGAGGATTTCTGTTGTGAATGAGGATTTAGCTTATTTTTCACGTTTACAATCAAATTGTGGATTATTTTTTTTTGGTAAAACCGTTGTCTGTCAATATATTAATTATTTCATTAGTGTTTTTGGCGTGAAATTGGTCGTCGCTTAGTGAAAAAATTCCCTTAAAATAAGTTGTCAACAATTTCGCCAAACCGAGTATTGGGTTATACTACCCGTTGGTAGTAGAAACGAACCTATACTGTCAAGTCCATGTATATTATTTTTTTTAGTTTTAGAAAAAAAAACTAAGTAAGCTCCTATCAATTAAATTCTACAAATTCAATAGTTATTGAATTATCACAGGTTAAAGTTAGAAATTTCGATTTTAAAATAAAAGTTTAGAAGAAAAAATCTAATCGGTAACTGTTTAGCTATAGATAACTGCCTTAGTAATCCATTACTTCCATAGTTATCGATTATGGAAATTTAACGTGTATACTAAGGTATTAAAAATATAACATTTTTACCCCATTTTTCGCATTTTTTAATCAATCATGAGCTCAAAATAATAAAAAATAAAATAAACAAAGATTTTTCGAATAATATTTGTTCTTTAGATTTTTTCTGCGAATCAAAATTCTAGACAACTACAATTCTCGTTTACGAGGACTGAAATTTCTTTTTGTCAGAACAAAAAATTGTTTACGCAAAATAAGTTTCTGTCACAACAAACAAAATTTCAGTTCCTGCAAACGAGAATTGTAGTTGTCTAAAATTTTGTTTCGTAGAAACGAATTCCGTTCTTTGCGTTTAGGAGAACAACGTGTCGTAGTGGTTTTGTCCGTACCAGGCATACATCTCTCCCACTGTTTTCCCACTAAACTCGTACAGTTATGAACACTTGTAGATAAACGGGGCAAGGCTTTGGAAGTTGATTTAAATATCCCTCCCCTTTTCAACGAATTTGATTTTCTATCAATTGGAGTATTAACCCACAATATTAAAAAAATAAATCAAAATTGGAGGCCCGGGACGAGATAGAAGTTCAGAATAATTGTTTTTTTTCCTCTGTAATGGTTTTTTTATACCCTCACTTTAGTGGTACGAGGGTATATATCGAGCCCTAACCGCCAAAAAAAAACTTAACCGACAAAATTATCGATTTTCGTTTTTTGATGAAAATCGATTAAGAAGCGTAATTCCCATCACCGGTAAAAATTTCGTAGCTGACAAATATACCGTTACGAAGAAAAAGACAAAACAAAAATAACTCAAACGACATTTACATTTTGTTTACAAATTTCCTGACCGCGTAGTGCCGTTTAAGTTAAATTTTCATTCTGAATTTTATTTGAACGGCATTAAAAAAGTTACCATTTTTGCGTCGATTGTTTGATAATATTAATTAAAATGGCATCTGGTATACGATTTCGTTGAGTTTGGCCAGATTTGCAACACATATGTGATGTGTCCAATAAGAAACAAATGCAAATCATTTTTGGCTGCTTTTTCCTAAATATGATATTTATAACCAACACCCCCAATGTGGCCCAGGGTATTATGGTTTGTGCACTTTTTCTAACACCCAAAAGGAGAAGAGATCCATAGTGTAATATACCGATCGACTTGGAATTACTTCCTGAGTCGAATTAACCATTTCCGTCTCTAGATGTATCGTTGTAATCAGAGTTCTGGTCGTATTTGTGGTCCGATCGTGATGAAATTTAGCAGACGCCCATATATTTTTACCTCCGATTTGGCATCTATGCGCTATATAAATCAAATCGGTTTTTGTGGCGTTAAGGAGTCAAATCTAGAGGGACCTTCGTATGGGGGCTATATCAAAACATGGACCTATGGATACCGTTGCTTATGTGGAGGATACCGGGTATAAATAAACCCCAGTTGGCAACTTTCAGCTCGATCAGTTGACATTTGTGTTCTTTATGACGTTAAGAAGTAAAATCGGGGAGATGCCATATATAGGGGCTATATCCAAAATTGGACCGATATTACCCATTTTCAATTCCAACATACCTGACGATATATTAAGTATATGTATCAAATTTCAGCCACCTAGCTCAAGTATTATAGATTGTAGCGTGATTACAACAGACGGACGGACGGACGAACTAGTCTTACACTTTTACGACGAATAATAATATATATACTTAATGGGGTCTCAGATCAATATGTAGTGGTGTTACAAACGGAGTGACAAAATGATGGTGGAGGGTGGGGGTATAAAAAAGATGCTAATGCATATTTCTATGCGATTGTGTTTAACTTAACCTACACAAATACATCGTTTCAGCTTGCTACAATGGCAGCGAAAAAACCTTAAGTAACAAAAATTTTACTTTTTTGTGAAAAAAGACTAATGCAACGATTAATACTAATTAATTACTCCAAAAAAAGCTCAACTTGAAAAGTTCATGTTAATACCTGCACTGAGTGTAGAGAAAACTAAAAAAAATCTTCTCCTGAAAAATTTACTTTTTGTTGGTTAAGTTTTTTTCGCTGTTAGGGCTCGATATCATTTGCTACGGGCCAAAAGGAGTAATCTAAGACCCTAAGTATGTTCGTCGGATATTCTTTTTGGGTCATTTTAAGTCGAATAAGAAATGTCCGTCGGTCCGCCTGTCTGTCTGCTGGCTGGTGCGCACGATAACTCTCGAAAGGAGTAACCGATTGACTCCAAATTTGGTATACGGTAATATTTTTTTCTATCTCCGGCTAAGTTCGAAGATGGGCCATATTGGTCCACTCCTTCTGGTACCTCCCTCACAAAGGGTTAACGTGTAGTGAAATATTGATTCTTTATTAACTTCTATACTACTTATTAGAATCTTCTGATATTCTACACATTGTACGAGTATTATTTTATTAGACGCCATCTCCTCGAGAAAAATGGGCGATGTTGCCAAGCCTCTTTTGGTACATATGGACCATTTTGCATCAAAATTTAAGTGATTATAACTTTTACACAAATGCATAAAAATACTTGAAATTTGGTACAGTATAATGTGTTTGTAGTGCCTATAGTCCGGTAAAAAATGGGCATTATTGTACAGCCTCTTTTGGTACCTCCCACACAAATGGACCGTTTTGTACCAAAAGTTAACGGCTTATAACTCTAATACCAGTGCATACAAATACTTGACATTTGAGCCCTCTATGACGTTAAGAAGCCAAATCAGGGAGATGCTATATATGACAGCTATATCAAAAAATGGGTCGATATTGCCCATTTTAAATGTTAACTGCAGCTATAAAAAGAATCTACACCAAATTTCAGTCATCTACCTCAATTATTGTACACTGTGACGTTATTACAACAGACGAATAAACGGACGGTGCCTACTGTCCTGTGAAAAGTGGGCGTTATCACCACGCCCATTTTTGTTCCTCCCACACAAAATGACCAAATCATACACACAAACGCTTAAAGTTCGGCACAGTGCAGTGTATTTAAAGAATCTACTGTTTACGGAAAAATAGGTGTATTTGTTAAACCCCTTGTGGTACCTCGCTCACAAATTGACAGATTAATTAGTGTAATGTTATAAATTACATTACTCACAAAGTGAGGGTATACCTTCGTTGGTTTATCCAACTGAAACTTTCTTACTTGTTTAAGTTAATTTTAATGCTACAAAGCATAAATAATTAAAAATAGAAAATTTTCTTTCTTAAAGAATTTTCCGTGCACTTTTCTTAAAAAATATTCATTTTATCTTTAACAATTTATTTCGGTCACTTTTCGCAGAAATAAAAATATAAATTGCGATATCTCAGAATCCATCTAATTTTTTTTCCTTAAATTGTTAATAACAAATGGTCCATATGTTCTCTATCGATGGTGTAAATTCATGAGTGGGTTCAGAAGTTACAATATAATAACTGAAAATCTTCACCTTCCATCTAAAGTTGAGCGGAGTCGAATTATTAAAATGTATTCATAGCAATTTGGAGTTGTAACAGGTGGCGCAAAAGTAACCTTTCGATGTTTTTTGTGCCAAAGTCACCGACCGATTATTGGTCAAATAAATAGTCAGCAATATTCCGCGTTCTGGAGCAGTGTAGCGTAACATTGTTTATTAACGTGTATTTCGCATGTGTTTACTACACAAATGTCAACATTAGGCATTAGGGGCCAATCGCAAAATTTATAGCATTTTCTAATAGGAGGATTACTTTTGCGCCACCTTGTAGTAGTTAATAAGAATATGGTGAAAAGATTAACTCAATTCCTTTGGAGATTTAAACCTAAAAAATAATGGATCTTATTTTTTCCAATAATTTTTATATACGATGTATATATATATACATGATAGAAATCCTCTTTTTTTTTCTTTTCAGAAACTTCTAGTTTTTATTTATTTTTTTTTGTTTTTCAATTCTGTACACCACCAATTATTTTATAAAAATGACAACTTTTCAGTTCAACTTTTCCCTTTTATACTTTTTCAGGTGTACAGATCTGACGTTATATTCTTTATGACAAAAATTTAAAAACTCTTCAAACTGAATTGAGCAAAGTATTTCCCCTTTGCTCTAACACGGCCATCCTGTAAAATCATCGCTCTCGATGAATTCAAAACTTCTTGTTTTCAAAACAATCATTTGTTTATTACAGAAAGAACAATCTAAAATCACAAGAAACCAAACAGTTTACAGAAAACACAAATTCATTATTTCAAATTCCACAGCAGTAATCTGTCCCCTTGTACAATCAACCAACAGATATCCAGAGCTGTAAACAAAACCATTATTTCAGATGTTACTTCCTGAATCGAATCTCGGAGACAATCTTAAGCTTGTTTGCAAATCAACACCTAAAGTGAAAGTCATGACTCAGAGGCAATCTTATGCTTGTTCAAAATTTCGACACCTAAACTGAAAGTTATGACTCAGAGGCAATCTTAAGCTTGTTCAAAACTTCAACACATAAACTGAAAGTTATGACTCAGAGGCAATCTTAAGCTTGTTCAAAACTTCAACACATAAACTGAAGGTTATGACTCAGAGGCAATCTTAAGCTTGTTCAAAACTTCAACACATAAACTGAAAGTTATGACTCAGAGGCAATCTTAAGCTTGTTCAAAACTTCAACACATAAACTGAAAGTTATGACTCAGAGGCAATCTTAAGCTTGTTCAAAACTTCAACACAGAAACTGAAAGTTATGACTCAGAGGCAATCTTAAGCTTGTTCAAAACTTCAACACAGAACCCAAAAGATATGACTCAGAGACAATCTTAAGCTTGTTCATGAATTCGATTCTTATTGAATAGCGAATTTTGCAAAAAAAAATTTACCTTATATTATTTACCAACATCCTTCTCGTCTTCATTCTCATTTAAAGGCCGAATCACCTCTCTTGCTGCAACAATACAAGTTTTGCAGTTTTCCTTCTTCAACTTATATCGATCATTGGGAAGGACACCAACTATTTCATAAGGACCACGATAATATGGCTGTAACTTCGATTTGCGCCTCTGGTTACTACAATAGACAACCTTTTGTCCAATTTTTAATTGAGTTGGTTTGCATTTATTTTGATCAAATCTGATTTTCATTCGAGTTGCATTTAACTCTGCTCGTTCACTGGCAAGCTTTCGTATTTCTTCTACATCGTCAAATTGTGGCTCAATTTCGAACTCTGCCAAAAGTGCACTAATATCTGGAGTCCGTCCCGATATACCTGTTAAGACCTTCAACGGAGAAAATCCAGTTGTTTTATTAACCGTTGTATTAAGGGCTAGTTGTACACGACTGATATAACCAGTCCATTCGCCACATTTTTCTAAATTAGTTCTCAATAAGTTAGCAACAGTGTCCACATAACGTTCCACTTGGCCATTTGCTCTACTAGCACCAGGAGCAATTAAATGATGTGTTATCCCCAACGACATGCAGAAGTTTTTAAACTCAGCACTAGTAAAATTAGTGCCTCTGTCACTTACAAGTTTGGCTGGAGCTCCAAATAGCATTACATAGTTATTAAACATTTGAACAGTTTCCGCAGCTGTAAGGGTTTTACAAGGGAATAAAACTGCAAATTTTGTAAAAGCATCAATCAAAATGAAAATATAACGATAGTCTGTTTCGTCAAATGGTCCCATAAAATCAGCATGAACCACATCGAATGGAATTGGCTTCTTTTCTATTGGGTGAAGTTCACACTGTTTCTTTCCAGACGGCCTTTTAGCCACCAGGCAAATTAAACAAGAATTCACAAATTTCCTGACATTTTTAGTCATATGTGGCATCCAAAAATGCTCTCGCATCTTCATAAGAGTCTTTTCCCATCCGACATGACAGTTTTCCTCATGGAAACGTCTCATTAATGACAATCGACATTGTCGGGGTACATAAAGTTTGTTAGTATTTTCCAGTTTCTTGTATAACAATCCGCTTTTGAGTTTGAACTGCGTTGATGTGTTGGTATCACCACTTTTAATTTTCTCTATGATTTCTAATGTACCTGGATCATTTTGCTGCTCAATATGTAACCATGTTTCGGACAAACTCTCAACTTGATAACAAGATTTTGTTGGCACATTTCGGCTAAGGTAATCTACATGTGATAAAGTCTTCCCTTTTCGATATACAATCTCAAACTCAAAATCTTGAAGAAAAATCCACCAACGAGCAACACGAGGAAGTAAATTTTTCTTTTCTTTTGTTGCCTTTAAAGCGTTACAGTCAGTAACCAACAGGAACTTAAGACCGATTAGGTAATGCCTAAAATGTTTCATTGCATTTACCACCGCAAGTGTCTCCAACTCATAACTATGATATTTTGCTTCATACGACTTAGTTGCCTGACTATAATAAGCAACTACATGCAATCTTCCATTAACTCGCTGAAATAAGATAGCTCCATATCCACTCGCACTTGCATCCGTATGCAGCTCTGTTGGAAGATCAGGATTAAACAATACTAATAATGGTCGAGTTGTAAGTTGTTCTACTATGTAATCTTTCGCCGCTTGACATTCATTACTCCATACAAATTCCGTATTATTCTTAGTCAATGCCGTGATACAGGCAGTTTTTGCAGCAAATTCCGGTACGAATTTCCGAAAATAATTCGCTAGCCCCATAAATTGACGTATTTGCCTAACATTACCTGGTGTCGGGGAACTCACTAACGCATCAATTTTGGTCTTGCTTGGTCGTATACCATCTCCGGACACTTCTCGTCCCAAGTATTCAATAGTAGTTTGAAGAAATTTACATTTATCCATGTTCAAAGTAAACCCACTTCCAACTAATGCCTTGAGTACAATATCAAGCTTTTCAAGACCTTCATCAATGGTTTTCGATGGTATCAACACATCATCCATGTATACCAAAGCCAATTTGCCTCGTAACTCACCCAAAGCCACGTTTATAGCCCTCTGGAAAACTGCAGGTGCATTAGCGAGACCGAATGGCATACGCAAATATTCATAATGTCCATCGGGTGTGACAAAAGCAGTCTTTTCTATAGAATCCTCTGCAATTGGAATTTGGTGAAAACCAGATGCCATGTCCAATGATGTAAAATATTTATTCCCCGACAATTCATCTAGTTGATCTTCTATCCTCGGCAAAGGATAGCGATCTTTCACAGTGATTTTGTTCAGTGCTCTAAAATCTACACAAAGGCGATTCTGTCCATTTTTCTTCTTGACAAGAATCATTGGGCTCGCAAAAGGTGAGTGACTCTCTCTTATCATACCATTATTCATCAAATCTGCAATAATTTCCTTTGTTATCTGTCGTTCACTGTGTGCCATCCTATATGGCCTAAAGAAAATATTGGCATCTTTCGTTAAACGTATACTTAGAAATCCTGTAGTAACCATTGCCGTAGGAAAACCCGCTATAAAGTGTTTGGAGTACTTATCCAAAATAACATTCAGCTCATTTGCACGAGTCTTTGACATACTACCAGTTGTGTCAACAATATTCTCGCTTTTGAGACAAAAAGCTGACTTACTGCGATGTAAGTACGATCCATTGGCAGTAACCGTAATCGTAATCGTAGGATCTTTCAAAATGTCTCTTCCAATAATAATTTCATTTCGTAAATGTTTTTTATCAATCAAATAAAGGTCAACCTCAACAATAAGATCTTCAAATTCTGCATATGTTTCAAGCCTCTCGGATAGTAAAATAGGTTCTCTCCCAATACCTTGCACAGACAGTAAATTTGTAGTTCTTTTTGCAGGTATTTTGTCAGCAATGTCGGATCTTATCAACGAACAATCAGATCCCGTGTCGAGAAGACAATGATATAATTTTCCCTTGATAACCACTGGAGTGTAATTATCTGATACCAACGAAATCTTGCATAGATTTATTTGTTTTCGGTCAGCTCTTTCTTTAGCCCAGCAGGTTTTTTCTTCGTGTCCGGATTTTCCACAAAAGGAACACTTAAATTTGGTTTCTATGGGTTTGCTTGGTATCTTCTGCACAACCAATTCGTTTGTCTTTTGTTTTTCCGTGCAATTAGCTCTAATATGACCCTTTTTGCCACATCCATAGCAACGTTTCTCATCCTCTACGAGCCTACGTTTCAATGGATTAGAAAGCCTGTCTTCTTTTTCAATACTGGATACTGGCTTATTCTCTTGCAAACGGCGTGTTATATTTTCTACCTTTCGTAAAGGCTTTTCTCGTATCGAAGACAAATGACTCATCAAACTTTGCGCAGTTGATGGCATAACAAATGTAAGAGAATTTCTCAAACTCACCTCACTAATGCATCCGATGACAATTTTGACCATTTTGTCTTCTGGAATTTCAAAAGGTACTTGATTCATTTGACAAACCTTTTCCATTACGAACTCCGTATAGGAAGCATATTCATTGCTTTCTGAGTTGGCAACCTTCCTGAGTTGTGTAATAATGTCCGTACCATTAGAAAAAGCGTGTATCAAAGAAGCACGTAAATCCGGCCAGCTATAAAGTTGATATCCGTACTTGTTGAACCATAATTTTGCCCTCCCAAGCAGAGAAACTTGTATTCTAGGCAAAATGTCAAAATTCTGCAAACCGTCTCGTTGTACCCTTGCATCAATATCCGTGCACCACTTGAATCTGACCTCTTCGACTGGAGTCATCTTCAGTCATCTTCCCAATAGAGTGTGGTGTAGGCTGAATTTATCCCACTTCTGATGATAGAAATCCTCTTTTTTTTCTTTTCAGAAACTTCTAGTTTTTATTTATTTTTTTTTGTTTTTCAATTCTGTACACCACCAATTATTTTATAAAAATGACAACTTTTCAGTTCAACTTTTCCCTTTTATACTTTTTCAGGTGTACAGATCTGACGTTATATTCTTTATGACAAAAATTTAAAAACTCTTCAAACTGAATTGAGCAAAGTATTTCCCCTTTGCTCTAACATACATATGTAATATAAATAGCACACAAGTATCAATAATGTTGTTAATAATTGTCGTAAACTTCCAAATAAGCATTAAATCTTCTTGTGTTGGTCCGATTTCATCCACCTTAGAGTAATCGCTCACCATTTGGCCATTAAAGATATATTAAGAATCTCTTGCAGTTTATCTCACGCATCTAAAGTCCATTGCACTTTTAGTAATTTTTTTAATCAATATTCTCTCATGGATTATTTATAACCACTTTACAATTCCAGAATCAATAACACTCCTCCAGTCTGAGACAGCATCCATTTGCCACTCTGCCATGAGATGAAAAACCAAAAGAACTTAATCTTGAATCTTGAACATTAGCTCGGCCCAAAGATTAATGTTGGAATGACATGGCACGTCCCAAAAAAGAGGAGATTTTTTCTACTCTACAAAGTGGGAAAAAAATGAAACCTAAAAGAGAAAAACAACACCGCAAAAGTACAGAAAATCCTGAAATAGGAAACTAAATGAAACCACAAAATACTAACCACAAATGCAGCGAATGACGACGACGGCGGAGGATGGTGGTCGAGTGGAACGCCCCCTCATTTCAAGTTGAAAGCAATTGAATTTTGTGGCAAACTAATGTGGCATTCAGGAATGAATGGATAGACTGACTAATGGGATAAAATAGAAACGATATCGTGGATGGAGTGGGATGAGTCGGCATGGGACGACATGAGATGAGATGGAATTCGCGATGGCATTATTACGAATACACAAATAGCACAAAGCAGTAATGTTGTCAGTAGTAGTAAATACATACGACTAAAGACTAAATTCAAATGGATGCATTCATGGCGTTGCCGGTGTCTGGCAAGCACGGAGTGAGTGGATGTGTGTGACTTTGTGTGTGTGTGTTTGCAGTTGTTCATAATGTAGCAGCAATTGCTCGCGTAACGGAAATGAAATACTTCCTTCCGTTTTTGCGGCTTAAAGCGTACTAAAATGTTCAACAACGAATTGATATTACCGCACCATTGCCGGGCCGGAGCTCACCCGCGCCGCAACTTAGCCCATCGCGGCCATGCAATAGAGACATTAAAACGGACATGACGCTTTAAAGAGACAAAACTGTGTGGCATACCACATTCCATTCGTACAGGAAAACGTCAATGTATTAAGACCAGTCCACATTGCTGATTACACTATACGACACCAAAAAACTTTTTTTGTGTAGATTGAGGCATACTATTTTTTTACGATTTCATGGAAGATACCGCCAGAAAGGACCGTGGTATCCTTTAAATTATAAAGGCAAGGAAAATCACGTAGAAAGTACTAGCAAAATCGTTAAAAATTAAAAAAATTTTAACAAAGAATATACAAAAAATTGCTATAATTTGATACTAAGTCTCCCAGCAAAATTTCCCATTACCAAATAACCTGACGGGTAAGCTAAATTCAAATCTAGTAACTGCTTATAATTTGGCCTCCCTTCGAATTATTTTTACACATGCATGTCATTGGAGGAAAGTGCTTCCACTCAAGCATACCAGAAGCTGAAAAATAACCACTTACCCCGACGCTTACAATTATTAAAAAGTAAGCCTGGACGTAAGTAATACTTTTATGAGTGTGTTTGTGGGTCGTAGATATTTCCGAGTTGCTTCTGCTTGTTCACCACCATCAGTGGTGGCATGCGGTGAGAAAGTAGAAGAGCGTAAAATTGGGAAGAGCGTAACTTTGGGATGAGCGCAACATTGGGTAGAGCGTATAACTGTGAGGGAGTAGTTATCGATTGTTGTCGTCATATGACGAAAAATTTCATTTGCCGGGAGGTGGGATTGACTCGCGACCTTCTAGTTTCGTAGTTTAGCATCACAACCACTGGCCTACCTCGCGATTCGTAGAACAATCGCTTAATAATCAAGTACAAAAATATAACCCATCAAACTCTTTGTAAGTAAATGACGTTACCACTTGATATCTCAGGTAATGATATCTCAATATCGCCAGAATTACTTTCGGTATATAAATAACGACTAACTAAATTAAAACAAAAATAAGTTATTATTAAAAATCTAGTTTAGAGAATCTAATTTGAACTTATAAACTTTTCTTTAAATGATTTAACTGAATACCAACTACAACGTATATACGGAAATCATTTAAGTAAAAATCATTTAACGAAAAATTTATAAATAAAAATAAGATTTTCTAAATTAGATTACAAGCAATAACTTATTTTTGTAATTATTTTGTTAGTCGTTATTTATTTACCGAAAGTAATGCTTGCTATAATGAGATATCATTACCTGTTAATGCAGGTGGTAATGACATGTACTTACCAAGATTTTGCTGGGCTAAGTTGATGTTCCCACTTCTTCTTTAAAAATGTATATAAGTTCTATGAATCTCCATTGATAAATAAACAATACACTATTCCTTCGCCAGTACAATTAAATATTGACATCATTTTCTAGAGGAAACATACTTTTTATACCCTCACTTTAGTGTGACAAGGGTATATATCATTTGCTACGGAAAAAAGTGTAACACATCGAAGGAGTGACCTAAGACCCCAAGTATGTTCGGCGGAAATCCGTTTTGGGTCATATTAAGTCGAATGAGCAATGTCCGTCTGTCTGTCTGTCTGCTGGCTGGTGCGCACGATAACTCTCGAAAGGAGTAACCGATTTACTTCAAATTTCGTATGTAGTAATATTTTTTTCTATCTCCGGCTAAGTTCGAAGATGGGCCATATTGGTCCACTCCTTCTGGTACCTCCCCCACAAAGGGTTAGAATGTTGTGAAATATTGATTCTTTAATAACTGCTATTTTACGTATTCGAATCTTCTGAAATTCCACACATAGTATTAGTTTGTTAGTCGCTATCAACTCGAGGAAAATGGGCGAAATTGCCACGCCCGTTTTGGTATCTCCCACACAAATGCACCATTTTGCACTAAAAGTTAAAAGATTATAACATTAATACCAGTGTTTAGAAATACTTGAAATTTTGTACAGTGTAATGCCTTTATAGTGCCTACAGTCCAGTGAAAAATGGGCGTTATTGCCGCTCCCCTTTTGTTACCTCTCCCACAAATGCACCATTTTGCACCAAAAGTTAACAGTTTATAACATTAATATCAGTGTATACAATTACTTGAAATTGTCTACAGTGTAATGCTTTTATAATGCCTATAGTCCAGTGAAAAATGAGCGTTATCACCACGCCCCTTTTTGTACCTCCCACACAAAATGGCCAAATTATACCACAATTTAATATCTCATCGTTAATATACCAGTCCATATAAACGGTTACAATTCGGCACAGTGCAATGTATTTAAAGTATCTACTGTTCAGTGAAATATAGGTGTATTTCTTAAACCCCTTCTGGTACCTCCCACAAAAATTGACAGAATAATTTGTGTAATATTCAATATTACATTACTCACAAAGTGAGGGTATACCTTAGTCGGTTTACCCGACTGAAACTTTCTTACTTGTTGTATTTTCGTTTGTTCGTTTGACCTAAATAAGTCTCTAAATCGTTATTAAGTGAACAGAAGTGAGGTAATAATTCTTATTCGTTTGGAATAAACTATGCCTCTTGAAATTGTGACCGAGGATGGGGGGTATATTTATTTTGTCACTCCGTTTGTAATACCATTAAATATTGATCCGAGACCCCATTATGTAGGTATATAAATTATTAATGGTCGTAAAATTCTAAGACGATTTAGCCATGTCCGTCTGACCTACCGTCCGTCTGTTGTAATCACGCTACAATCTATAATACTTGAGCTAGGTGGCTGAAATTTGGTTCATATACCTCTTATTTCAGCAGGTATATTGGGATTGAAAGTGGGCAATATCGGTCCAATTTTGGATATAACCCCATATATGGCATCTCCCCGAACGTCATTGAGACCACAAATGTCAACTGAAAGTTGGTAACTGGGGTTCGTTTATACCCGGTATCCTTCACACGAGCAACGGCAGTCATAGGTTCTTGTTTTGATTTAGCCCCCACACAAAGGTCCCTCTAGATTTGATTCCTTAACGCCACAAAAACCTCAAATTTCAACGAATTGGGCTGAGTTTATTAGTACCCGTAACCATTCACGTGCGATCCATGGCGGAGGGTATATAAGATTCGGCATGGCCGTACATAACGCTTTAACTTTAAAAATTCCTGTTACTTTTTTTGTAAATCTTGTCTCCTAACGAAGAAAACAATGCCAATTTGAAAAAAAAACTTTGTATAAATTATGACCAATACTGTAAACGTAACGTAAATTAAAAGAAAAATTTTTCATATATTTTATTTTGGCCATTTTGGGAGGTACGAAAAGGGGTGTGGCAATAAAGCCCATTTGTATCCCCTCACCTTAGAGAGTAGGGTATATATCATTTGCTACAAGCCAAAAGTGTAACACATCGAAGAAGTGGCCTAAGACCCTAAGTATGTTCGGCGTAAATCAGTTTTGGGTAATTTTAAGACATTTGAGCAATGTCCGTCCGTCCGTCAGTCTGTCTGCTGGCTGGTGCGCACGATAACCCTCGAACGGAGTAACCGATTTACTTCAAATTTGGTATGCGGTAATATTTCTATTTCCGGCTAAGTTCGAAGATGGACCTATTGGTCCACTCCGTCTAGTACCTCCCCCCACAAAGGGTTACTTTTGGAGAAATATTGATTCTTTAATACCTTCTATATTGGTCCACTCCGTCTAGTACCTCCCCCCACAAAGGGTTACTTTTGGAGAAATATTGATTCTTTAATACCTTCTATACTACTTACTCGAATCTTCTGAAATGTCACACATAGTATTAGTTTGTTAGTCGCTAACACGTCAAGAAAAATGGACGAAGCGTCCACTCCCTTTTTGGTTCCTCCCACACAAACTGACCATTTTACACCAAAAGTTAACAGCTTATAACTTTAATACCAGTGCATATAAATACTTGAAATTTTGTACAGTGTAATGCTTTTAAGTACCTAGAGTCCACAGAAAAGTTGGCGAAATTGGCACGCCCCTTTCAGTACAAATGCGCCATTTTGTACCAAAAGTTAACAGATTTTAACTTTTATACTAGTGAATACAAATACTTGAAATGTTCTACGGTGTAATGATTTTATAGTATCTAGAGTCCAGAGTACAGTGACAGTTATTGGCACGCCTCTTTGGTATCTCATACAGAAATGGACCATTGTGTACCAAAAGTAAGCAGCCTTTAACTTTAACACCAGTACATACATTAAAGTTATTAAATACAATTGATAATAGTTTAATTAAGACAAAAAAATAAATAAATGTACGAATATTTTTTGGGACTCAAAGGTGAGGGGATTTATAAGTAGGTTTACCCGACTGAACTTTCTTATTTTATTTTATGGCTTTTCTCACTGTGGAGTTGAGCTGAAGATCAAAGAATTCCTTCAAAGTGAAGGAAGGTATTTTTTGAATAGTCCAGTGAAAATGAAAACGACCTTGAAATCCAACATCAACCAATGCATGACGTTTCGTTTTTAACTTTAACACCAGTACATACATTAAAGTTATTAAATACAATTGATAATAATTTAATTAAGACAAAAAAATAAATAAATGTACGAATATTTTTTGGGACTCAAAGGTGAGGGGATTTATAAGTCGGTTTACCCGACTGAACTTTCTTACTTGTTATATATACTATGGGTACAAAATATATATACACTATACAACATTTAAAGTGTTTGTTTGTGCAGAAGCGCCCGTTTGTATGGGAGGTACCAAAAAGGACTGTAGGTTCTATAAAAATATTACACTTCACATAATTAGCCGTTTACTTTTTGTGCAAAATGGTCCATTTGTATGATAGGTGCCAAAAGGGGCGTGGCAACTTCGCCTATTTTCTCAAAGTGATAGCGACCAAGAAAAAATATTGACATATACCAAATTTGAAGCCAAGCGGGTAATCCTGTCGAAAGTTATCGTGCGCACCAACAAGACACACAGACGGACAGGCTGGCGGACATAGCTAAAAAGACTTAAAATGACGGTTGAGTTACACTTTTGGCCCGCAGCATCTGATAGTGTTGATTGTTGACAATAGTGGGCGTATAAAAACCGAATTATATTGAAATTCTCTAATTTCTACCAAAAGTGCCATAATTTCTATTTACATATATCAATAGATTTTCTTCAAATAGGCATTGTTTTCTACATTAGGATACTAGCTTTCAAAAATTGCAACACACGAATTTTTGCGAATTTTTTTCTATTTTTTAAGGTACTGTTTTTTTTAAATCAAATCTAAATTGTTCTTATTATTTTAACGACAGTTACTAAACTTTTGTTTCCACGTGAAAGTGTCATTACTAACATTTGTAGTCCTAATAATTTTCTTTAACTAAGAATGTATCCCGGCTTTATCATGCTTATACATCAAAACCAGTAAGGAAAGGCCGAAAGTCGGGCGGGGCCGACTATATAATACCCTACACCTCCCTAACATTGCGATAAGAGTCATTGCGATAATAATTTGGAATAATTTGTAAATGGGTAAGAACATCTATGTGTGGATATATCTAATTCTGAACCGATAATAGCTAAATTATGCAATATTCGTTCCTAAATTGAGAAACACTTGCTGGAGAATTTAGTAATGATCGGAAGTAAAGTACAACTTCTATAGCGCTTGTAACCAAATCATATGTATATCTGAATCGATTTATAAACCTCTTTCTGTCGAATTTCGTACTGATCGGATATAAAATACAGTCTCTACAGGGCTTGGATGTCAAATCGGTGCTAACATATTTATGGGGGCTATATCTAAATCTGAACCGATTTTCCCCAAATTTGTATTGTATCTAAGTGTATCACGAGACTACTCTCTGTCAATTTTTGTGCAAATCGGTTCAAAAATGTTGCTTATACAGTGCATATATGCCAAATCGGAGGTACATATATATGGGAGCTATATGTAAATCTGAACCGATTTTAACCAAATTCAATAGGGATCGTCCTTGGGCCTAAAAAAAGATATGTGCAAAGTTTCGTGGAGATCGGATCACAATTGCGACCTGTACTTTGATTACAAGAATACATCTACAGACAGACAGACGGACGTAGCTAAATCGACTCAGAAAGTGATTACAAGTCGATAGGTATAATAAACAATGGGTCTATCTCTTCTCCTTTTGGGTGTTACAAACAAATACACACTGTGGGACAGGGTGGTGTAGGGTATAAATATAGTCTTAATATTAAAGGCTCCTTCCAAGAAAAATGGAAATTTTAAAGAAAAATTTTTTAAAAATATAATTTACCATAAAAAAATTTTAATATTTTTTTCGTGTTTAGGACACCATATTACACCCAAAAAGTTTAGGCACAGCACATCGACAAAAATTTGAAGGGCCTGCTGCGGGGGGTGTCTCTAGAGTACTCGACCATAAGTAAGTTCGGCGGAAATCCGTTTTAGGTCATATTAAGTCATTTGCGAAATGTCCATCCATCCCTCCGACTGCATGACTGTTGCGTGCGATAAATCGCAAAATAAATCAATATTATTTATTCAAAAAAGGTTTAAAACCTTCTGACGTTTTCGAGTTTTAGTTTAAATTTTTCCTTGATTTTGCGTTATACTTTATAGTAAAAAAATGCATAAGAAAAGATTTTGTTTTACAGCACTAATTTTTAATTTATAAATATTGCAATTCATCATTTTTGTCAATCCATCAATGCAATTTATTGGCGTAGCGTCATATCGCCCAAAACCATGTATGTCATAGCGCCCAAAAAGCGACATATCGCCCAAATTAATTACCTGGAAATGTCATATCGCCCAAACGCAATGTCATAAAGCCCAATGACATTCCAATAAATATAAAATGTTGCAAAGCATAGCGTCACGGTGCAGTGGCGTACCAAAGTGCTTTGCGTGGCCGGCCGAAGGTATTAAAGATTTTCTCCTCTGGGGTATGTCAATAAACGGTTACGTGGACCAAATAGTGCGTGCGTGGCATGCCTTCGGCCGAGGTTAAAGATTTTCTCCTCTGTGGTATGTCCAAAGACGGCTACGCCAACTAAGGGGCCTTTGAAAAGATACCTTGATCAGCATAGCAGTCTTTGAACATACGCTAGAGGAGAAAGTCTTTAACTCGTCACGGAAGAACAGATTAGTCAACGTAGCCGTCTTTTGACAGTCCCCAGAGTAGATAATATTTAACCTTGGTCCGCGTAGCCGACTTTTGGCATTTCAACGATTCGAAAGTTGATTTAAAAAAATTCTCATGATACATTTTACATCGACAAGCGTGATGGACATTTGAAAATAAATGTGTTTGTAACTTTGGGCGTTATGACATAACTTTTTTTTTGGGCGAAAAAAAATAAAAAAATACCTATTGTTCAAAATGACAAATTGTTCAATGTCGATGGCATATTTCCCAAAAACCAAGATTTTCTACAACAACAACTAACATTGATATGACATACATGGTTTTGAACGATATGACATTGGGAGATATATATTTCCCAAAAACCAAAATTTTCTACAACAACAACTAACATTGAATTTTTTAGGCGATATGACATACATGGTTTTGAGCGATATGACATTGGGAGATATGACGCTACGCCAATTTATTTTAACCGAATTTCACGAATACCCTAAGAAAAAAATATTTGGATGAAAACATACTTTTTACAACAAAATGCTCCCAAACATATAATATTTATGTGTGTTAAATATAATATATTTGTAGTGTATTTTAAAAATATGTACAAACAGAATACAGTCTGGTTGCCTCTGCCGAATTATTTGCCAACCGAATTTTGGTAGTTCTGTCTACTATCATGCGATTCCATCAGGACAACCAACATTTTGGTTGTGGTACACTTCTGCTTCCATGTTGACAACAATCATATTTGGTTGCGCCAACTACAAAAATGGTGGATAATATTATTTGTTGCATGTAGCCACAACCAACTGTTTTAAAAAATTAGTTGTTCTGACAATTTGTCAGTCATATGGTACCGACAATTAAATAAAAACAGTTTTCAATAATTTCATTATATTTATTGAACAAAAAACCAAACAATTCATAACAAAATTAAAAACTCCCTATTACAAATTCATCACTATTATGAGATTTTTCTGTTGTAGTTACCAATTATTCGTTTCAATAATAATCTTTGGTCTATTGATACAATTTCTGTTGTCAAGAATAAAACATTGGTTGTCAAGACAAATCGATCATATGGTACTATAATGAAAATTTAAAAGTAGTTACCACAACTAACCGAGTGCCAATGAAAAAACCAATCTTAAATTGATTGATACAACCATCGATTTAGTTGCAAGCAATTTCATTTGATCGTATCCATGTTATTATTGTTGTTTCAACTGTTTATATATAAACACAACCGACTCACGGTGTATGCAATATATTTTTTGTTGCTAGTACTATTTTTTTATTGTTACAATCGAATTCCAACCAATTATTTTCCTGGGTGTATGTTTCAAGCTGAATATGTTTTGTACAGAAGCAATTTTTAATCAGTGGGTAATAACTAGACAGCGGAAATATATTCAATCTTTATTTGTCACCCGAACAAGTTCATAATTTAGTATTAGGATTCTAAATTTGATGCAATCTGCATATTACATATATGTGTTTTATATGCAAAAACTATGCAAGAGAATACGCACAACATACGCAAAATAGAATGTGCATATATTGAATGAAAAATGCATATGGAAATAAAAAAATTCATATAGAACTAAAAAAATTGTATATGCCAAAAATATGCATTGGCAAATTAACTGATTTGTAAACATAATTTTTTTAAAGATGAGAACTACCTTCGTACCAAATTTCAAGAATTATTCTTCAGCCGTTTGTCTGTTACGCCCTTTCAGAATTAAGGTAACAATGTACAGATTTTAGGCGACTAATATTGACGTATTGAAATTAAAAAAATGGCGAATTTTAAACATAAATGTGTTTGCATGTTTTTTGCATATGCACGATAATTGGTGTATATTTAATTATTTTTATTATCAAAAAATGTTTGTGTTATTGGTTTTTCCGTACAACCATCCAATAAAAATATGCAATTGCATATATTCCGATGTCTAGTAATAACTTATATACTATCTAGCCGAATTTAAAATTTGTATAATAATTCGTTCAAATTCATATGTTTGTGATTACGAGTATTTTATAATTATTAGCAGTGCTCTCTAAGCCCTGTAACAGCGCTGTGTAGACGAATGGTAGTTTGTGTCTGTGTGTGAACGGTCGAAGATAAAAGGATCAAAATCCATATTTGACACGTTATGTACTTTTTTGACACGTTCTTAGAATATATCGGTAGTAATTCAACAACCAACGGCTGTAAATTCCTATAAATGCAAAACTATGTATACTTGCAGGCCAAGAAACAATTTAACAATAATTCTTAAGATTTGTCCCGGTCCTCCGTTGTTTCCGCTAAGACTAACAAGGACTTGTCAACAAAACACACAACGGCGCGCCATGACTTCCGTCCGCCAGCTTTGGTATCCATCCGCCGACCATTCGTCTGTCCGTTCTGAGCACATAGCTCACATAGCGTGTGTGTGTGTGAGAGAGTGCAATGACAAATATTTTGTTAGGAAGACTGACTACCAGGAAAGTCACACCATCATCACACTTTAATATAAGCATTTTATTTATAGTCCAAGTGTAAAATAGAGACACATTCTGCTTTTGCAACAATTTGTCTTCACGTTTTTTGGCAAAGGCCATTTCGCTCCGCTGTCTCTCCCGTTCTCGCTTCGGCATTTGGCCAAGAATCTATTTCACATTTTATTTTCCCGAAACGAAAACTTTTTTCATTTGACTGCTGTTCGCTCTTTGGCCGGCTGTTGTTGCTGAGTTTTGTTTGTTGTCCTTTGGTGTTGGTTTAAATTAAAAAATATTCCTCGGCTCCCCGGATAAATCCCTCAGATGACTGACTCGCTCACTCACACATACTCAACCTGCCTGCCAGCCAGACAGTCAGTCAGTCAGTGCCTCCTGGAGCATCCAATAGTTTTTCGACTAGTCAGCCGTGCTGAGTCGCGCCAAGCCATTGAGCCAGCCGGAAATCTTTGGCCTGCTTAAGCCAGTGAGATTTTCACCCCACCCCCTCCGGTTGGAGACCAATTACATATGAAAACAATGTAAATGACTTCAGTGCCGCTGCAAAAATGAAAAATGGAAAAGTAACAGGCGACCACTTAATATAAGCTTTAATTTAATCCGCTTAAATGCTCATTATTTAAATGCCATTGGCATTTTGGCCGAAGGCGGGCGGTCGGACGGACGGACAGACGAACGGGCGGCCCAAGAAAATGGCAACAAAACACTGAAAGCAAAAACAAAAGCTTTTCATTTTCTACTCGTATTCTCCCGGCTCCGACGTGCACTCCTTTGTTATCCTCTTTTCTTGTGTGTGTGTGAGTCCCTCTTTGGAATTTCCATCTTATTTTGGCTTCTGTTGTATTTTCTGCGTAATAAACGCCGGGATGGAAGACAAAAGAGAGAAGTTATAGCCTTCGGCACTACTCTGCTGCAGCAAAACTATTGCAATACACGGAAAAAAAATTAAAGATATTTGGGAAGAAGTATAAAACAAGTATATACTATAAACCGCGGCTTCCCAGTGGGACGTAGAGATCTTCCAGGGCTACATTGAAAAAATTATTCATTTACTTTAAGAGTGTCCTAACTTAAATTACAGAATTACAGAAATTCCAATTTTATAAATTTCTATAAACTAATCTCATCAAAAATAAGGAAACAATTGTGTTACGGATTATTCTAAATTAATCCAAGGTATTTTATTCATACTATTTTTTTTATACCGACGTAAAGTTACTCGACTTGAAAAAATCATTTTTTGTGGATGTTATATTTAGTTTTTTATTGGTAATTTGAATGTGGACTTTTGAAAATGTCCAAAAATGACTTACGAAAAAGTAATGAATTAACCCATTCTAATGGAATTTGGGCAATTTTTAAGACAATATAAGGTATAATTTTTTATAAAAAAGACATTTATTTCACAAAATTTCGCCAAAATAGATATTCATTGACAGTTTAATAGAAATCACAATTTTGTAGAAAATTTTTGTCAGAAAATTCAGAATTTGTTTTTTTATCATAAACATATTATTTTTCTATAAAATTTATTTGAACTAAGATTTTCCTAGTCAAAATTATTTTTTTTTTTTGAAAATTATGTCGATCGAATTGTTTTTAAAAATTGGTATTTTTAAAAAATTCTTTGAAGACCGACTTTTTCTATAAAATTAAATTTTTCCTTGAACATTTCATCGAAACAAAATTTTTCCTCGTCAGCCTACAATAACATTTTGTAAACTTTTTTTTTTTAAATATTGTGTGTTTCTTTTATTTTCCTAGAAAAATTCTTTAATTTTTTATTGAAAATTCTTAGATAATATATTTTTATTAAAAATTTCTTCGAAATATCACATTTCTATAAAATTTTTGAAATTTATTCAAAATATGTTAAAATTCCATTTTTCTATTCGTTATAAAAATTTCACTTTTTTCGAAAATTTCGTGGAAAATAGATGTTCAGTGAAAATTTGCAATAAATCACAGTTTTACAGAAAATTTTATTAAAATTAATATTTTTAAAACAAATCGTTGAATTTTTTTCTATAAAATTTCTTCAGAACTGCATTTTGCTGGAAAAATTCATGGAAATTGCATTTGTCGTCATCGACCTTTAATAAAATTTTTTCAAAATTGTTTTTTTATTCATAAAAAATTGGTATTTCTTTAATTTTTTTTTTGAAAATTTAACTTTTCTATAGAATTTCTTTAAAATAAGATTTCAGATTGTCAACATTTTGTTGTAGAACATTTTGTTGATTGTATTAACGAAATTTCGTTGAAGTAGTATATTTCTAGGAAATTTTTTGGAAATTTAATTTTCTAGAACACTGTTGAAATTGCATTTTTCTGTTAAAAGCACTTTTTCTATAAAATTTCTTCAGAATTAAATGTTTCCTTGAAAATTTCAACGGAATTAAATTTTTTCCTCATTCAGTCTTTAACAACATTTAACTAAAATTTGTTTAACAAAAATTGTATTTTTCTATAAAATTTCTTTTAAATTATATTTTTCAAGAACATTTTGTTATCTTATTTTGGAAATTCTTAAACAATACATTTTTTTAAAAATTTCTTCGAATAATCACATTTCTATAAAATTTAGTCGAATTATTTCTAAAAAATTTTTGTCGGAATTAAATTTTTCTAGAACAATTTGTTGAAATTGCATACTTTTTTAAAATTTATTCAAAATATGTTAAAATTCCATGTTTCTATTTATTATAAAAAAAATTAACGTCGGCATTAGCCGTTGACAAAACTACATTTGTTTTCGTGGTTCGCGATGCGAACCCAAGCAAAAAACAAAAATGTATTGGTATGAGAGTTTTAGTATGTTGACTTAGTTCGGCAAAATACGGGTTTGGTTAGCAGTTCTTGTTAAATTCAATTTACTGCTTCCATAAGTATTTCAGCTGATTTAAGTTAAAGACATACACTATTGCTACTGAATTCTGAAGATGATAGAGTGATGTCTATCGAAACTGCAGTCAATTCTACCAAGCAATTAAAACTCTCTACCAATTTTTATACCCTCACTTTAGTGTGACGAGGGTATATATCATTTGCTACGGAAAAAAGTGTAACACATCGAAGGAGTGATCTAATACCCTAAATATGTTCGGAGGAAATCCGTTTTGGGTCATTTTAAGTCGAATGAGCAATGTCCGTCCGTCTGTCTGTCTGTCTGTCTGTGTGTCTGCTGGCTGGTGCGCACGATAACTCTCGAAAGGAGTAACCGATTAACTTCAAATTTGGTATGTGGTAATATTTTGATCTATCTCCGGATGAGTTCGAAGATGGGCCATATTGGTCTACTCCTTCTGGTACCTCCCACACAAATGGTTAAAATTTAGTGAAATGTTGATTCTTTAATAACTTCTATACTACTTATTCGAATCTTTTGAAATTCTGCACATAATATTAGTATATTAGTCGCTATTAACTCGAGAAAAATGGGTGAAGTTGACATGTACCCTTTTGGTACCTCCCACACAAATGGACCATTTTGCATCAAAATTTAACTGCTTATAACTTTAATACAAGTGCATAAAAATGCTTGAAATTTTCTACAGTATAATGTTTTTGTAGCGCCTATAGTCCGGTAAAAAATGGGCATTATTGTACAGCCTCTTTTGGTACCTCCCACACAAATGGACCGTTTCGTACCAAAAGTAAACGGCTTGTAACTTTAATACCAGTGCATACAAATACTTGAAATTTTGTACAGTGTAATGCTGTTATAGTGCCTATAGTCCTGTAAAAAGTGGGCGTTATCACACCGCCCCTTTTTGTACCTCCCACACAAAATGACCAAATCATACCAAAATTACATAGCTCGTAACTTTAATATACCAGTGCACATAAACGCTTATAGTTCAGCACAATGCAATGTATTTAAGAATGTACTGTTTACCGAAAAATATGTGTATTTGGAAAACCCCTTCTGGTACCTCCCACACAAATTGACAGATTTATTGGTGTAATGTTATATATTACATTACTCACAAAGTGAGGGTATACCTTAGTCGGTTTACCCGACTGAAACTTTCTTACTTGTTGTATTTGTTTCTATTACTTTTTTGGAATAGACAGAAAGTAAATGGAACATATGGTCTCAAACCAAAAATAAATTCTGACTGAATAAAAAAAATTAACTTTTTTATTAGACAATATCGTCAAAATTAGATATGCATTGAAAATTTAAAACAAATCACAGTTTTGTAGAAAATGTCTAAATTCGTACCTTTAAATATAATAGAAGAAAAATGGCTTTATTATAAAAAAATTTTTTTTTTTTCTAAAAAAATTCATTGAAATTGCATTTTTCCTCATCGGACTTTAGTAAAATTTTGTCAAAATTGGTTTAAGAAAACTTAAAAAATTGGTAAATCTACACGCTGAAAAAAAATCGCTTCTGTAGTATATTGTCCCAAACATATTCGGCTTGAAACATATATATGTTTAGGGTACACTCTAAACGTATAATATTGGGTACACACAAAAAGTATATATTTGGGAAAATATTATTCTAAACAAATCTTTGTTTACATCCCAATATGTTATTATTTGGGACTATTATTTCCGAAACAAATATTTATTTGCACTTAAGAATTCAGAAAATTCGTTAGTTGAGTTAAATTTTTTACTAATTCAAAGTTTTTTTTTAGAAATTTTTAATGTTCGTAAAAATATAAATAAAAACAAGTAAAAGCGTTAAGTTCGGTCATGCCGAATCTTATATACCCTCCACCATGGATAGCATGAAAACCCAAACCTACAAAATAACTCAAACCTAAAGAAAATAACATCGAAAACACACAAAAAAATATAGTAGATGAGAACATTAGGAAACATATAGTAGATCAGAACAGTAGGAATAACAACAAGTTAGATGATATATATGCGAGCTATATCTAAATATCAACCTAGCTCTATTATTGCGGACTGTGTCGTGATTACCACAGACGGACGGACAGACGGACATGGCTAAATCGTCTTAGAATTTTACGACGATTAAGAATATATATACTTTATGGGGTCTCAGATCAATATTTAGACGTGTTACAAACGGAATGACATCCTATGGTGGAGGGTATAATAATTGAAATCGTATAGTCATGGATCAAAATAAACTACTTGGAGGATTGACAAAAAATTATGACTTGGAATACTAACTCAGAAATTTGAAATGATTGATTTAAACAGGAGTAAATGCTGCATATGGTATTGTAACTGGGAGGTACAATTCGAAACTAAGAAAAAATTTAAACTGAAATTCTAAAGAGTCAGCAAAAGTTTTGAAATCTTTTTTAAACAAAATATATTTGGATAAATTCCTAAACAAAAAGTTTATTTGTATTTAAACACATATTTTATTTGAGAAATTTAGTTTGCAAATATATTTTGTTGTAATATATTAATATATGCGTTCCAAATATATTTTATTGATTTTCAAATAAAATTTATTTGCTCAGAAATATATAATATTTAAAAAATTGTGTTACAAATATATTTCCTTTCGATTCAAACATATCAAAAAAGTCTATTTTGCCCCGTGTATAATATTTCCTTGAAAATTAAAATTTGCAATAAAATGTCTTTGAAATTAGATTTTCCTAAAAAAAATTGTCAACATTTTTTTCGAAAATTTCGTAGAGAATACATTGTTATTGAAATTTTTTCGAAATAATATATTTTAGAAAATATTTTGCATATATCAAAAAATGTCTTTGAAATTTAATTTTTCTACAAAATTTTTTGAAACTTAATATTTTTAAATTTATTAAAAATATTTTTAAATTTTTTTCTATTATTTACAAAAAATTCACTTTTTAAAGAAAATTTCGTCGAAAATTTATGTTCATTGAAAATTTAATAGAAATAACAGTTTTATATAAACTTTTGTCAAAATTTATATTTTAAAAAAAGATTTTTTTTTGGAAATTTATGTAGATAATAATTTTTTATTAAAAATTTCTTCGAAATAAAATTTTTCTCGACTACTCTTTAGAAATTGCATTTTTCTTTAAAATGTATTCAAAATATGATAAATGTTTTTTAAAAACATTTCCTCGAGAATGGATTTTCATTAAAAATTTAGAAGAAATCACATTTTTATAGAAAATTTTGTTAACATTAATATTTTGAAAAAATTAAAATACTTGAAAATTTTTTTTTTCTAGGAAATTTCATCGAAAAATACAATTCCTCATCGGCCTTCAATAAAATTTTATCAAAAATTATTTATATTTTCTATAAAATTTGTTCAAAATTAATTTTTCCTAGAAAAATTTCATCAATATTTTGTTGGAATTTTTTAGGTATATTTACAATATATCTTTTTTAAATTTCTTTGATATTTATTATTTCGAGAAAATTACGTCGAAATTTAATTTTTCTAGAAACTTTCTTCGAAATTAAATTTTGTTGAAATTGCATTTTTTTACAATTTATTCAAAATATGTTAAATTTATAATTATTATTTTGTTAAAATATTTAATATAAAAAAAAATTTCTAAAAAATTCAACGAAATTGCATTTTTCCTCATCGGCATTTTATAACATATTGTCAATATTGGTATAAAGAAGTGGTCTTTCTATACAATTTCTTTGAAAATATAATTTTTTGTATAAAATTTCTTTGAACTCAGATTTTACTAGAAAATTTCGTTAGAATCATTTCGAAAAATTTTGTCCATAACACATTTTTATTAAATTTATTATTCTTCGAAATTTATTTCGGGAAAATTACGTCGAAAGTGCAAATTACTAGAAAATTTCTTAGAAATTTAATTTTTCTAAAACATATTGTTGAAATTGCATTTTTCTTTACAATTTATTCCAAATATGTTAAATTTATATTTATTATGTTGTTTAAACTGGACTGTTCGGTCTTTTTCATGGAGATTGAATTTTTTCTATTCGGCCTTAAATAAAATTGTGCCAAAATTATTTTTTGTTTTAAAAAAAATAAATCATAAAACAAATTTTTCTATTAAATTTCGTTGAAAATTGAATTTTTCAATAAAATTTCTATAAATTAGAGTTTCTTAGAAAAATTCGACAATTTTTTGGGGTATTTTGTTTGTATTAAATTTTTGTAAAAAAAAACTTTCAAATTTCACTTTTCTGAAAAATTTCTTCGATATTTAATTTTTCTAGCACATTTGGTTGTAAATGCATTTTTTCTTTAAAATTCATTCAAAACATGATAAAAATTTCATTTGTTGCATTTTTAAAAAATGTTGCTGAAAAATGTTTATTTCTAAATAAAATATTTTCAGCATTGCATTAAAAATGCATAAAAAATTCAAGGAAATTGCATCGGCCTTTAATAACGTATTTTCAAAATTGTTTTAAAGAAGTGTATTTCTATAAAATTTCTTTGAAAATTTAATTTTTTGTATAAAATTTCTTTGAACTCAGATTTTACTAGAAAATTTCGTCAAAATCGTTTGAAAAATTTTGTTGATAATACATTTTTATTAAAAATTTCTTCAAAATAATGTATTTCTAAAAATTTCGTCGAAATTGCACATTCCTTGAAAATTTATTCGATTTTTTTTTTAATATTTTGTTGAATTGCATTTTTCTTTAAAATTTATTCAAAATATGTTAAAATTCATTTTTCTATTTATTATAAAAATTCATTCTTATTTTGAAAATTTCGTCAAAAATTGATATTTATTGACAATTTTATATAAAGCACAGTTTTATAGAAAATTTCGTCAAAATTTGTATTTTTAAAAATTTTCGTCAAAAATTAAATTTTTTATAAGATTTTTTCAGTGTTGTATTTTTCTAGAAAATTTTTACCAAAATTGCATTTCTCTTCATTGGCTTTTAAAACTGTTTGTCAAAATTGGTACCTTTGAGTAATTTAGTTGAAAAATAACTTTTTCTATAAAATTTCTTTAAAATTGCACTTTTCTAGAGAATTTCATCGAAATTGCATTTTTATTTTTTTTAATTTTAATAAAATTTAGTCAAATTTTTTTAATTAAAAAAATAGTACATATTTCTAAAAAACGTCGTTGAAAATTTTATTTTTCTATAAAATTTTTTGAAATTAAATAAACCTAAAAATTTCGCGAGCATTTTTTTTTTTAAATTTTGTCGACTATTTTGATTATTGATTATTCGGCAAATTACATATTTCTAGAATATTTCTGCAACATTTAATTTTTATACATTCATTTATTTAAAACTTTCTCCTTATTGTTTACCATTTCTTTCTTCTATTTATTATACAAAATTGCATTTTCTTCATCGGTCTTTTTGGAATATTTACAAAATTTCGTTAAAGGTTTCTTAAAAAATTGCTTTAAAAAATATTTTTTTTTTAAATCTCGCCAATTTTTTTTGTAAAATTTTGTCGTTAGCAAATTTTTATTGAAAATTCCAAATTCCACATTAAATTTTTTGAAACTGAGTTACTTCCCCTTGGAATCGATATTAACTGTATAGCAAATTCTATTCATATACATATACATATGGGCATTTACACGGGTCGCGAATGTACGTTCGTACGTTTTGATGTACACAAAATATAGAAAAGATTTTCCCCGCATTTTTATGGTGATTTGATAGCATATTGGTAGCATAAACATGTCGTCACCAACGAACGCGAAATAGAAGTCCACTTTGGCTGAATCTAGTAATATGCAAAAATCTGCGAAATGGAACGGAATATTCTAAAGCTATTAATATATTTAAAAAGAGGATTAATGTAGCTTTCTATCGAGTACTATTTACACAATAAATTATTTCTATTGTTTTTTTCTAATTGGCTTAGGTGCCGGTCGCGAACGTACGAATTTTTCATGTGTTTTAACCGCTAAATTAACCGTTAATCGACCTTTTTGGTCTCCTTGCATTTTTCTCTTCTTAATTAATTGTAATAGACAGATTTTGTATGAAGAGTGCAAACGTAACATATGTTTTGCATGTAAAATAATTAAATATAAAAATGTCATTAAAAGTAACTTAAAATGGAAACATTTTTTCAGTTTTTAGGCCAATTTTCTCGCGAAAACAACTATGCTATGAAACCACTGTATTTAAAAAATTTAGAAATTTTTTATTCATTTTTTTTAATTATTCACAATAAAATACGATGATTACCAACATTTTATTTTCGGCCCTGGTTGACTATTTGGCGGAAATGCACATATACATAACTGCCTTTAAAATAAATCAACGACCAACAGTAGCACCATCTCGATATTGCCACAATGCCACCAAAACACTCTGTCGTTTATTAAAAAATGTGATAAATAACTTTTAATAACAGATTGAGTTAACAAACAATAAAATAAATAAATTTATGTACGACCGTTCGTCCGTCTGTTCGAATGTATATAATACATATGTTATTCGAAAATATACATATGTTGCTTTTCTGTTCATTTGCATTATCATCACACAAATAAGTACTCGTAATCTTATCATTGTGAGGTCATAAAATATTTTTGTCAGTGCAGCGCAGACTTCGACGACACCGTTAACACATTTGCCGCTGCCAGCATTGCTGCAGACATTGCAGTCAACTGCAACCGAGCAGAATGAGAAATGTCTAAGAATGTTAATTAAAAGTCTGCTGCACTTAATTAGGCGCAAAAATTATAGTTATGCTTGGCTTATTTTTTGAGGCACTGCATTTGGGGCGAAACATTTTAATACCAAACCAAACCAATCCAACCTAAATGGGCAACGTTGGGCGTTAAACGCAGATAAGTTTCTTTTAACGCGAAATTGAGTGGTGGAGAGAATATCTGTCTCACGGACAATTGGCATTGTTGTTGGCCCAATTTCGCTGATGTTTTTTAATCCTGGATAGACTGCATTGACTTCTATGGAGTTAATGGATTTGACTGTGCAACTTGAGAAACTTCTGAAAGGTAATAAGGGGAATATGAATGGTATATGAGTATAAGAATTGATGTCTAGGTTGTCAGGAAAGCGGAAAAAATATTTTTCAAATAAAATAAAAATAGACTCTTGTATATTGTCCAAGAATGGACAAAATTGAATTCTACTACATTATTAGATAACTCTTTACAATAGAAGTCTTTTCCTGGAATGAGTAGTTTGGTTTTTACAGAAATATAAGATAGCGTTACGTAGTAAATTATGTAAGAAAATAGTGTTACAAATTTCAAAACGATCGGTTTACTAGTTTTTGATTTATGAGGTTTGTGGGAACAACGCTTTAACGTTTTTCTGTTGTACTGAGTCACATATGAGGCACTGTTGCTTAGACTTGTATATCTTCGTTAGTTTTGCTCCGATTTACCTCAAATTTTTGAACAATATTCTTGAAACGTTCTCTATTCTGAAAAAATTAAAAAAAATGAATCCAAAATTAAGTAGCCTTCATCTTCTTCTAATATAACTTTTTCATCCCATCAGAATCAAAACAAAAATATTCTTTCGTAAATGTATTGCAGAATTTCGATCAAATTTACAATAAACGAGCAATTTTTATTAAACGTGCCAGAAAATACCAATTTAGGCAAGATTTTCTAGAAAAATATAATTTCATAAATTTTGAATGAATTTTCAACAAAATTCAAATTCGACAAAAGTGTAATTTGATGAATATTCCAAAAATTTCTACGAAATTTGCTGCAGCAGGGCTTCCCAACCCCTTCAAACACACGACTACTTACAATTAAGTATTATTTATTTATTTATTTATTTATATGAATTACAATACAAAGTAAATTTATATTCTAATTTTACGGTCCAGGGAAAAGCCGGGTTACAAAGACCATTTGGCTAGATTTTTGCAGCGACAGACCAGAGCCTCTGGTGGGAATCGAACCCACAACCCCCAAACTCATAGGCGAGCACGCTACCAACTCACATACTGGGGCGCTCTACAATTAAGTAAAAATGCATAATTCTTAATGAAACTGCGTTTTCCTACAAACATTCGATAATATAAATTTTTCATGAAAATTTCATCAAAATCTCATTTTAATAGAATATTTTTTTTAATTACTTCTTTCACTGAGCGTCCCATTAGGTGAGTTGGTAGCGTGCTCACCTATGAGTTGGGGGTCGTGGGTTAGACTCCCACCAGAGGGAATTTCATTTTGTTGAAATTCTCTTATTTCTATCAAAAGTATTATAATTTCTAAATTTTTTCTTCGTTAGGAAGCTAGCTTTCAAAATATGGAACAAACGATTGGTTTCCGATTTTTTTTCTATTTTTTACGGTTTTTTCGTGCCAGCAATTTACAAAAAATTACAATTTCAACGAATTTTTTTAGAAAAAAGCAATTTTAACTAAACTTTCTAAAAAAATCAAATTTTCGATACAAATGCAATTTTGATGAAATTTTTTAGAAATATGCAACTTAAAGGAAAACAAAATTTCACTGAAATTGTTCAGAAAAATTATATAAAAAGAGACAATTTCGACAAATTACGTTTTTCTAAAAAGAAGTAGATTTCTACCAAATTTTGTAGAAAAAAGTAATATAAAAGATTTTTTTCAAATCAATTTCAGCAAATTTTTCAATAAAAATTAAATTTTGATTTTTTTTCTTAAAGAATGCAATTTAAATTAAATTTTTTATCATTTTGAACTAAATTTTGTCATTTCAACTATTTTTCTAGAAAAATTTAGTTTTAACAAAATGTTGTAGAAAAATTTATTTTTGATGAAATTATTTAGAAAAATTAAATTCCAACGAAATTGTTAAGAAAAACTGTAATTTGAAAGTTTTATTTAGAAAAATTCAATTTTAATGATTTTTTAAAAAATGCCAGTTTCTAAGAGTTTTGTTTTGAGAATTTTATAGAAAATGCAATTTCGAACAAATTTTAAATATATATTTTATATTTTTAGAAAAATTAAATTTTAATGGTTTTTTTAAAAAAACGTCAGTTTCTAATAGTTTTGATTTGAGTATTTTTTAGAAAATGCAATTTCGAACAAATTTTATATAAATATCCAATTTTAATGATTTTTTTAAAAATGTCAGTTTTTAAGAGTTTTGATTTGAGAATTTTATAGAAAATACAATTTCGAACAAATTTTATATATATATTTTATATATGTAGAAAAATGCAATTTTAATGATTTGTTTAAAAAATGTCAGTTTCTAAGAGTTTTGATTTGAGAATTTTATAGAAAATGCAATTTCGAACAAATTTTATAGAATGGACGGACCTGGATGATGGTAGATAACCACCGATTTGAAAAAAAAAAACAATTTTATTCTTACAAAACAAAAATAAACATGCAATGAGAAAAACATCTTAATTTTATAAAGGATTTTCCTTCAGATATACTATTTATTTTTTTTAAATAAATGCAATTCCGACTAAGTTTTCAAGACAAATTCAATATCAACGATATTTTGTAGAACATTTAAATATCAACAAAATTTTCCTAAAGACTACAATTTCCCAAAAGTGAAATTTCAACGAAATTTTGTAGAAAAACGCAATTTTAACTAAATTTTTTAATAACATAAAATTTCCTATAAAAATGCAAATGTTTTATGAAATTTTGTAGAGAAATTAAACTTAAAGGAAAATGCAATTTCCCTGAAATTTTGTAGATAAAATCAATTTCAACAAAATTTTCAAAAAAATGCAATTTTGTTAAAATTTAGCAGGAAAATTAATTTTAAACAAAATTTTTAAGGAAAAAGAAAGAAAAAAAGTTGACAACATTTGAAACAAATTAATTTTATATAAAATCCAATTTCAACAACTTTTGCTGGAGAAATGCAATTCCATCAAAATTGTTTAGAGAAATGTGATTTTAATGAAATTTTGTAGAAAAATAAAATTTTTACTACATTTTTTAGAAAATAACATTTTGAGAAAAAATCAAAAAAAAAAAATAAAATTTCAGCGAAATTTTTTTTAGAAAAATTCAACATTTATGAAATCATGAAATTGTTAAAAATACTGCAATTTGATTGATATTTTTTAGAAAAATTCAATTTTAATGATATTTTTAAAAAATTATGTTTTAATTATTTTTTTAAAAAATGTCTTTTTTAATGATTTATTTTTATTTGAGAATTTTACAGAAAATTCAATTTCGAAGAAATTTTATAGAAAGATCGGTGGATGGACGGACCTGAGTGATGGTAGATGAACAAGGAATTAAAAAAACAACAATTTCATTCTTACAAAAATTTCAAAACAAAAACAATCATGCAATGAGAAATAACATCTTTACTTCCTAATGAATTTTCTTCCAGATATACTATTTAAATAACAAATTAGGTACAAATTTGTATTAATATATTTATGAACTATTCTTCTTTGGTTAAAAATGTTGGTGCATACCAAACTTAACAAATTGGATTTTTCTCGAATTAAAAGCGTCAAAGATACCTTTATTATGTGTAAAATTATGAAGTAGTATACCATATGGTCCATCTTTGAACTTGGGATGGCATAGGTGAGGTTAGGTTAAGAGTAGCAGCCTGTATAACATACTCACTTATATTACATAGTCCAGTACCACGGTGGCGTAAGGAAAAACATAAGTTATCCCAAGGCTGACTTTGGAGAATATATCGTCCCTTCTACTACGCATAGTGTATTATAGGCTATTATTATATTGAAGGGACGATATCTCACCTGTTCAACAAAACGATATTAACTCAATGCCAAAAACTGCTTGCGATAGTACTATTGATATAAAGAAATATGTCAAAAAAATATGAAAATATCTTGGTATATGAAAATATATGGTATTTTCTTGCAATGCGCACTGGTCCCAAATCCATTTTTTGTGGCATAAATATGAAGGAGTGTATATACAGCCCTAAAAATTTGCACACATGTTAGTCATAACACACATAACAAATGAACAAAAATTTGAAACAATCTGGCAACTCCCACTGCCACCTCCCACACAAGCTTGATGTCTGTACGCAAAGTGCTGGTTGCAAATATCGTCCAATTTGCATGGAATTTTTCATTTTTATGTTTTTTATGCCAAGGACCAACCATATTTAATTTGAAGAAAATCGATTCAGATTTGGATATAGCCCTCATACAAATTTTTAACCGATTTGGACAATATGGACTATATATGACGATATTTATGCAAACCAGACGTCGCGGTTTGCATAAATATCGACACTCTTCATATTTTACGAGTAGTTATGGTATGCCAAAAAAGTGAACCCAATAATACAATACCTCCCGAAGGTATAAACAAATTCCATTTTTATCATAACTGCATGCATCCCTTTTATTTTATGGTTGTCTCTTTGCAATGCAAATACTGTATAATAATGGATCTGAAGAAAACATAGATCTGTAAAAACATTATATTATTTATATTAATGGGCTATTTTATATAGCATGTGTCCGTCTGTCTTGCTTATAAAATTTGTTCAGTGCCTCCGAAGCATTTCCTTAGGCTGCCAACAGGAGCTGCAAAAGCGACAATAATCTGAGAACAATGCGATAGTATTTTAAGGAAGTTTGCTGACATGGGATAGCAAGTAGATTTTTCCATGTGGGTCCATGTGTAACAAGTTTGGGTTATGTGTAACAAGTTTGGGTTAAATTATTTTTTTAAAACAAACATCGGCATCATTTGTCTTACTCGCTGATACGAGTATAGTTTCAGTATGAAAAAGAGCTGAGTGTTATGTTCATGACACAGTGAGAGTTCAGCTGTCAATTTCCATTTTAGTCGTTGTCTCCCTTCAGTGTGGATTAAGCTGGGACGTACCGCAACATTGGACCGCGGTACCGCATAATCATCCTGTTTGATTTTTAATGTAAAATTTTCAGAAACCCACTCTGATTGGGCTTCCAATAACCTGTGCACATGTTTTCTAAACTTTGACAAATATTTCTGAACATAGACTACGAACTTTGTTCTTTATCTGTTCTATTTAGCTTTCGTTCACATTTTTTTATTTTTTTAGTACAAATTCGAAACGGCATGATTTTTGCGTCCATTTCCATCCTAAATAGCTTACATTTCAGCGTAGCTAAACAAGAGTTTGAATGAAAAAAACATAATTTTTAATAAACAATCGTGCGTTTAAACTTTCATGAACAGGCGAGTACATCTATAACTTTTACTCCACGAAACACAAATAACTTGAGGTTATGTATCTCTAAAATACCAAACCACATAAACACGAAATGACGACAACAAAGACATAACAATTATGAATTATGCTATAATAATTATAAACTACATACCTTGAGCTTGATATTCCATATTTCACAGATTGCATAAAATTTTAGTTTTGCCAACTTCCACTATCAAAGATATTGCCAATATTTTCTCAAGAAAAAGTGCTTTAAAACACGTGATTGAACTACAAACTTTGATCGCATGGATAAAAACATGGTTGCCATCTAAGTTTAAAAAATTATATTTTCTAGGTCCGCTATAGGGTTGCCTTTCCGAATATATATATACTTCTGGTAATTTCTCAAGTTTACTTCTTGAATTTATGCCAAAAAAATTGGATTTGAGACCAGTGTGCAATGGCATATTTCCGTTAATATAAATTGTTTGAAATTAGTATTTAAGGGAACAGTTTTTGGCCTCTAATGTTTTTTTTAAAAATGTTGACTTGTTTTTCTTTTGTTGAACAGGTGCAATATTATGAGATACAAAATTTGAAGTCAAGTGTTCACTTATTTTGGAGATTTATCACCCACACCAGACAGACGGGCGGACATAACAAAAACTTCCAAATTCCGTTGCAAGAGTATTCCCGCACACTTCGGGTAGTTTTATTTTATCATGATAAATCACTTTATATATTAAATCCACATTAAATTGCTATAAAAACAAAGTTTTTTTTTCAACATTTTCAGAAATTCTAATTAATCTGTAAAAGTCGAGTTGAAATATCACAACAAACTTCAAAAAACACTACAGCAAAAAAATTGGATTCGTCTTAATTTCCGGTGCAGCATACGAGTACATTCCATCTCCGCAAATGCAACGCTGTGGCTGGCTGATGTCCTGGCCATAGATACCACTGCCACCACCAGTCAGTCGTCCGTCAGGCGACGCAACACACTCTCGGCCATAATCATGGCAATGATGATGTAACACAAAACAATGTCTATACGAGGAGGAGAACATCCTTTTCTGGCATCCTTGACATGCGTGTGTAATTGTAAGTGTATGTATGTGTGTGTGTGTGTGTATGTGCGTGCGAACGTTTGTTGGCCTGTGTGAAAGTGTCTCTAATCCTGTGCGAGTGAGTGAGTTCCTTTGTGTTGAATCACTTGTATGACAACAACAATTTACAAGTTTATGCAACACTAGCTAACACTACACCAACAGCAACAACAACAAGAACAGCAACACCAACTAGTTACAATAACCACACTGCAGCAGCAGTAGCAGTAGTGGCAGTTCTAGTTGTAGCAGTTGTAGTTTTGTAGTGGTGTTGTTTTTGGCTTGTCATTACATGAAACGCTTCAAGTGTTTGACAACAATATCACCAACAACAGCAATAACCCAAACACAGGATATTCGTCTAGTTTTTGTTGGCGACACAAGAAAAGGGCGTCGCATGTCGACGCGATAGATTATGTCATCAAATGTTGGGCAGAGCTAGAAATGTTAACTCCGCTGGCAAAATGTGACTTGTCATGCGACTCACACTTCACTGGCATTGATTTGTAAATGACACAATTTCGGATATTTTTGAATGGTTTGATTCAATATCGTGTTTGTTTACAATTATAACTAAGCAAAACCAAGGTATTTTGAAATATAAACATTTTGACATATATATATTAAGAAATTTATCGTTGATTTTATAAAAAATATCATAAAATTAAAAATCTTCATTTTATTGAAATTTAGCTAACAATTTACAGTGGCGTTAGAAATCGTAGAGAAAGGCCCTGTTTCTTTAACTTCTTTTCGTTTGTCTCTGGCGGACGATTTAAAATCACTCAACTATTACTTGAATTCTATAAAACGCAGGTTAGAAATATTTTAGGTACGAGGTTTTTACGTACTTTTCTATAGACAAAAATTATAAACTCCTGTGACTTACAGATTTCTAGGAATAATTAAATGATTGTTGATCGTTCGCCGTAGACGAACGAAAATAAGATACAGAAACAGGCCCTATATAACCACCATAAGTGCCCTGAAACTTAAGTCGTATACGCGATAAACAGACCGATAGTTAAAGAGAGAGACATTTAGGTGTAGGCTAGGGTGGCAGCCACCTCTGCTCGCTCACATATACCAATGTAGGTCGCTATTGACGGGAACTCATCGGAACCAACCTGTGCGAATTTCGGTACCGGAAACATGTGTCAGACTTCCCAGAAAGGTCGAGTCCAGTACATCTAGATGTTGTTTACTAAACGAGGACAGTAGCAAAGCAGGTTCTCAATACTCTCCACTTCTTCCTCATCACTACAGCTTCTATAGACGTCATTGGGCTCAATATCTAACCTTCTGGCGTATTCGTCGATCAGGCAGGTATTGTCAGAACTCACGCTAACGCCATAGTTTTTCCTCTCTAGTGCGAGGAGACATTTTGACTTTCCTAGTTCGTATCTTGGCCAGATCTATCTAGCTACTCCGCAGGTATCGATTTATGTCCATTTTTGATTGGACTGAGGCAATCTCTTGCCTAAGCAAAAGCTTGCATGCACCAATATATGCAAATTCTTTCAGAATTCGTCGAAATGTCGTCCCTTTCCTAGCAAGTTCATAAGTTTTGCAGTTCCTGGGATATTTCTATGCCCAGGTACCCCATATCATCGCTTGGGTGACCAACTGACGGAACCATTGGCTTGTCTAGTCATAGTACAACGTGGATGTAATTTTTGAGCATGTAGCTATTACCGTTATCATTAAAAACGGTAAAACAGTTTTGACGTATCTGGCAATTGGGTTTTTACAGACCTTAACTTTAATTTTTTTTAAAGAATATTGAGAAAGTGGGTGTTTTGTACATAAAAAGAAAAACAAACTGGAAATTTTATACTAAATGTATTCCAAACTGCTCAGCCATCTCGTTAAGAGATCTGCGGCAGGCGAGATCTGTGCGTGTATTTAAAAGATGTGGCCTTCAGAGAATTGATGGCAGCCTAACTGTCCGAGTATATGACAAAGCCAGTGTTGGTCACCTCGTTGCGACTCAGTCACTTTCATTATTTGGCCTTGATAGATACAACAGGTAGCCTCTGAGCTATATCATGACTGAGTTCTTTACAGTGGACTGCGAAGTCAACCTTATCATTAAGCTTCGGACCATATGTGTAGATGTGGAGTTGGTTTCTATTACCTGCATTCTGCCAACCCATTAATCTCTGGCTGGTATCATAGTGATGTATGTAGTATTTGGAGTAGGGCTTTTAGAGACTCAGTCGCTGTACAGGCAGGCAGTTCTCTGAACCTTTGATAGTAGGTTGATGATGGTTAGCTTCCCAGTTGCCGTCCACCATACCACAATGCCATATAACAATATTGGATGAACTACTGCTATACTCGTACATATCTAGTGGACGATTTTAAGAGAGACTCCCCACAGCGACCCTGCAGCCTTCTTGCAGGAATATAAGGCTACGCTTGCCTTCCTTACACGTTCCAGTATGTTAAGTCTGAATAACAGTTTCCTATCTAGAATTATTCTTAATAATTTTGCATTTTCAGAAAAGACTAGATCTGTTATTTATCCGAGGAGGAGGGTCAACATTTGGGACATTATTTATCCTTGTAAAGAGAACCAATTCTGTCTTGTTAGGGTTAACGCCCAAACCGCTGCTTCTGGCCTTGTTCAGATCCACCTGTAGGATGTATCTGATTACGTTTTCGATTAATTATTAGAAATCGTGTATCAACAACGGTGGACGAATCGCCTTCCGCAGTGGGAGCTACACCCTTCTTGTATACCTTCAAGAATATAGTCTCGTTACCATATTTCTGGGTTGCAATTGCACGTTGTATGTGGGAGGTAGATTCAGTGTTAAGGATCAAATTGACCTGACGCTTTTTACCATGCGCCTCACCCACCGTGCAATCTCTCCAATTAAGGGTCGGCAGACAAGTATTGAAATCTTTTATTATCTCTAATATGTCAGATGAGTTGGAGGGCTTTTCTGAAACCCAGGTGATGGTTCTAGGGTGACAGGGGCGAAGGCAGGGGCTCATCAGGTGATCAGATTCTTTTGACTTTATTTGCCGTTAACACAGCTGAATTTGTGGCCCTTTCTGATGGATCATTGGCTTTAGGACCATCAATGACGCCCTAAGCCCAGGTAAGTAACGTGTTTTCCAACAAGAGGTGTTATTTTGAATCACCCGGTATTTCAGTAGCTGTCACTTTTGAAGCTTTTATTCTTTGACATTTGAAAAGTAGAAACTACGCCACTACTTAAAATGGAACGATACGCGATTATCGAACGATACAAAACGATCAAAAAACGATCGAGCAAAAAAACGATACGAACGCTACAAAATCATCTTGACTGATGAGGCCAATTTCCACCTCGGTGGCTACGTCAACAAGCAAAATTGTCGAATATGGGGCTCGGAAAACACAAGAGTTATTGTTGAGAACCCTCTCCATCATCAACCTGTGTCTGTTTGGTGCTGTTTATGGTCCGGAGGGGTCATTGGACCTTACATTTTTGAAAATGGGTTGGATCAACAGCTACGGTGAATGGATTGCGCTATCGAGAGATGACAACGTTTACTTTCAACAAGACGGCGCTACGTTCCACACAAGCAACGAAACCATTGCTCTGTTAGAGGAAAAGTTTCCGGATCGTGTTATCTCTCGAAGAGGTGATCACAATTGGCCACCGAGATCTTGTGATTTAACACCTTGCGACTTCTTTCTTTGAAGCCACGTGAAAGATAAGGGCTACGCCAATAGCCCAGCGTCGATCCAAGACCTCAAAGATAGAATTCGTGAGGCTATCGAGGACATAGGGCACCGCCTTTGCGATTTGGTTATGGAAAATTTCATGAAAAGGTTATGGTCCTGTAAGCGTGGTCGTGGTGGCTATTTGGCTGATGTTGTTTTTCATTATTAACGGCATACTTTCCTCTTTATTATGAAATAAACATCCGCTCATTTATCTCAAAAAATGGCATTTTTCCTTCAATACCAAAATAACACTTCTTGTTGGAAAACCCTTTACGAAATGTAATTCCCAAAAATATTGGAATTAAAAAAATTTAAAAAAAAACCTTTACACAAAAAGATTGTGTTGGTTTCATAAAATAATAGCTTCAATCTACACCAAAAACGATTTCAGGTCTCGGAAACAAAAAATGTGTTTTGCATAGTGTAAACGACAATATTACAGTCGATAAGCTGATTGATAAAATATGGAATTAGGTATTTTTGTTTAATAATATATAGTCATTCCAAAAGTAATCTAAAATAAGAGACAAAGCTTAAATTACTTTATAATAGTTAAGAAATATCTCAGTAGAGTATGCCGATTGAAAAATAACCTAACCTACAGAGATATATAATATGGCATTTTTTGTTGAAGAATATATAGTCATTCGAAAAGAAATCTAAAGGGAGAGAAATAGATTAAATGAATTTATAATAAGTAAGGAAATCGCATTTGACAAAGCCGATTGAAAAATACCCTAAACTTAAGAGAAATATTATAAGGAATATGTTTTTTTGCAACAGAAAATCACTATATTCCAGAAGTAACAAATTATCTATATTTATCTAACATATGCAAAATATACTGTGCATATATTGAATGAAAAATGCATGTGCAAATTAAAAATTTCATATGCAAAAAATATGCATCGGAAAATTGGAGAAAATTAACTAATTTTTTAAACATAATTTTATATATAACAAATGGAACAACAGCAGTTTGTATAAAATATGCAAAATTAAATAGGATTAATTATTTTTTGGGTTTTGCTATCTAATAAGATGTATGAAACCACAGTTATATAAGCCGATTGAAAAATACCATTCCAAAAGTAACCCAAAAGTGTAAAGAAAGACTAAATTGGGTGAAGCCGAGTATGTGATACCCTACATCACCTTGTTAGTGCAGAATAAATACAGAATAGTTATTCAATTTCTAAAATATTTATTTATATGAATTACAAAACAAAGTAAATTTCTATTCTAATTATAAGGTCCAGGGAAAGGCCGGGTTTCAAAGACCATATGGCTAAATGTTTGCAGCGACAGACAAGAGCTTCTTGTGGGAATCGAACCCACAACCCCCAAACGCATAGGCGAGTATGCTACCAACTCGCCTACTGGGGCGCTCACATCTAAAATATTACATTTAAAATCGAAGCGTTGAAAACAATTTTTTATGATTCATAAGAAATTTTGGAGGAGTATATATATGGGGAACTAGCGGATACCCGGTCAACTTTGTATCCCCCAAATTTCATTTTACTGAAATAGAGACATGCGATGTGTTTCGTATAATAATCTCGATAAAGGCGTAATAATTTTCAATAATAAAGGCGACATGGCGGTGTCTCGCCTCGCCCACTGATGTGTTAAGTGCGCACGTGTTAAATTTTAAGACAATGGTTCTCGATATATTTCGTTCTTAATAAATTCCAAAATCGCCAATTCACTTTTGAGTCACACACTATGCTGTGAAATGCACCCATACCAAATTTTTTAGGACGATTGGTGCAATGGTTCTCATTTTCAGTAAGGGAAGCAAGTGGGTGGGTCACGCATAGTGATGTCAAATACAACTATATCAAATTTCTCGACGATTGGTCCAATATTTCGTGGAGTCATATGAGCGGAGCCACGCCCTATCTAATTGCCTATCTAATGAAACCGGGTGGGGTACTTCTGTTAGATGGTTTCAAAGTCCATAACGGACATTGTTATAACATTTTTTGTGTTTTTAATTATATGGGCATTTCACTGAGCTACTCAGAAAAAAGCCTTACAATTTTGCAACTCTCTCTTGACTACTTTTTTTTGCAATGTACTCAAAGTTTCTGCGCCACATTTACGCATTATGTAAATTAAAAATATTGTTAATCTTGGCACGAAATTATTGCTTTAGACCTTGTCGATCTTTCTACGTTAACAAATTAGAGAAATATTGTATAATATTGACATTAAAAGACATACGAGTATTTTATTAACCCCATTTCTATATGAATTTCGTGCTGTCCGGTACATGACGTCCGGAATTCAACAAAAATCTAAAAATCTCAAAAATGTTGCATTTTTAGGGTAAATGGTAAATACATAATTCAGAAGCATTGCCTCTAGTATATGCAAGTACAAAGTAAGGTATTGTTTATACGAATATAAAAAGATTCGTTTGTGAAATTTTTAAATCACTCAATATACCTCAAGAAGGGTTTTTTTCGTTCCGTCCGTCATGCCGCCCATTTGTCGATTTTTATGCAAACTAAAAAAGTTTTCAAAATTCTATGTATGCAGTGTTATTAAGCTCGATAGACTTTAAAAATTATCTAATAAGAATAATATTCCTAAGACTAATATCAAGGAAGTTATGGGGAAAAAACTAATGAAATTCCTGCCGTCCGCAACGCCCATATACTTATAGATTATATATTCAATATTACCACGCCCACTTACTCTATCCCACAAACTACTAATATTGACTCCAATAACTTACAATCCAAATTTCGTTCCTCCACGGTCAATAGTTTTGAGACATTTTTAAATAATGCTAAGCCGATCCAACCCATGTTTGATAAAGATTAATGTAATAACTCTACTAACGTATGTTCAAAATTTTATACGGTCAATATATTATGAGATATTCGAAATTGTAAATATTGCCACGCCCACTTATTTTATCCCGCTCAATTTTGGTGAAAGTACTAATATTGACTCCAGTCCCAATTTTGTTCTCCTATGGGTCAATAGTTTCTGAGATAATATAACCAATCCTGCAATTTTTTTTAGAGGTTTAGATAATAATTCCACTGACGTGTGTTCCAAATTTCGTTCTTCTATTATAAACAAATTCTGCGATATCCGAATTTTATATAATGCCCTCAGACCTATTCTGTCCGCCCACTTTTTATGAAAGTACTAAATGCAATAACTTACAATCCAAATTTCGTTCTTCTACGGTCAATAATTTCTAAAGTAATAAATATTTAACTAATGAAACGCCCACTTTTGCGAAACCCACTAATCCGGTCCTGCCAATCTTTGTTGAAGTTTTAGATAACAACCCCACTAAGGTGTGTTACAAATTTCGTTCTTCTAAGATGAACACATTTTGATATATCCGAAATTTATAATGCCACGCCCACTAGACCGTTTATAGCACATGATGCAAAAAGTGAAAGTTGCTGCGATCTTTGATTTCCGGACCGAAAAAGTTTCCATTTGGCCTACAAGACTTCCATAAAAATTTTTGTGTCGATCGGATAACCCTAGGGTCTGCCCAAAGTTCATTCAAAATTTAGAACACACTTTATAGGGAAAATAGTTTTTTATTCAAAAATCGTATGTTTAAATAAGTAAAATTACTTTTTTTTGTATTATTAATTAATAAATAGTTTTTAAATATTAAGATCGGTGAAAAAAACAAAAAATACAATTAATTCAATATTATATTAGATCTGACTTGTTATGTGAGGGACATTTTCTACGATATTCTTCAATGCACTGTAATATAAATTGATTTTGCTCTTCGTCTTTCGTAAGTATTATGTTGTAATCATTCATAAATTGTACACCGCGTTCAGCAGTGTCGTTAACAACAAACAGATTACGACAAACATCGAGAGTATCTTGATAATCTTCCCAAATGGATGGGTCATGCTTTAAAAATTCAGTACTCAATCCAAAAGCACCGAAAAAATGTTTGGTTTTGTATGAGACGAAATCGATCAAATTATTACACAGCAATAGTTTCGGGTCGGAGAATTTTCGATCGTTTTCCAGATTTACGACGGACTCTGTTGATTGCAGATGCCTAACCATTTTTCGTTTCTCTTCGAGTGAAACATCCGAATCGAAAAATACCAAAGCCATTGATTTTAGGGCCAAATATCACAAATGATTTTTCCAGTTCTTCAAAACCGCTTCAGACACATCTTGTCTTTCAACAAGTGTATGTATATCTTGATTTGGTGCTGGTATGGCATTTTGCATGTAAACCACGCCCACTGGACTCTCGTTTTGTCAATGCAAACTGCTCTAGAAATAGGTATATTTTTAAGGCATAAATGCCTTTTCCCATGAACCTTGCGTGGGATGTTGGACCAGGTGTTCGGAAGTTATCGCCGACACCACCAAGAAACATTATTGTTAATTGTAATAGTTCCTTGTAATCAGCTCAGATTTGTGTTTCATTTAGCTGTTTAATGCAGAATTTCTTAATGACTTCCCAGTCAGCACTACTTATTTTTGAGCGTACAGTTGGATCTTCGAGTCCGTTTTTAAACGATTTGTTGTCGAGACTTACCCAAACGGCAGCAAAACGATTAAAAACCAGCACTTCAGGACCACAAGTCGCCGAAGTTTAACCTCAAACACATGTTTCAATATTATCTCCATCATGTGATGAGAACATGGGAACTTGATTAATTTTCGATCTAATTTGTTCTGCAACAAAATGTACGATCCAGTGTTTTGACCTATATTTGATGAGTGTATCATGAACGACTTTGGCCATCTTTTCTCCAGTACCAGCCGGGATTTTGGGGGCGCCCAAAAATTTTGATGTGTAGATCGATTAATCACATGCTCACCAACAGTTGTCAGAGGCGTCGCAGCATTATACATTACAGTTATCACATCATGAAATATCTGTCTGTTTGACGGCAGTTTGGCTCCAGATATTGTATGTGATACATGTCCAAATGATTCTACGGTGCGAAATTTATCACTGGATCTAGTAACCATTTTGGATGTGGTCGGTCTGCAGAGAAATAAGAATATGACTAAAATTAAATTTTGTGCGAAGCTGTGCCTTTCTCAATTCACTTAGGCTGGAGGCAGAGCGCGTTCTGTAAACGACCCTGTTGCATGGGCGTATAGCGCGCTGCAAAGTTCTGCTTATGTTTTCTTATTTGACCAGTAGAAAAATGTCAGACTGATGCGAAAAATCAACTATCATGCAAATCCCTTGTTTTTTTTCATGCACAAGCATGATCTATTTTTTATTGTGATTGCATAGAGGCCATGTCGGTGTGCATGCATGCCCTGTCATGACGTAAAATTCAAATTAAAACTGCTGTAACTTTTTCGTTTCTCGGTCGATTTTGATTGTTTACGACTTGTAAGAAAGAAAATTTTATTCAAAGATAATTTAAAAACTTTTCATGCTAATAAAATATTTTTCAATTACTTGAATATGTGACATTTGATAAAAACCCAAATTTTGTTCATGTAAAGTGAGTTTTGTGTTTTCAAACAACTTTGGGCAGACCTTAGAGTTATCCAATCGGCACCAAATTTTTTATTGGAGGTTTGTAGGTCAAATGGAAACTTTTTCGGCCCGGAAATCAGTACCGAAAAAATAATAAATGGTCTAACGCCCACTTTTGATGAAAGTACTAATATCGACTCCAATAATTTACTATCCTAATTTCGTTCTTCTACGGTCAATAGTTTCTGAGACAATGAATACTTATCTTATGCTACGCTCACTTTTGCCACACCCATTTATCCGATCTTGCCAAATTGAGATGCATGCTTTAATATACATCATGCCCACACCAGAATACCCTTTGACAAGTGAATGGTTAATTATTGTTGCATTTGTACATGCTATGTGATGTAATTGTTTTTGTGAGTTTATGAAGTTCTTGAGAATGGATTACTCGAACTCTGTGGGAGTTATAGTTTGTGACTTCAGTCAAGTTGGCTGTCAAACTTCGCCGTGACAAAAAAAACTGAATTTAAAGCCACTCTGAAAGGATGAACCGTTAACAATAAATTCTGTGCAGTTCTTCCAGTTGAAAGATGTCAATGTTCAGCCATAAATACATTGTGCGAGGATAAATTGGAAAGTCAGGTAATGAGATCAGAGCCAGTTATATGTATATATGTATATAGTTCCCTGCCTAACGGATGAGGAGTAAATAGATGCAATAGTAAGTTTTTGTTTGTAACTGGTTTTGCGTTGTTTTAAAAATCAAAATTTGTTTACCAATATAAATTGCTTTCGCAGATTTTGAAAAAGTCAAGAATGTTGGTTTTTAGTTATTTTATAAAAAATATTTTTGCAATAATTCAAACCGACATATGATATGACTACACTCAAAGAAAAAATGATCTCGGGAAAAAAATTATTGACAACTACAATGTTTCTTTCCGGCGACAGGTGTTTATATTGCAATCGTTTGAGGAAAATAAAATTTAGGTTCGCTGATTTTTCTGAAATTGGACTTTTTAAGAGCCCAGAAATTAAATGTTTAAATTCAAAATTGTGTTCTATTGAAGATTTCATGCTATTCTGTAAACGCAATTCTCACAAAACTTTGGAATAGTTAAATCATTTTCTAAGAACATCTGTAAAATGAAAGTTGTAGAAGATCTGCTCCTTAATTTTTAAATATTGGAAAACTAGAAAGGAAGGTGGTAGTTTCGGCCGGACAGAATCTTATATACATACGCTCCACCAAGGATTACAGACCATTCTATAACCCCAAAAATATTTTAAGTGAAAAGGAAACAACATTGGGACATATATGGATTTTATAGCAAATTATTGTAAAAACAAGTAAGAACATTCAGTCGGGTAAAGCGACTTATGCATCCCCTCACCTTGAGTCCCAAGGAAATATTAATAAATTTATTTATTTTTTTTGTTTTACAACCAATTTACACGGTGCGACTTGTCCCTGCGCAATGAAGCTTGTGACACGGGTTTGTTGACGAAGGGTGTAGGGAAGCTTACTGGGTTGACAAAGTTTCACGAAATTGACATTTCCCTTTATGAGTGACTGAATACGAAATACAAATTCAAAAAAATTAATGTAAGTGAACGAACAAAAAATATAAATTTGTCCCCTGGTTGCTGATACAAAGGCTCACCGTCTAAACGAGCATGTTTTTACGTAGGGTTTTCAAAAGAGAATTAAAAAAGTTGCAGGGACAAGTTGCACCGTGTAAATTTGGTGTTTTTTTAAATTAGTATCAATTTGAATTGCATTTAATAATTTTAAAGTATGTACTGGTGTTAAAGTTATAATTTGTTAACTGTTGGTGTAAATAACGGCCCCTTTTCTCTAGACTCTAGGTACTATAAAAGCATTGCACTGTACGAAATTTCAAGTATTTGTATGCAGTGGTATTAACGTTAAAAGCAAATAACTTTTGGTACAAAAAGGTCCATTTTTGTGGGAGGTACCAAAAAGGGCGTGCCAATAACGCCCATTTTTGTCTGGACTGTTGGTACTATAAAAGCATTACACGGTACGAAATTTCAAGTATTTGTATGCACTGGTATTAAAGTTATAAGCTGGTAACTTTTGGTACAAAATGGTCAATTTTTCTAGTAGGTACCACAAGGGGCGTGACAATAATGCCAATTTTTTACTGTATTGTAGGTACTATTAAACCGTTACACTCAACAAAATTTCAAGTTTTTGCGTGCATTGGTAATAAAGTTATAAGGTATTAATTTTTGGTTCAAAATTGTCCATTTGTGTGGGAGGTACCCAAAGGAGCGTCCCATTTTTTACTGTATTTTTTACTGTATTGTAGGTACTATTAGACCATTACACTGAACAAAATTTCCAGGTTTTGTATGCCCTGGTAATAAAATTATACGAGTAAGATATTAACTTTAGGTTCGAAATTGTCTATTTGTGTGGGAGGTATCAAAAGGGGCGTGCCAATAACGCCCAATTTTCTCTGGATTCTAGGTACTATAAAAGCATTACACTGCACAAAGTTTCAAGTAATTGTATGTACTGGTATTAAAGTTATAAGCTGGTAACTTTTGGTACAAAATGGTCCATTTTTCTAGTAGGTACCACAACGGGCGTGGCAATAATGCCCATTTTTTACTGTATTGTAGGTACTATTAAACCATTACACTCAGCAATTTCAAGTTTTTGCGTGCATTGGTAATAAAGTTATAAGGTATTAATTTTTGGTTCAAAATTGTCGACTTGTGTGGGAGGTACCAAAAGGAGCGCGGCAACTACGCCCATTTTTCTCCAGGTAATAGTGACTAATAAACTAATACTATGTGTAGAATTTCAGAGAATTCGAATAAGTAGTATAGAAGTTATTAAATAAACAATAATTCACTAAATTATTAAATAAATAAACAATAATTCACTAAATATTAACCGTTTGTGGGGTAGTTACTAGATGGAGTGGAATTTTAAGTCAATCGTAGCAAATGATTACTCCTTTCGAGAGTTGTCGTGCGCACCAGCCAGCAGTCAGACAGACAGACGGACGGACATTGCTCATTCGACTTAAAATGACCCAAAACGGATATCCGCCGAACATACTTAGGGTCTTAGGTCACTCCTTCGATGTGTTACACTTTTGGTTCGTAGCAAATGATATATACCCTCCTCTTTAAGGTGAGGTGATAAAAAGGCTATTTTGTCCCGCGTCGTCTTGAAATGAACTATTTATTTTGAAAGTGGTGTAACGCCATTCTGTTTTTTAACCAAGAGTAGTGTCGTTAGAAGGCTAGGTGAATAGTAGACATATATTATAGTTATTTTTACAAGGAATCTTTTTGTCGAATACATCAACAAAAAAATCCATCGATTTCCTCGACTTTTGATAAATCTTTATGTTTGGAGGGGGATTTTCATGGGCAAGGTGGTGAACGCTGGTGTCGGGTGTTTTGTGAAAATACTTCTTGAAGTGTCCCCTTTCTTTCGTTCCTTGGCTTTAACTTCTATTTCGATGCTTTCTATACTAAAATTGTTCCTTAATTTACTAACCCTTTACCCAGCAAACATTGTGGATAAATACGACATATTTAACAAAAACGGTTGCCATTATTGTGGGCACCTATATTGATTTTTTACACGAAATATAATTGTCGAATACTTTACCCAAAAAATTCATCGATTTATATGACATTTGATATATCATCATTTTGGAAGCAGCTATTCAGGGCGCGGTGAAGAGAGGGGTAATCGGGCATTTTGAGAGAAATACTTCTTGAAGTGTCTCCTTTATTTTGTTCTTTGACATGGAACATCTATTTCGAAGCTTTATATACTAAAATTGTGTTTAAATTAATAACCTCTTTATTTATCCAGCAAATTATGTCGCTACATATCTCTAAAACACGATGTCACAGGGAAAACCTGTTAATGCCATTCCATTTAGCGTGTCGAAATTTTGTGGGATTAGTTTTTTTCATCGAGGATACATTTTGAAAGTGCATTTGGTACACATAGTGTAATTAGTTAGTTATATGGATTGGAAAAAAGGCCGGTTGCCCAAAATGTCAAAATTGAATTGATCCAACTCGGACAGTCCTTAACGGGTCTGGTTGAAATTTTGAGTCATAACTAGTATCTCATAGCACTAAACTTGGCTCAAGTTTCATCCAGATCAGAAGACATAGGTATAAAAAATCCTTCCCTTTACATGAAATCACTCATATATAGAAACATAGAAAACATCTTTTTAGCGGTACTGGTTATTTATGTGACTTAAATCAGACCATTGGAATTATTACGATGGTTGGATGACTGCAAGTTTCTGAAAATTCTTTATACTGATTTTGATGGTAAAAAACACAGTATAGATCAAAAAGACTATATGAATGCAAACGATTTTAGAGGGAATTTCTGTATTAGAGCTCAGGGACACCACTAATATAAAGGGTAATAAAAAAGCTCCAGGTTATCTGTTACATTTAACACCAATGATATTTATAAATGTTCGCATGCGAAGCATCGGGTATTTGCTAGTTTTGTATAAAAAGTTAACAGCTTACAACTTTAATACCAGCTCATAAAAATATTTGAAATTGTGTACAGTGTAATTTTTATTACAGTACATACAGTTCACTGAAAAATATGCGTTATTGCTATACCCCTTTTTGGTACCTCTACACAAAATGACCAAATCATACCAAAATTTAATAGCTCTTAATTTTAATAACATTCACCTTAACACTTACAATTATATAGAGTGCAATGCTTTAAAGTATCGATTATTCGGGGCAAAATAGGTGTATTTGTTTGTCCTTTTCTGCGGGTACCCCCCACAAAAATTGTCATCTATACGTTTTCATATTCTCTATTATAGAAATTTTTTCAATGACTATAGATAAAGCAGTACGACATTCCATATTACATTATTCACAAAGTGAGGCTACACCTTCATTTTATTGCCTATAGTAAAGCGGTGTCATATTTAGATGCACTCTAAACAAATTGTAAGCCAATAAAGACCATACCATTTCCATTCTCATCATTATCAATGTCGATTTTGAATTTTTATCACCAAACATCAGTTAATTAACAAAATCTTCATAGGCGATATGATGGCTTGGACACAGGCGATGCCCCCATCGTTCTGTGTCCACGAGTTCTCCTCCCCCGGTGTGAAGGATATGTTCGAGATGCAGTCGCTTAGTGTATAAATTCTCATTTACAACTCTTTTGAGTTTAGTTCGCTGTGAAGTTTGTCATATGTTTTTGCTGTTTTGCTCGTATGTTTCAAGTCCTTGTTTTTGTATTGCTGTCGTTGTCCTGTTTAGCCATCATAGTTAGAGCTGTTGCTGCTGTCCTTGTTGCTGTCGCAATTGCTTGCTCCATCGTTGCTGTTGTTGTTGCAGTTATCGTAAAGCAAGCGTGTAAATTGCGTTTATCTCGGTGTTACTTAGTTGTCCACTTTTGTGGCGGACGATAGTGTGCGTTAGTGTTATGCTCGGCATAGCTGGACATGTTGTTGTTGCTGTCCTCCTTTGCATTGCTCGAGTCCTTCACTTGTAGTTTTTCCCCGTTTTGCTATTTTTTCTCGCTGTGCTTTCGTCCTGTCGGTTGTTCGTTCGTCCTACACTGCACAGCATGTGGCAACAACAATTTTTGTAGTGTTGTTTTGGATGTGTCCGGGTCCAAGTCCTAGTCTTAGTCTGGGCCAGAGTGTGATTGCTAGAGAATATGTGTGTGTGCGTGAGTGTTTTTATGCATTCTAAAGTGTAAAGCTGACCACAGACATCATTTATGGCTGGAAGTTGTTGTGTTTTGCTCTTTGTCCTTTATCCTGCCTGAACGAATGTCCACATTTGAGTGTATGTCTGTGTGTGTGTGGATGAGTTTTTGAGTTTGTCGGCATTGTTGGTGTTGTAATAATGTGCCTATGACATGCTTGTTGCAAAGATGTTCTCTCGGTTAAAACATTATGTTCATTTGACTCTTATCTTCATTTGGAGGCTTTATAATTTTTCATAAGACCCTAATCCCTGGGAGTTCATACATTTACCACACGCACACAAACACACACACACTCACACATACCTACATTACTAATGCCCCGAACCTCATTTGCTTACAACGGCTTTAGTAACCCGAGAGACTTTTTGCATTAAAACAGAAATCCACATAATGAACGCTTTAAATTCATATCGTCTTTAAAAACAACAAACGAGTAGTTAGTGCTAAGTTTGGTTTTTTTTTTGTGTTCTTTACAAAATGATCCTTTCAAAATTAAAACCCCGAAATATTTTCAAAATACTCCTACTTTCGCACAAAATGTGGTGAGGCGGGCGGAGGGCGACAGGTCTAAATGAGTGGAGCTGAAAATACTACGAAATTAAGAAATTTTCTACCACAACTTTTCGTATGGCTCATCTGATATGACCGTTTAACAGTGGTTCGATTTTGAAAATATTGTACAATAAGGCAGTAAGTTAAAATACACGAATAAATAAACGATAAAATAAAGAGCTAAAATGATATCAAAAGGAGCAATCGATCTTGGTTTTAAAATTGTGTTCACGCTGAAGAAATCGCTTCTGTAGTATATTGTCCCAAATATATTCGACTTGAAACATATCGCACATTTAGAAAAGGAACGTCACGACTCAAAATAATTCTTTTGTGAGGTTGTCATACTACATTGTCTTACATTTCAATATCGATAATTGGACTGATTTCTGAGGAAGACAGTAATATTCGGCTTTCCGAAAAAATTATTTATTTGTATTGTTCATTTTTTTTTCAGCAATTAAAGTTCGGAAATTTTAAAATTTTTTTTTAGATAAAAAAACATATTTTATAATTAAAAACGTATAATCTTGAATAACAATAAATTACTAGAAGGATTGACAGCAAATGATTACTTGGAATACTCAGAAATTTAAAATGAGTTCTTTTAAAAAGAAGCAAATGATGCATATGCTATTTTTAAATGGAAAGAATAATCCGAAACAAAGACAAAATTAAAACTGAAATTGGAAAATTTCTTAAAATTTTTTTAATTACTACTACGTATATATTTGGAGATAGTCCTAAACAATAATTTTATTTGTATTTAAACATATATTTTATTTGAGAAAATTAGTTTGCAAATATATTTTGTTCTAATATAATAACATATGGGTTCCAAATAAACTTTATTGATTTTCAAATAAAATATATTTTTTCTGAAATATATAGGGTGATTTAAAGTAGAGATACTTTTTTCAATAGCCTTTTTTTTGACAGATCACGTGTGAGTCGTGTCATGTTATTTTTGTTAAGTATTGTTTGGCATTTCATCATGGAAAGTTTCAGTTTTATTATCAAAATAATCGTCCATTTTTTTTTAAAACCAAAAAAAAAACTTTCCAGTCGACCCACGACCTTGACACCCATGAGCAATATTTTAGCTCTCGTTAATAACTATCTTTTTGCCATTGACTGATTCCCGATCCAACGTACCGGAATCATCGGTCCATATTTCTTCAACAATTATGCCGGTGAGAACGTAACCGTCAATGGCGACCGTTATCGTGCCATGATAACCGACATTTTGATGCCTGAAATTGAAGCTCGTGATTTCGGCGACATTTGGTTTAAACAAGACGGCGCCACTTCCCACACATCGCATCAATCAATGGATTTATTGAGAGGACACTTCAGTAAGCAGATAATTTCACGTTTTGGGCCGGTCGATTGGTCACCAAGAACGTGTGATATCAGACCGTTAGACTTTTTCCTGTGGGGATATGTAAAGTCTAAAGTTTATGCGGATAAACCCGCTTCGAGTCAGGCCTTGGAACAAAACATCACGCGTGTCATTCGCCAGTTACCAGTCGAAATGCTCGAACGAGTCATCGAAAATTGGACTCAACGGATGGACCATCTGAGACGTAGCCGCGGCCAACATTTGATAGACATATAATCTTCAAAAAATAAATGCCAAAGAATGTTCTTTCAAATGATAATAAACATTCCCCATTCAATTTCAATTTTCTGTGTTGTTTTCTTTAAAATAGTAGGGAACCTCGAAATGGATCACGCTTTATATACTTTATGGGGAGTAACAAAATAAATATACACTCCATCCTGTGATGAAGGGTATAAAGGGGTAATGTTGTGAGATGGTACTTTATAGTGTTTTGAGTACGTAAAGAATAAACTATGAGAAATGTTTACTGAAGAATTTTTTAGAAATAATCAACATCATTTTAGTAATGTAGTTTCTATATATTAGTGGCCATCGCCATAAATTTTGGCATTGACGTTTTTTGCAGAATTCAATATTTCAGATAGGTAGATATAATCCATTTAAGAACACCTACCGTTTTATCGAAGGTACACAACATTTTTTTTAATTTTAACCCGAATTATACAAATCTGAAGACATATTTGGATAGAAGAAAAAATATAAATGGTCGCCCTTTACAGTTCCCTTGTTAATTGTCATTCCCCTGGCGTATTTTTGTCAAGGGGATGCAAGTGACGCCAGGTAGTTATCGAAAAATATATTATTTTTTCGGGTTTTTCTTTCATATATTACTAACTCGGAAAGTTCTCGAAAAAATAGTATTGATTTCAACTTTAACAGAAAATCAATGTTTTTGTCGATTTTTATACTCTCACTTTAGTGATACGAGGGTATATATCATTTGCTACGGGCCAAAAAGTGTAACACATCGAAGGAGTCTAAGACCCTTAGTATGTTCGGCAGATATCCGTTTTAAGTCGTTTTAAGTCGAATGAGATATGTCCGTCTGTCTGTCGGCTGGCTGGTGCGCACTATAACTCTCGAAAGGAGTAACCGATTGACTTCAAATTTGGTATGTGGTAATATTTTTTTCTACCTCCGGCTAAGTTCGAAGATGGGCCATATTGGTGAACTCCTTCTAGTACCTCCCCACAAACGGTTAATATTTAGTGAATTATTGTTTATTTAATAAATTCTATACTACTTTTTCGAATTCTCTGAAATTATACACATAATATTAGTTTGTTAGTCACTATCAACTCTAGAAAAATTGGCGAAGTTGCCGCGCTCCTTTTGGTACATCCCACACAAATGGTCCATTTTGCACAAAAAGTTAAATGCTTATAACAACAATATCACTTCATGCAAATACTGCAAATTTTGTACAGTGTAATTAATGTCTTTAGCCCAGTGAAAATTGGGCGTAATTGAAATGTCCCTTTTGTTACCTCCCACACAAATGTAATATTTTGCACCAAAATTAAACAGCTTATAACTTGAATACCTGGACATACAAAGACTTGAAATTTTGTACAGTGTAATGGTTTTATAGTGCCTACAGTACAGCGAAAAACGGGGGTTATTGAAACCCCCTTTTTGGTACCTCCCACACAAATGTACCATTTTATACAAAAAGTTAAGAGCTTATAGCGTGAGTACCAATGCACGAAAATATAACAAAATTTTGCACAGTGTGATATGTTTAAATTACATATAGGCCTATGAAAAATGTGCGTTATAAACACGCTCCCACAAATAATGGCCAAATCATACCAAAATTGAATAGATCATAACTGTTATATACCAGTGCACATAAACGCTTACAATTCGATACAGTGCAATATATTCGAAGTATCTAATGTTTAGCGAAAAATAGGAGTATTTGTTAAACCCCCTCTGGTACCTCCCATACAAATTGACAGATTATTCGTGTAATATTTATTCGTGTAAAATATAAGTGAGGGTATACCTTAGACTGTTTACCCGACTGAAACTTTCTTACTTGTCTTATTAGGTGTTACATTAAATGCACAGAGTCATAATACCCTGTACCACAGTGTGGTGTTGGGTATAAACATCAAAAACTTTACAAAAAAAATCAAGGTTTTAACATCAAAACAATTTAACGATTCTTATCGATGTAAAACGGACAAACAAAACTTTAACACCTAAGAATGGAAATTTTGTCGTTTTTTGATGAAAAAAAATTAAAAAATATTTAGTAAAGAATTTTTAGGTACAATCAACATAATTTTAGTAGTGTAGTGTATTAATAATGGTCCAGATTTTTATGTCCAGTGGTCAGTTCCTAGAGGTAATAAAAATTGAAAATTTTATTAATGAAAATCTGACTTTTAAAGGTTATTTAAACCGCAATAGCTCCTAATTTCGCGAATGTTTTGCGAATATACTTAAAACAAACCATATAATATCATATAAACTTTGTACAACGCGAATTTGTTTTGTCCTCACAAATGAAGCCACTCTAATGTTCATAGTACCATTTTGATTAAAATAAATATAGTGCACCGCGGCGTATACTTACCCCTTCAGTGCAAATATTTATTAAATTTAATATACGCACCCGTGTACACAGAATAAATAACTATGTCAATGCAAATTGGGATCGCTCATATGCCAAATATAACGATAGATAAGTTATATAACTTTACTACTCTTTCAACGAAGTGAAAAATATCAAAGGATCGAAACAGATGGCGAAGTTTTGTTTAGGCCCTATGCTCCACCGGGAGCCAGAGGACTTAAGAAGAATTTATGCCAAAAATGCATTCATTTTTAAATTTATATATCCTATCCCAGTAAAAGAAATGTTTGTAGGTACTGATAAGTAAAATGTACCCATCATATATAAAATAAATCGTTTTTTTAGTCCTTCGACACCACGGTGCTTTCGGCAGCCCACTATTCTAGCCACAATAACTGTGGCAGCAAAACTACACGACTATTCCATCAGTCGTTGAATTACCACCGAAATTTTTATATAAAAACAAAAAGTGGAGACGAGAAACTGCACCAAACTTGTGTCATTAGTATAAAACGACGGTCATTAGTGGCGTCAGTGCCTCCTTGGCCTTATTTGATCCCACATCTAGTCCTGAAATCCTAAATGGTAGGTCGTCTTCGTTGAGGTCCACACAATTAGACACATTTTATCAGACCAACAAAAGATAGAAAAGGTTAAATTGTATTTATTGCTCAAATAGTTTCTATAGTTTTGTGTAGGATTGTCGAAAGGCTTCATCACCCAGCAGTTAGCTTAACCTTTATCAGTAGCCCTATTCGATTCAATCAATATTTATTGACATTTTTAAAATTGTTTTTCTTAAGCGAATTTTAATGAGAAGAAGAGTTCGGTTTATGGCAAAAATTGGAGGTGTAGTTGCAGTTGCGGAGGTTTGGAGTTCAACAAACGTTTTAAGGAACAAGAAATAAAAATAATGAAAAAACAAAAAATAATGAAACACAAATTGACCAAGGAAATTGAAAAGTTTTGTTTCTGCGTTTTCGAGAACGTTTAGTAACAATAGGGGCCAATGTTTTTATAACACACTTGAATGTTGGGAATTTAACGGACGAACCCTATTAAAAGTGATGAAAATCGGTTCAGATTTATTTATAGCCCTCACATACATATATGATTTCACATACCTCACGATTTAGCATCGAAGGTCTATAGAAGCTGCATTTTACATTCGAATAAACTCTATATAACTCACACAATTCCATTTGTACCGGATTAAGTACAATTACGAGTAAAATAAAGTATAACCACCCATTTTGCTTGACCCGCTTTAAGATAAAAACAAATAAATAAATAAATGAGACCCAAACCTGCAAACACACACACGCATACATACAGCATTCCCAGTTTTCAAAGACATACGAAATATTGACAAATTACCAATTAAGTGTTGAAAATGATTTTTAATGAGTTGACAACATAATAATGAACAACGCAAATAACAATACACGAAACGGCAGCAACGAAAGCGCCGCTACAGCAACAAAGGGGAGAGTTGTTCAAGCGTATATGTATGTCACACATCCCACAAAACAAATATCAATCTGCGTGTGTGTGTGCGAGTTTATGAGAGCAATCGAGTATGAAGAAACGTGAGTGCAGGCCAAGACTTACGGCTCTGTTTCATTCACATACATTCCAACACACACACATTTTTATGGGTGTGTATAAATTCACTCACCCATAGTGCATTTATATAAGTGGCTCTTCCGGAACCTCTATCAGTTTGTTTGTGTGTTAACTTATGGAATCGTGTGTATGTGTGTACAAGTATGTTAACGAAATCGAATGAGAGAGTGTCCAGTGTTATTACGCCCGGAAAAAATGGGTTTCAAATTAACTAAAAAATTAAACCAAAAATCAATAACCTAACAACAACAAATGTACAACATAATGCCTATTGCCTATTGAAAATGGCATTTTTTAAGGAGCTTTATCATGCAATAAAAAAGATATCGAATTAATGAAAAAATAAACAAACGTATTGTTACTTTTGCTGGGAAAGAAAAGTTCAACCATGAAATGCTCAGCCTTTATAATATTATCGATTTTGAAAAATCGATTTTGTACATAGGAAAAACCGGAAGAGTCCTAAATAGTCTCTGAAAATACGAAAAGAAGTATAATATTTTAGCCATATATTAAGGAATGTAAAATTCCAAAGGATTAATTTGGATCATCAGAATTGGTCAATATTTCGACGAAATTTTCTAAAAAAATATATATAATTTCGACGAAATTTTCTATAAAAATCTAAAATTTCGACGAAATTTTCTATAAAAATCTAAAATTTCGACGAAATTTTCTATAAAAATCTAAAATTTCGACGAAATTTTCTATAAAAATATAAAATTTCGACGAAATTTTCTATAAAAATATAAAATTTCGACGAAATTTTCTATAAAAATATAAAATTTCGACGAAATTTTCTATAAAAATATAAAATTTCGACGAAATTTTCTATAAAAATATAAAATTTCGACGAAATTTTCTATAAAAATATAAAATTTCGACGAAATTTTCTATAAAAATATAAAATTTCGACGAAATTTTCTATAAAAATATAAAATTTCGACGAAATTTTCTATAAAAATATAAAATTTCGACGAAATTTTCTATAAAAATATAAAATTTCGACGAAATTTTCTATAAAAATATAAAATTTCGACGAAATTTTCTATAAAAGTATAAAATTGATTTCTATAAAAATATAAAATTTCCACGAAATTTTCTATAAAAATATAAAATTTCCACGAAATTTTCTATAAAAATATAAAATTTCCACGAAATTTTCTTTAAAAATATAAAATTTCGACGAAATTTTCTTTAAAAATATAAAATTTCGACGAAATTTTCTTCAAAATTATAAAATTTCGACGAAATTTTCTATAAAAATATAAAATTTCGACGAAATTTTCTATAAAAATATAAAATTTCGACGAAATTTTCTATAAAAATATAAAATTTCGACGAAATTTTCTATAAAAATATAAAATTTCGACGAAATTTTCTATAAAAATATAAAATTTCGACGAAATTTTCTATAAAAATATAAAATTTCGACGAAATTTTCTATAAAAATATAAAATTTCGACGAACTTTTCTATAAAAATATAAAATTTCGACGAAATTTTCTATAAAAATATAAAATTTCGACGAAATTTTCTGTAAAAATATAAAATTTCGACGAAATTTTCTATAAAAATATAAAATTTCGACGAAATTTTCTATAAAAATATAAAATGTCGACGAAATTTTCTATAAAAATATAAAATTTCGACGACATTTTTTATAAAAATATAAAATTTCGACGAAATTTCGAAAATTTTTATAAATTTTATATTTTTATATCAAATTTCGAAGAAATTTTATATTTTTATACCAAATTTCGAAGAAATTTTATATTTTTATAGAAAATTTCGACGAATTTATATATTTTTATAGAAAATTCCAACGAAATTTTATATTTTTATAGAAAATTTCGAAATATTTTTATCGAAATAATTTCGAAAATTTTTATAAAAATATAAAATTTTGACGAAATTTCGAAAATATTTATAAAAATATAAAATTTCGAAAATTGTTATAAAAATATAAAATTTCGAAAATTTTTATAAAAATATAAAATTTCGACGAAATTTTCTGTAAAAGTTAAAATTTCGTCGAAATTTTATTTTTTTATTGTAGAAAATTTCGAAAATTTTTATAAAAATATAAAATTTCGTTGAAATTTTAACTTTTACAGAAAATTTCGTCGAAATTTTATATTATTATAAATATTTTCGAAATTTCGTCAAAATTTTATCTTTATATATAAAATCCTTTGTACGTTTGTTAGTAACGCATGATATCCGAAACCATAAAAGCGAATGGGCTGAAAATTGAACGATATATTCAGTTTTTGGTCATTTGTGTTGTAGAATTATTTGCACCGCGATAAATGGCGAAGTGGTCAAGTTATTTGCAAAATTCCCATTTCCAGAGCGATTTGACTGAAATTTAAATTGTATGTGTTGTTTGTCTTGATAATAGTTTGTATGTATGATTGTAACCGTTTGATGGCGCTGTAGTGGACATATGGCCAACATACAAATTTTTTTCTGAAACTCGGGGTGTATGCATTTTGGAATGAAATATCAATGAATAACAAACCAATACATCCCAAACAGGACGGGCAGGACAACGTCTGCTGAGGTCCGCTAGTATTTTTATAAAAATGTTCGAAATTATTTATTTTTATAGAAAATATCGTAGAAATTTTATATTTTTATACAAAATCTCGAACTTTTATATTTTTATAGAAAACTTCGTCGAAATTTTATATTTTTATAGAAAATTTCGTCGAAATTTTATAGAAAATTTTTTTATTTTAAAATTTCGTCGAAATGTTATATTTTTATAGAAAACTAGCTGGACCCGGTCCACTTCGTTGCCCCAGATTGAGATTTCCGATCCCGTCCATTTTTGAACCAATTACGTAGACTGCCATCAAATGCATATTTACTAAATTACAACACTCTCGCTAACAAATTGTTCAAGGTATTTCAATTTCAGAAATTTGCTTATAAGGGTGGGGCCACGCTCATTGGTCCGATCCCAACCCTTTTGGGCCATTCACGTAGACTATCACCAGATATATATACACGAAATTACAGCACTCTCGGTAAAAAATTGTGCAAGATATGACTCTCAATTACAAAATTTGACTTATACTCGCATAGGCAGGGCAACGTCCATTGTTCTGATCCCGCCTATTTTTGGTCGAATCACGTAGACTGTCATCAGATACATATACCCAAAACTGCAGCGCTCACTTAAACAAATTGTGCAAGATATCTCAATTTAAAAATTAGGCTCCTATTGGCGGTGCCGCCCTTTTTTGTGTAATCACGTAGACTGCGTAAGATGCACAAAATCACAGCACTCTCGCTAACAAATTGTGCATGATATCTCAATTTCAAAATTTGGTTTATATGGGCGGGGCGAGGCCCATTGATCCGATCCCGCCACTTTTTAGAACATTCACGTAGGCTATCATCAGATACATATGCACAAAATTACAGAACTATCGCTAAACAATTGTGTAAGACATCTCAATTTCAAAATTTAGTTTATATGGGCAGGGCCACGGCCATTGATCCGATCCCGACCCTTTTTGGACCAATAACGTAGACTACCACCAGACATCACTCTCGCTAAAAATTGTGCAAGATATGTGTCTCAATTTCAAAATTTGGCTTATATAGGCGGAGCCACGTCCATTGGTCTGATCCCGCCAATTTTTGGGCGAATCGCTAAGACAGTCATCAGATACATATGTCCAAAACTGCAGCACTCTCGATAATAAATTGTGCAAGATATTTTAATTTCAAAATTTGGCTTATATGGACGTGGCCACACCCATTGGTTCGATGCCGCTCATTTTTGGACCAATCACGTAGACTATCACCAGATATTTATACACGAAATTACAGCACTCTCGGTACAAAATTGTGCAATATATCTCAATTTCAAAATTTGGCTTATATGGGGGGGTGGGCACGCCCATTGTTCTGATCCCGCCCATTTTTGGACCAATCACGTAGACTGCCACTATATACATATACACAAAATTGCAGCACTCTCGCTATCAAATTGTGCAAAATATCTCAATTTCAAAATTTGGCTTATATGGGCGGGGCCACGCCTATTGGTCCGAACCCGCCCATTTTTGGACCAATCATGTAGGTCGCCAACGGATATATATATGTACAAAATTCCAGGTCTCTCGGTAACAAATTGTGCAAGATATCACATTTTTTAAATTTGGCTTATATGAGCGGTGCCACTCCCATTGGTCCGATCCCGCACATTTTTGGAAAAATCACGTGGACTGCTACCAGATACATACGAACAACATTATAGCACTCTAGCTAACAAATTCTGCAAGATATCTCAATTTAAAAATTTGGCTTGTATGGGCGGGGCCACGCCTATTGGTCCGATCCCGCCCATTTTTTGACCAATTACGTAGAATGCCACCAGATACATATACGCAACATTGCAGCACTCCCGCTAGCAAATGGTGCAAGATATCAAAATTTCAAAATTTGGTCTATGTGGGCGGGGCCACGCCCATTGGGTCGATCCCGCCCATTTTTGGACCAATCACGTAGACTGCCACAATATACATATACATAAAATTTCAGCACTCTCGCTAACAAATTGTGCAACATATCTCAATTTCAAAATTTGGCTTATATGGGCGGGGCCACGCCCATTGATTCCGCCCATTTTTGGAAAATTCACATAATATGCCACTAAATGCATACACACAAAATTTCAGCACTCTAGCTAAAATTTTTTCTCAATATCAAAATTGGACCCATATGGGCGGGTCCACGCCCACTTGATATATCGAAAATTCCAGTACCCTATTTTCAGCACCCCCTACACATGTACATTCTGTGAAAATTTCAAGATGATCGGTCTAGCCGTTTAGACGTCTATACGGATCAAACAAACCCACAAACAAACGATTTGCCACGCCCACATTTTCCCCGCCCACTATTTGCAAAATTTTTTTTCCCAAAACCATCTCAGACCAAATAGCTTTCAAACAAAAGAAAAAATTTTAAAATCGGTCCAGTGGTTTAAGCGTCTATAAAACACATACATACATATATACATACATACATACATACATACATACATACAAACATTTTTCCATTTTTATATATATAGATTATATTTTTATCGAAATTATATAAATTTATAGAAAATTTCGTCGAAATTTTATATTTGTATAGAAAATTTCGTCGAAATTTTATATTTTTATAGAAAATTTCGTCGAAATTTTATATTTTTATAGAACATTTTATATTTTTATAGAAAATTTGGTCGAGATTTTATATTTTTATAGAAATTTCGTCGAAATTTTATATTTTTATAGAAAATTTCGTCGAAATTTTATATTTTTATAGAAAATTTCGTCGAAATTTTATATTTTTATAGAAAATTTCGTCGAAATTTTATATTTTTATAGAAAATTTCGTCGAAATTTTATATTTTTATAGAAAATTTCGTCGACATTTTATATTTTTATAGAAAATTTCGTCGACATTTTATTTTTTTTATAGAAAATTCCGTCGAAATTTTATATTTATATTTTTATAGGAAATTTCGTCGAAATTTTATTTTTTATAGGAAATTTCGTGGAAATTTTATCTTTTTATAGGAAATTTCGTGGAAATTTTATCTTTTTATAGGAAATTTCGTCGAAATTATATATTTTTATAGAAAATTTCGTCGTTTCAAATTTCAGCATCTTTCCTAAAAAAATAAAGTTCGTCACAATTTTCAATACAAAAAAATTTCTATAAAAATTTAATTTTGACCAAATTTTCTAAAAAATTGACGAATTTCTATTCTAATTTCAACGAACTTTTCTATACGAAAGTTCTAGAAAAGTCACAAAAGAAATTATGCCACATTTTATTTAAAAATTTTGTTTCGATGAAAATTATACAACGTCAATAAATTAATTTTGAAATTTCTCGTGTAACGTGCATTCGATAAGTGTTTTTTATGTTGGTACACTTGTCTCGAACATATGTTCTTAGTTGAGTTTGTTTGCGTTTCGTTCAGCTTGTTTGGGAGAGTCATAACAGTTAGACGTTTTTTGGCGATGCTGTTTTTATCTCCTCAATCGCCGTATCTTCCATTTTGAGAGCAGGAAAAATTTGCAGGGGGCCAAATCTGGTGAATACGGTGGATGAGGCATGATTGCGGTATTCTTTTCGCCCGAAAAATTAGGTTTTCTGTTTTTCAGCAATTTTGAAACGAACTTCGCTGCCACACACTTCATGCACAAAATTTTCGAAAAAAATGTATGACATGAGACAACCGATATGCAGACATCCTCTTCAACTTCTCTTATAGTGATTTGACTATTCTCCATAAAAATGTTCTTTACTTTCTCAACATTTTCTTCCGTTTTTTGATGTGATGGATCTTCCAAACAAGCATCGTCATTTTCGACCTTCTTTGAATGCTTGTACTTCTTGTAAAAATTGTTTTGACTCAGAGTACAATCACCATATACCACTCTCAACATTGCAAGTGCTTTTGAGCTCTTAATTTAAATTTTTACAAAAATTTGCAAATTCTTTGACAAATTTTTTCCACAGCAGAAAATCGCAAAGCAAGCAAAAAACTGTTATGTCTCTCACAAACAAACTAAGCTAAACAAAAACAAACTCAACTAAGTACATATGCTCGAGACAAGTGTGCCAACAAAATAAAAAACGCTAATCGTATGCCCGAGAAATTTCCAAATTCGCCTATTCTAGTGAACAGGCCCCGTACAGAAAGAAATTAGATATCTATACTGGTATATATTTCTCTATCTATTTATATTAATATTCTTTAAAACCGGTATGACTTTTCCATGATTTCCTCTCACAATAATTTTAGCTTTTGATGAAGACCATTTTTCTGAGTGTAAGTTATTATGCATATATATATATACGAGTATGTTTGTAGGATAAATTGAACGAAATTAAAAGCCAATAATTGGAAAATTAATTGAATTAAATTGACAGTAAGGCGATATCAACAATAAACTAAGTGTATATGAGCGTGTGCGAACATGTGTATGTAAAAGTATGTCATTGTGTGCATGTGTACAGTGAATCACTGCTTGTGAAACTCAGAGTAGTTGTTGCCTTTTGTTTTTATTAAGTATAATCGTCGTTGTTGTTGTTTTTGCTTCTGTTACACAATCAAAAGGAATCTGTTGAAAAGATGTATCTGGATCATAAACATACGCCAGTGGCAGTGTTGAATGCATTTATGTCACATTTGCATTGACATTTGTGAAATTTTCCGAATTTTTTTTATATAATATACAAATGTTACATATATTCATATATCGGGTGATCAATATAGGTAGAACTTTTTCATTTGTTTCTTTTTTACAGATCACACGTGAGCGGTCTCACATTGACACACTTACTTTTTTAAATTTTAATTCAGTTTAAGTACTATATGACATTAAATTTAAGGATATTTTCTTTTTCTGCTTAGATATTAATACTAGATTTTTAAGGACGATTTATAATAAATATTTTAACTCTAGAAGAAAATTCAAAAATACCTTTATGCATTTTTTTGTATACATATATAAAAACCCATACACTACTACCTAAAACTAAATTCATATCTTATGAGAACCAAAGATGTGATTGGGTTCGGAGTTAGAATATTTAACATTAAAGCATTCTATTAACTTTCCAATCTTGATAGCCACAGGATCAACATTCGCCATCTGGTGGAGTCGTGCCGCAGAATTATATCTAGGAAGCATACAATATAACAGCTTGAAAATTACTTAAAATATCAAAATTGTGTTGTCAATCCTTAACGCCGAACATCTATTTATGAATGGATATAATGTTCTAATTAGTATATTAAATTTATTTACAACATACGAAGGACATAGCTTCACACCAAGTGTTGCGTCACGGTTCACTTCCAAGATTTGGAATGCTCCGTACATCCCCAGAAAACAAAAATTTATAAAGGTTAGACGTCTTTTGGTGTGCTTGTAGACTTTGAGCTGTCGGAAAATGGATCAAAAATGGAGACAAGGTTAGACGTCTTTTGGTGTGCTTGTAGACTTTGAGCTGTCTAAAAATGGAGACTGTTTGAGTGAAAGTTAAATAAACGCGCTTAAAATTATGACTATGGAATTTGGCGAGTTTACATTGATCAAAAAATTAATATATTTTCTACAAAAAGATCACAAAAGGAACATCAATAAGGAATTTCGCTTCCTAGACGACTCAGAACATCAATAACTGATATAAACGTCGAAGCAGTGAAGATAGTGGAGAATTGTCATATAAAGGGTTTTCCAACGAGAGGTGTTATTTTGGTATTCAAAGAAAAATTCAATTTTTTGAGATAAATGATCGGATGTTTATTTCATAAAAAAGAGGAAGGTATGCCGTTAATAATGAAAAACAACATCAGCCAAATGGCCACCCCGACCACGCTTAGAGGACCATATCCTTTTCATACATTTTCCATAACCAAATCGCAAAGTGGCTGCCCTATGTCCTCGATAGCCTCACGAATTCTATCATTGAGGTCTTGAATCGACGCTGGGCTGTTGGCGTAGACCTTATCTTTCACGTGGCCCCAAAGGAAGAAGTCGCAAGGTGTTAAATCACAAGATCTCGGTGGCCAATTGTGATCACCTCTTCGAGAGATAACTCGGTCCGGAAACTTTTCCCGTAACATAGCAATAGTTTCGTTGCTTGCGTGGCACGTAGCGCCGTCTTGTTGAAAGCAAACGTTGTCCAAATCAATACCATCCAACTCCGACCATAAAAAATCACTAATCATCTCTCGATAGCGCAATCCATTCACCGTAACTGTTGATCCAACCTAATTTTCGAAAAAGTAAGGTCCAATGACCCCGCCGGACCATAAACCGCACCAAACAGTCACACGTTGAGAATGGAGAGGCTTCTCAACAATAACTCTTGGGTTTTCCGAGCCCCAGATGGGACAATTTTGCTTGTTGACGTAGCCACCGAGGTGGAAATGGGCCTCATTAGTCAAGATGATTTTATATCGTTCGTATCATTTTTTTTATCGTTTTGTATCGTTCGATGATCGTATATTGTTCCATTATTAGTAATGGCGTAGTTTCTACTTGTCAAGTGTCAAAGAATAAAAGCTTCAAAAGTGACAGCTACCGAAATACCGGATGATTCAAAATAACACCTCTTGTTGGAAAACTCTGTATATTGTCACATATAGGATACAAGGCTAATTGGATGGTATGGAAAAAAGGGGAGTCAACAGTTTATTTTTTATTAGAAATAGCTTTCGCTTCCTTAAACTGAGGAATACACTGGGGAAATAATCGATTTAAGAAAACTATTTACAATACTAGTCAAAAATGGTATCCCCGTAATCGGAAGAAAATAGGGCATCTATTAAATATGCCGTCCAAGACTTTTTAGGCTTAAGACTCTTAACAATGGTAATATTTTTAGCGAATGCTATAGGTATCATATGCGTATGAGAGTTTAATGTAAACTCACAATATTAAGATTGCAACTAGGATATTCTCCTGGCTATACGAGTAGAAGAATGGCTATACATATATGCTTATAGAATGCAAATTTTTTTTAAAAATGATGAAGCGAAAACTTCTTGCCAGTATTCCATATTTCTCCGTCGTTGCGATAAAAAGAGAATTGCTTTCTTTTAGTATAGGAAAATTTTCTGATTTTTCCTTAAGATTTTGGAGACGGAAAGGCATAGGCCCAAGACACATACTGTTTAGCCATCTAATTAATATATCTGCGGCTGTCGAAGGCTGTTTGTGAATTTGGTAGCCCCCAGAGATTTAGAAGTGGAGATAGTTTTTATTTCATAGCATTCTGCCAATTCATGCCTCCCTCCTAAGTGGTAAAGGTGTACACAGTGCACCGTTTGTATATAGTCCACTCGGTCGGATACCATAGCACAACTCTGTGATATCCTTGTGTGACCATAGTTCGGCTGGTGATCAGACAGGCGTGTCTCTGATCCTTTATCATTTGAAGGCTGAAGGGCTGTGCATAAAATTTTCTGGTGTAATTTTGTATCCTCAACACCAACATATTTAAAAAATCTATTAATATATATAAAACTTATTAATATATATATAAAACCTATAATATACAAGCAAAAACCAGTAAGGAAAGGCTAAAGTCGGGCGGTGCCGACTATATAATACCCTACACCACTCTCGTAATATTGAATAACTCTGATATATAAATTTTGTAATTCATGTATAAATTGTTAACATAAATTTACTTTTGGGACATTTTATACTTAAATAATACCCTGTACCACAGTGTGGTGTAGGGTATAAAAACGATTGGATCTAAAGAGCCAAATCGGATGAAACATATATATGGGAGCTATAGCTAAATCTTAACCGATTTTCTTCAAATTCGGTAGTGTTGGTTCATGGATCAAGAAACTCTACCATTCTAAATTTCACCACGATTGGATGTAAAATACAGCTTCTACAGGACTAAATGGCCAAATTGGACGAAACATATATATGGGAGCTATAGCTAAATCTTAACCGATTTTCTTCAAATTCGGCAATGTTGGTTCATGGATCAAGAAATTCTACCATTCTAAATTTCAAAACGATCGGATGTAAAATACAGCTTCTATAGGACTAATGGGCCAAATCGGACGAAACGTATATATGGGAGCTATAACTAAATCTTAACCGATTTTCTTCAAATTTGGCAATGTTGGTTCATGGATCAAGAAACTGTACCATTCTAAATTTCAAAACGATCGGATGTAAAATACAGCTTCTATAAGACTAAAGGACCAAATCGGACGAAATATATATATGGGAGCTATATCTAAATCTGCACCGATTTTCTTCAAATTCGGCAATGTTGGTTCATGGATCAAGAAACTCTACCATTCTAAATTTCAAAACGATCGGATGTAAAATACAGCTTCTATAGGACTAAAGGGCCAAATCGGACGAAACATATATATGGGAGCTATAGCTAAATCTTAACCGATTTTCTTCAAATTCAGCAATGTTGGTTCGTGGATCAAGAAACTTTACCATTCTAAATTTCAAAACGATCGGATGTAAAATACAGCTTCTATAGGACTAAAGGGCCAAATCGGACGAAACATATATATGGGAGCTATAGCTAAATCTTAACCGATTTTCTTCAAATTCAGCAATGTTGGTTCATGGATCAAGAAACTCTACCATTCTAAATTTCAAAACGATCGGATGTAAAATACAGCTTCTATAGGACTAAAGGGCCAAATCGGACGAAACATATATATGGGAGCTATAGCTAAATCTTAACCGATTTTCTTCAAATTCAGCAATGTTGGTTCGTGGATCAAGAAACTTTACCATTCTAAATTTCAAAACGATCGGATGTAAAATACAGCTTCTATAGGACTGAAGGGCCAAATCGGACGAAACATATATATGGGAGCTATAGCTAAATCTTAACCGATTTTCTTCAAATTCAGCAATGTTGGTTCATGGATCAAGAAACTTTACCATTCTAAATTTCAAAACGATCGGATGTAAAATATAGCTTCTATAGGACTAAAGGGCCAAATCGGACGAAACATATATATGGGAACTATAGCTAAATCTTAACCGATTTTCTTCAAATTCGGCAATGTTGGTGCATGGATCAAGAAACTCTACCATTCTAAATTTCAAAACGATCGGATGTAAAATACAGCTTCTATAGGACTAAAGGGCCAAATCGGACGAAACATATATATGGGAGCTATAGCTACATCTTAACCGATTTTCTTCAAATTCAGCAATGTTGGTTCATGGATCAAGAAACTTTACCATTCTAAATTTCAAAACGATCGGATGTAAAATACAGCTTCTATAGGACTAAAGGGCCAAATCGGACGAAAGATATATATGGGAGCTATATCTAAATCTGAACCGATTTCAACCAAATTCAATAGCGATCTTAACAGCCGCGAAATACTCTAAACTGCAAAATTTCAGAACGATCGGAGTGAAATTGCGACCTGTAGTCGACGAACAACTTTACATGGACAGACGGACGGACGGAAGGACAGACATCGTTAAATCGACTCAGCTAGTGATTCTGAGTCGATCGGTATACTTTAAGGTGGGTCTAGCTGTGTTACTTTAAGGTGTTACAAACATCTGCCGTGAAACAAACTTATAATACCCTGTACCACAGTGTGGTGTAGGGTATAAAAAAAACGTTTGGAGGTCGTTTATCGCAAATATAGTTATTTGTCTCAAATGCTCTACCTCTCCCATAACGGTTGAAATATTTTTAGTGAATAAAAACCTTTATCGTAAACGTAGATTCTCTTGTTGTCAACGAAAATTCTTTCACTCCAAAATTTGCACAACTCACGTTTATGGTAAACGAAAAACGTTTATGCAAACATACTGTATTGAAACATGATTGAATATTTTAAAGAAAGTTGAGAGAAAAAAGACCGTAACTTATTTTATGAGTGCGCGTTTTATATTTTTTTTATATGTTGGAATAATATATATATATACTGCAGTATATATATATATACTGCAGACTTTAATATTATTGATAAATGGTAAATAAAGTGAAGACACGTGGGAAAATAACCAGATAGTAACTAACGAAAACATTACGAAAATATTTAACATATTGTGGAAGGTCGGAATACCAAAAAAACAATTGATTTTAACACAAACTGTGACGAACCATATATTGTTTTTGTTAATGACTAAACAGTTATTTTCCACACGTCCTTAATTGTGAATAAGCAAACTAAAACTTTTAACAATCAATCAGCACGCGTTTAGGAACTGAAGCTCCGAATGGTACTTGTGAAATAATTTTTTTGTCAAACCCATCGCCACCTTAAAAATAACTTTGATATATGGTAAGATTACATCTCGCTTTGATCCATACAACGGCCTCCTAAATTTTTAATATGTTTTAACATATATGCTTTCTTATTTACAGTTTGTCTACAACTCAATTAGAAGATATCAGCCAATTTATAGCAGAGGCGTTTGTCGGGGTGCTCACCGACAAATTGTGACATATTTGATTATAAACACATTTTATAAAACATATTAAATATCATAATTCAAACAAATTATTCTTTGCGACAAACGTTTTCTCATTTGTTGATAAACTGACATAGCCTGTGACAAACGCAATAAACGTTTGGAACAAACGTTTCACAGTGTTTGGAATAAACAGGCATTGTTTGTGACAAAAACAATAACCGTTTGTACCAAACGTTTTCACAGGGTTTGTAATAAAAATAAATCAGTTTGCTATAAACGTGTCTTTGGGTTTTGGGATAAACATAAATCGTTTGCGACAGACATAGACCGCAAATGAAATTTGTTTGTCTAATTTTTCGTTTGAGGGTAAAGATGTTTATACCCTACACCAGAAGGGTTACACCCAGAAGAAGAAGTGAAAGACCCATCGTTTATGATTCGATTTAGCCATGTCCGTCTGTAGATTGGTCGTTGTAATCAAAGTGCAGGTCGTATTAATGGTCCGGTTGTGATGAAATTTAGCACAGTGCTCTGTTTTGGCCCAAGGACGATCTCTATTGAAACTGGTCAAAATCAGTTCAGATTTAGATATAGCCCCCATATATATGCTACACCCGATTTGAAATGTAAGCTCTGTAGATACCGTGTTTTATATCCGATCAGTACGAAATTCGACAGAGAGAGTTTTCTTATTACATGTATGAACACTGCCAAATTCTTATCACAATGCCAATTGCAATGCATTGTTAGGGATATGTAGGGCATTGTATAGTCGGCCCCGCCCGACTTTCTCTCTTTCCTTACTTGCTTTTTGTGTGTACCTTTTGTATTTGAAGTACAATCACGATAGGGCCGGGATATGCGTTAAATTTAAGGAAAATGTGGGCTACAAATGTTGGAAATATCTCTTTCACGTAAAAACAGTGGTTTGTTAACAGTTAAAAAAAAATAGAAAAAAGTTGATTTTTTGCTGCCACAAAAATTCCATGCAAAATAGGAAGAAATCTCAAAATATTATTTTATTCCATTATTAAAAGCTAGCAAAACAATGGAGTAAACATTGCCAAGTTGAAAATACTATGGATAAATGTATAAGTTATGGCCCATTTTGTAAAATTAAGGGACATTTTAAAAATTAATATTTCATATTTTTTATTTTGCCTATTTTGTGTGGGAGTTACCAACAGGGGCATGGCAATATCGCTCAATTGTCACGGGACTGTAGGTACTACAAAAGTATTACACCGTACAAAATTTCATGTATTTGCATGCACTGCAATCAATGTTATAAGCCTTTAGCTTTTTTTTGCAAAATGGTCCCTTTGTGTGGGAGGTATCAATAGGGGAGTGTCAACTTCGCCAACTTTTCTCAGGTGGATAGCGACATGTAAACTAATACTACGAGGGCGGTTCGGAAACTTCTTAGCCTATCAATGAAAGAGAATAGTTAGTTTTTCAGAAATATTTTTATTTTTCAATATAATCTCCTAAAACTTCAATACACTTAGTCCAACGCTTATCTAGCAATTCTATCCCTTGATTAAACTAGTTTTCCTCAAGGTCTTCAAAATAGTGGTTTACAACTGTAATTGCATCTTTATTTGAGGTAAAACGCTTGCCAGCAAGGATTTTTTTTAGATTTGGGAACAGGTAAAAGTCACTGGGAGCTAAATCAGGAGAATAAGGTGGGTGGTCAAGCAACTCGTACTTGAATTCATTGATTTTAGCCATTGTTCAAACACTCTTGTGCGCTGGTGCGTTGTCTTGATGAAAAATTATTTTTTTGTGTTGTAAGCCAGGACGTTTTTCTCGAATTTGTACATTTAATTCATCCAAAAGGTTGCAATAGTACTCTGAATTTATTGTTTTACCCTTTTGCAGATAGTCAATCAATAAAATACCTTTGAAGTCCCAAAAAACCGTTGCCATAACCTTACCAGCCGATTGAATTGTTTTTGCCTTCTTTGGGGCACTTCCTCCAGCTTCAGTCCATTGTTTGGATTGTTCTTTTGTCTCTAGAGTATAGTGGTGGATCCATGTCTCATCAACAGTTATGAAACGACGCTTAAAATCCATTTTATTTCGCTTAAAACGATCCAAACAAGCTTGAGAAATGTTCATTCTTATGCGTTTTTGGTCGACTGTTAACAAGTGCGGCACCCATCTTGCAGAAAGCTTTTTCATCTGTAGTTCTTCATGCTAAATTAAATGGACTCGATCATTTGAGATGCCCATGATATTAGCTATTTCACGCACTTTTATTCGTCGATCATCTAATACCATATCATGCACTTGGGCTACAATTTCTGTTGTTGTTGCTGTTTTTGGACGTCCACTACGTGGTTCATCTTCAATGCTTGTACGACCACGTTTAAATTCAGCAACCCAATTTTTTACTGTTGCATTGAAGGAGCACTTTCACCTAACACATTCACCATATCATTATGAATTTCTTGTCCCGATAAACCTTTTTTATGTAAATATTTAATGACAATACGCATTTCTAATTTTTCCATTGTAAAAAAATCGCGGATGCGTCTTTTGTGAACAGCTGTTTCTATATGAAGGAGTTGCCAGATCGAAACAAAATTTAACATGTGTTCATAGCAGAGATGGAAGTTTCCAAAACTATTAACTTTTTTCTGTTTATACCGCGCTTTTTGTGCTAGGCTAAGAAGTTTCCGAACCGCCCTCGTATTTGTGTAATTGCAGAAGATTACAATAAGTATAGAAGTTATTGTATATTCAGTAATTTATTTCAGTAAATTTTAATTGATAGTCAGTCAATTATTCCTTTTAAGAGTTATCCTGGGCACTAGACAGACAGACATTTGGACGGACGGACGGACATTGCGCATGCGACATAAAATGGCCCAAAACGGATTTCATTCAAAGATACTTAAGGTCACTTCTTCAATGCGTTACACAGTTGGCCCGTAGAAAATGATATACCTGTGCCCCGGTTTACAATAGTGAGGGTATAAAAACGATTTTTTTTAATTATCTTACTTCTACCAAAAGGGCTATAATTTCGACATTTATCCAAAGATTCTTTCAAGTTGTGTTTACACAAATTTGTTTATGATTTTTTTCTTTTTTATGTTTTTTTTTCGGTCCAGCAAAAAACAATTTTTTGGAATAAAAACTCGACTTTTTTTCTAATATGTCAGCGACTGTTACTAAACTCCTTTTCTACATGAAATTGATTATTCCAGCGTTTGTAGCCATTATATATAATTGTCTTAAACCTATCCGGTATTCCGGCTCTATAGGGCTTATACTTAATTGTCCAAATAATAAACGGACCTTACAGGAAAATTTAAATTAAAAAAAAAATTTAATCTGAAACTTACCCTTTTTTGGTACAGAAATAAAGGAGTTTATGTCTCGGACACAAAATAAATTTTTGTTTCATAGTGTTATCATTCCCCTTCTACCGCACCATAATGTCGTACACCAAAAAAGGTACAGAAATAAAGGAGTTTATGTCTCGGACACAAAATAAATTTTTGTTTCATAGTGTTATCATTCCCCTTCTACCGCACCATAATGTCATACAATAGTACTTGCGCCAACGTGCCCCTACATGGATATAGGGCGATGTTGGCCTTCCTTACTTGCTCCATTACATTCAATCTGAACGAAAATTTTCTATCTTGGATAATACCTAGGAATTTTGCACATTCAGAAAAGACTAGTTCAGTTTCATTTATCCGAGAAAGATCCACATGTTAAATCGTATACTTCCTAGTAAAGACAACCAAAGAAGCAGTTGTTTGAGTTAACGCCCAAATGCACTTGCTTCTTGTTCATCTAGCCAATTTCATAGAATTTTACTGAAATTTTTGATGAAGGTGGCTGTGCGCATATTTGAGGTAAGTTTCTTTAAAAGATCTTCGTAGTTTCTACATAAATATTCACATTGAATTAAGAATAGTATTCACACTGAATTAAGAATAAAAATAAATAATCCCTACAAACTGCTACAATGAAATGCAATTAAATCAATCGCCCAGAACAATTAAGCAAAAATAAATCAAATAGAGAATTTTTTTAAAGAAATTTACTTGTGAACATGAATCATTTCTATGCGTTTGAACAATTTAAGTCTTTTGTTCGGCAAATCCTGGGGGAACGTTAATCACCATAATTATCGATGTGTGTTACTGAATGCGATTAACAATGGAGCTTTTCTACTCGAAAATTATGAAAATGAAATATGCATTTATTCAGCGAAGTGCTTAGCTTTCCTAGATGAAGGAGGGAGGGAGTTGGGATGTGGAGTGGCTCCAGACTCCGGGATGACGTTGTGGCCCAGCATCCGCCCCACATTAAAAAGCAAAGTTTACTCGAAAGTGTCCCCATAAATCAAATGATATATGTTCTCATTGTTGTATATTTGGTGGAGGGGAGTGCGGAAGAGCTCTGCAGCTGGGAGAATGAATTCTAAGTTTTTATATTTCACCATTGGCGTAAATGCATTATAGAAAACTTTTCGCATTAAATAATCGACCAAACATTATCCTTCTCCATTCCGTTCTCATTACTCCGACAATGCAAACAAAAAAAGAAACCGCATAGACAGTCGGACTCATAAGACAGGCGGGAGGATTGCCAGGACTAACCAGACGACCAGCCAGCCAGTCAGTCATGGAAGAGGGCGGGTAGGGTTATATGTGAAAGCATTTAACTTTCTAGTGACCAAAAAACCACTGCCATTTTCTCCTACAGTATAAACCCAAAATATGCCTTTCTAAAGTATATGAAGTGGTGAAAAACAAGTCGGGAAAATCCTGTTTGTTGTATTATATGTATGTAGCTTTTCATATAACGGACACTTCAACAGTTTTTCCTCTCCTCCTTTGGTCCACTAACCCCGCCCTGTACTGCATCGACTTCCTTGGGCAGCCAACATCCTTTGGTCCCAATGTCCTGTCAGCTCAAGGGTTTATTTCCCAACTTTTTCTATTTACTTAACACTATTGGTGTTGGTGGTGACGGCAAAGGCGATGCAATGCGCTGCTGCCTGGTTGGGTGATTTTATTTTTACGTATTTTCTATGAGAATAATTTTTTGCTCTGATGATTGTCGTTTTTCAGTGGAGTCTCTCTGTTTTTTTTTGTTGTTTTTCATTTGGCGAAAAGTCAATAGCATCGACATTTGGCGCTCATTGATAATTAAACTGTGACTGTCACATTTTGCCATTTGCACTTCATTAAAGATTTGTGGCTATGACTGGTGTTATTGCCACTGCCACTTCTGTTGCTGCCACTGCTGCCATAACACTCGTACAAGCCCCCCGTCCTCTCAGAGGAAGGAGGAGGCTGCTGAGGGGGAGTGGGAGGGGGAGGACACCAACAGTAGTGATCATATTTGGTTGGCTGGGAAAATGAAACCTACGAGGCAGAGTTATTTCCTGTTCGGAGGTTTTTCTCGATTTTCTCTAACAGAAATTAAAATTACTTTTTGGTCGATGCTGGAAAATATTATCGTCAGTTCGAGTGTCGTCTGTGTCTTGTTTTTCGGAATTTACACCCTACTTGCGGTAATAGGGGGAAGTGTGAGAAATTAAAAGTTTGGTTTATAACACGAATATTTCTCAATATAAGGAAAATCGTCGTAATTAGAAGAACAATAAAGAAATTGTTAATTAAATCGTAGTAAATGAAACAGCTACAAAAACTGTACAAATATTTGATTATATGATGTGTGTGAAGATAAATTCTAATTTAATATACAAATACACAAACCATTTTTATTAGCAGAGTACTTAACAGAGCTCTGTAAATTTAATAAGGAAGACCTCACTTTGTGAGTATTGTGATATGTTACACGAATTAATATGTCTATTTGTGTGGGAGGCAGAAAGAGTTTAACAAATACGTAGTATATTCAAAAAAAATTGCAAATTTTGTATTTTTTCAAAAAGTATTTATTTATTCATGAATATCTATTTTGCCCCCTTCAAAGTAATTCCCCTCGGATATAATACACTTCTGTCAAAAGTTTTTTCCAATCCTCGAAGCACTTCAAATAATCATTTTTTGTGATCTTGTTCAGCTCCTCCTTCGAAGCCGTCTTTATCTCCTCAATCGTGGCGTAGAGTCATCCTTTCATGGGCCTTTTCAGTTTTCGGAACAAAAAAATAGTCACAGGGGGCTAGGTCAGGGGAATACGGTAGCTGCGGCACCATTACTGTGTTGTTTTTGGCCAAAGAAACGATGTGTGTGCAGGGGCGTTATCATGGTGCAAAGGTCAGTTTTTCTTTTTCCACAAATCCGGGCGTTTTTTGCGGATTGCTTCGCGCATAACTTGCAGGTAACATTCTTTATTGACCGTAATATCCGGTGGCAAGAACTCATAATGCACCACGCCCCTGCAATCAAAGAAAACTGTGAGCTTCGTAAAAAATACTGCAGCTAGACACACCTTAAACCACTAGCTGTCCGTCTGCCCGTCTGTCCATCTTAAGTTGTTCGTTATTTACAGGTCGAAATTTCACTACGATCCTGCTAAAATTTGGCACTAAGAACTCTTTCACACTAGGGAGGAAACCTATTGGAATTGGTGAAAATCGGTTCAGATCGATATTGCCCCGAGATATAAATGTTTCTTTAGATTTGGCCTAGTAACGCCATGGAAGCTGTATTTCACATTCAATCATTTAGAAATTTAGTAGGGTATATTTTATTTATCCAAGAACGCATATTGTCGAATTTTAACAAATTCTGTTTAAATTTAGATTTCTATTGAAATTATCTCATATTTATATATACTTAGTAGGGATATAAATACTGTTACAAAATTGAACACACCCATTACAATAGTGGAATTGGACATACCCTACCATTACCACGTGGATTATGAAACCTAACCTCTGTAGCGTTAGTTTGTTACGGGAAATTGCTTCAGTTTTCGCCATGGAGGGGTATCGTATCGCTGTTATATCGCTTTTTGAATATGGAATGAAAAAAAACAACATTTTCAAAACGCTCTGCCCGCTTGGGATTAGTCTCATGTTCACCTACAGGTGCATAAAACTGTTTTAGGAGACTGGTGATGTCATGACTGGAGATGATCAGGACGCCCTCGTACTGTTCGAACGTTGCAGGTCATCAAATCAAGAATTCTGCGAATTCCGCTCTGAAAACAGAAAATCGTCGCCGTGAAAAAAATTATCAAAAAAGACTTGAGACTTGGGGCTTTCAAAGGCCACAATGGACATTAGTTGACTTCAGCTTTATAAACAAGTAAGAAAGTTCAGTCGGGTAAACCGACTAATGAATCCCCTCACCTAGAGTCCCAAAAAAATATTAGTAAATTTATTTATTTTTTTGTATTATTCAAATTATTATCAATTTAAATTGCATTTAGTAACTTTAAAGTATGTATGTACTGGTATTAAAGTTCAAAGCTGTTTACTTTTGGTACAAAATGTTCCATTTGTGTGAGAGGTACCAAAAGGGGTGTCCCAATAACGGTCAATTTTCTCTGGACTCTAGGTACTATAAAAGCATTACACTGTACACAATTTCAAGTATTTGTATGCACTGGTATTAAATTTATAAGCTGATAACTTTTGGTACAAAATAGTCCATTTGTGTGGAAGGCACCAAAAGGAGCGTGGCAATAATGCCAATTTCTCACTGTATTGTAGGTACTATTAAACCATTACACTTTACAAAATTTCAAGTCTTGGTATGCATTGGTAATAAAATTAGAAGGTATAAACTTTTGGTTCAAAATGGTCCATTTGTGTGGGAGGTACCAAAAGAGGCGTAGCAACTTCACCTATTTTTCTCGAGGTAATAGTGACTAATAAACTAATACTTTGTGTAGAATTTCAGAGGATTCAAATACATAAGTAGTATAGATGTTATTATATAATCAATATTTCACTAAATGTTAACCCTTTGTGGGGGAGTTACTAGAAGGAGTGGACCAATATGGCCCATCTTCGAACTTAGCCGGAGATAGAAGAAAATATTACCACATACCAAATTTGAAGTCAATCGGTTACTCCTTTCGAGAGCTATCGTGCGCACCAGCCAGCAGACAGACGGACGGACGGAAATTCCTCATTCGATTTAAAATTACCCAAAACGGATATCCGCCGAACATACTTAGGGTCTTAGGGTCACTCCTTCGATGTGTTACACTTTTGGTTCGTAGCAAATGATTTATACCCTCCTCTCTAAGGTAAGGGGATAAAAATAGGAAAGCAAAATGCAAACTTTTAATGTTACAGCATTAAAAGTGTGTACTAGTATATGTCTCTCCTAATATCTTAACTTATTCTGCTCTAACAAGGTGTTGTACGGTATCACATAGTTGGCTTCGCTCGGCCTTTCCTTACTTGTTATATACACTATATCTAGTGTATAGTCACGCAAAAATACTTATTTTGTTAGCTAAATATAATCAGAGCCTTCCTAAAACTGTTCTACATAAAAAGTCGGTGGCTTGGTTAACTTTATAGATATTTTTGGCATACTTAAATATTTGGTTAAAAGCTTTGAATATTTTATCCTTCTTTTTTACCAAAATTGTTTTCCAAAATTTTGTGAGTGCAAAAGTTCTATTACATAATTGGTACATTTTGCACACTTCATCTCGGAGTCGGAGTCGAACATAATTTTTCGATTCCGTACTCCGACAAATTTCCCAGACTGCGACTCCTAGACTCCGACTCCACAGCCCTGGTTACAAACGGAGTGACAAAATGAATAAACCCTTCATCCTATGGTGAAGGGTATAAAAATCACTTCTATAGTGCTTCGATGCCACATCGTTATGAACATATATATGGCGGTTATATCTAAATCTGAACTTATTTTCACCAATTTCGATAGGCATCTTCGTTGGGGTGTTACAAAAAATAAAAAAATAATTATTAGACAAATAACATATATTCCTACATCTTTAAATAAACAACATACATGGTTTTCCAACAAGAGGTGTTATTTTGAATCACCCAAGCACCATAGGATGGGGGGTATATTCATTTTGTCACTCCGTTTGTAACACCTCTACATATTGATCTGAGAGCCCATAAAGTATATATATTCTTAATCGTCTTAAAGTTCTAAGACGCTTTAGCCATGTCCGTCCGTCTGTTGTAATCACGCTACAATCTATAATACTTGAGATATGTGACTGAAATTTGGTTAAGATATTTCTTATTGCTGCAGGTAACTTGGAATTGAAAATGGGCGATATCGGTCCATATTTAGATATAGCTCCCATATATAGCACCTAACTTGTTGTTGTGATTCCTACTGTTCTCATCTACTATATTTTTTGTGTGTTTTTGGTGTTATTTTATACCTTCCTCTTTATTATGAAATAAACATCCGATCACTTATCTCAAAAAATTGAATTTTTCTTTGAATACCAAAATAATACCTCTTGTTGGAAAACACTTTATATATCGATCGAAGTTTCTAAGTTCTTCATTCCAAATCCGCTTAGAGACTGAAAATCGGTAAATAATTAACAACGTTATAGGCGTTTAAGTACGCAAAACCAAGATAATAGGTTTTTTACCTGTAAACCCGGATTTTAATTTTACAGAACAAACGTTTTTTTACTCGCCAAGACCTATAAGGAATATTTTGTTTGTTTTTGGACTGTCGCACTGTGTAATACAATCGCAAAATTTCCCTAAAAAGGCGATAAAATCCCAAAAATATACGAAAGCGTCCTCTGGCGGAACTCCAAAATTAAAATAAATGTTAAAAAATTATTCCTCGACCCAAAAACCCCCCATTTACAAATTTTTTGTAGAGGAAAAAATCATGTTTTGTCTCTGTTCTTGAATATATAGGAAAAATACCTATTTTGAAAAATTGGGGGGCTCGAAATTCATTTTTGGCCTATGGTTTCTTGGGCAACATTTCTTGAAATGACCCAGAAAAAAATAAACACTATGCGCCATTATACTATTTTTCGACTCCATACAAATTGACCCGCCCTAATATATCAATATACTTATACATGTTCCTGCCTATTTACCATTTAAGCGCTATTGCAACTGTATTTTACGTCCGATCTTAATATAATTTGGCAGAAAGAGGATTTAATCCATCCCGTCCAGTCTATTTGTGTCTTCAGATACTTGAAATATGAACGAATGCGCATTTTAAGCTTATCGTTTCAGATCTAGTTTATTATGAACAACATTTTAAACTCCTCCTTGGAATAAGCCTTGCTGAGACTTGATGGAGCTAAGTACTTTGTTAACTGAAAAGAAACCAATTATTCCAAACTAGATATTATAACAATGCCTTTTTCGCATTGTTAGGGAGGTGTAGGATGTTATATAGTTATATGTTTAGAACTATAAATTCAAATTAACTTTTGTTAATTTGTCTTAAAAGGTCAATATAGAATTTTAATATGAAAGAAAGCCGTATATATTCTGGTCAGTTATTAACAAAAAAGTAGAATGAGGTAGGGACCAAATCGAAAATGCTATTAACACATGCAGATATTTCGGAAGCAGTATTGGATAGCATTCAGGCGTAAACAGTTATTTTATAGACCTCGACTCGTCTGTATTGGAAAACATTCTACTAGTTTTCCAATACAGACGAGTTGTTATCATATAGGGATTTTTCGAGGAACTGCAAGTACTTCTAGTTCACTGCACTATAGCCAATTTCAAGTGTTCGTTTGGACTGATATTAAAGCTAATGATTCATTTTTATTACAACATGAATGCTTTGTGTCGAATGTAACAAAATAGGTGTGACAATCACCTCATTTTTTTCTCGAGCTAGATAATTGCCTTAAAGAATTAATTTTTGAGAATTATTTTTCTAATGCCAACAAAATTTATTTAAAAATTTTAAAATGGCACAAGTGGCTGGTATTTCAAAAATTCCCGATAATTCATTTATACAGCTTCCAAGTTCAGTACAAATAGTTTTTTACTCTTTCAAATTTTCGTTAAGACTCCTATAGCTAATGTTTATGAGCAGGGACGTTGACTAAAGCGTCCTATTTATATTCATAGGTCCGCCATTTGTATCTTATCAACAAATAGAAGGTAAGGGATCCATTATTTCGCATTGAATCGTCAAAGTCGATGATCATCATCAACGTCAATATGAAATGAGACTGGCGTTTGCTTTTTTGCCGCCTCTTCGCCTCTTCGCCCCTTTTCTCTGTCGGTTGTTTGTGCAAGGAAATGAAAAAGTTTGTCTTTGTCGTCGTGTTAGAAAATTTTTGTCACAAAGAGAGATTATTGGATATTTTAGCAGCAGAATAGAGAGTATCTATCGGAGCGACAGCGACAGCCGCCGCAGGAGCAGGACCAAGAAAAACAACCAGTCAACGAACCATCCAACCATCCAAGAGGAAAGGAAACCATGAGGAAGAGAGAGAGCGAGAATAACAAAGTTTTAATACACAATTCTTAATTAATAATACATTCTATTGGAAATGTAAAGTGTGGCAAAAGAAGTAGTACATTTGTTTTTGTTTCATCCGACCCCACACACTCTGCAGCAAATGGCAATTGCAGTTGAATGTGTTTCAACTTCAATCTCGTGAAGCTTAACCAAAGCATCCCACACCGCCCCACGACATGATTTTTGCTCAGTGTTTTAATGAGTTTTTCGGCATTTGCATTAGAATGGAATATCGTCAGTTTTTCAGGGGATGTGAGATGCTGAAATGCAATGCAATGAAAATTCCCTTTAATGTCATTCTTCAAGACAGCCACCACCAACTCCAACCGAGTCATGGAGGAGTGCATCCTTTTGATGACAAATTGATTTAAAATTACGACCGACTGACTAAATGAGGTATAAAATCCGAATATTTTAAATTAATTTTAAATTATCTTTTAAATAGTCACAAAAGTTTGAAATGAACAACACTAAAATGGAAATATAATTTAATGCAGTCAAAGTTTTTTGTTGTTGATAAACACGTTAAGTTAATAAATATTTTATGAATTTGCCGCCTGAAAAGTGTTACAAAACACAGAGTTTTCATATTAGGAAAGTTTTCCAGGCAAGAAATGAAAATGAAATATGTACCACGCAAAGTGTGAAAAGAAGATATAAAAAACATCAAATTTTGAAGAAAGACTGAATTTTAGTATCTGAACATAAGATTCTAATGAACAAAGAATTTTTAAACATTTTCAGCATGAATTCGCATCCAAAAATTACAGTGAACAGAAAACGGAAATTTAGCAAAATTTTTGAAAGAATATATATATAAGACCAAGAGAGTCTAAAGAAAATAAAAGCGGCGCTAAGTTTGTTAGGCCACAGATAGTGCACAACATTCGATTAATATGTAATGGTCCAAATAGAAAATAAATAACACTATAAATAACATAACATGTTCGTGTGCAATTTAGATTCTAAACACGAAAAAATATGTAAACTATTTTTATGGTATTTTTTAAGTTTTTTAAGTTTTCAGGGATTTTGAAGATAATTGAAGGAAACCAGTAAGGAAAGGCAGAAAGACGGGCGGGGCCGATCCCTAGCAATGCGAAAAAGAGTCATTGCGATAATAATTTGGAATAATAGGTTTCATTTCGTTTAACTCATCAAGGCTTGTTAAAGAAGGAGTTTAAGATTTTGATCATAATAAGCTAAATTTGAAACGATAACCTTAAAATGCTCAGTATACTTTCATAGATTAAGAATCGAAAGGAACAAATAGATTGGACGATACATAATGTAAGTAGTTTTTCATTAACTTGCAGGAAAAACCAAATTTCAGCCAAATTATATAAAGATCAGACGTAAAATACTAAATAGGCAGGAACATATATAAGTGGCTTTATCTAAATCTGAACCATTTATCTCCCAACTAATGGTGTTTTCTTTTCTAAAAAGAAGTAAGAAAGTTTCAGTCGGGTAAACCGACTAAGGTATACCCTCACTTTGTGAGTAATGTAATATTGAATATTACATGAATTATTCTGTCAATTTGTGTCACATTGTGAGTAATGTAATATAGAATATTACACGAATTATTCTGTCAATTTGTGTGGGAGCTACCAGAAGGGGTTTAACAAATACACCTATTTTTCGCTGAACAGTAGATACTTAAAATTCATTGCACTGCGCCGAATTATAAGCGTTTATGTGCACTGGTATAAACGTTATGAGATATTAAATTGTGGTATGATTTGGCCATTTTGTGTGGGAGGTACAAAAATGGGCGTGGCGATAAGGCCCATTTTTCACAGAACATTAGGCACTATAAAAACATTACACTGTACAAAATTCCAAGTATTTTTATACACTGTTATTAATGTTATAAGCTGTTAATTGTTGGTGCAAAACGGTGCATTTGTGTGGGAGGTACCAAAAGGGGAGTGGCAACTTCGTCCATTTTTCTCGAGGTAATAGTAACTAATAAACTAGTACTATGTGTGGAATTTCAGAAGATTAGAATAAGTAGTTTAGTAGTTATTAAAGAATCAATATTTCACAACATTTTAACCCTTTGTGGGGGAGGTACTAGAAGGAATGGACCAATATGGCCCATCTTCGAACTTAGCCGGAGATAGCAAAAAATATTACCACATACCAAGTTTGAAGTCAATCGGTTACTCCTTTCGAGAGTTATCGTGCGCACCAGCCAGCAGACAGACAGACAGACAGACAGACAGACAGACAGACAGACAGACAGACAGACAGACGGACGGACATTGCTCATTCGACTTAAAATGACCCAAAACGGATTTCCTCCGAACATACTTAGGGTCTTAGATCACTCCTTCGATGTGTTACACTTTTTTCCGTAGCAAATGATATATACCCTCGTCACACTAAAGTGAGGGTATAAAAAGATGCTGCCCTGTCAGAGCTCAGCATTTTAATAATGTCACTCGACGCTGACAAAACATCTGTTTTTCAGGGCAGCTTCCACCCCTTCGAATTATTACGGGGCTGAATTGTTTACACTGTGCAAGTGCAGCATTTTTTTACAAACGAAAACAAAAAGACATTTTTGGGGCGAAAGGAAGAACAAATTTAGCATTTTTTGGCAGAAAAGAAAACACCATAAACGAGTATTACTCGTTCCTAAATTAATAAGCATCTTTCTGCCAAATTTGTTAATGAACTTCTATAGTGCTGTACCAAATCAGGAGGAACATATATCTGAATCTGAACCGCTTCCCCAAAATCACGTAACAAGAAACCTCTTTCTGTCGAATTTCGTACTGATCGGATATAAAATACAGTTTATATAGCGCTTACATTAATTGTATCAAGTGACTTCTCTGTGTCAATTTTTAAACAGATCGGTTAAAAAATGTTGCTTATACAGTGCATATATGCCAAATCAGAGGTATACATGTATATATGTAGGAGCTATACGAACATTTTAACCGATTTTAACCAAATTATGGATGGTCCTTGGACCAACAAAAAGCTATATTCAAAGTTTCGTTGAGGTTGGATCTTAATTGCGATCTGTACTTTGATCACAAGAATACATGGACGGACAGACAGACAAGGCTAAATCGACTCAAAAAGTGATTCTGAGTCGATCGGTATCTGAATTTTCTAACTTCCTTGTTTACACAGAAAAAATTGTGGCTAAATATCTCGAAAACGCGATGTCACAGGAAGAAACTGCTAATTGCTTTCGATTTCGAGGGCCGAAATTATGTGAAGTAAGTTGTTTTCATAGAGTAAACATTTTTTAAGTGCATTTTGCACGCGCAGTGTAATTGTTTCTTCTCTAAAAGATTAAATAAAATGTTTATAGATAAAAAGCTAAGATTAATGATAATGAATCGTAGATTTTTTGTGATAACTTCTTGTGGTCAAGCTGCAAATATGAACAACAATTTTCAAAGTGGCTTTCCTTAGATTAGGGATGATCCCTAGTGAAAATGGGCCAAGTTTTGATGCGTGTAATGTTTATAAACATTTTTTGATTTTTTTTTAAATTTGTTTTCTGTATAGAAGACCTTTTAAGAATGTTGTGTGAAAATTTGAGGTGAATCGGAGCAAAACTAAGGAATATGCATCACTCTAAGCAACCGCGCTTCATATGTGACTCAGCACATCAGAAAAACGTTAAAGCGTTTTTCCCACAACCCATGTTTTCAAAGACGGTGCCTCTCATAACTCAAAAACACTGAACCGATCCTTTTGAAATTTTTAACTCTATTTCTTTACAAAATTTACGAGGTAAAGCTTTCGAGTTCTCTATAAATTTGCTAATTTTTTACTTGGCAATAACCAATTAGTCGATTTTTTCTGGCAAAAATCGCATTTTTCACTTCAAAGTGTTCCCAAGAATTTAAAAATTTGAATTTCGAAAAAAAAACTCGACAGCGTTACATGGCTAGAACGATTATCTAACTTAATATATATTTTTTTTTAATATGAGATGATCCGTTATCGAGTTATGAGGGACAACGCAATTCAACTTTTTTCGAGACGCTTCCGCATAAATGCTGTCGTTGTCATATTTTTTTATATTATTTTATGATAATTTTACACACTAAACTTTGAAAGCAATACTTTAATGTTCCATTGGTTTCAATCAAAACATTTAACAGTTTCGTCATAAAATATCATAAAAATGTGCCTTTATTTGCAAAAACTTACGTTACTTCCAATCAAAAAAATTAGATAAACGAAATTCGTTTGTGATCTATGTTTGTCGCAAACGATTTATGTTTATCCCAAAACCCAAAGAAACGTTTATAGTTAACGGTTAGTGTACTTTTCTTAAATGATTTATATGTATTACAAACCCTGTGAAACGGTTATTGCGTTTGTCACAAGAAACTCGTGTTTATCTTAAAACTTATAACACGTTTGAGGCAAACGGTTATTGTGTTGTCACAAGCAATATCTGTTTATCAATAATTGAGAAAATTTTTGTCGCAAAACAATAATTTCTTTGTATTAATAATTTTTTAAATGTTTTATAAATAAAGATGTCACTATTGCTCAGAAAAATGTATGTATTAATTGGCTGATATCTTCAAATTTAGTTGTAGACAAATTGTAAATAAGAGACCATTGTATTGATCAATGCGTGATGTTATCTCAACATATATTCATAGGTCAATATTAAAAAAGTTTCCACTTCCGTGAATAGAAGACCAAACGACATCAGAAAATAACATGAAAAATTTTGGGTGAAAAATGGTGTTGCACAGTGTTGAAGTCACAACAGCTGACAGCCGACTTCATCACCCCCGCATCAGATTTGGAGCCGTTCATTGATTGCAGCGCCGCAAACCTATCGCTGTTATGGCAACGCCGTCAGGGTTGCATTATGTTAGTTGTCAACTAACCCGCTTTCGGCACACTGCCAAACCGCCAGGCTCACGGCCAAAATAAAATTTTAAAATAATTTAAAAATAATTCTTTTTTGTGTTTTTCTTTTTTTAACTTCCGCCACTCTGGTGCGGATTTAAACATGGTCCTTCGAACCGGATTTGATCTAGTAATTTTTGTGAGCGTTTTAACGTCCATATAAAATAACAAAAAATATTGTCATCACATGGCACTCTCCTGCTATCCGCCTAGTCTCCGTCGCTACACCATTATTTCATCACGTGAAACAAGGCTTCACGAGCCAGCGACGGACGACAAAAGACAAAGCCACTCTCTTCTACGCCTAGTCTCCGTCACTACACCATTGTTTCATCACGTGAAACAAGGCTTCACGAGCCAGTGACGGACGACAAAAGCACCAAACAAACATCTCTATATAAACAGCAGCCGAAATCAACAGCTGCGGCCACAACAACAACTATCACTGCAAGGAACAGCAGCATCCACTGGCATATATAAGACAACAACAACAAAAATGCATCATCACTACTCAACAACTTCACATTGCACTCGTGCAAGGGGGGCGGTATGTTGAAGTCACAACAGCTGACAGCCGACTTCATCACCCCTGCATCAGATTTGGAGCCGTTCATTGATTGCAGCGCCGCAAACCTATCGCTGTTATGGCAACGCCGTCAGAGTTGCATTAGGTTAGTTGTCAACTAACCCGCTTTCGGCACACTGCCAAACCGCCAGGCTCACGGCCAAAATAAAATATTAAAATAATTTAAAAATAATTCTTTTTTGTGTTTTCCTTTTTTAACTTCCGCCACTCTGGCGCGGAGTTAAACACACAGTATCATTAAAAAAACAAATTAACCTCTTTAGAGTTGAACATTTCAGCTGTTTCCAAAGGGTTATAATCAGAAGTATCTAGTTGTACTGAGCCTGATTGAGAGGGCGATTGGTTTGATGGCGGTTTCAGTCATCGACTGAAGGTATGTTTTGGTTCTTCTTCATAAGCTTTACAGTGTGAAAGATTTCATTCCAGCAATAGTGCTACAGGCTTTTTGCGTTACCTCAGACATTGTAACGCTGGCTGATGCAATTACAACAACCACTAATATAAAAAACACATCTTTTTAATAAAATTTGTTTAAATTCATTGTTTTTGATCAATGAAACAGCAACCGAAATTAACTGAAAATATCGAGCACTGTATGAAAATATTGAACATTTTGTGGAAAGCCGTGATACCAAAAACAATAGATTTTAATAAAAACTGCTTTTGTTATTGGCTAACTGGATTCACTTCACTTCACTTCATTTACCATTTACGTATTAAATGAAATTGAAGTTCGCAGTACTCATATACAGGGTTGCCCATATTCGACGGACCCATGTTTTTTTAAAAAAAATCAAAGAAAAAAATAAAAATTTGGCGGTTGGCAATCTTAATCATTTAATTTGTTCCAAGTAGATTTGTTTACATCAATTTTTGAATATGATATCTCTCAAATGGCCGCCTCTGGCGTTGATGGCGTATTGTGCCCTTTTTGCAGCATTTTCCATCGTTTTCGCCAACATTTCGGCCGGAATAGCGGCTATTTCTTCACGAATGTTGTCCTTGAGCTCTTCTACGGTCCTTGGCTTGTTAACGTAAACCTTTGACTTCAAATATCCCCATAAGAAGAAGTCAGGCGGCGTCAAATCGGGCGAACGCGGTGGCCAGTCCAAATCACCACTTTTCGACATCAAACGGCCCGGAAACAAATTCTTCAGAAAATCGATTGTTATGCGACTTGTGTGCGGTGGAGCGCCGTCTTGTTGAAACCAGAACTGCCTCATACGCTTTCGACGAATAATTGGCATCACAAAATTGGTCATCATGTCGCGATAACGCTCCTGGTTGATGGTAACAGCATGGCCATTTTCGTTTTGGAAGAAAAACGGCCCAATGACCGTTTTCGCACTAACGCCGCACCAAACTGTGACTTTTTCGTCATGAAGAGGCAATTCTTGAATCTCCTGAGGATTTTCAGTGGCGTAAATACGGCAATTTTGCTTATTTACGGTCACATTCAATGTGAAATGGGCTTCATCGGACATGATAATTTTGTTTTTTTTTTTGTTTTTTGTTTTTTCACAATTGACTTCTTCTGTTGAATGTAAATTTCAACTATTTCAGAGCGCTCGCGTGGCGTGTATTGTTCCATGGTAAAAATCTGCTTGGACTGACGCTTCAAACGCGGTATGTCATTAAGCGATCTGACATCTCTGTCAAAAGTTATGGCGTTGCCAGATGGGTCCGTCGAATATGGGCAACCCTGTATTGCAGAATATACCTAATTACATCGCTATGCAGAATTTAAATTGTGTTACTTTCGAAATATCGCACCTCCGTTACTTTTAAGTCTTTGGTAACATTAATTCATTAGAAGAAATAATTTTGAGTTCACTAATAAAAGCAGACCACGCGGACAAAATTTCGAACACCACCAACGCGAGTACAAAAATAAATGCCCAACAGCAAATGTTGTGAAGTGCTGCAACAGTTCGGAGGAAGGGATGCCTAGAAAAATCTCCACCACCGTCTGCAGAACTGTTAATAAAACAGCACGCACAACGCTTCACATATTGTTCTAACACATAAAACATTTATAAGACCGCACTCTCACAAAATGAGAACAAGTTAAGCTAGTTGCTCTCCCAACTCTCCTTAAAATGTTGAAGCTTGTTTAAATACAATAAGTTTTATTAAACGTTTCACGTTTACCGTAAACATAAATTCTGAAAATTTTGGAAAGAAAGAATGTTTGTGTATTGCAATAGAAACTACGTTTACGATAAACGTTGTCATTTACTGGAAATATTTCAACTGTTACGGGAAAAGTAGAGCGTTTAAGACAAATAACTATGTTTGCGATAAACGACCTTTCGTGTATAACGAAGTAAAATGTACCACGGGACAAAATCGCCTTTTTTGATATGTTTGAATCGAAAGAAAATATATTTGGAACACAAATTTTTAAATATTATATATTTCTTAGCAAATAAATTTTATTTGAAAATCAATAAAATATATTTGGAACGCATATATTAATATGTTACAACAAATTATATTTGCAAACTAAATTTCTCAATAAAAATATACTTTTAAATACAAATAAAATTATTATTTAGGAACCCAAACAAAAAACACAAATGTATTAGTATGAGAGTTTTAGTATGTTGCCTTAGTTCGGGTTTGGTTAGCAGTTCTTGTTAAATTCAATTTACTGCTTCCATAAGTATTTCAGATGATATAAGTTAAAGACATACTCTATTGCCACTGAATTATGAAGATTGTAGTGTGGTGTCTATCGAAACTGCAGTCAATTCTACCAAGAAATTAAAACTCTCTACCAATTTTTGTATTTGTTTCTATTACATTTTTGAAATAGACAGAAAGTAACTGGAACATATGGTCTCAAACCAAAAATAAATTCTGACTGAATAACAAAAGCACAGACCAACAATAAATAACAAGAACACATTAGGAATTTTTCAAAATATTTTTGTTTTTAAAAACGATTTTCAAGACTTTTGCTGACTTTTTCGAATTTCAGTTTTAATTTTTCCTTGGTTTCGAATTGTACCTCTCAGTTATGATACCATATGCAGCATTGACTTCTGTTTTTAATCAATCATTTCAAATTTCTGAGTATTCCAAGCCATCATTACTTGTCAATCGTCCATGTTATTTATATTGATCCAAGATTATACGATTTCAATTATTATTATTTATTATTTACGAATATTAAACATTTCTGAAAATTTAACTTTGAATTACTGAAAAAATTAACACTAATTATGTACTTTATAAATACTTCAAAGCAAATAAATATTTGTTTCGGAAATAACAGTCGCATTGGGATGTAAGCAAATATTTCATCTTCCGAAATACACAATTTTTGTGTGTACCAAATATTATATGTTTAGAGTGTATCCTAAACATATTCAAGCCGAATATGTTTGGGACAATATACTACAGAATCGATTTTTTTCAGCGTGTAGTCCTTCGGAGTTCGTTATAACCGACTGGTCTCTATAATGATGTTACGATATAAAAAATAATTGAAGTATATTAATGTTTAAGTATTTTATCGATTTATTAAGTTTCTGTCTGCTTTGAAATTTTGTTTTTGTGATTCTTTCCTAGTAATCGGTATATATGAGAACCGAATATATAACAATTACTTTCTGATTATCTTGTACACGCTGAAAAAATCGCCTCTGTAGTATATTGTCCCAAACATATTCTGCTTGAAACATATATATTTTTAGAGTGAACTCCAAATATACAATATTTGGCACATACAAATATTATATGTTTGGGAGGATGTTGTTCCAAACAAAACTATGTTTACATCCTAATATTTTTTATTTGGATATGTAATTTCCCAAACAAAGATCTATTTGCGTGAATATATATCTATTCTTTAATTGTTTTAAGTTATCAGCAATTGAAAGGTAATTTTTAGAAAGTTTTAATGTTAGTAAAATGTCTTTATAATTCAAAATAATGACTTGGAATAGTTAAATAAATAGTTTCAAATAGAAGTTAATACAAATCATTCCATTTTTAATAGAAATGCATAATTCGAAAACAAAGAAAAAATTAAAACTAAAATTCGTAAAATTCAGCAAAGTTTTGAAAATCTTTTTTTAATAAAATCTTAGTTCTGACTTAGTTCAACAAAATACGGGTTTGGTTAGCAGTTCTTGTTAAATGCAATTTACTGCTTCCACAAGTATTTCAGCTGATTTAAGTTAAAGACATACACTATTGCTACTGAATTCTGAAGATGATAGAGTGGTGTCTATCGAAACTGCAGTCAATTCTACCAAGCAATTAAAACTCTCTACCAATTTTTGTATTTGTTTCTATTACTTTCTTGGAATAGACAGAAAGTAAATGGAACATATGGTCTCAAACCAAAAGATAAATTCTGACTGAATAAAATATATTTGGAAATATTCATAAACAATAATTTAATTTGTATTTAAACACATACTTTATTTGAGAAAATTAGTTCGCAAATATATTTTATTCTAATATATTAACATATGGGTTCTAAATACATATTATTGATTTTCAAATAAAATTTATTTGCTCGAAAATATATAATATTTAAAAATTTGTATTGCAAGTATATTTTCTTTCGATTCAAACATATCAAAAAAGGCGATTTTGCCCCGTGTATGGATAGACAACAACATTTGCTATTTAAACGTAAAAATTTTGCCACTAGATACGACAGAGACAAAATTTATGCTCGTATTTGAAATTATACTTTTTAAAAAATATTTCTTGTATTGTTGCTATTTTTATTTTTGATAAAGAATATTATATATCGAAATACTGTGCCGTTTATGCATTCCTGACGTATATTAATTCTTTAATAATTAATAATTTCATAAATTCTAAAAGAAGAACATTTCAGAAGTCTCTTTAAATGAAAACTAAAAAACAATTTTCAAATGTTCTACATCTGAACAAGTTTTGCTACAAAACATAGATGGTGTTAACTGCCACTATTTGCCCTTGCAGTTTTTTTTTGCTAAATGAGAGAAGAAAGCAGCATCACTGTATAAACGCATCTACGTTTGTCGAGGGACGGAAACGGAAGTCATTCAAAAAACGCATATAAAACCGTCTCGGAAAAGCTATACTTTCTCCGTGCATCCGCTGCAGAACACTTCCATAGTCGGAAAGGGGGAACCTTGATTTTACTCTACTACCGGGCTGACATTGCTGCAGCTGCTGACAAACAAGGGCGAGTACCGGTACCTCTGGAGTTTAGTTATTTGCATTTCCCAACTTAGTAGAGGATGAAACAAATATTAATTGCATTGCCTTGTGAAGCTAGGAGCTTTGTGAATGCAAAGCCTTAAAGGAAGTTGGAAACTGAAAGTAATGTTTTAACTATTGTATTGTTTTAAATAAGATATATGTGGGGTGGTGTAGTTTTGTTTGTAGACAATTATTTGGAGTCCATTTGTAAATTTTGGCATTTAGCGACATTCCAAACAAGGACAGCACAAATTTGTCGTGAAATTACAATACAATGCTTCGTACGCGTTATTTACACATTTAAATTAACTATTCGACCCAGTTGACACACTCCTGTATTAAAGTATCTTAAAATACAATACAATTATAAATTGAACCATCCTGCAGGGTATTATGAGTTTTGCATTCGTATATAACGCCTATCAATGTAAAGGGTTTTCCAACAAGAGGTTTTATTTTGGTATTCAAAGAAAAATGCCATTTTTTGAGATAAATGATCGGATGTTTATTTCATACTAAAGAGGAAGGTATGCCATTAATAATGAAAAACAACATCAGTCAAATGGCCACCACGACCACGCTTACAGGACCATATCCTTTTCATGAAATTTTCCATAACCAAATCGCAAAGTTCCTGCCCTTTGTCCTCGAAAGCTCTCGAATTCTATCTTTGAGGTCTTGAATCGACGCTGGGCTGTTTGCGTAGACCTTATCTTTCACGTGGCCCCAAAGGAAGAAGTCGCAAGGTGTTAAATCACAAGATCTCGGTGGCCAATTGTGATCACCTCTTCGAGAGATAACACGGTCCAGAAACTTTTCCCGTAACAGAGCAATGGTTTCGTTGCTTGTGTGGCACGTAGCGCCGTCTTGTTGTGTCCAGATCAATACCATCGAACTCCGAACATAACAAATCATTAATCATCTCTCGATAGCGCAATCCATTCACCAATCCAACCTCATTTTCGCTTGTTGGCGTAGCTTGTTGACGTAGCCACCGAGGTGGGAATGGGCCTCATCAGTCAAGACGATTTTAGATTTTTAATAATTTCAATGCGTTTTTGAATCATGTATCGTTCCATTTTTAGTAATGGCGTAGTTTCTACTTGTCAAATGTCAAAGAATAAAAGCTTTAAAAGTGACAGCTACCGAAATACCGGGTGATTCAAAATAACACCTCTTATTGGAAAACCAAGAATTGGGCCTATCATTTTCACACATATTTGTGAACAAAGGACAACTTGCAAAGATGAATCGATATTTACAATATGCTGAAAAAATCGCTTCTGTAGTATATATATATATATAAAAATAAGGGAACAATCAAAATATATTATAACGGGTGATCCAAGTAGAGATACTTTTTTCAATGGCCTTTTTTGACAGATCACGTGTGAGTCGTATCATGCAGTCATGTTATTTTTGTTAAGTATTGTTTGGAATTTCATCATGGAAAGACTTACGCCTGAACAACGTTTACAAATCGTTCAACTTTATTACGAAAATTTAGGTTCTGTGCACTTCGCTCAACTTATGGTCAACATAATCGGCCTACTGAGCGTACTATTCGCAACACCATCACCCATCTTGAGACCCAGCATTCATTATTGGATAATATTCGACCGAATAGACCACGTCCAGCACGCAGTGAAGTAAATGTAGCGGCCGTAGCTGAGAATGTACCCGAAGACCGTGCAGAGTCGATTCGGCGCCGTTCGCAGCAACTCGAACTGACGTATGGAACGACTTGGCGCATTTTACGTCGAGATCTTAAATTGAAAGCATACAAAATACAGCTTGTGCAAGAACTGAAGCCTCCCGACCTTCCAAAGCGACATCGCTTCGCTCTGGGCTCTTGAAAAGTTTCAAGAAGATCCGGCGTTTTCGAGCCAAATTTTGTTCAGCGATGAGGCCCATTTCTGGCTCAATGGGTATGTAAACAAGCAAAATTGCCCCATTTGGGACGAGGAGCAACTGAAGAGATTCAAGAGCTGCCACTTCATCCAGAAAAAAAAGGTTTGGTGTGGTTTGTGGGCCGGTGGAATCATCGGTCCATATTTCTTCAAAAATAATGCCGGTGAGAACGTAACCGTCAATGGCGACCGTTATCGTGCCATGATAACCGACTATTTGATGCCTGAAATCGAAGCTCGTGATCTCGACGACATTTGGTTTTAACAAGACAAGGCGCCACTTCCCACACATCGCATCAATTAATGGATTTATTGAGAGAACACTTCGGTGAGCAGATAATTTCACGTTTTGGGCCGGTCGATTGGCCACCAAGATCGTGTGATATCACACCGTTAGACTTTTTCCTGTGGGGTTATGTAAAGTCTACAGTTTATGCGGACAAACTCGCTTCGATTCAGGGCTTGGAGCAAAACATCACGCGTGTCATTCGCCAGTTACCAGTCGAAATGCTCTAACGAATCATCGAAAATTGGACTCAACGGATGGACCATCTGAGACGTAGCCGCGGCAAACATTTGATAGACATAACCTTCAAAAAATAAATGCTGAAGAATGTTCTTTCAAATGATAATTAACATTCCCCATTCAATTTGAATTTTCTGTGTTTTTTTCTTTAAAAAAGTAGGGAACCTCGAAATGGATCACGCTTTAATTTTGGAAATATCGGATATAATATATATTTTTTAATTGCAGATATCTCGGTAACTATACGAGATAACTCCTTGTTGTAAAAAGTCCTTTGTATACCTTGGTTAGTGAATCAGACGAAAAAGATCCAAAATATACCTTTCAAAGAGGTTATTATATGTACAACTTTTCGTATTATCTAATTTCAAAAAGTACCAATTTCTGAAATCTACTTTTATAAACAAATTTTTAAGTTAAAACCAGTAAGGAAAGGCAGAAAGTCGGGCGGGGCCGACTATATAATACCCTACACCTACCTATCAATACGAAAATGGGCATTGCGATAAGAATTTGGCAGTGTTCATACATGTAATCAGCAAACTCTCTCTGCCGATTTTCGTACTGATCGGATATAAAACACGGTTTCTACAGTGCTTACATGTCAAATCGGATGTAACATATATATTGGGACTATGTTTAAATCTGAACCGATTTTCCCCGAATTTCGCAGTGTTCATACATGTAATAAGAAAACTCTCTCTGTTAAATTTCGTACTGATCGGATATAAAACACGATTTCTACAGCGCTTAAATGTTAAATCGGGTGGAACATATATATGGGGGCTATATCTAAATCTGAACCGATTTTCCCCGAATTGCGCAGTGTTTTTTCATGTAATAAGAGAACTTTCTCTGCCGAATTTCGTACAGGTCGGATGTAAAATACGGTTTCTACAGCGCTTTCATGTCAAATCGGGTGAAACATATATATGGGGACTATATCTAAATCTGAACCGATTTTCCCCGAATTTGGCAGCGTTTATTCATGTAATAAGAGAACTCTCTCTGCCAAATTTCGTACTGATCTGATTTAAAATACAGTTCCTACAGCGCTTACATGTCAAATCGGGTGAAACATATATATGGGGGCTATATCTAAATCTGAACGGATTTTCTCCGAATTCGGTAGTGTTCATTCACGTAATAGTAAAACTCTCTCTGCCGAATTTCATAAAGATGGGATGTAAAATGTGATTTCTACAGCGCTTACATGTCAAATCGGGTGAAACATATATATGGGGACTATATCCAAATCTGAACCGATTTTAACCTATTTCAATAGGGATCGTCCTTGGGCCAAAAAAGAGCACTATGCTAAATTTCATCACAATCGGACCATAAATACGACCTGCACTTTGATTACAAGAATACATGGACAGACAGACGGACAGACAGACGGACAGACGCACATGGCTAAATCGACTCAGAAAGTGATTCTGAGTCGATCGGTATAATAAACAATGGGTCTATCTCTTCTCCTTTTAGGTGTTACAAACAAATGCACAAAGTCATAATACCCTGTACCACAGTGTGGTGTAGGGTATAAACATATTAGCAGCATATCTAACAGGGGTGGAGGCACAATATTTGGAATATTACATATCTTAACCTTTTCCCTAAAGACTGTGAGTTTGGCAGGGTCTTAAAGTCTAGAGAAATGTACAATATTAGGGCCAGAGAGGACCAGACCAGACATAACTCAAATATCTTAAAATAACTTGATATACCTTCCTTCAATCACTAAAATGACGATAATCCCAAATAATAATAAAAATTTTTTCTCACTTTATTACAAATATAATCTCATACGGCAGACTTTCCCCACCAAAATCTTAAACCTTAATGGGACAACGATACATCAAGTTCAATTTATTGATATCACTCTTGCTGAGTCCACGACGTTGACCCATAATGCCAGCGGCTTCCTCTTCCTTAAGAGGTACAATGGTCATCTCTCCGTTATCCGAAAAGGCATAGGCGGAATAATGCAAAACACTGCCGTAATCATATTCCTCATCGAAATCATCCACAACGGTCTCATCATATTTGTTGAAGTTATGGATAGTTCCGTCCTGAATATTCGTCTCATTGATGAAAACATATTCATCGCGATTGGAAGCACTTTGCATGTGGTAGAAACCGAGAGTGTGCAAAAACTCATGGACAACGGTGCCCAGACGGAAGCAACCCTCATCGAGGGGATAGATCTGCAAGTTGTATGACTGAGCTCCAGCATTGCGATAACCCACACTGGAGTAGCAACCGCCATCCAATCCGGTAATATTCACAAAATTCACAGTGTCCTCGGTGGCTTCCTTGAAACGAATGCACGAGACTTCTTCAAGCATTTGAATACCGCGCAAAATGTGATTACGATGAGGTTCATCTGAGGATATAATATGAATTATAAAAAGTCCTCAAACGAATTCTGATGATAACACAAATATTTACCGAATTCCGTGTGGAATTTGTAGTAGACAATATTTTCGGGCCATTTGTAGACTTCATTGCGAAGGCCGTTGCGTGCCTTGCCGTCCGGAACCATATCGCCCTCAATAAAGCCAGCGGTCAACTCAGGATCACTTTCCAGGCGGGTGACCATGGGCAAAGCCCACACAAATCCCAAAAGGGCAGTGCAAATCACAAGACCTCCGATGAACTGCATATCCGTTGGTATGTCTCTTAAATGAGAAATTCAACTAAATATTTCTTTGAATTCTTCGGTTCTTCAATTATATAGTTCTTTGGGTTTTTTTTTGTTTCGTTAAGATTTGTGTATCTTATCGCTTTGATAGGCATTGTTTATTGTCCATTAGCTGTAATCGCAAAGGTCTCCACATTTATTTATGACAAGACTGGAAACTGGAATTTCTATGCTAGAAAATTTGCGCTTCAAGTTCCATCTTGGCGTAAATAAACTTTAAGTGTGTCGAAGTTTTTGCCACTCTATATATTACCAGAAGAGTTTATTAATTTGTACTATCTAATCGAAAATAATCACAGGCTGCCGTAAGATTAACCCATCTACTAAGAGTGTGTTTTTCGATGGGATCTCTACCACTTCTATAGATCGCCCTTGCAGAGCCACTTACACTTATGGTTTAGACGTTTAATCATTTGTTTTGCAGTTGGTCAATAGTCTATTGTTTTAGGCCGTAATTATTGTCTATTGCAAGCATTTGCAGAAGTACTATTAAGAAATTAATTGAATAATTTTTCTAGCCACTTTAATAACGGAGGCTATTTACTAGAACAATTCGGGAAAAAATGTCACATTTATGTAAGTTTTTTGTGACGACACAGCTAAAATCTTTTGATTAAAACCAACGGTATATTATAGCATAACTTTCGAAGTATATTGTGTAAAAATTTCATGCAGAAATATTGAAAAATATGGTAACGACAGTAATTATTCGGAAGCGTCTCGGAAAAAAGTTGAATGGCGGTGTCCATCATAACTCGGTAATGGATTATCTAAAATCAAAAAACCAAGATTATTTCGTTAGGTAATCATTTTACCCAGCTAAAGCTTGGAGGGTTTTTCAAAATTTCTACTTTTAAATTTTTGGGAACACTATAAAGTGCAAAACGCGATTTTTGCAAAAAAAAAGTTCGTTTACTTTACATATAATCGATTTGAGTTGATCGGAAACTATAGCTGTTGACGATTTTAAGTTAATCGGAAACTATTTGCTTCGACTCCTGCTACTCGGATTCAGCCGACAACAGGGAAATGCCGGATGGCAAAACGCTACGATAATTATCGGCTTATGCAGTAACGGCTTCAGCGTTCGTTCTTCGGATGCTCTGCAAGCAGATCGGTTTGGGATTTGTTGAAGTCCTCGGCTTGGGTGTATGTGCTGCAAACAATTCAGCGTCGGTATTCGGTGTGTTCGGCAAGTAAGTCGGTTCGGGGTTTCCTGCTTTTTACGGCTTCCTCGGGATCAGTTGTTTTTTCGGGATACTCTTAGTCTTACAAACTATTTCTCTAATTACATACTATTGGACTAACTACGGCTTGAACAGTAGACAGAAGTCTCTGTGGTTTGAACAGTAGGCCGAAGTCTCTGTTGTTACAACAGTAGATCGAAGTCTCAGCGATTTGAACAGTAGACCGAAGTCTCTGTGGTTGGAACAGTAGACCGAAGTCTCTGTGGATTGAACAGTACACGCAAAGAAAAAAATCGTTTCTGCGAAACGAAATATTAGACAACTACAGTTCTCGTTTACGACAACTGAAATTTCGTTTGTTGTGACAGAAACTTGTTCTGACCAAAAGAAATTTCAGTTGTCGTAAACGAGAATTGTAGTTGGCTAATATTTCGTTTCGCAGAAATGAATTTTTTCTTTGCGTGTAGACCGAAGTCTTTGTGGTTTGAACATTAGACCGAAGTCACTTTGGTACCAATGTATTTGCCCAAAAGCGCTAAAAATCCAGCTACAATACTTCCGAAGTCGAGCTGGCCGTTCGAGGCGCTTTACTTCATATTGTAATTTGCTCGCGATCGGGGTGATGGCTCACTCCGGAATGATGGCAAAAGGTGCAACACTTATATGGGCCACTACATAAAGTGAATGAGAATTATAGCAGATAAGAAAGAAATCCATATGATCTGTATTGCATATATATACATACATGTTGCCTCGTTGGCTGTAATAGACATGGAGTATGTAGGTATGTTCGTTTGTATAAAAGCGTGGCCGTTAAGTGTTAGATAATTTTTGTATACTAGGGTGACCCGTAAAAAGAAATTAAAGAAATTATGCACGAAGATTTTTACGAGTAAAAGAAATCGTCACGTAACATAACCCTCGAAAGAAGTAATTGACTTCAAATTTGGTATGCGGTAACATTTTTCTCTATCTCCAGCTATGTTCAAAGATGGGCCGTATTGGTCCACTCCTTCTAGTACCTCCCCCACAAAGGGTTAACTTTTAGTGAAATATTGATTCTTTAATACCTTCTATACTACTTACACGAATCTTCTGAAATTGCAAACATAGTATTAGTTTGTTAGTCGCTAACACGTCGAGAAAAATGGGCGAAGTGGCTACTCCCTTTTTGGTACCTCCCACACAAATGTACTATTTTGCACCAAAAATTAACTGCTTGTGGCTTTAATATCAGTTCGTACAAATACTTCAAATTTTGTACGGTATAACGCTTTTATAGCCTAGAGTCCAGAGAAAAATGGGCGTTACTGGCACACCCCTTTTAGTACTTCCCACACAAATGGACCTTTTTGTACCAAATATAAACAGCTTTTAACTTTAATACCATTATATTAATAAAAAAATAAATTGTCGAATTCATAAGTCGGTTTACCCGACTGAAGTTTCCAACTTGTTGAAGTGATCAAATAACATAGGTTCAAAAGTATAACAACAGCGTTTATTTGTTGCTACAATAATACAAATATGTTTAAGACCATTTCGGCTCATTGAGTATAGTCTAATACAGAACTAACAAAATTCCCCTTCCTTTCTGGCACCGCAGGTGAGGGTATATTTCAGGTGAGGGCATCTGACTGAAATTTTGTTATTTGTTAATAATGTAATTATGAAATTTGAGAGCAAATTGCTATAACTTTTGTTGCAGTCAACTAAACGTCTCCATGTAGACTATTTTTCCATAAATATAGTCTGACAAACAATGAGCAACATTTGTCAAACGTATTGACATCAGCCGCATAAGGTGCTTGATTTTGTATTATATTCTTTACAAAGTGAGGATATAATTTAAATGGTTTACTCAACTGAATTTTCTCCTATTATTTTTATCTTCCGCCTTAAGTTATGCCATTGGATTTGCCATACATGTATAAGTATAATCTTATCGGTTCCATAAGAAATACATCTGTGGTCACAAACATGTTATGTATGTATGATATCATATTCAACTAACAATACTTTATATTTATGTGAAATACCCATTTCTCTTACAATGTTTTTTCAAGAATATATTAATAACAACATATTGACCTTAGTAGTAACGAAGTCTTATTATTGCAACCTGTACTTAACAAACAACTTAAGATGGACAGACAGACGTTCGGACGGACAAGCATGGTAAAATCGACTCAGTAGTGATTCTGAGTCGATCGGTGTACTTAATGTGGGTCTAGCTGTAGTATTTCTAGGTGTTACCAACATCTGCCGCAAAACAAATTTATACTCAGAAAAATCTGGGTAAGTTCATAACATTACCAATGACATTACCAGGTCATCCTATCTCATTATCGCCAGCATTACTTTCGGTAAATAAATAACGACTAACTAAATAATGACAAAAATGAGATATTGCTAAAAAAATTAGAGAATCTTATTTGAATGTATAAACTTTTCTTTAAATGATTTATGATTTTTATACCCTCCATCATAGGATGGGGGTATACCAAGTTTGTCATTCCGTTTGCAACACCTTGAAATTTTGATTTGTGACCCCATAAAGTATATATATTCTTGATCGTCGTGAAATCCTAAGACGATTTAGTCATGCCCGTCTGACTGTCCGTCCGTCCGTCTGTCTGTCTGCCCGTCTATCTGTCCGTCTGTCTGTCTTATGAAATCACGCTACAGTCCGTAATAATAGAGCTAGGTTGATAAAATTTGGTAGAAACGTTTCTTATAATGTGCCAAGTGACGAAAGTGACTTTAGCGAATGCGAAAGCGAATATTGAAATATGAATTTTTGCGAAAGCGAATGCGAATAATACATAGTTTTACCCTTTAGTACCAAGAAAATTAAGGAACTAAATTGATACTTTTCCCGGATATTCAAGTATTAAGAATGTTTTCCATATTTTTACCTCCTGGTACCACAAGGACAAGCATATTTTTCAACTACTTTGAAGAGATGTGGAAGAGGTTTTCATTGATATTAATATCTTCAAAATGTTTGAAGCGAATAAGAAAATATAACACTTTTAAAAACTGAATGCGAATACTGAAATATATTTTTGCGAAAGCGAATAATCGAAAATTGGTTTTGCGAAAGCGAATGTTATCCACAAAGATATTTCGATTTTTTATGCCCTCTTTTCTTTCAATGCATTATCTTTTCGATTTCATACTCGTATATTGAAATTTAGTTAATTTTTGCTTAAATTTGTATCCATTATTTTAACATTTTTTTTTTGCAATCTTACGATTTTTTGTTTTTATTATATTTTACTATATATTTTATGGAATTACTACATATTTACATACTTCATATTATATTATATATTTTTCGGTTGCTACTCGTATTAGCTAAGATTATAAATAAGTAGAAAAAAAAGTATTACTTACGTCCAAGCTTACTTTTGAATAATTGTAAGCGTCGGGGTAAGTGGTTATTTTTCAGCTTCGTGTATGATTGAGTGGAAGTACTTCCTCCAGTGACATGTACATATGTGTAAAAATAATTCGAAGGTGGCCAAATTATTAGCAGTTACTACTTTTGAATTTAGCTAACCCGTCAGGTTATTTGGTAATGGGAATTTTGCTGGCTATAGACGTTTTGTCAGATTGTTGAATGTCCCAATAACAGCAAGGCACCCCGACATTCAAAATTACTTCTTGATCGCATATGAACGACCAACGGTGGTCCAGAATTGAATTTCTGGATTCTTTTTCATCACACATTACAATTAAGGTAGCCAAAAAATTAGATCAAAATATTTGTAATTGCGGGCGTGGTGTGCTGCTGAAAACACATACTTTTTGTTATTTAAAAAAACGTAATTTTTGTAGAAGGAAATTTCCATTTCTCGCAAACTAATATCGATAATGGTTTAATTTTGGTAGGTAGGTATAGCAGTCTTTAAGAAATGGTATACTGTATAACTGTACTATTTACACATGGTGTTTATTCAAATTTGAATTTTAGTGGAGTAGACTTTTGTAGGCCAAAAGTTGTCAAAGAGATTTTGCTAGCGGTAGAAATGCGAAAGTGTCTTCTTACGCCCATATATACTTTGACCTATCTGTATAACATTTTTATACCCTCCAGGGGTGTATTCATTTTGTCACTCCGTTTGTAACGCCACTAAATATTGATCTGAGAACCCATAAAGAATATATATTATTAATCTTCGTAAAATTCTAAGACGATTTAGCCATGTCCGCCCGTCCATCCGTCCGTCTGTTATAATCACGCTACAATCTATAATATTTGAGCTAGATGGCTGAGATTTTGTACATATACTTCCTATATCTGCAGGTATGTATGGGATTGGAAAATGGGCAATATCGGTTCAATTTTGGATATAGCCTCCATATATGGCTTTGGATATAGCCTCCGAATTGGGCTGGAATTTGGTATAATGAGTTTATTAGTACCAGTAACTATTTACGTGCGATCCATGGTGGAGGGTACATAAGATTCGGCATGGCCGAGCTTAACGCTTTTACTTGTTTTAATTTGAATGAAATTACTCGGGAAAAAAATAGTTGTTCTCTTCTTATTTTCATACGATTTTGTATGTAGGTACACCAAGTCAAGTTGTGTGTGTTATATCATATAGTTAGCATAATATTTATATATCATATAGTTATATGTTATAAAATTTTGTTTGGGATTTTTTTTTAATTTTTCAAAATTTATTATGAAAGTGGTTTATTTATCCTCATATGACCTTTTTTTAATAAATAAAAAAGATGAAAAAAACAAAAAACCCACAAATCCATGCAAAATATAAAAAAATTCAATAGTGCTATTTGGACCTTGAATTCCTTCCTCAATAACTACTGCACCGATTTTATTGAAATATAAAATATCTCTATCGGTTCAAAAGTTACAGAGTTTTAGCCAGTAAAAAACGATTCTGGACCACTGTGCGACCTATAATTTATGTTTTCTGCCATCTTGTGAAAAGCTTGGGCCTTCAACTGCCTTTGTATGTAGAACATTTTCATAGATTCAAAGCTGTCCAAGCTTTCCACCATATGACAGAAACAATAAATTCTTAGTTATTTGTTCATATGAACATACCGTATGACATCTACGGAGAGCTTTGAAATTATTTCGATAACAAACCAAAATAACGCGTCGCAACTTTCGATTGCCTTTGATGGTGCAGGCAAGCCTCTGAACATTTCTCACCTAAAATTCAACTTGAAATACGATGCTCAGTGTTTGAATAGCTTATCGTAAATACCTCATAAATTAATCGAATATTTCACAAGTCATTAGCACTCACATTCTATATTCATTAGCAGTGTTCACATTGTGCGGTGCAGTGTGTATGTCTCTCAGTAGTTTTTGCAATTATGTGTGTGTGTCGCACTATTATTAATGACTTCCGCCAAAACGGCAGATAACCATCCGAAATGAGTTAAAGTAATTAATAATGAACGTTGTATGACATGTGCGAAGTCTAAACCTTATCTCTAACTAACAAAACCAACGACTAAATGTGCCATGTAAATGCTGGGAATTTGGTGTAAACGACAATTTAAGTTTGTGGCGATAAGCAAACATTATCAGTTCTCATGTATTGTTCTATATATTTGTTATTTGTATTGTCTTCGAATTGTGTGTAAACTTTGTTCTAATCTATTCGAATTCGTATATAACAGGTGTTTTTTTTAGAGGCGTTGAACTTAGAATTGAAATCAAATAATATGAAATTGCATAATCTTAAACAGAAAATTTATTTTAGTTATATGTCATGAAGGTTTGAATATAGTTATAGTATTTTAACATGAAAACAGTTTCGATAAAGGACAACCAATGTTCGACTTTTAATGTGCAATGCGTTTAAAGTACAGGGTGGCGCAGAATGAACTATATGGTTTAAAAAGTTTATAACTTTTTTTACTTATGCGATTATTATATTTTTTTTTTAATAAAATACAGTATATTATTGAGGAATTTTTTTACGTTGTCCGATTCATAATTAATTCCCCAAGCCTCCTTCTCAACGATAAAAGCTCCCAGTTTTAAGAGCTTTTATCGTTAACGGAAAATTAGACCTCTAAAAAGACACCCGATCTTTAAGACTCCTATAAATTATGAATTTGTTTGTTTTCGGAATGACGCCCGATTAGACAGGCGACACTTTATAATAAATACGAATATGAAAGAATGACAATTCATTTGTTAGTAGTACTTATATATTTGTTCTATTTATCGAGCGAATTATTTGCTGCGCACCTTCTGTAATGTGATACTACTTATCACATTTCTATTATTATTAACCGGTTAAATTATTAAAGAAATTCCACAAAGACATGTCACGCAAATTAGATAAGATGTGGAGAAATACAGGATTTTGAAAACGAGTAAAACAATAAATTATACACATTCCTTAAATATACATAATTATACCGCCACTTTAGTGAAGGGAGGTATATATAAATTGCTTCGTCCTTTCGCTTGTTTGCCTGACTGGTGCTAGCAATAACTTTGAAAAGGAGTAAATTTGGAATGTGGAAATATTTTCTTTTGTCTCAGAATCCACTCCTTCTGATAATTTACCGTCAAATGGTTTAAAATATAGTGAAAAGTTGAATACCTTTTATCTTCCAGGCTACTCGAGTAAAACCTCTGACACAAAGGGATAGCTTTGTACCAAAAGGGAATATAGTGTAACTTTAATACCTGTACACGAAAAAAACTTGACATTTTGAAAAGTATGTTGCTTTACCAGGGCCTACAGTTCAGTGAAATATTGGAATATAATATCCCCGACCATTTAGATGCCTCCCACACAAAGATACCAAATCATTCGAGAAATTAATAGTTCATAACCCTTAGAATTTGGTACATAGCAATTCCATTGAAGTATGTACTACTCAGTGAAAAATAGTCCTGTTTGTCAAGCCTCTTCAGGTATCCCGCACAGTTGACAGATCACAGCAAATTATTTCCACCGTTCTGGCTCCAACAAAAAGTATTATATTCGATATTTAATTTCTCAAAAAGGGAGCGTATACCTTAGTCTGTTTAATAGATTGACATTTTTTTCGGTTGTATTAATCATTACATATATATTCTTTGTCTCATAATATCGGTCATTTATAAGCATATGTTAAAATTTTTATCAAATCGATAGGAATGTTTATAGGAATATATATACGATTCATGTACCTGTACGGAGGAAAATGTCGTCATTTTTTCCTATCCATATAACCAGCGTTACCGTTGTGCGACTAAAGTGGCATATTTGCCCCTTTTTTCAGCCGTGCTACTTTCGCGCCCCTTTTATTTTTTGATACTAAATGTGCCCCTTTTCGATTTTTTGTGCCACTTTTTGGCTATTGTAAAAAATCAGCTTTTTATACTCTTATAACAACACTTTCGTACTAACGTACGGAAATGCCTCACGCGCTACTTTCTGAATTAGGTTATTTAATGGGACCCACCCAGCAATTTAATGGGACCCACCCAGCAATAACTGGGTCCTATTCGAGTACTTTTGGTGACCATAATGTGATTAATCACTTGTATGCTTGAAAAAAGACTAGAAAATGAGTAATGCTTATGCTTCAAAAGTGCTTTATTGAAAATACAATAACAAAATATACTTGAATCACAAAGAGATCATTCAGATGTTTGAAATGTGATTGTTTTGATCATTATTTTGCAATGATAATTCGCGCACATGGTAGAAAGTTCTCGTTAAGGAGGTGCTTTTGTTTATAACGGGACAATTTGTTTTCTTATTGAAGCAATAATCCAATAGTTGGATATTGTGAATTTGAGTTTATTTTTATCAGTCGATTCGTGGTGAGAGGTTCTACGATTAGTGAATTAAATTTCTACAACTTGAGTTAATTAAATTAAAAAAGCAATGACAGCCCAAACAATAAATAAATATGTTTTTGTTTAGTTTCTTTATTTTATTTTTTAATGTAATAAATTTATTTTTATATTAATAAGCGCAAAGAATTATAATTACGGCTTAAAAATGATTCGAAAAGGACTCGTAAATGATACTAAATACGACTGAGAAATGACTCGAAAGTGAGCAGAAAATCGGCATATAAAAGACTCTTAAAGATGAGTCGCGGATAGGGTACCATTTTCTCCCGACAAAACATTTTTTATGATCAGAAAGTGAGCGCATTTGTGATTATTTTAATCGCGCAGTGGAGTCCAAAAGGACCCGAATATGATCAATACTTTCACAAAATGCTGACTGGGGATATACGCATATGCTAAAACGATTTACATTTATCTTTTGTATGTGTATGCATATGAGAATTTATTTCCACCGTTTCATCTTATTGGTGAAAATTCTGCGAATAGGTCGGCGTCTATGCAACAACACAACTAATTTGAGTGATTTCTTAAATGTAGCAATATATGGTGAAAATTGAAAATTGTTTTTTTTTCGAATCAGTCGGCGTTTATAAAAAAATCCAATTTGTTTTGCTTGTGATTTCTTAAATGTAACAAATATATGGATAAGTATTTTTCATTAGGTTGATGTACATAAACATATAGGTTTTTTTCTAAACAGATTTATTGTGAGATCAAAAAAACTCAATACAAAACACATCTGTCCCAAGCACAGATCTAATTAGAAAGTATAAAAAATAAGTTACAAAAAAGTAACTAAACTTTATAAATAAAGAAATGTATGTGATAAAATATATTTGGTATACATCATAAGAAGTTTTCTAAAACATTGTATTTTTTGTTTAGTTTTCGGTTAAATGGATGCATTTTTTAATGTTACCTACTTATTTTTTATGTTAAGCTTTGTTTTTTTCTTTAAATAAAAACCTTAAAATTGATCCCCTTTTTTAATGATCAGTTGCCCCTTTTTTCGAAAAAATTCCGTTTTTGTGCCCCTTTTTGAAATTTTCCAACGGTAACGCTGCATATAACTAATTACCTAATGTATTTAGAAAATTTCCCAAAAAGTTTTCAATACCATTTTTTAAATATTTTTGATTTTTTTTTACTTAAACGAGAGCTGATTTTATTTCCTTTAAGAGCTTTGTAGTCCATTAGTGGGATGGGACTTGTGTATCTATCAAACATGGCCTTCATCTTCTTCTAATGTAATTTTGTCATCCCATCAAGAAAACGCGAAAAATTTCAGTTTAAAAAAAATAATAATATTTAAATGAATACCTCTTAACATATCAAAAAATGCTCAAAATGCTTTAATGTACCGTAAACGAAGGGAATAAATATATTTCATCGTAAAGTCTGGTCTTGAAAATCGATGCATAACACTATGCAACAAATGAACACTTTTTGAAAAATACACTTACTTAACAGTATAGGTTCAACTCTACACGGTGGAAAATCGCCATTTTTGATATATTTGAATTGAAAGAAAATATATTTGGTAAATTTTTTTTTAAATAATATATATTTGTTAACAGATACGTTTTATTTGAAAACCAAGAAATTTAGTTTAGAACGCATATATTTATAAATTAGAACAAAATATATTTCTCACCAGACTTTCACAAATAAAATATGTGTTTACAGACAAACAAAGATATTATTGAAGAATTTATCCAAATATATTTTACTTAAAAATGATTTTTAAAACTTTGCTGACTTTTTCGAATTTTAGTTAGTTTTTCCTAGATTTCGTGTTATACTTTATGGTTAAAAATGTCATTACGTTTTGTCAATCCATCAATGCAATTTATATTTACGAAAGATTAGACGAACTAAATTTAAATTTTGATGTTACAAAAAAATAACATTTCTAAAAAAACGCATTTTGGAATTTTTGAAAAACAGAAAACTTGTCTTTAAATTAAGGCATTAATAAATTGGCAAAATACTTAAATACAAAATAATACGAGAATTTGTTTCGGAAATGTTAGTTCCAAATAAAAAATATTAGAGCGGGAACATAGTTTTATTTCGAACAATATCCTCCCAAACATATAGTATTTGTGTGAGTCAAATATTATATACATATTTGGAGTGTAGCCTTAACATATGTATATTTCATGCGATTTTTTCAGCGTGTACTACCAAAGGGTATACTCGGTTTGGCGAAATTGGTGACCAATTTGTTTTATGGGCCTCAAAAATTTCTGAAAATCGGTGGGCCTGAGCTTTTGTCCAACAACTAATTCAGACTTGGTGAAACCGCTTAACTATATCTGCAAATAATGTAGGTAAGAGTTTTGAGCGCCCCAGTAGGAGAGTTGGTAGCCTACTCACGTATGAGTTTGGGGGTCGTGGGTTCGATTGCCACCAGAGGCTCCGGTCTGTCGCTGGAAACATTTAGCCAAATGGTCTTTGTAACCCGGCCTTTCCCTGGACCTTAAAATTAGAATATAAATTTCCTTTGTATTGCAATTCATATAAAATAAAAACTTAAAATTCCCGCCTTTTTTTTTGAAAAAGTTAAGAAAAAAATATGTTTTCACATTTTTCAGCCTAACTTACAGGGACTTGTAATTTTTATCCCCTCACCTTAGAGAGGAGGGTATATATCATATCATCACATCGAAGGAGTGACCTAAGACCCTAAGTATGTTCGGCGGATATCTGTTTTGGGTCATTTTTAATCGAATGACCAATGTCCGTCCGTCCGTCTGTCTGTCTGTCTGTTTGCTGGCTGGTGCGCACGATAACTCTCGAAAAGAGTAACCGATTGACTTCAAATTTGGTATTTGGAAATATTTTCTATCTCCGGCTAAGGTCGAAGATGGGCCATATTTGTCCATTTCTTCTAGTACCTCCCCCACACAGGGTTAACATTTAGTGAAATATAGATTATTTCATAACTTCTATACTACTTATTTAAATCTTCTGAAATTCTACATATAATATTAGTTTATTAGTCACTAGTACCTCGAGAATAATGGGCGAAGTTGCCACGCTCCTTTTGGCACCTCCCACACAAATGGACAATTTTCAATCAAAAGTTAATAGCTTATAACTTTATTACCAGTGCATACAAAGACTTGAACATTTGTGCTAATTGTGTAATGCTTTAATAGCACTTATAATACAGTGGAAAATTGGCAATATTGCGACGCTCCGTTTGGTACCTCCCAAACAAATAGACTGTTTTGTACCAAAAGTTACCAGCTTATAACTTTAATACCAGGTGCATACAAAGACTTGAAATTTTGTACAGTGTAATGATTTTATAGTACCTAGAGTCCAGAGAAAAATGGGCGTTATTGGTCCGTCCCTTTTGGTACCTCCCACACAAGTGGACCTTTTTGTACCAAAAGATGAAGTTAATACCAGTGCATATAAATACTTGAAATTTTGTACAGTAGAAACTAAAGAAAAGTGGCCGTTATTGGCACGCCCCTTTTGGAACCCCCGACACAAATGGACCATTTTACACCAAAAGTGACCAGCTTATAACTTTAGTACCAGTGCATATAAATACTTGACATTTTTTGCACAGTGTAATGCTTTTATAGTACGTTAAGTTCAGAGAAAAGTGACCGTTATTCGGACGCCCCTTTTGTTACCTCTTACACAAATGGACCATTTCGTACCAAAAGTAAACAACTTTTAACTTTCATGCCAGTACATACTTTAAACTTATTAAATGCAATTTAAATTGATAATAATTAATTTAAAAGAAAAAAAAATAAATTTGCTAATACTTTTTTGGGACTCAAGGTGAGGGGATTCATAAGTCGGTTTACCCGACTGAACTTTCTTACTTGTTCAATAAAAGTGTTTGGCAAAATTGCAGCCATCTGAACAACTTTTGTAAACATATCAATATAATCTGAACGTCTCGAGGCACCCTAAATATCTCAAAAAGACAAAATTGTACCTCAAAAATTTTAGTATTTCACTATTTTGTAACAAAAATATTTTTTTGATGTAAGTTGTGTTCACCAACTTTATAGAAAATATTAAGGCTAATATTTTTGTGGATGATATTAACCCTCTAGTTTCGATTCGATTTGTTCAGGTTAAAAATTGCATTTTATAGTAACAAAAAATGTTTATAAATATTCTCCAGATCGGAGTATGAGCCTGTCAAAAAATGTAAAAAGACTTTCTTGACACCAACATGTTAGAGAAATTATTTTTTGATATACTGTACCGTATATATATTCTAAACTAACAAATAACATTTAGTTGTTTTTTAATCTTCCAACTCTACGTTGGAAAGCATTGAGTGAAAAGTTTCTACTTTCATTAATGTCAGCTTCGAAAATATGGATTCTGCGCAAGTACTGCTATGAGGAAATATGAAAATATATATGGAAAATTAATACACATTTTGGTACAAGGGTTCATTTAAATTGTTTATTAAAGCGAATAATGTCTGAGAAATTTTTGATTTACTTGAAGGAAGTTGTGCGCCGACTTCGGTTGTTAAGTAGAAGCCTCAACCGCAATGCACAATACCAGTCTATTACGCGTTTTCGTACACTTCTTTGTGGTGTGCATAGAAGTGTTGGTGAAATAATGGAAAAAAACAGTTTTTTCTTTAAAAAAGCGGCACAAGTTTATTACAAAGGGCACAAAATAGAAAAAGTGGAAAATTATGTATCAGAATAAAAAAGTGACATAAAAGTATCAATGACGTAGAAAAGTGGCAAAATTTATACTTTGGTGGTACAACGGTAACGCTACTTGGCCTGTTCGTGCACCAATGTTAGTCATACGACCCAGTTGTCGAGGCAATAACGAAACCAGTAAAGTTTTGGGCTTTGGAGCGTTCTTACACATATACATAGTACAATTTTATGGCAAACATTTTTGTAAAACATTTCTTCCTCACCCTCCCTATTTTGTGTTTTTTACGATTTGTTAAAATAGGGCCAAAAATTACAGTTATGTGGGGTGCTGGAGGATTAATATGGTCCACAAAAATATTGGCCTTAATATTTTCCAAAGATGTGGTAAACACAGCCCAAATCATAAAAATGTTTTTGTTACAAAATAGTGAAATACATACTAAAATTTTTTTAAGGTACAATGTGGTATTTTTGTGCAATTTAGGGAACCTAGACACGTCCCTGTAAGTTAAAAATGAAAAAAAAAAAAATTTCCTTAACTTTTTCAAAAAAAGTGCATAACATTTTTTTTCATAAAATGTAAACAAACATTGTTCACCATACTATTAGCACCAAGTCTGAATTAGTTGTTGGACATAAGCTAATGACTCCTTTTTCGAGGGAGTCATTTTTTTATACTCGCCGAACCGAGTATAGGGTTATACTACCTCGAACTAATAAACCGGGTTGGTCTCCATGTAAAAAAAAGTTCCGGAATGCGAGGTGGAATATGAAAGCCTACCTTTGGACAATCGCAAAAACATTTTTTTCAATTTTTTCCGAGTTCGCGGAATTGGCCCAAAAACGTTTTTTATCGTATCTTTTTTGTTTGTAGCTCGATTTTCACATGCGATACATCAATGTGTTGGTCTCGATAAGTACTACATAGAGGACGCTAATGAACAAAGTCATTTTCTAATGTAGACTTCACTTACTGCAGTGCTACTAAAGCGCTTTAAAAACCATGAACATTTTGCTTTGGGCGTACGCACTTTTATTCAAAAACAAAAAAGTTGTGTCTTCATAAGAAAATTATCTGGAACATCGGCGACATCTTTGAGAAAATGTGCTCGAGACCACCACATTGATGTATCGCATGTGACAATCGTCCTACAAACAAACAAATTACGATAAAAACCCGATTTGGGCCGACTCCGCGGGCTCTGAAAAGATTAAAAAATTATTTTTGCAATTGTCTCGAAATGAGCTTTCATATTCCGCCTCGCATTTGATAACTTTTTTTGGCGACCCGGTCTAATATTTACTATCCTATGCAAGTTTCATCCTGATCAGAAGTCGTTGATGTTAAAAATTGACTCACTTGGAATGAAATCCCACATACACGGGGGATTTCATTTTTGATATGTTTGAATTGAAAGAAAATATATTTGGAAGCGATTTTTTCAAATACTATATATTTGTTAACAAATAAATTTTATTTGAAAATCAAGAAATCTTGTTTGGAACGCATATATTAATATATTAGAACATAATATATTTGCTAACTGACTATCACAAATAAAATATGTGTGTACCCACAAACAAAGTTATTGTTTAAGAAGTTTTCCAAACATATTTTATTTAAAAAAATTTGTAAAACTTTGCTGATTTTTTCGAATTTTAGTTAGTTTTTCCTAGTTTTCGTTTTAATCTTTATAGCTAAAAATTTCTTTTAATTTATAAATATTCCAATTCATCACTTTTTGTCAATCCATCAATGCAATTTATATTCACGAAAGATTATACGATTTAAGTTTTAATTAAATTTTAAAAACATTTAAAATTTATAAAAAAAATTATCTCTGAGCACCTGAAAAACAGAAAACTTGTCTTTAAATCAAGGCATTGCCAAAATTATATACAAATACAAATTAATCTTTGTTTCGGAAATACTAGTTCCAAATAAAAAAATATTAGAATGGGAACATATTTTTGTTTAGAACAATATTCTCCCAAACATAAAATATTTGTGTGTCAAATATTATATATTTGGAGTGTACTCTAAACATATGTATATTTCAAGCCGAATATGTTTGGGACAATATACTACAGAAGCGATTTTTTTTCAGCGTGTATATATTGAAATTTGTGGTATCTATGGTGTTAAGAAGGTAGAGTGCTTTGTATGGGTGCTACTACAAAACATTGAACTATTACGACAGTTTTTCGAGTGAAATAAATCTGTGGTCACAAGCAATGACATCCGAAGTCGAAAATCATGCTTTCGGGGGCTTCATTGCGACTTAGCTGAATATATTTTTGTTATTGTTTTTGTTTTTCGATCTGTTGTGACTTTTCATAGTTTTGTTTTTGAATATTGAGTTCGAGATCGTTGTTTTTGTTTTCTGTTAAACAGAAAAACAAACCTTCTTTGAAAAAGAAGAATAAGAAATGTGTGAAAGGTATTTTTTTTTTCAAAGAAGGTTTGTTTTTCTGTTTAACAGAAAACAAAAACAACGATCTCGAACTCAATATTCAAAAACAAAACTATGAAAAGTCACAACAGATCGAAAAACAAAAAACAAAAACAATGATGAATGGGGCAGAGTACGGCCGGACGTTTGTTGTCGCTGTAAGAAGCGACAATAACAACAAATCGTGTGCCTTCCCCGCAAATTGCAGGGACACACAAATAACTAAACAAGAAGTGTGGGGATGTATTAAGGTTGAGAAATACTGTCTGCAATGTTTTGGAGATATGGGACTTTGAAATCAGTTCTCAATTATTTCATATTGACCTGCTCTCATATTGTGCCAATTATTGACAGGGTATTTTGTCCAAGGTCCAAGGTGCCGATGAGGTTGCTTGGTAGCTTCCGAAACGATATCGTCCACCAACCAGTGACCACCCTTAATACATTTCACACATTTCTTATTCTTCTTTTTCAAAGAAGGTTTGTTTTTCTGTTTAACAGAAAACAAAAACAACGATCTCGAACTCAATAGTCAAAAACAAAACTATGAAAAATATATTTTTATTAATACATTTTAAAAACATCGTTAGATGAATATAAAGCACAGTTAGTGGAATATGATAACATACATAACTCAAATCTTTCTTAAGTCGACTTAGGCAGTTATCGGTTGTGACCACAAAAATAAAGTAAAAATTTTTCGACCGATCAGTTACGATTCGTTTTGTCTATCGCTTTAAGAAGTCTTATCAGAAAGGTGATTTATATGGCGACTACATATATTGAAAATATTTCCCGTTTTCAATCCAAAATTTACCACAACAGTATAACAGGAACCAATATGGCTTTTTTCACTCCCAAATGACCACATTTTCCAACAAGAAAATGTCTGAAGCTTTGTACTTTTGTGTTTACTTTGACAAGCATTTTTCGCTACAAAAATTAACCATATCGGTCAATGATATTCTATAAAGAGGTCGCTATCAACTAAGTCATAAATTCAATTTGGCTGAATTGCTGCTATATGCGTTTTATAATACCGGCTACTTCCGTCTGATTTTACTTTTAAGAACTCATACGGACAATGGTCGTTGTAGATACATGAACACTACATAGTAGGTCAATGTCTGAATATTACTCACATACAAAGATACTAGGCGATTAAACTTCTTGAAGGTACCGAAGAAACATTTGTGAAAGTTGACTGACCATAATTTGCGCAGTATGCTCGGTCAATAAGTACAAAATACCGGAAACTTTGAGGACTTTGAATACCACAATGTGGGAACCATTGCCTAGACACTGTCCACACTGCTTGAAAAATAAATCGAAAAATTTTGTTCCATAATTCACAACATCCGAGCCCAAGCCCAAGCCCAAGCCCAAGCCCAAGCCCAAGCCCAAGCCCAAGCCCAAGCCCAAGCCCAAGCCCAAGCCCAAGCCCAAGCCCAAGCCCAAGCCCAAGCCCAAGCCCAAGCCCAAGCCCAAGCCCAAGCCCAAGCCCAAGCCCAAGCCCAAGCCCAAGCCCAAGCCCAAGCCCAAGCCCAAGCCCAAGCCCAAGCCCAAGCCCAAGCCCAAGCCCAAGCCCAAGCCCAAGCCCAAGCCCAAGCCCAAGCCCAAGCCCAAGCCCAAGCCCAAGCCCAAGCCCAAGCCCAAGCCCAAGCCCAAGCCCAAGCCCAAGCCCAAGCCCAAGCCCAAGCCCAAGCCCAAGCCCAAGCCCAAGCCCAAGCCCAAGCCCAAGCCCAAGCCCAAGCCCAAGCCCAAGCCCAAGCCCAAGCCCAAGCCCAAGCCCAAGCCCAAGCCCAAGCCCAAGCCCAAGCCCAAGCCCAAGCCCAAGCCCAAGCCCAAGCCCAAGCCCAAGCCCAAGCCCAAGCCCAAGCCCAAGCCCAAGCCCAAGCCCAAGCCCAAGCCCAAGCCCAAGCCCAAGCCCAAGCCCAAGCCCAAGCCCAAGCCCAAGCCCAAGCCCAAGCCCAAGCCCAAGCCCAAGCCCAAGCCCAAGCCCAAGCCCAAGCCCAAGCCCAAGCCCAAGCCCAAGCCCAAGCCCAAGCCCAAGCCCAAGCCCAAGCCCAAGCCCAAGCCCAAGCCCAAGCCCAAGCCCAAGCCCAAGCCCAAGCCCAAGCCCAAGCCCAAGCCCAAGCCCAAGCCCAAGCCCAAGCCCAAGCCCAAGCCCAAGCCCAAGCCCAAGCCCAAGCCCAAGCCCAAGCCCAAGCCCAAGCCCAAGCCCAAGCCCAAGCCCAAGCCCAAGCCCAAGCCCAATCCCAAGCCCAAGCCCAAGCCCAAGCCCAAGCCCAAGCCCAAGCCCAAGCCCAAGCAAAATTATAACCAAAATTGTAAAATAATCTTTCTAATAAAGTAACTTCATTGAAATTATTATTTATAACTCTAAAAAAACCCCGTTACAATCACAGAAGAGAATCTGATTCAAACGAAAAATCATAAATTTATTTATCGAATTTTTATATCACACATAAACTAGGATATCTGAAAGTCTTCTACTGGTGTTTCAGCAATCAAACAGCCACGAGTTCTTTAATCGGGGATTTTTTTTAGATAAAATGTCTTGAATTGTGTTACTCTGATTTATATTGTATACACATACATGCCTACCTCCCACACTATATATAGATATATAGCTGGGGAAGCCTATAAATAATAGAACTGATAAAGTTCGACGTCTCAGCACTTGACTTCGAATGATTATGAACATTAGTCATAACTGTCAATATAACTGTCAATATTCATAACTATAATATAAATAGGCATACGTGCTGCAGATAAACAGAAAATTTGTTGAATGAATTTCACTTTGGAACGATTATTGGTTAAAAATACCGAATAGTGAATTCCAAAATACACCCAATTAATAACACTACGCAACAGTGATTTTGCAAACGAAATGATAGTAATATCTATTTCAAATCGGTCAAACAATTTTATAAGCGATTCTACAAATTTCAAAAGTAAGCCACATTTTCTCCAATCGCAAAGCTAAAATATTAAAACTTTTGGCATATTTATATCTGGTAAGGTGTTGTAATTTGAACTGCAAAGGGAATCTGAAACCCGGCTTTTAGTATAGTAGATATAGGGGAAAATAAAAAAAAAACATTTTTTGGGGATTTTCGAAATTATTTTGGGAATTGTGGGATTACTTTTGGAAATATAATGATTCGCGAATTAAATCCAATTTGTGATGTAACGACCTACAACCTCCCAAATATTTCATTGAAATATGTTAATTTTTCAAAATTTTATGCCGTTTTTACATTTCTGTCTGCAAAAAAGGTAATTTTTTGTTTTTTCCCCAAAATCTGTTATACTAAAATCCGGTCTCAAAATTCCATTGCAGTTTATCGTATAATACATATAAAATGGTAACAGTTTTCATATTCAAGCTTTGCGATTGTCCAAAACGTAGCCATGTTTTGAAATTTTCGTAAAAAATTGTGTAATTTGTAGAAGCGTGACAACACTATTAATTAAAATTTTGGACTCGTTCTTTTCTCGAAATATTCTCCAGAAAGTTATTTTTATAAATATGTCAAAAGTTCTAACATTTTAGCTTTGCGATTGGAGAAAATGTGGCTTACTTTGAAATTTTTCTAAATTGGAGAAGCTTGGTAACAACACCCGTGCATATTTTTGACCCGTTCTTTCTTTGAAAACATTCTCTGGAAAGTTTCCTTTAAGATGGTAGTAACTATGTTATACTGTGTTTAACTAACTGCTTCTAAAACTCGAAAATATACTTTTACCTAAAAAAAATACAAAAAATCGAATTTTTTGGAAAATATAACTTCAAGTGGCCCTAACTTTTGTCCTGTTGGGTATATCGAACCTATTTATACCCTACACCACACTGTGGTACAGGGTATTATAAGTTGAAAATAACACAGCTAGACCCACCTTAAAGTACACCGATCGACTCAGAATCACTAGCTGAGTCGATTTAACGATGTCTGTCCGTCCGTCCGTCCGTCTGTCCATGTAAAGTTGTTCGTCGACTACAGGTCGCAATTTCACTCCGATCGTTCTGAAATTTTGCAGTTTAGAGTATTTCGCGCTATTGAATTTGGTTGAAATCTGTTCAGATTTAGATATAGCTCCCATATATATCTTTCGTCCGATTTGGCCCTTTAGTCCTATAGAAGCTGTATTTTACATCCAATCGTTTTGAAATTTAGAATGGTAGAGTTTCTTGATCCATGAACCAACATTGCCGAATTTGAAGAAAATCGGATAAGATTTAGCTATAGCTCCCATATATATGTTTCGTCCGATTTGGCCCTTTAGTCCTATAGAAGCTGTATTTTACATCCGATCGTTTTGAAATTTAGAATGGTAGAGTTTCTTGATCCATGGACCAACATTGCCGAATTTGAAGAAAATCGGTTAAGATTTAGCTATAGCTCCCATATATATGTTTCGTCCGAATTTGCTCTTTAGTCCTGTAGAAGCTGTATTTTACATCCAATCATTTTGAAATTTAGAATGGTCGAGTTTCTTGATCCATGAACCAACACTACCGAATTTGAAGAAAATCGGTTAAGATTTAGCTATATCTCCCATATATATGTTTCGTCCGATTCGGCCATTTAGTCCTATAAAAGCTGTATTTTACATCCAATCGTTTTGAAATTTAGAATGGTAGAGTTTCTTGATCTATGAACCAACACTACCGAATTTAAAGAAAATCGGTTTAGATTTAGCTATAGCTCCCATATACATGCTTCTTCCGATTTGGCCCTTAAGTCCTGTAGAAGCTGTATTTTACATCCAACCATTTTGAAATTTAGAATGGTAGAGTTTCTTGATCCATGAACCAACACTGCCGAATTTGAAGAAAATCGGTTAAGATTTAGCTATAGCTCCCATATATATGTTTCGTCCGATTTGGCCCTTTAGTCCTATAAAAGCTGTATTTTACATCCAATCGTTTTGAAATTTAGAATGGTAGAGTTTCTTGATCTATGAACCAACACTACCGAATTTAAAGAAAATCGGTTTAGATTTAGCTATAGCTCCCATATACATGCTTCTTCCGATTTGGCCTTTAAGTCCTGTAGAAGCTGTATTTTACATCCAACCATTTTGAAATTTAGAATGGTAGAGTTTCTTGATCCATGAACCAACACTACCGAATTTGAAGAAAATCGGTTAAGATTTAACTATAGCTCCCATATATATGTTTCATCCGATTTGGCTCTTTAGATCCAATTGTTTTTATACCCTACACCACACTGTGGTACAGTTTATTATTCAAGTATATAATGTCCCAAAAGTAAATTTATGTAAACAATTTATACATGAATTACAAAATTTATATATCAGAGTTATTCAATATTACGATAATGGTGTAGGGCACCGCCCGACTTTAGCCTTTCCTTACTGGTTTTCTATATATATACGAAATTTTGTTGCCAATCTAGACGTGTTTATGCGGATAAAATTGGTGCATATTTTGCTTCGAAATCTACAAAATCACAGGGTCGGGGAAAAATTAAATTTTCAAATGACAATATCTCGGTAACTATACAAGCTAACTGTTAGGTGCAAAAAACCTTTTTGTAGACCCCAGTTACTAGAATACACACAAAAAAAAAATATTTTATGAATCGGACGAAAAAGACGAAAGTTGCACGCTCTTAAACATTTTGTTTCCCCGAGGTTGCCAACTTTGAGGCCCTGTAGCTCCGCCCTCTTTACCACAGGCTGCCCAACCTCAAAACTCAACTTCTCTAATACCTCTTCTAAAAACATGCCAAATTTGGTCGCATCGGTTGCCTGGTTAAGAAACGGCAGAATTATATCCCTTTTTTGGAATTCCTCACACTGTGCGATGGTTGGACTGAAACCTATCATAATGGCCAACTCATAATTAAATTGCTCACAACTTTAATACAATGTCAAAATACTCAAAACAAGTATATGCACATATCTTGGACCAAATAAGTGTTGCCTAGTGTAATAGATAATAACCCTATTGCGAATCTAATTAATTTCAATTGTGATTATTTTTCTTTTGTCTCATTTGCTTGCAATTTTTGTGCGGTTGATTGTCTGATTATAACATTGTGCAGTCTGTGGTGAGTATCTCTTCAATACTGTCCTCCATTTATCTTATCTGCTATAAAACGCGAATCTACCCTAGCGTCCCACTTCATGTGATCAATTGGCGGGCAATAAATGTTATTTTTAATAACATTATTAATAATTCCCGAAGTTCACCTTAGTCTTGTTTAAATTTACACTTCGTAAAGATGTCTATACGCCTTACATTCGCATTAACTGTAATTACTGCCATCTATTTGATGGAAATGGCCAAGGCGGGACCTTTACCCGCCTTCCTGCCCGATCCTGAGGAATCAGCTGGTCAGATTGAGGGTGATATGGTGTTAAGTGAAGAACAATTAGCAGTTCTTAAGACAGCTGGAGGGTTACAAGGACGCAATGGCTTAATACAGGAAACTAGAAGATGGCCTGATCGTATTGTCTATTACAAACTTGTGGGAGATTTCGGTGAGTTTGGATAAAACTGAGCAAATGTGTAATTGGACTTAAAGTGAATGATAACAAATTGTGTCCGGATAATAAAAAAAGATTGTATTACAAATATTAGTTCGAGTTTACAAACGTAACTGAATAATAATTTGATAAACTTGAAACTAATTTTTATACCACGAGGTGAAACGGATTTTGACGTCTATGACTCACTAGCGTATTTTAGTCCAGTAAACCGAGTAATGTAATGAGGAATTTTATACTTTCTGTAAAAGTTTGAACGGCTAAAACATTTTGCTTAGAATATAGTCATTGCAAAAGTTGACTAAAATGCAGAATGTGAAGCCATTTCGATTATTATTGTTATGAGGCAGTTGCATCCGAATGAAACTCTCAATGTGTGGTGGGAAGCAATTTTGCTCTGAGGAGAATGTTTATGTGCACAGTATACACACATCGTTCATTCCATACATCGTTCATTCCATGTCATACCGAACGATTTTTCGAAAAAACAAGTAAGAAAGTTTCAGTCGGGTAAACCGACTAAGGTAAACCCTCACTTTGTGAGTACGAGGGTTGCTATTTATATTTTGGTCCTTGCAAACTGGAACTTCCATTGGAAAGTATGACATTTTTTAGCATAACTTCACTCAGACCGTTTTGTCATTTGAGCGCGAATTGTTTTGGTTACAGTGTGTTGAAAATTCACCTCCAAAACATGGGTTTTGAACGCTTCGACAGCTGCTTCAGGTGTCGAAAAACGTTGACCAAGCAGTTTTTTCTTGATGTGAGTGAATAAGAATAAGTCATTGGGTGTCAAATCAGGACCATCAATTCGACGTTTTTGCCGGTCAAAAAGGCGTTGGTTTGAGCCGATGTGTGAGACCTCGCATTGTCATTGTGCACAATGATTCGTCTTCTCTTGTTCGTTTTTCGAATTTCTCCGGAGACTTAAGGCAAACAAATTGTGGTGTACCACTCAGAATTTACCATCCTACGTTGCTCAAGCGGAAAAGTCGCCACATGAACATTTTTTCCGAAGAAACAGGCGACCATTTCCTTCGAAGTGCTTCTTCCACAAACAACTTTCGTTGCATTTGGCTCGTCTTCGAAGACCCACACGGTCGATTGCTGTTTTGTTTCGGGCTCATACGCATAGATCCATGATTCGTCACCTGTGACGATCTTATAAACGTCTCTTGAAGCACCGCGATTGTATTTTTTCAAAATTTCTTTTCACCAATCGACACGAGCCTTTTTTGAGCGATTGTCAAATTGTGCTGGATCCAACGAGAACAAACCTTTTTTACGGCCAGGTGTTCATGCAATATCAAATGTATGCTGGTGGAAGAAATGCCAAAGGATGCCTCTATCTCACGGTATGTCCCATGACGATCTTGCATTATCAATTCACGCCCGGCATCAATGTTCTCAGGCACAACGGCCGTTTTTGGACGACCTTCGGCTTTGAGCGAGCGTCGGCCACGATTGAATTCATTAAACCAGTTTTTCACAGTGCTATAGGATGGTGCTTCATCGCCATATAAAGATTTAAGTTCATCGATGCACTCTTGTCGTGATAATCCACGTCGAAAGTTGTGAAAAATGATCGCACGAAAATGTTCACGAGTTAATTCCATTTTTTTGCCAATTTGATTTTTGTAAGTCACTGTAAACAACACAAATGATGGTCGTACGTCAAAACGTTCTGAGTACGTTTGTGCTAAAAAATGTCAAACTTTCCAATGGAAATGTCAGATGGCGCCAGGCAACACTTAGTGTCGCCTAGGCCAGAAATATATAAAGGGTCCGCCATCTAACTTTTTTTATTCAACTAGTGCTTATTTCGTGAATGGTAACACTTAGCTCATGTCAGATTTGACAGATAATTAGTTTTATCCTTCCGCTCAACGAATATGTGTATATTGCGAATATTGCGACATTACTTTGAAAATCATGGTAATGTTGCAGAATGTGTGCGAAAATTGCGTACGGATTTTGGAAGAAGAGAAGCACCGTCAGCTCCCTATGTTCGTTATCTTGCGAAAAAAGTGAAAGAAACTGGAATCCTCATCGATAAACCAAAGCGTGAAAAGCCAAAAAAAAGTGCGTACACCCGAGAATATTGCTGCTGTAGCAGAAAGTGTGCGTGAAGCGCCATCAACATCAATTCACCGTCGTTCTCAACAATTGAACATTTCGGAGACATCATTGAGACGAATTTTGCATAAAGACCTTGGTATGACGCCATACAAAGTCCAATTGGTTCAGGCGTTGAAGCCAACTGACCATCCAATGCGTTTTCAGTAGTTTTTTTATAGCATTTTCAAAAAAAAAAAGTTATTTGGCGGATACTTTATATCAACCCTCGTAACGTAATATGAAATATTATACGAATTAATCTGTCAATTTGTGTGGGAGTTACCAAAAGAGGCGTAGCAACTACGTCCATTTTTCGCTGGATTTCAAGTTGTTTGTCTGCAGAAGTATTCAAGTTATAAGCTGTTTACTTTTGGTGCAAAATAGTACATTTGTGTGACAGGTACCAAAAGGGGCATGCCAATTACGCCCACTTTCTAATATAGGTACTGTAAAAGCATTACAATGCACAATATTTCAAATATTTGAATGAAGTGATATTATTGTTACAAGCAGTTTTGGTGCAGAATGGTCCATTTGTGTGAGAGGTAACAAAAGGGGCGCGGCAACTTCCCCCACTTTTCTCTAGGTGATAGTAACTAATAAATTAATTATACGTAGAATTTCAGAGGATTCAAATAAGTAGTATACAAATTATTAAATAATCAATAACTCACTAAATATTAACGCTTTGTGGGGGTGGTACTAGAAGGAGTGGACCAATATGGCCCATCTTCGAGGTAGAAAAAAATCCGGAGATAGAAAAAAATATTACCACATACCAAATTTAAAGTCAATCAGTTACTCCTTTCGGGAGTTATCGTGCGCACCAGCCAGCAGACAGACAGACAGGCGGACGGACGGACATTGCTCATTCGACTTAAAACGACCTAAACCGAATATTTAGAATACTTAGGGTCTAATTCCACTAAGAGATTGCATGACACAAGTGGTATTGAGATGATTGAACAGAAGCTACAAAGACTTTCACAACAATTTCAGCAAAGATGCACATTTTCAAATTATATATACATAAAATACATATATACATAAAAACGATTGGATCTAAAGAGCCAAATCGGATGAAACATATATATGGGAGCTATAGCTAAATCTTTACCGATTTTCTTCAAATTCGGCAATGTTGGTTCATGAATCAAGAAACTTTACCATTCTAAATTTCAAAACGATTGGATGTAAAATACAGCTTCTATAGAACTAAAGGGCCAAATCGGACAAAACATATATATGGGAGCTATAGTTAAATCTTACCCGATTTTCTTCAAATTCGGTAGTGTTGGTTCATGGATCAAGAAACTCTACCATTCTAAATTTCAAAACGATTGGATGTAAAATACAGCTTCTACAGGACTAAAGAGCAAAATCGGACGAAACATATATATGGGAGCTATAGCTAAATCTTAACCGATTTTCTTCAAATTCGGTAGTGTTGGTTCATGGAACAATAAACTCTACCATTCTAAATTTCAAAACGATTGGATGTAAAATACAGCTTCTATAGAACTAAAGGGCCAAATCGGACGAAACATATATATGGGAGCTATAGCTAAATCTTAACCGATTTTCTTCAAATTCGGTAGTGTTGGTTCATGGATCAAGAAACTCTTCCATTCTAAATATCAAAATGATTGGATGTAAAATACAGCTTCTTCAGGACTAAAGAGCAAAATCGGACGAAACATATATATGGGAGCTATAGCTAACTCTTAACCGATTTTCTTCAAATTCTGCAATGTTGGTTCATGGATCAAGAAACTGTACCATTCTAAATTTCAAAACGATTGGATGTAAAATACAGCTTTTATAGGACTAAATGGCCAAATCGGACGAAACATATATATGGGAGCTATAGCTAAATCTTAACCGATTTTCTTCAAATTCGGTAGTGTTGGTTCATGGATCAAGAAACTGTACCATTCTAAATTTCAAAACGATTGGATGTAAAATACAGCTTTTATAGGACTAAATGGCCAAATCGGACGAAACATTTATATGGGAGCTATAGATAAATCTTAACCGATTTTCTTCAAATTCGGTAGTGTTGGTTCATGGAACAATAAACTCTACCATTCTAAATTTCAATACGATTGTATATAAAATACAGCTTCTATAGAACTAAAGGGCCAAATCGGACGAAACATATTTATGGGAGCTATAGCTAAATCTTAACCGATTTTCTTCAAATTCGGTAGTGTTGGTTCATGGATCAAGAAACTCTACCATTCTAAATTTCAAAATGATTGGATGTAAAATACAGCTTCTTCAGGACTAAAGAGCAAAATCGGACGAAACATATATATGGGAGCTATAGCTAAATCTTAACCGATTTTCTGAAAATTCTGCAATGTTGGTTCATGGATCAAGAAACTGTACCATTCTAAATTTCAAACCGATTGGATGTAAAATACAGCTTTTATAGGACTAAATGGCCAAATCGGACGAAACATATATATGGGAGCTATAGCTAAATCTTAACCGATTTTCTTCAAATTCGGTAGTGTTGGTTCATGGATCAAGAAACAGTACCATTCTAAATTTCAAAACGATTGGATGTAAAATACAGCTTTTATAGGACTAAATGGCCAAATCGGACGAAACATATAAATGGGAGCTATAGCTAAATCTTAACCGATTTTCTTCAAATTCGGTAGTGTTGGTTCATGGATCAAGCAACTCTACCACTCTAAATTGTAAAAAGAACGGATGTAAAATACAGCTTCTATAGGACTAAAGGGCCAAATCGGACGAAACATATATATGGGAGCTATAGCTAAATCTTAACCGATTTTTTTCAAATTCGGTAGTGTTGGTTCATGGATCAAGAAACTCTACCATTCTAAATTTCAAAACGATTGGATGTAAAATACAGCTTCTATAGGACTAAAGGGCCGAATCGGACGAAAGATATATATGGGAGCTATATCTAAATCTGAACCGATTTCAGCCAAATTCAATAGCGATCTTAACAGCCGCGAAATACTCTAAACTGCAAAATTTCAGAGCGATCGGAGTGAAATTGCGACCTGTAGTCGACGAACAACTTTACATGGACGGACGGACGGACGGACGGACGGACGGACGGACATCGTTAAATCGACTCAGCTAGTGATTCTGAGTCGATCGGTATACTTTAAGGTGGGTCTAGCTGTGTTATTTTCAGGTGTTACAAACATCTGCCGTGAAACAAACTTATAATACCCTGTACCACAGTGTGGTGTAGGGTATAAAAATTAGGGTCTTATGTCACTTCTTCGAAGTATTACACTTTTGGCTCGTAGGAAATGATATATACCCTCGTGTCATTAAAGTGATGGTACCTTAGTATTAATTGTTACGGCCACAACTTTTGTATCAGTGGGTACATCTGACCGACATTTTTTACATCGTATAGAAAATGTTGCTGCACTGAAAAAAAAAATAGTAATAAAACTAATGATGACACATTCTTATATTAAGTATGCTACCTCGGCATCAATTCAATGACAATTTTCATTAAAATAATGAAAATTTACACGTTTTTTACGAAATTTTCCTTAATATAAAGTTTTTTGAATTTGAATTAATGTCTATCTAATCATTAGTTTTGTGTACGCGCTTCTTTAAATGTACGCATTTAAATTAAAGAAAAAAATCATTATTTTTGTGACAATCCGCATTATTTTAAGTAATATTTCAATACTTTTAAGGATTTTCTACATTAACACTACGACGTAGACATGTCATAGTTTTAATGCCGAATCGGACTTAATTAACAGTATGAGACATTTGAGTAATAAATTTAAGGCTATGCTCCCCTTAAAGGAAAGGCTGTCTTGGTAATAAATTTTATAACTATTGTCATTATTTTTAAGAAAACATACGAGAGAATTATACAATCTCTCCCTCCCTCTCTCGCTCGGAGAATCAGTTTTGTTTGGTAATGTGTGAATCAATAATTGTTATGGAATGCTAGAAGAGAAAAATAGAGAACAGTTCTGTTCGTTTTCTTTTAAATCGTCAGTTATTTACAAGCGATAGAAGGAAACGGTTGTCTGTTTTCGGGACGCGGATTGTGAAAAATATTGATTGCTGTGAATATGTAAGTATACGTGCATACATACGTGCATATTGCACCGAAAATAATTTTAATATTGGCTGTTAACAGTTATTTTTGCTAAAGCATAGCAACAACTATAAATGAAACCGTCGCGTACTTGTGTGTATGCATGTGGTTATGCCGTCGGCGTCACCATCGATCTCTGTGATAATGGAGTGCGTGTGTCATAGTTATTTTTGCTGTATGTTACTTATGGCGATGTACATGCGTTTTTGAAGGAGATCTTGTTTGTAAGTCTTGTGAAGAGATTTGTTCCAAATGGATGACAAAAATGTGAGTAATAGATTTTGTAATACTGAAAGAGACAATGGGAAAATGTTTAGGTACGTGAAAAATAATATTATTATCATGAAATAAACATCTTATTGGCAATTACAAAATTAACAAAACACATTTTAATTGAAAGTATTTATTTATTAAAAATACCAGTGCATAATGCAGAAATGTAAAATTATTTGTGGCAATATAGAAATTTATTATTAATAATATGTTATACATATAACTATCTTTTTTATTTTTTTTTTTAGTAAAACAATTTTAGAATGGGTCTTTTGTGAGAAGAGTGGCAAATTTTACAAAATATTTCAACGTAAGTATTATATATGAACGGTTGAAATATTTTTCTTAGTTTTCAGCGTTTTCCAATTGTGATATGATAAAATTTATTTATTTTTTTTTGTTTATAGATAATTTTATTTGATTTATTTTCAGAAAAACTTTAATTATTTTAATTTAAATCACGCAATATTTGAAGATAAATGTGATGGATATATGAAAAATGCAGTGCTGAATGTCATTTATAACTTGCAAAAAATAAGTGAGCATACACCTACATGGGAATGTTTGAATTGAAAGGAAATAGATTTGGAAACAATATTTGTGAGTATTATGTATTTCTGAACAAATATATTTTATTTGAAAATCAAGAAATTTAACTTGGAACGCATATATTAATGTATTAGAACAAAATATATTTGCGAACTGACGTTCACATATAAAATACGTGTTTTCACACAAACAAAGTTATTGTTAAAAAGTTTTCCAAATATAATTTATTTAAAAAGATTTTTTCCTTTTTTGAATTTTAGTTTAAATTTTTCCTTGATTTCGTTTTCATAATTGCTTCATAAGTACTTCATAATTAAACCTGCTGTTAGATTAGGCCCATTTGGTCCAATTTTTGTATCGTTTCTATATAAACGGTAATATATGTATGTATATATTGCCTTATAATTTGGTCCAAGGGATATTTTTGTTTTACTAAAATCAAAATAATAAGCGTTTTTGCCCAAAAATAATTGTAAATAAGTTGCTTTCTTTTCACGAAGTATTGAATAAAAATAAATATAAAATATTGTCTTCCATATTCATTTTATATGAAAAATGTAGTGTTGACCAAATGGACTCTTAATCTAGGATTCGTACAGATTTGCTAATCTAACACCAGGGTTAAGAATGTCATAAGCAGCATTAGCTTTTGTTTTACAGAAGTAATTGTTAGTAAGTTTTTGTAGTTTTGTTTGCTAACAAAACTTAAGATTTTAAAATCTAAGTCACGATTGATTTTTTTGAGAAAATTATTTTTGATAACTCAATTTATATGAAAAATGTCACTTTCGCCACTTTCAAAACAATCAGTTTCTATTATTATTAATATCTTACATAAATATTTTTTTTTAACTTTTAGTACAGCAAATTTTGTATGGATCTATTATGAGAATTGTGTCGTAGAAGAATGACAAAATATTTCAGTGTAAGTAAGTATATTCCAAAGATTTTAATATATCTCTTATCTTTCAACATTTTGTGACAGTTATATGATAAAATTTATTTTAATACTTTATCGTATATAAATCATTCTGTTTGATTTCTATTAAAATTATTTTTATTTTAGTTCGCGCAATTGAACTTTATTTGGATATATGAAAAATGCAGTGGGGAATTAAAAATTTACAAATTGCAGGAAATGAGTGAGCATCCAAACTATATGATATAATAATATAATATTTGTTTTATATAATTTCTATTTAAATTCCAGCCAAATTCTAGGTTAAAAATCATTAAGGTCGGTTCCGATAAAAATTGTTCATGGACAACAAATAGAGAAACGAATCCCGCTATAGAATCGATACTTAACAATACAATATTCGAATAAAAGTCAAACTTCATAGTGTGTTGGCGATTTGTCTATATACAATTACATATTGTTTTAAATTATAAAATGTTCAAGGTTATCCGTAATATGTTTTATTTTTTTTTTGTATTTTCAATATAAAATATAACAAATAAAATATTTATTTAGAAAGATAAAGTGTTGTGTTATTGAATTTTCTATGAATAGTAAATGATTTCAAAGAAAATGATTCATTTAAAAGAGTAACATTATAATCAATATAATGTAACGAATTTTCCATACATATTTAAAAAAACTGTATTTAAATTCATGTATGCCTTAAATTAATTACCAGTATATTCTTATATCAAGGACAAACATTTTAAATTTTATTACGATAATGTTTTAAATTATATGATATTTTACTAAAAATAAGCACGCGCCATACTTAAATTTACGCAAAAATGTGCTTATTTTAAGACCAAACTTAATTAGTTTTATCACCCAAAATTCTTAATTCTATGAAATGCATCCTCAAAACAAGTACTATTCACGTCTTTAAATTAACTATAAAACCTTCTTATTTTTATAGCGATTGTCTTTGGCTCGAAATCATTGCCGAAATCTTAAACTTTACGACAAATTCATTGATTTTCAGTACGCTTTTTTTTTAGTGTGTAAATAGATTGGTAAAATATTCAAGCAACACACATGCAGTTCTGTACAATGTCTTACTCTTATAATGTGTACAGTTCGGTGAAAAATTGGTGTTATTGCCACGTCCGTTAGGGTACCTTATATTACTACTAGTGCACATAAAAACTTACAATTTAAATTTTTGCAAAGAAATTGTATATTATATTACCTACAAAATGAAGGTATACCTCAGTCGGTTTACTCGACCGAAACTTTCTTTCTTGTTTGTATTCCTCTACTCAAAATGAACATTTTCAACAATCTCACTGACTTTCATTAAATCTTTTCAGATCTTGCCCATCGTAATGCAATTCTCGCTGGCATTGCCACTTTGGAGGCACGCACCTGTATACGTTTCCGTGAAGCCGATAGTAGCCAGAAATATTATGTGAGCATAACTTCAGACTCTGGAGGCTGTTACAGTGCTGTAGGCTATCAGGGCAAAGTTCAACAGATGAATCTGCAGGTGTATCCATTGGGAGATGGCTGTTTCCGCACCGGTTCCATACTGCATGAGTTTATGCATGTCTTGGGTTTCTATCACCAACAAAGTGATGCCAATCGTGATGATTATATCCGTGTAGTCAATGAGAATATTATCCCCGGCAAAGAGTTCAATTTCGATAAATATAGCAGTTCGGTTGTGACCGACTTCGATGAGGGCTATGACTACAACAGTTGTCTGCATTATCGTGCAGGGGCATTTTCCAACAATGGTGAGGATACAATTGTGCCTTTAGATCCAAATGCCCAAATTGGTCAACGCGTTTCGCTGAGTGAGAAGGATGTAAAGAAAATTAACATAATGTATAAATGTCCAATAAAAATATGAGGGCTGCGTTTTGGAATTTTAATAACAAAAATTAAAGATAGTTACATTTAAATCCTCAAAAATAGCGAGTTATTTTAAGTGATTTGTAAAAAAACATTAAATTAATAAAATAAAACACAAAAACAAGTAAGAAAGTTTCAGTCGGGTAAACCGACTAAGGTATACCCTCACTTTGTGAGTAATGTAATATTGAATATTACACAAATTATTCTGTCAATTTTTGTGGGAGGTACCAGAAGGGGTTTAAGAAATACACCTATATTTCGCTGAACAGTAGATACTTTAAATACATTGCACTGTGCCGAATTGTAACCGTTTATATGGACTGTATATTAACGTTAAGATATTAAATTGTGGTATAATTTGGCCATTTTGTGTGGGAGGTACAAAAAGGGGCGTGGTGATAACGCTCATTTTTCACTGGACTGTAGGCACTATAAAAACATTACGCTTTACAAAATTTCAAGTATTTTTATGCACTGGTATTAATGTTATAAGCTTTTAACTTTTAGTGCAAAATGGTGCATTTGTGTGGGAGATACCAAAACGGGCGTGGCAATTTCGCCCATTTTCCTCGGGTTCATAGCGACTAACAAACTAATACTATGTGTGGAATTTCAGAAGATTCGAATACGTATAATAGCAGTTATTAAAGAATCAATATTTCACAACATTTTAACCCTTTGTGGGGGAGGTACCAGAAGGAGTGGACCAATATGGCCCACTCCTTAGCCGGAGATAGAAAAAAATATTACATACGAAATTTGAAGTCAATCGGTTACTCCTTTCGAGAGTTATCGTGCGCACCAGCCAGCAGACACACAGACAGACACACAGACAGACAGACAGACGGACAGACGGACGGACATTGCTCATTCGACTTAAAATGACCCAACGGATTTCCGCCGAACATACTTGGGGTCTTAGGTCACTCCTTCGATGTGTTAAATTTTTTTCCGTAGCAAATGATATATACCCTCGTCACACTAAAGTGAGGGTATAACAATACAGTCATTTTCAAAGTAATAAATGGGTCGGCTCAAATTCATGGCCAAACAGTTAATACATGTTATAATATGCTTTTTTGTAATAAGGAGCTTATTATATGTATATCGAAAAATGTAGTGGTTAGTGGTGGGGAGATTACTAACTAATAGTTAGGAGCGCACAACAGGCCGAACCACTGGCTTAAGTGTATGTCCATGGACATGAGACGTTTAAACGTCTCCTCTCTTCAACATAACCTAACCTAACTAATAGTTTAAAAATTTTATTTGAAAACAAAAATTAAATTCTTAATATAATTCTCTTTAGAAGATTTAAAAAAAATATATTTGAAAACGTTACAAAACTGTACAACACATTTAATTGTTCACTTACTCTCGTCCTTTACTGTGGTATTATACCTACATCATATTTAAATACATCTGTAAGTATGTGTCTACATTCATTTAATATGCATATGCTTTTCATCCATCGTAACACAAAAATTCATATTTATTTATTTAAACTTTTCACAAATTTCGTTCCATAACCAAATCGCAAAGTGGCTGCCCTATGTCCTCGATAGCCTCACGAATTCTATCTTTAAGGTATACCTTATCTTTCACATGGCCCTAAATGAAGAAGTCCCAAGGTGTTAAATCACAAGATCTCGGTGGACAATTGTGATCACCTCTTCGAGAGATAACACGGTCCGGAAATTTTTCCCGTAACAGAGCAATGGTTTCGTTGCTTGTGTGGCACGTAGTGCCGTCTTGTTGAAAGTAAACGTTGTCCAGATTAATACCATCCAACTCCGAATATAAAAAATCATTAATAATCTCTCGATAGCGCAATCCATTCACCGTAACTGTTGATTCAACCTCATTTTCGAAAAAGTAAGGTCCAATGACCCCGCCGGACCATAAACCGCACCAAACAGTCACACGTTGACGATGAAGAGGCTTCTCAACAATAACTCTTGGGTTTTCCGAGCCCCAGATGCGAAAATTTTGCCTGTTGACGTAGCCACCGAGGTGGAAATGGGCCTCATCAGTCAAGATGATATTTCGATAATTTTCGAATTTTAATAATTTCAATGCGTTGTTGAATCGTGTATCGTTCCATTTTTAGTAATGGCGTAGTTTCTACTTGCCAAATGTCAAAGAACAAAAGCTTCAAAAGTAACAGTGTACCGGAATGAGCAGTGTACACATGTAAAATGTTCTTTTTACAAAAGAAATCACAGAAGACAGTGAAGACAAATCAGATAGACAGATGATTTAAAAAACCTATACGGATTTCTGCATACGCTGAAAAAATTTGTTTTCAAAATTGTATGTTCAATCCAATTTATTTCAAGGAGCTTTTTAACGAAATTGATTTGTCACTGGGATATTCTCCTGGCTCTAGAGCATCTTTGCCTCTATTATGTATTATAGAAAGCAAAGTATTTTTAAAAACGGCGAAGCAAATACAATTACTTGATAGCTCAGCTCAAAACGTATGGCACGACGAAACTGATGTTGGTTTAACTAACGGCGGCTCGATGAGCTATATAATGATTCGCGAATTACATTCGATTTGTGATGTCAAGACCTACAGACTACAAAATATGTCATTGAAATATCCCTGTCCTAGCATTTGCTTAATATCGGTCCAGAATACAAACCGATTTCTCTCATATTAACTTCTCATATTTGACAACAAAATTTACTATATGATGTAAATATTTCGGTCAAATGTGCCCACTTATACAAAAGGCAATTTATGTATTTTATAGCGAAATGGTATATGTAGTATTTTTGAGATACAGCGGAATTTATAAAAAGAAAGTATAACATATTTATATTCGTCTTAAAGGAAACTTCCTGGAGAATAACTTCGAGAAAAGAACGAGTCAAAATATTTGTACAAATAGTGTTGCCACGCTTCTCCATATTACACAATTTTTAACGAAAATTTCAAAACTTGGCCACATTTTCGACAATCGCAAAGCTAGGAAAACCCTTACGATTTTTATATGTAGTAATGTGCTTAACGATAAACTGCAAAAGGAATTTTGAGCCCGACTTTTAGTATAACAGATTTTGGGGAAAACTAAAAATTTCCTTTTTGGAGATTTTCGAATTTATTTTGGGAGTTGTGGCGCTCGGCAGCAAATACGATTACTTGACGTGATTTTTTCGTGTTGAAATAACAGAAGTGAGGTACAATTTGTAACGTGGCAAAACACGTACATATTTTTAATTTATTTAAAACATTGGGAAATGTTTTCTACTAATATCCATCTTCGCTACACCCCCTTCCGCTATTCTAACCAACAGAAACGTACAAACAGCTAAACCAATGCAAAGGCATTCACACTCGTACTTACATACGTACCAACAACCAAACCAATGCAAAAGCATTCACACTCGTATTTACATACGTACCAACAGCCATGCCAATGCAAAAGCATTCACACTCGTACTTACAAACGGACAACCAGCCAAACCAATGCAAAAGCATTCACACTCGTGCTTACAAACGTACAACCAGCCAAACCAATGCAAAAGCATTCACACTCGTACTCACAAACGCATCACCAGCCCAAACCAATGGAAGGCATACACACTCGTACTTACAAACGCATCAACAGTAGGCACGCATAACCAGACACACACAGGCAGTTCCCCCCACCACTACCGCTTACTAGTCGATGCCGCCACGTGTTATAGTAAATCAATACAAGAACTAATAGAGTGATACTCAGTGCGTATGCGTTAACGTACATGCAGAGATAATTCTCATTTGCTTTATGTACCCAGGCATATATGATATCAGGGTTTGGTTGGTAGAGTCAGTTCGTTTTGGGGTCTCTATCGAGATCAGTCGGGACTCATCTTTAGTGGTCGGGCCTTGGTCTGTACCACTTTTTTTTGGAATTCGGTCATCTGGAAACGGAAGGCTGAAAATAAATAACAGTTCTTTTTAGGACTACCCACGACAGCATCGGCCGATCGTTACTACGACAGATTCGTCTGATCGTTACTACGACGACTTCGGTCGATCGTTACTACGACAGCTTCGGCCGATCGTTACTACGACAGATTCGTCTGATCGTTACTACGACGACTTCGGTCGATCGTTACTACGACAGCTTCGGCCGATCGTTACTACGACAGATTCGTCTGATCGTTACTACGACGACTCCGGTCGATCGTTACTACGACAGCTTCTGCCGATCGTTACTACGACAGATCCGTCTGATCGTTACTACGACGACTTCGGTCGATCGTTACTACGACAGCTTCGGCCGATCGTTACCACGACGACTTGTGTCGATCGTTACCAACCATTGTAACGTATATACAGTAGATTAGTAACGTATAATTAAGTACCGAAGCCGACAAGCGAAGCTGTAGAAACCAGATCGACGGAGAATTGAAGCCGACAAGCGAAGCTGTGGGAACCAGATCGACGAAGAATTGAAGCCGCAACACCCAACCCGAACGAAGCCGAACCCGAAGTAACCAGAGCCACGACTGATTAAGTCTGCAGCACCCGACAACACCCAACCAGAACATACCCGAAGCCGACAACCGAGACTGCGGTATCCAGATCCACGAGGGATCGAGCCTGCAGCAAACATAGACATACCCGAATACAATACCGAAGCCGACAACCGAGTTGACGATCTACAACAGCTCGATCCTGCGGCATACCATACCGAACCTAAATAACCCGACGGCCTTATACCCGAAGCCGACAACCGAGGCTGCAGTATCCGGATCTACGACAGATCGAGCCTGCAGCATACAATACCCGACGGGCATACAATACCCGACGGCCCAAAAATCCGAAGCCGACAACCGAATCTGCTGTATTGGAATCACCGACGGATCCCGCCTACAGCATACAACACCCAGCCTGACTATACCCGACACCGCCCACCGAGATAAGACCCGACGGCCTTATACCCGAAGCCGACAACCGAGGCTGCAGTATCTGAATCTACGACAGATCGAGTCTGCAGCATACAACACCCAGCCCGACTATACCCGACGGCCTAAAATCCGAAGCCGCCAACTGAGACTGTTGTATCGGATCTACGAAAGGTTGATCCCGAAGAATACAAACACCCTGCCTGTACTAAGCCGAATTCATAGGCGAAACTTCAATCCGAATCAGACAACAAGTTCCTGATAATCTTAAAATCGATTCCAATCAGCACTAATCTCGCCTCGCGACCAACACCACGAGCCTAATCGGCCCCGCAGCACAGTATCTTGTAGTTGTCAAACGTAACTAAAACACAAGTAGATTAGAAAATAAATTATCAATCAATAAAACCTGAATTGTAAGCCCTAGTCAGGGAAAATCCTTGTGTTCTTATTTCGTAAGGTTTGTGGGTCCTTATGACGACCCTGGAGACGACTGGACTTACATCAGCCTTCGACAAAACCACGTTACAAATTCTTCTTCGCTTGGAAGAATCTATGCCTCTTAGAGCTGGATTTTTGAACGAATAATCACAGCTAAACCTCGCTGAATGATCGGAGTAGCATCTGTGAAATAGCTATACGAGGAGCTGAGCTGTCAAGTAATTGAATTTGCTTCACCGTTTTTTTTAAACGTGACATTCTATAATATAAAGGGTCCGCCAAATAATTTTTTTCAAAATGCTATAAAAAAGACTACTGAATATTTTCTCACATTTCTTTTTTTATTTGAAAGTACAATCCTTCCGGTTAATAATGGAAAATAATTTCATTCAAATGGCTGGCCATGCAGTAGCCTACACGATCGGTCCAATTTTTAAGCACATTATCGATTGTGTGCAGCTGTATTTCACCAATGGCTTAACGAATATTATCCTTTAAAGCGTCAATTGTCTCCGGCTTGTCGGCGTAACACTTATCTTTGAGGGCACCCCACAAATAATAGTCCAACGGTGTCAAATCGCAGCTCCGAGGTGGCCAAACGACATCAGCGCCGTCCTGTTGAAACCAAATGTTGCCAATATCCTCCTCCTCAATTTTTGTGAACAAAAATTCGTTCAGCATGGCCCGATAACGATCGCCATTGACTGTAACGGCCACTCCTTGCTCATTTTCGAAGAAAAATGGCCCAATTATACCTCTGGACCAAAATCCGAACCAAACAGTGACTCGTTTTGGGTGTATCGGCTTTTCAATGTATGCGTGCGGGTTTTCTGTGCCCCATATGCGACAATTTTGCTTGTTTACATACCCGCCAAGATCAAAATGAGCTTCATCTGAAAAGATGATTTTTTTTGGCAAAATCGGCATCTTCTGTAAGTCGATCGCAGGCCCACTTGTTCAAGCCTATACACAACCATATTCGTTCAGCGGAAGGATAAAACTAATTATCTGTCAAATCAGACATGAGCTAAGTGTTACCATTCACGAAGTAAGCACTAGTTGAAAAAAAAAGTTAGATAGCGGACCCTTTATAATATAGGCAATGATGGTCTAGAGCCAGGAGAATGTCCTAGTGCAAAATCAAGAACGATTTAAAGATCGAAATAAAAACAAACGAAAATAATATTTTTAATGAAATTGTTTAGGTGGGGGTTTGCCAGCAAGGGAGGTAAGTGCAGGCGAATCGAAGAAATACCTCCTATGACAAACTCCAATAACCAATTACAATAGCAACGATAGCTCAGGAGTGGGGGAACGATGTGTGTGTGTGTTCACGTAGTGCCCGGTGTTGGCGAAGGCGGCAATGCAGTAATGCAATGGGCGAAATAGAAAATAAATAAAACACAAGAGTTTAGTTTTTTCGATACTAAAGGGTTTTTCAACAGGGACGCTACAAAAGTATACCGACAGGGACAGCAAACGACGCCATATTTTTTGCCGCTCTTTTGACATTTCTCTTCAGTAAGGTTTGTCATTTCATGATGAAAAGATATACGAGCCAGCAACGAGTCGAAATTATTAAAATTTACTACCGAAATTCGGAGTCAGTGGCATCAACGTTAAGAGCGCGAAAAATCGAAAAATCATCTTCAGCGATGAGGCTCATTTCTGGCTGAATGGCTTCGTCAATAAACGAAATATGCGTTATTGGTCAGACAGCAATCCACACGTACTCCATGAGTCATAATTGCATCCCGAAAAATTACGGTTTGGTGCAGTTTATGGGCCGGCGGCGTCATTGGGCCGTACTTCTTCCGTGATGATCAAGACCGGCTGTGAATGGGAATCGCTACCGTTCAATGATAACCGAATATTTTTGGCCCCAATTGGATGATATGGACTTGGAGGTCATGTGGTTCCAACAGGACGGCGCCACAAGCCACACAGCGAATGCCACAATCAATTTATTGGAAACCAAGTTTGGAGAACGTGTTTTCTCACGAAATGGTCCTGTCGATTGGCCGCCTCGGTCGTGCGATTTGACGCCGTTACACAATTTCCTGTGGGGCTACGTCAAGTCTATGGTCTATGCCAACAAACCAGCGACGATTGATGAAATTCGTACGAATATTGAACGTGAAATTTCAGCAGTATCGGCCGATTTATGCTTGAAAACCGTCGAAAATTTGGTTCAGCGTCTGGACTTCTGCAAGCGTGCCCGTGGTGGCCATACAAAAGAATTCCAGTTCCATAAATAATGGCATCGAACGTACTTTCACAGGAATAAAGAATTTCATTGTTACAATTCCATCTGTGACGAAAAAAGTATCTCTACTTGGATCACCCTATAGATTGGGCTGAAACACTAAATCTCCACTGAATTTTCGATGCTAAAGACAGAGGTACTATGGGACTGTGATTATAACCCACACCTGTGCTTCCTCTCTTCATTACACTCAGAAAAAAGTGAACCCAAAAATGAGTTAAAATGAACTAAAATTTAGAAAAATTGAACTTCGTATGGCGCTAAAGCAATTTTAACTTGTACCAATTACAAACTTTTCCTTAACTTAAGTTCAATGGTTGAACTTAACTGTAGTATAATTTTACTTCAGGGTAGATATTTTTTCTTCATACATAGTCCAATATTTTCATAAATAAGTACACATTTTACTAACTTTCTTAAAAATGTTGGACCTACAGTTAGTTCAAATAAACTAAGTTTAGGTGCAAATATGTATGTCGTAAAGTACAAATTTCCTTAAACTAAGTTTATTTTGTTTCCAATTTTTACTTAGATGAAGCAAATTGTACATTGTAGAAAGTAAGAAGTAGTGCTAATTAGTATTTTTTTACTGAAGAGAAGTAAACGCCGTACGTACACAACGTAAAATTTTCTGAATACAAGTTAATTTATTCCCAAAATTATGTTAAATACCTATTTAAGGGCAGTTGTCTTTTAATCAGAAGAAGTAATATTCTAACTTTTTCTTATTAAGATTTACTCAGACTTAGTTCACACTTGCCTAAAAACAAGTAAAATTTTATTTTTGCTAAATTCACGTATAATAGGTGTAAGTCAAATGGTTACTGATATCAAGTAAAATTTTCTCCATTTACGTTCAAATATTACTAAATGAAAGTAAACTAAAATAATTTCCTTACTGATGCCTAGAATGATTGTCTTGTCTTTAGTTCAACATTGCTAATAAGCAATTAAATATTTCATAAATATTAGTTCATATGCAATAAGCTCACGTAAATATTTCATGCATTCTAGTAATATTTACCAACCTTTAGTTTTTTTTTCGAAAAGTAGAATACAAGTTTCTTGCAAATGAGTTTACATATAATTCACGGAAGTAAAATTCCCGTTGCAGCCCAGTTATAGTTACTTCCTTTAAGTTTATTGATTCTTAAATGCAAAGGCAATTTTATATAAAAATAGTTCATATTTTTCTGCATTTTAGTTCAAATTATTCAAAAATAGTTGATAGTCTACTCCATACTAGTTCAAATTTCCCCAGCATTTAGTACATAATTCTTTTACCGCAGTTCCCTTGCACTTAGTATGCGTACATTTTTGCTGCTTTCCCGTAATATTGTTTCTCTAATTTATCCTTTCTACCGGCATGTAAATATATAAAAAATTCAAAACAATGTTTTGTTTTTAAAAAAAGTTTATTGAATTTATTTTGAGGATTCAGTAATATTATACGTGTTATTAATGTTGTACAGTTAATTTTTATGTATTATTATAATCGATTTACATGGTTTACAAATCATATCGCGATAATATAAATATAAAGTAAAAATAAAAATGGGAATACAGAAATAATGTACAACTTTAAAAACATATAACGATTTTAATGTAATTAGTTTTGCTTAGTATTCTCAAATATGGTTATTACAATTCATTTTAGTGTGTGAAGATAGCAGGTACAATTGCGCTTGAACTTTTCAGCTCCCACGGTGAATTTGCGATCAAATTTTTAGCAAAATTCATAACGTCGGTGTCCTTAGCCTCCAAATCCTAAATAATATGTGTGGTAATGAAAAGGAATCATGTACTACATAAGTCTCCGGCAAACCACTCCCTTCCAATAAAAGCACACTTTATATACTTGTAATTTTCATATTTTATTTCTATAAAATTGTTATATACATGTTTTTAATGTCACGTACAAAAGAAGAAATTAAAAATATATTAAAAAAAATGTGGTTTTAAATGTTTAGTAATGTCTATTGTCATTTGAAACATAAATACAAAGTAAATAAAAAATATTTCCTAAAGGCTATTGTCACTTGAAATACTTACATCAACTTTTTCAAAGTTTTGTATTGAAGCAACGTGTGATACTTTTACTTTTTTAATTATTGAGTCATCCTTATCGCGAATCAAATTGCACGTGTAATTTGCTCCCTGTTGCATAAATTGCACATTCAACAGGGAAAAAATTTCATTTGGAGTGTATTTAAAAAATTGGTTTAGGTCTCAAAAAACATTTACCATTTAAATATATTAAATGAATTGGAGGAGAAACTATAGAATCCGCGTCCAATGTTGTGAATATATATGCATTAGGATTAACCAGATACGATAAATAATGCCTTTCATAACATATTACTTCTAATTGCTGACAAAGCAACATTATTCTATTATTTAAAAAATAAATTTCCGATATGATACATGCGTTAAATGTGGGATTATAAAAATATATTATAAAACCTTTTTTATATACAGTTCCATACCGGGAAAAACTCGAAAAACATACGATTGCTCTCAATTCTGTATTTGTTAATAAGGTTCCAAATTCACTGTAAAATTTTGAATTCTGAGCGCTAAATTTAGTAGCACTCAATTCGTAGCCATTAAATTTAAAATTCAAAACAAAATCAGAAAATGAAAGACAAAATTTTATTGCCAGCGACAATTGAACGTTTTTTCGCGACATTATATTTTTAGTATACGTTTTTAATTCTCGATGTTTTGATTCAAAAGCAAAAGTCCATAAAAATTTAAGTGGGCCTGACTGACTAATTATTCTGCAGTAATGAATAAGGAAATGATGTTTGGGTTTTAGAGTATCTTGAAAAAGGTTACAATATTCTTTATTGTGATATTCAATGTGCTTTTTAAGATTTATCATATCTAGACTGGTATAATTAGAAAGAAGTAATATATCAACTAATTCTATTAAATTTATGACAAATTTCCATATTATACTATTATTCTCAACCAAATCTCCCACCATAAGAGGAAAGAAGTGAACAAATGTCAGCATTTCTCTTGCAGACATTTTCAAATTAAACGATTTTAAGTTGTTCTGATGAATTGGAGGAGATTTATTGCCGTTTTCAGTTTCTCCATAATCGAAGTGTTCTTTACGAATATTAAGTAATTCTAAATCGAAATTTTTTTCTTTAAATAGTAATAAAATTATATGGCACATATCGTACTTCAGTATCCCTTCTAAAATATCGTGAAGTAAATCGGCGTAAAAGTTTTCTGCAACGTGATACTGTAAAATCCTATTAAAAATAGATTTTTCTCGAATGCCAGTATTTTGAGGATCATATGCATCTTCCTCATAATTTGAGACATTTCTCATTTTTGTCGGATCTTCTTCAAAGGCACTACGTGTTTCATGTTTATCCATTTTACAAAATCTGCAGAAATAGTTTGAGGAAAACGATCGAGAATATCCCAAAATATTGTTGAGAGCTAAGTTATCCCCAACTATCAAACCCAATCTTAAAAAAATTTGTCTTTTCCCAGATTTTATTTCAATGGAAATACCGTTCTCTTCCAAATCATTCAGAACTTCAATAAGTTTAAAACCAGTAAGGAAAGGCAGAAAGTCGGGCGGGGCCGACTATATAATACCCTACACCTCCCTAACAATGCGATAAGGGTATATAAATCTGAACCGATCTTGCACTGATCGGATATAAAATACAGTTTTTACAGCGCTTACATGTCAAATCGGGGGTAACATGTATATGGGGGCTATATCTGAATCTGAACCGATTTTCTCCGAATTTAGCAGTATTCCTTCATGTAATAAGAAACCTCTCTTTGCCGAATTTCGCACTGATCGGATATAAAATAACATTTTTACAGCGCTTATATGTCAAATCGGGGGTAATGTATATATGGGGGCTATATCTAAATCTGAACCGATTTCTTCCAAATTTAACAGAGTTCATTCATATAATAAGAAACCTTTTCCTGCCGAATTTCATACCGATCGGATATAAAATAAAGTTTTTACAGCGCTTACATGTCAAATCGGGGCTAACATATATATGGGGGCTATATCTAAATCTGAACCGATTTTAACCAAATTCAATAGGGATCGTCCTTGGGCCAAAAAAAAGATATGTGTAAAGTTTCGTCGAGATCGGACCATAATTGCGACCTGTACTTTGATTACAAGAATACATGCACAGACAGACAGACGGACGGACAGACAGACGGACAGACGGACATAGCTAAATCGACTCAGAAAGTGATTCTAAGTCGATCGGTATAATAAACGATGGGTCTATTTCTGCTCCTTTTGGGTGTTACAAACAAATGCACAAAGTTATAATACCCTGTACCACAGTGTGGTGTAGGGTATAAAAACATTGTTCGTTACCTATGGCTTTGACGTCGACCGATTTGAATAACGCAGCAATGAAAATATTATTTAGTGTCCACTTTAATTGGTCGGGTGCAGTTGGAAATGAATAATATATTCCTAAAAGGCTTGAAGAGTGTGACCCAAGGGGGTTGTTAATTTCAAAGTCATCAAAATACAATAAATATGGAATAATAAATTTTTCTCCGCAATTTTTAATTTTATTTTTCCAAAGTTTTCCATTACAAAAATTTTTTAACGATTCACTGTAATTTAAATTGTGCATACTGTTCTCAAAAGCATCCAGAACACCATCGAGCTCAAAAAATATTTTAATATGAAATTTTATTGGGAACAATACTCCTTTTGTTTTCACAGCTTCAAGTGTATTTAAGTGATTTATATTGAAATTACTTACTGTATTATTTATATTGATTACCCGTGGACTCTCATACAATCGCATTTCCGTTAATTTTTTAATAAACTTGTATTCTGAATTAATGTTTTCGAATGGCCTGTCGCAAAATGAAACAATACGAGCAAGATTACTCTCTGTAGCATGCATACTATTGCTTCTTAGACCAAGTATTACCTTCCTGATTTCATCTCTTAAAGGATGTGTTATATTATTAGCAATGTTTTTTTGTAATTCAAAAACCTGTTTTCTCGAACAATTTTTATTTGCGTAATTCTTCAAACACATTGCGAAACACGATTTTTGTAGATGTGATGTGTCCGTATTTGTGTCTGATACTTCAATATTTGTGTTTGGAATATTAAGAGAAGTTGGTGAACTATCACGATGAGAAGAAATTGGTACGTCATGTAAAATATTTACTGCATTTTCTTGATTAGGCGCTGATTTCAAAGGTACAAATTCTACTCCATATTTTGAAATTTCGTTTACCATATGTTTAGAAAAAGATTTAAAGTTATAGAATTTCTGTCCACAAAACGGAACACCACACTCATAATTATGATTGGAAGAAAGATGATGTACATATTTCAAGTGACAGAATAACTGTTTGCAATCCCTAAAAACTTTTTTGCAAACAAAACAGCTTATGTTCATTTTAGGTGAGTTAATAGCAAATCAATATATTTCAAATGTGATTAAAATTAAAAGTAGGTAATAAAAAAAATAATAAAATAATTATCAATATTTACAGAGTTTGTATGTCATTTAAAATTGTTACCAAAATATTGTCCTTTTCTTTGTTATTTAAAGGAAATTCATATATATAGCTTTGTAAGAAACGCCAAACAGTTTGACAATCTAATGGATATTGTAAATCTAATACTTGGAATATCTTGAATGCTACGTCGACAGCTTGTACTATATTTGGCAATTTATAAAATATGTTTGCATAAAAAACATAGACATCAGTTAATTCAATATATGATGTGCCTACTCCGCACAAAATGGGTTGAAGGGTTTGGTTTACCATGTATAGGGTGTCGATCTTTAATTTGATCATTGATTTTAATTCTGATGTAGTCTGAGCCCACAGTAGAAATGTACCTCTCGAATCTGCAACAGTTGTTTTGTGAAATTTTCGTTTCCTCGAATCCGTTTGTGTAACACACTTTCTGGTACTGGGCTTCAGAAGCTCATGAATTAAGTTGAGTATTATTAAAGCGCGATGTTCTGAAACCGCAAGCAAATATATTTTAGTGGATTTTTTGTTTAAAAACAGCTATTTAAATTCACACAATTTAATCTGCTTCTAATATTGCAATATAGATTAAAAACAATTAAAATAAACATCGGAAATAAAAGTGAAAAGTATTATACCTAATGCAATAGTTTCGCAGAGGGTATTATATGGAGGCATATTATTTTATTGTGAAGTTCGACATATTTTAATATATTTTTTTATATTACAATTTTAGAAAGAAAATGTTTTAATTCTTGCAAAGAATTGAATGTAGGTATAGAATATAAATTAAAGATATGTAAAATACCGGAATCACGATTCGATTCATTCAGCTTATTGATTTGTTCTAGGCCTTGTTCATTTTTAATTTGCTTAAGGAACAATTTAGTCATTTTGCCACAAAAACTTTCCCATTTTTCAAAAATAAAATTAGCTTTTCGCGGATATATCTTTATAAAGTCTGCCAATATCTAGAATTTATGTTATTCGTAAATATTTTTTTTAAATAAAAAACGTAACAGTTTACCAATTTATATCCAAAGGCCTGTTTGAATATCGGCCATTCTTCGAACACTTCTGTTAAGGAACGTTTTTGCGAAATAAATGCACGTCGCATTGCAAACGTCTCTTCCCAATTTTTGAAAACTTCTTCGAGAGGTTCTACGTTGTATTTCAGCCAATCTTTTTTGACACCTTCATTAACATCTGGAAGGCATTATAAGTACCGGATATTATTGTGCACTATTAGTTACACAAGGGAAACTGATGTTCGCTTCTTCTCACAATACATAATATACAATATGTCACCAAGTTAAACAAATAAAGAATTTGTGTTAAATGTATGCTCACGACTAAGTAAATGTCAAATCATTTTATGGCCAGTTAAAATATATATTTGAGCTACCGTGTATTTACCAGTTACCTTTGTAACCTTAGCTCTTTGAGAAAAATAGGGGAGTTCTCAAAACACCGAATGTAGCTATGTACCGGATGCTCGCCTCCCCGCCGCTAACTCAAAGGCCAAGTGTAAATTACCGAACCTTACAGCAAACTGAGCCAAAAAAACGATAAACAGTAATACAAAGTATGAGCTAAAATTCTAAATTTTTTAACTGCAGTTTTATTATATATGGAAGTATTATGAGTAAACTTCAATAATCACACCCCAATTATAAACAACTCCTCATCTAAAAATTAAAGGTGGTGAAAAAAGTGTACATACGGACCTATCAAACATACATAGAATATTTTTGATAAATCATATCTACGCAATTATAGCACCAACAATTTTTTCATGTCTGCCTTATTTACTCAGGGTGAGTATTGATTGCAGTTTTCAGAAATATTCGAATACCTGATACCACGATTAATGTCTCGTGATTATCCGAAGTGATGGCTTCAGAGGAGACAGAAACTTCAAACAAGCCTTCTTTTCTCAGCTTAGCAACTGAATTATGGTATTTGCTATACAAGCTTCCAGCTGGTTTTCTTCCCTTTTTGTGGATATAGTATATATCCTATTATATATATATATATTAGTGTAAGCAGGAGGACTACATAAGTAATATGAGCGAGAAAACTTACTTTAGATTCTGTTGGGAATATTAGTGTAATATCTTTTGCAATTTTGTCAAAAAGAGCTGGACTTGTTTTTATTTCTTTTTCCAAAAGATATTCTGTTACACAATTTGATAACATCCTACGAAATGTTGCAGCAAGTGTCTGATTTTTTTCATAGTATTTCAATACATTTTGTCCATTTACAGAATGTCTTAAGATGTGTAAGACAGGAACCTAAAAAATTTTTAGATTTATAATGGAGGTAAAATGTACAAGCGCATATATATGTAAATACACTGAAAATACCTAACAAATATTTTAAACATGTTCTCTACACCTTAAAATAGTACCTTGAAGTACATCGATTGAATCAAAATAATTAAAAAGACTCAAAAAAGATTTTATAAGTACCATTAAGACGATATATACGGTTTGACAATGAAAAGAACATAATTCGTTATACTAATCATAATATTTTATACATACATTGGTGTTTAAAAACTTACCTCATCCAAATTACAGACAGGTCTTTTGTTATTATGAATGCCATTTGTGACGTTTTCGTTGTCTGGAAGCTTCAAAAGCAAGTGGGTTACTATCGATGTTAACTCAGAATGGAGCCAACTTTTTACCTGTTGTATTTGCCACAATTTGAGGTGGTGTTCAAAAATTATTTGTTCCCCGTAGTTTTTTTTTCGGAATAATTGTGTCCAAATGGCTTTTATTTATATATTTGAGACTTTCTTCAGAAATGGCGTGATCTGGTAGAGTAGTAATAATAACATACATTTGAAATTTTTTGAAAATATATGTTTTGTTTGTCTAATAAAGTACAAATTAATAAGCTTTCAGTAAATATTTAAAATATAGTTCGAGAAGGAAGTATGACTTCTCTTAATTACAAAAAAATAAATATTTTCTCCTGGCAAACTGATTCACATAGTTTATCAGAGGAGGTGCTTTGCAAAACTGGACTAATCCACTTTTGACAGAACTACTTTTTCTGTTTGGTAACATTGAATTCAAACTAAAATTTCCCGAAAACTGTATGACTAATCTTGACGTCTTTAATAATGCACCATAATTTCGGGTTAAATACATAAGGCCATAGTATTTTCAAATTGTGCTAAAACACAAAAAGTGAAATAGTCCAAGTTTTGAAAAGTACCTCCTCATTTGTACTTCAAAAACATTTTATTGACATATGGGTCAGAATTTTTAATATTAACCTATGAATTTTACTTTTGTCTAAAAAGTTGCTAAATGGTAAAATTGTTTGAAAAAAATGTATTTTTTAAAATTAAAAAAATTTTAAAATTAATACAGCCAAATAATAACAAAAAAAATTTTTTGGTTACCCAAAAAAGGTTTAGAAAATCGACCTGCTCTAATCTACATAATTCTATTTTGAAAAAAATAAACAAAAGAATACAACCAAATAATGGCCCCTTTATGTTCTCTTTCAAATGACGTAAAATTTGTAAAAACCCAAAAAAAAATTTTCCATTTTTTTTAATTTAAATTACCCGTAAACTATTGGAAAACTTTTTTTAAAAAAAGATAGAGATATCTTATTTTACCATTGAGCAACATTTTATAAATTTTTAGGCAAAAATAACCCCCATGTTAAATTTTTTGACTACCCAAAAAAGTTTAGAAAATCGACCCGCTCTAAATCACATAATTCTATGCATGTGAAACAACATGTTCGACAGTTATGTAAATTAGAGGGGGTCGATTAATAATAATTAATTAATGAAATAGAGCGGAAGGATTTTAATAAATTTTATGGGAACAACATCTTTGATATATAAGATTGATGAACACGTTTCTTGTTTTTAATACATACATACATATATGTATGTCAGTATGCCAGAAAAAAAATATTTATTTCCTTTTGCAATACAAACATGACATATGTCTCTTCCTCTACGAATTATACAGAAAAAAAATACCTCTCTTTTATTTTACCATGTGCATGCGAAAAAATAAGGAAATGTAGCAAAACTATGTACATACAAATGTACTTTTGTATATGCATACATAGATTTTCTGAATGTTGGGAGATTCAAATCAAAAATATTTTTTTTTCAGAAACCGATTAAAAATCGACCCGCTCTAATTTACAGAACTGTATGCAGCGAAAATACATGCCCTTCCGCGAATCACAAAAACTACGTACATATACACATACATACATATGTATACGTACAAGCAGAAATAGTCAATCAATCGACGTTGAGCCACAATATATGCGTTTGAAAAATGTATACATACATACATATGTACATGTGTGCATAAGACTTTCAATCCCGTTGCAAAATCTCATGAAAAATGTCTTTAGCACTTACACGAAGCGGCATGCAATGTGTGAAAGTACATACATACATATATCTATGCACATGCACACACATAGCCTTGGCAAATCATGGAAGTGCTAAAGTGCGGCATGCAAAATTGTTTTAAACAATACAATTTGCATACATACGTACATATAATATAAAATAATAATACAATACACTTTCATATATTATTTTTGACTTACCTTTAAATATGTCTGCAAACATTTCACCCTTTAGGGCCTTCAATATTTCTAAAAAATTATTATCGTGTGTGACGATTTCCATTATTTAATTTTTTCAACAAACACGCGCACCTTTTTACATATCACACTGATTGCTTTTTTGGAATGAACATACAAGTTTGGCTCATCATCAATGTTGCCATCATGTGTGAATACCCGAATTCCCTGTAAGGCGGTAAACACAATGGAAGCGATATATCGTTCGGCGTCTTTACATAACATAAGACGTACTTTTTTAACTATATGTTTTTTGTCTTAGACAAAAGCTTTTGATTCAAGATTTCTTTACGCCTTGTACACGGAGAAAAAAATTACTGTTTTTGATATGTTTGAAGTGAGCTAAAACATACTTGAGCGCAAAATTATTCTGAAAATTAATAACATTTATTAGGATCTTATACATTTTTTAAATATTATAACAAAATATATTTGGTAAATAAAATATAAGATTAGACACACACAGATTTAATGTTTCGGATTTTTTCAAAAACTCAATGTTAAATTTTTAGAAAATGTATATCTACTCGATCAAAACTGAAATCGTACGATTTTGGTTAACGATAAATCGCATTGGTGGATTGACAACAAGTGATGATGTGGAATATTAAAAAAATACTTTTTTAAATAAATTAAATTAGTGCTGAAATAATAAATAATGCCTATGACATTATATATATATTTTGTATATATATATTTTGTTTACAATTTAAAATGGCATAAGGCGCTATAATATTTGTTTTAAATCACGAATTTTTAATTTATTTTTATTCCTAGTCATCATTTGTTGTTAACCCATCAACAATGTATCATTATGCAAGATTATACTATTTCATTTATAAAGAAATATTAATAAACAAAATTAAAAAAATATCGTTGAATTACTGCAGGACATAAAACTTGTCTTAAAATTATGTTATTGATATATTTTCTGAAAACTTAAATGCAAATAAATATTTGTGTGGTAAATAATAGGCACAGATAAAAAATATTAGGACAGAAACAAATATTTCTTTAGAATAACATCATACCAATTACATATTTTTGTGTGCCAAATATAATATATTTATAGTTGTATATTTCAAGCAGAATATATTTCTGGTATACCAGCGTTATGTTTCGAACTAAAGCCGAGGGCCTATATGTTATTTTTTCACGGCAGCGTTCTTCGCTTTCAAACAAAGTGTAATTCCAGTAGGTGATGTACATGGCAACGACACATGCCGTGTAATGAAAAAGTTGTCTGATAGATATTTGTAATTTGTTTGTCCATCTTTGGTGTCAATAAATTCTAAATATAGTTCAGCAATTTAATTTGTGAATAAAATATGTATATATTTGCGTTGAACTCCCATATAGCATTTGTATAAAACGCTTGTACTATAAATAATGACTACTTGATATTGTTTTATTGCCTTTGCGTTTACGAGTACACGACGTAATTTTGTTTCGGGTATTCGTGTGTGAATTGTTGCTGATTCACAGGAGAGTTTTTTCTTCCCCCTCTCCGACTGCCTCGCTTACCCAGAAAGCGATGATAATCTGCTGAACATCCAGCCCGTGTAAATAGGGACTATATTTTACCTATGCCTATCTATTTTTCTCTATGCAAACGGAATATTTCATGCACGTACATACCTACATGCGTATGTACATACATACATGCAAATATTTATATATGAATGTGTTTCTCTCGATTGGCGTGCTTTTGTACTTTACTCTAGTTCAGATTTCCTAATTTGAAGTAAAGATGTATGTTACTCAAATTTAGAAACCACTGACAAGTGTGAACTATAAATTTAAGTACAACATTTTCCTCACCGTAGTTCAAGTATATACTGTTTAAGATAAATTGAACAAAAATATAGTTCAATCATGTCATAATTTTCATGGCATTTGTTGAACTAAAGTTGAGTAAAATATACCAGTGTTAGTAACGATTTTGTTTATTTGAACTGCATTGTAGTAAGAATATCATTCTCTTGAGTACGAACAATGAAATGAGATGCACTTTATGTAAGTTTAAAAATTTCAATAAATAAAAATAAAACATCCTTTTAGGGAGTTATTCAGTTCTTATTCTTAAGTTAATGTTGAACTTGCCTCAAGTATGCGATGAACTAACTGTGAGGGAATATTAGAACTATGCTTTATGATGTATTTTATTGGGTTTAAAGAAAGATTGTCCTGAAATAAGTTAATTTTTATTTAATTTATATAATAGTTAAAATTACTCAAAACAAATACTGTAATGTCTTTAAACCAAGTTACTTATGAACTACTATAAAGGAAATAATATAAACGAAAAAGAATAAAATTCCAAGAAAATATATACATAATCTTTAGTATATGTGAACTAAAAAATTACAGATTAGTTCATTTAAACTACATATAAAGAAGAAATGAACCTAATTTGAAGAAGGGACATGAACTCATTTTTATTATTTCGATATTTTTTTTTAGTTAATAAGTACTAAAAATACGTTTTTCCACAAAAAAATATTTTTATTACTTTCCGTCCTAAATATGTGCAAATTTTTTCTCAGTTTAAGTATGCATTAACTAAACTATATGATGTTTTTACTAATTGTGAAGAAATTTTATTTTAGGAAAATAACTTCCTAATTCCAAGTATTTGAACTATTAATAACGTACTTTTTATTAGTAAAATTTACTTATATTTGGTAAATTTTCTTGCTACTTAGGGAAAATTTACTACAACCGAGTAAAAAAATTGAACTAAATTTGAGTTTAAAATTTACTTGTACTTAGGGACGCCATTTTTCTGAGTGTATGTTCAAAACCTGTTACTGCGTCTCGAACCGTCCTAAGTAGCTTCACACAAAGTCAGCGTCGTTCAGTTATCATCGATATAGGTACTAAGATCCCAATTGTTAAAAGCATCCCGAAGCCTAGGTGGAACTTCCGCAGAGCAAACTGGAGCACATTTTCAAAACTAATTGATGATGCAATTAGATTTATTTCACCCTTACCATAGAATTAAGACAGATTTGTTGGTCTAGTTATTGCTTCATCTAAGAAAGCAATCTCGAGAGATTTTCGTAAGGAATAAATTCCTTGTTGGAATGAAGATAGCGTTAGGTTGTATTATGAATTCTGCTTAACGGAAAATCAAGAAATATCAGAGGAATTATTATTAAGCCTTAACGAAGCTAAAAAAAGAGGGATGGTCAAGGTCTATCACAAACATGAACTTTAAACATTCCAGCCGTAAGGCAAGGGGATTGTTGCGTAAACTTGGCAGCGCTCAACCTCCTCCACCAAACAAGTCAACAATAAATCCTAATATCATAGCCTCACATATATTGCAGTTATCAAAAGCTAAGTGTGATGACAAAGTTTTTGTAAGGACTATAGAATACCAATATAGATCTCTCAAATTATCCACTATCCCAAATGATAGTTTTTCCAGATCCATTACGGATCAAGAAGTGAACGACGCCTTGAATTCAATTAAACTTGGAACTGCGGCTGTAGTGGATGGAATATATCCAGAATTCTTTAAAAATAGTGGCTCCAATACTTGTCATCAAACAAATTACCACCAGCGTTTAAATCTAAAGTAATATCATTACCCAAACCCCATAAATCAGCAGATCTACCACAAAGTTACCGTCCCGTGTCCCTTTTGTCAATCAGTTTTAAGCTGCTCGAGCGACTTATCTTAAATCGTATTGGTCCAGAAAAAGACCGGGTCATTCCTCATGAACATGCTGGTTTCCGAAAACATCGAAGCTGCACTGACCAGGTATTGTCGCTAACAAAATAACATTAAATGCGGTTTCCAAAACCAACTTAAAACTGGCGCAGTTTTTGTTATTTTGACATCAGTGTATGATGTCCGTGTGGAAAAAAGGCTTGCTGTGTAAATTGATGAAGGTTATCCCCTACAGATATCGGATATGTAATCTTATTTGCTCAGTGACCGCCTGTTCTTCGAGCGTTGCCAAAACGGAAGTGAGCTGTTTCCACCTGAACCACCAAGAAGCCTGCCGTGAATATACCATACAGTTAAACAATAAACCCCTAAATCACAACCATAACGCAAAATACTTTGGAATAACTCTGGACAGGACCCTTTCATATAATGCTCATTTCACCAAAACGTCTCAAAAGATAAAAACCAGAAGCATCATGGGGAGCCAATCCATCATGTTTGCGAAATTGGGTGCTATCTCTGGTTTTCTCTGCGGCTGAATATGGAAGTGTACTATGGCTAAACAGCCGTCATACTCAAAAAATTAACACTCAATTGAATATAACTATGAGGCTGATATCAGGGATATTACGTCCAACACCTACCCAGCAAAAACTCTCATTAGCAGGTAACCTGGCGGGTAAGTAAAATTCAATAATGACTTACCATTTAGCCACCCTTCAGATTATTTTTACATTGACACGAAGAGCTAACAAATAACTACTTACCCCCACGCTTACGAAGATTCAACATATAAGAAGTTATTATTGTCATTATACCCTACACCACACTGTGGTACAGGGTAGAGAAGAAATAGACCCATCGTTTATTATACCGATCGACTTAGAACCACTTTCTGAGTTGATTTAGCTATGTCCGTCTGTCCGTCTGTCTGTCCGCCTGTCCGTCTGTCTGTGCATGTATTCTTGTAATCAAAGTACAGGTCGCAATTATGGTCCGATCTCAACGAAACGTTACACATATCTTTTTATTGGCCCAAGGACGATCTCTATTGAATTTGGTTAAAATCGGTTCAGATTTAGATATAGCCCCCATATATACGGCGGACATTTAACATGTAAGCGCTGTAAAAATGTTATTTTATATCCGATCGGAATGAAATTCGGCAGAAAGAGGTTTCTTATTACATGAAGGAATACTGCCATATTCGGAGAAAATCGGTTCAGATTTAGATATAGCTGCCATATATATGTTACCCCCGATTTGACATGTAAACGCTGTAAAAACTTAATTTTATATCCGATCAGTATGAAATTCAGCAGAAAGAGGTTTCTTATTACATGAAGGAATACTGCTAAATTCGGAGAAAATCGGTTCAGATTTAGATATATCCCCCATATATCTGCTACCCCCTATTTGACATGTAAGAGCTGACAAAACTGTATTTTATATCCGATCAGTATGAAATTCGTCAGAAAGAACACTTTAAATTTGGAAGAAATCGGTTCAGATTTAGATATATCCCCCATATATAAGTTACCCCCGATTTGACATGTAAGCGCTGTATAAACTGTATTTTATATCCGATCAGTGCGAAATTCGGCAGAAAAGGGTTTCTTATTACATGGAGGAATACTGCCAAATTCGGAGAAAATCGGTTCTGATTTAGATATAGCCTCCATATATATGTTACCTCCGATTTGACATGTAAGCGCTGTAGAGACTGTATTTTATATCCGATCAGTACGAAATTCGACAGAAAGATGTGTTTTTACATGGATGAGTATTCAGGGAAAATCGATTCAGATTTATATAAAACCTCCATATATATGCTCCTCCTGGTTTGGTATCAACGCGCTATACTAGTTGTACTTTACTTCCGATCATTAAAATTTTTCAGAAAGATGTTTCTCAATTTATTTCAGAATTAGATTCAGAATTAGATAATATGTTCCTAGCCATTTACCAATTTGTCCAAATTATTATCGCAATGACCCTTATCGCATTGTTAGGGAGGTGTAGGGTATTATATAGTCGGCCACGCCCGACTTTCTGCCTTTCCTTACTGGTTTTAATAAGGAGTTGAATAACACCTTACCAGTAATGATTTTCATAACCATTTACTTATCATATATAATTAAATACGACGAGACATATTTCTTACTCGGAATATTCCCATCAAAAACATGGTAAGTGCATGTCATTGTACATTGCATTAGCATGTAAGACATGTCATTGCCCTCTGCATTACCTGTAGTCAACAAATAATGACTTACTTACATATATTGACATAGATATGTATTTGTAAGTCAATTTAAGATGGGTATTGAAAATTATGCAACAACAACAGTTTTTATTAAAGAAATGTTGATTTGATAAGAAAATACAAATTGGCGTTGTCGCATATTTTACTATTTCCGACTTAAAATTAATTACAAATATTTATTTATATTATTAAGTTAGTCATTATTTGTTGACTACATGTAATGCAGAGGGTAATGATATGTCATTACCTGGTAATGCAAGTGGTAATGACATGTACTTACCAAGTTTTTGCTGGGTACTGAATAGTTGCCCAAGCTCTGTAATATAGATAGCTCCACCTCAGCTAAGAAGGAAACAAGCGTTACTACGAGAATACAATAAAATTCTAAGTAATGATCACATTCCGCTAATAGCTGATTTAGATAATCCCCCACGACAACGACTTATATCGAGAAACGCACCCATGAAGATAGCCAAAATGCTAAAAGATGAACAATTTGAGATTGACATTGCTTGGGAAAATTACTGGTCTAATTCAAGAAAGTCCAGTCCGCTCTTTAATGGACGTGGCAGTAACAACGACCTTCATCTTTCACATAAAGCTTGGTGTAAACTCAACAGACTCAGAACTGGTACTGGCAGAATGCAATATACCCTATACTCATGGGGTCTAGTAAATGCCCTTGTCAAACCATCGATCACATCCTTAGAGAGTGTCCTACCCTAGGATATGAAGGCCAAATACGCGACATCGACAATTTAACACCAGACGCTGTATCGTGGCTAGAATTGCTGGATCTTTGATGAATTACTCTTATTTAACTTTGTACTCATTTTATATATGTTATTCTTTTGATTCTAATGATTTTCCATACGCCAAATAACTATATCCATATATTTTTTTTTAAATAGGCACTGCTTTCTTCGTTGGGATGCTAGATTTAAAAAAATTAAACAAACGATTTGCGATTTTATTCTGGTTTTTTCGTGCCAGCAAAAAACGATTCTTTAAAAAAAAAACAGTTCAAATTTTCCTTATATGCACACAGAATACAGTTTGGTTGCCTCAACCAAATTATTTGCCAACCGAATTTTGGTAGTTCTGTCTACTATCATGCGATTCCATCAGGACAACTGGCTGTCTGTCTGTCCGTCTGTCTGTCCGTCTGTCTGTCCGTCTGTGCATGTATTCTTGTAATCAAAGTACAGGTCGCAATTATGGTCCGATCTCGACGAAACTTTACACATATCTTTTTTTTTGGCCCAAGGACGATCCCTATTGAATTTGGTTAAAATCGGTTCAGATTTAGATGTAGCCCCCATATATATGTTACCCCCGATTTGACATGTAAGCGCTGTAAAAACTTTATTTTATATCCGATCAGTATGAAATTCAGCAGAAAGAGGTTTCTTATTATACGAATGAACACTGTTAAATTTGGAAGAAATCGGTTAAGATTTAGATATATCCCCCATATGTACGTTACCCCCGATTTGACATGTAAGCGCTGTACAAATGTTATTTTATATCCGATCAGTGCAAAATTCGGCAAAGAGAGGTTTCTTATTACAGGAAGGAATACTGATAAATTCGGAAAAAATCAGTTCAGATTTAGATATAGCCCCCATATATATGTTACCCCCGATTTGACATGTAAGCGCTGTACAAACTGTATTTTATATCCGATCAGTGCGAAATCCGGCAGAAAGAGGTTTCTTATTACATGAAGGAATACTGCCAAATTCGGAGCAAATCGGTTCGGATGTATATATAGGCCCCATATATATGTTACCCCCGATTTCACATGTAAGCCCTGTAAAAACTGTATTTTATATCCGATCAGCATGAAATTCGTCAGAAAGAGGTTTCCTATTATATGAATGAACACTTTTAAATTTGGAAGAAATCGGTGCAGATTAAGATATAGCCCCCATATATACGTTACCCCCGATTTGACATGTGAGCGCTTTAAAATGTTATTTTATATCCGATCAGTGCGAAAGTTGGCAAAAAGAGGTTTCTTTCTACATGAAGGAATACTGCCAAATTCGGAGAAACTCGGTTTAGATTTAGATATAACACCCATAAATATGTTCCCCCCGATTTGACCTGTAAGCGGAGGTCGGAGAAAATCGGTTCAAATTTAGATATAGCTCCCATATAAATGTTACTCCCGATTTGACATGTAAGCGCTGTAGAGACTGTATTTTATATCCGATCAGTACGAAATTCGACAGAAGGAGGTCTTTTTACATGAATGAGTATTCAGGGAAGATCAGTTCAGATTTATATTAAAGCTCCATATATATGTTCCTCCTGATTTGGTATCAAACCGCTATAGAAGTTGTATTTTACTTCCGATCATTAAAAATTTCCAGATAGCGACTATGGTTTCAGAATTATATAATATGCATTTTCTGCATTCAACACATTATTATCCACACGAGATTATTTTTGGTTACCTATACCGTTCTTGAACAAAATGTTGAAGATTTTTTTATGTCGAGTAATGTTATTTTTCGTTTGTCATGTATCAGCGAACAGCAACCAATCTTTCGGTTGTATTTCCCAAAATACATTTAATTATTCTAAATTTGGGAAATGATTGGGATAACCAATAAACGATTATTTATTAATATTTTTTCTGTTGTAGTAACCAATTATTCTTGCAATAATAATCTTTGGTCTATTGATACAATTTCTGTTGTCAAGAATATGGTACTATAATGAAAATTTAAAATTGGTTACCACAACTAACCGAGTGTCAATGAAAAAACTATCTTAATTCGATTGATACAACCATCGATTTAGTTGCATGCATTTTCATTTGATCGTATCCATGTTATTATTGTTGTTTCAACTAATTATCAGTATATAAATACAACCGACAGACGGTGTAGGCAATATACTTTTTGTTGCTAGTACTATTTTTGTACTGTTAGAATCGAATTCCAACCAATTATTTTCCTGGGTGTTTCTATGTAAAAGTGATTTTTTCAACATTTGTAAACTCGGCTTTATGGAGCTTTTACTTCAAAAAATATGGTCCAAATACTACAGGCACTTTCAAGAAAATCGGCATTTTAAAGAATTTTTTTATAAAACACCAGAAAATGTTATGCACGGCCTTTCGACATACATTTTGTAAACTAGTGTAATCGTAGTAGCTGTTAAACAAGAATTTCCCAACATGGCCACATCAGTCGTCCTAGACGGACACACAGTCTTCTCATACGGTCGAGCCAATGATTCATACCCATTCGAAAATAAAACTTCAATCAGCACGTTATTTTTAATGCATAATATTAAACTAAATTAAAGTGAAATTATTAAAGGAGTATAAATGAAAACGACGGAAAAGTTTGTTCATCGCAGTGGGTACCCTGCAAATAATAAATAATAATTTTTTAACAGATATTTTAAGAGTCAAACTTTCGTCACGTCTCACGCACTTTGAAATGAAATTAAATTGGTATGCGTGTGTGAAAAAAACTTGTAATAAATTAAATTTATTTACTTTTAGTCAAGCGTTGAGCTTGAACAAAGTTCCGGCCCCTGACAACCTCCAAACGATCCAATCCGCAAAGCTGTTGCTCAGCAATTCAACCGCCCTCTCAGAAGTTACTCTCAGCAACACTTCACAACTACAACACCAACAAGAACATCAATAAAACGCCCACATAAAAAAATAGTTCACACAGAAAAAACACTCTGTCCAAACTATTTAACAATTTCCAATTTATTGCATTCGATTCCCATTCACATTTTGCCGCAGATTCAGATTCTGATTCGGTTTCAGACTCAGATGGCCACAAACATTTGAACGGAAACAAAAGCATTGTTGCACATTAATTTTGAGAATAGTATTTATAGACTCTTTCATGTTATTTTGCCATGAATGCATTCATTGGCTTAAGTGTTAAATAAATTTTTATTCTCTCTTATAATACAATTTAAATACTCGTAACAACTACAAAAACGACAACGATTTTTAATGATTCCAATATGATTTATTTGTTTTTGGTGAACATACCAATATGTTAACTCGCACTCGCCTCTCGCCTAATGGAAGGATATATAAGCAAGGACATTCAGATGTACAAGTAGACACACACACACCACAACCAACAGCAACGTTGGCCGGTCGTGTCGTACGATTCTTTGGCGAACAAATACTCATTTCGTTGGTTGAAAGAACAAGCAACCTCATCAACAACAGTGGTGGTGAAGCGGAGGAGGTGGGGTCATATTAAACGCTCTGACCTTTTTTCACTGATGAGTGAATGAATGCACCAATGCCATTGCAACGAAGGACCAAAACTATTGCAATTTTCTGGCCCTGTTTTTGGACAGTTGGGCTTGGTTCGGCTCGGTATTCCATCCTGACACGGTGTCCTTACCAAATGTCACTTAAGTAACAACAACGGATTTTTTTTGTTCGTATCGCAGATGTCCTTGCTGTTTGTTTTAAGAATTTACTTTAAGTTATTAAATGCGTATGGTGGGTGTATGCTGGTAAATTGCGAATGCAAACATTCTCATACACGCACGCACACCCTTGGCCAAACAGTGGGACAATTATTGTCACAAAAATAATACCACATAAAATAATGTAAGTCACTTCTTTTATTATCGAAATCGTTCTCCAATTGTCCGCATACGACCTTTAGTCCCACTAGCAATATTTTAGCTCTCGTTAAGAGCTATCTTTTTGGTATTGACAGATTCCCGATCCGACGTACCGTTAAGGAGCTAGAGCAAAAATATACTTTCCGTTCACATTTAAAAATGATGCTAAGTTCACTTTTTTAAAATTAAAAAAAAAACACTTTCCAGTCGACCTACGACCTTGACACCCATGAGTTATATTTGAGCTCTCGTTAAAAGCTATATTTTTGCCATTGACCGATTGTGGCTACGTGCCACACAGCAAATGAAACAATTGAATTGTTGCGAGAAAAGTTTGGAGATTCGATTAATTCAAGAAATTGTGATATTGAATGGCCTCCAAGAAGTTGTGATTTAACACAAGGCGATTTATATATCGGATCCGTCAATAAGAGCGGTACAAAAGTTTTTTTAAATAAAACAAAAACGGTTTTGAATATCAATGAAATTCTTCATTCCTGTGAAAGTACGTTCGATGCCATTATGTATTGAACTCGATTTCTTTTGCATGGCCACCACGGGCACGCTTGCAGAAGTCCAGACGCTGAACCCGGTTTTCGACGGTTTTCAAGCATAAATCGGCCGATACTGCTGCAATTTCACGTTCGATATTCGTACGAAGTTCATCAATTCAGTCGCTGGCTTGTTGCCATAGACCATAGACTTGACGTAGCCCCACAGGAAATAGTCTAACGGCGTCAAATCGCACGACCGAGGCGGCCAATCGACTGGACCATTTCGTGAGATAACACGTTCTCCAAACTTGGTTTCCAATAAATTTATTGTGGCATTCGCTGTGTGGCTTGTGGCGCCGTCCTGTTGGAACCACATGTCCTCCAAGTCCATATCATCCAATAGGGGCCAAAAATATTCGGTTATCATTGAACGGTAGCGATTCCCATTCACAGTAACGTGCATCATCACGGAAGAACTACGGCCCAATGACGCCGCCGGCCCATAAACCGCACCAAACCGTAATTTTTTCGGGATGCAATGATGACTCATGGAGTACGTGTGGATTGCTGTCTGACCAAAAATGCATATTTTGTTTATTGACGAAGCCATTCAGCCAGAAATGAGCCTCATCGCTGAAGATGATTTTTCGATCTTTCGCGCTCTTAACGTTGACTCCGAATTCGGTAGTAAATTTTAATAATTTCGACTCGTTGTTGGCTCGTATATCTTTCCATCATGAAATGGCAAACCTTACTGAAGAGAAATGTCAAAAGAGCGGCAAAAAATGACGTCATTTGCTGTCCCTGTCGGTCTACTTTTGTAGCGTCCCTGTTGAAAAACCCTTTATGTAATTGTCATAACGAGGATACTTCAGTCGGCTTACTTGGATGAAATGTTTTTTTTTTACTTCTTCACAAATTCAAACAGATATTCGGCCCATAATGCCCCACTGTGTGGAGCATTTATTCACTGTGGTGTCGTTGTGTAAATGAAACTACTTTTTGTTTGCCATAAAGATACTTATGCGTTCATCCACAAACACACGCACAGAGGCACAAACCATAAGCAACCATTGCATGCAAACAGGATATGTACGTGAGTGTCCTTTTGTGAATATATATGTGTGAGGGGGGTTGATGTACGAGTGGCGGTTGCCACTTACATATATTGTACATTACTCGTACATCTCAAGCATTTGGGCAAACACAATAAGATTTTAATTGTTTGTAAGGGTCGTCAGTTCTGCTTTCCCTTCCGCTCCCGATGCTACGTCTACTGTGCAGCTTTTGTGTTATTTTTATATTAAATTGTCCTGTTTGTAAATATACAGTGTCCTAGAGAATCCAAGGACACGGTGTCATCTTATTTTCAATTAAATTAAGTTTCGGTACCTCTTGGGGGGTTAAATTAAAGCAATTGACTGCTGAATTCTTCGAAAAAAATCGTATGCTAAGGGATTTAACTGTAAGGTATCGAAAAATAATATTCTCAATAGAAAGGTAAAGTAAGTCGATTTTAATTTAATATATTATACGAAAAAACTACTACATAAGGACCATTTATGAACTACGATTAAGTTTGGAGAAAATATTACCAAATAAACCAATAAACAAGGGCTATAGTCGTGTGGAGCTGACGGAAATATACCCTACACCAATCTGTTAGAAATCAGTTGTTATAAAAGGGAACAAATCTCATTCAAATTCATTTGTTTCTGTATTTAGATCAAGAAACTCAACTCTTTCAAATTTGCAATAGATGCAAAAACGCCAGATAATGACGGCCCCTAAATTAGCCGAACTGACATATACATAGATGGCGGTAGTAGTTTAAAAAAAGTGGCCATCATCTAAAACACATGTTTGAAGTATTCAGGTTTTTTTTTGAGCACTCAAAAGTATACGGTTTCAGTGGTTTTTTGTAAACATGGAAAAAAATTGGTAATACCTTCATCCTAAATTTTAAAACAATTAAATGTAAAATTCAGCATCTTAAGAGCAACAAGGCCAAATCGGACGAAACACATATATGGGGGAAATAGCTGAATTTAAAACGAGTTTTCCGCAATTTTGGCCAATGTATGAAGATACTCTCCCATGCTAAATTGATAAAATGATTGGATGTTAACTACAGCTTCTTCAGGGCTAAATCGGGCGAAACATATATATGGGGGCTATATCTAAATCTGAACCGATTTTCTTCAAATTCGTCTAAGTTGGTCTATGGATCAAGAAATTCTTCCATGATTTATTTAAAAACAATTGGATGTAAACCATAGCTTCTATAGGACTAAAGGGCCAAATCAGACGAAACCTATATATGGGGGCTATATCTAAATCTGAACCGATTTTCTTCAAATTCAAGTTCAAAGATACCAAAGACTTTTCACTGCAAAATTTCCGCACGGTCGGAGTGAAATTGCGACCTGTGATCAACGAGCAACATAAGATGGACAGACGGGCGGACGGGCAGACATGGATAAATCGACTCAGGTAGTGATTCTGAGTCTATCGGTATACTTTAAGGTGGCCACCTGCCAAATGAACTTATAATACCCTGGTGTAGGGTTTAAATATAAGGCGGTAGAGTTTAAACGGCCCGTACGAGCTGCCAGGACAAACACCATAGCGGTCGACCAATTGAGGGGTCCACGCCAGTAATAGCTAAAAAAATCCACAAAATTGTATTGGATGACCGTCGGTTGAAGGTTCGTGAGCTAGCTGAAGTCATAGGAAAATTTGATCATGAGAAAGCTGTGCGCAAGATGGGTGCCGCGTTTAGTCACAATCAAGGGAATGCATCAGTTCACACATCCACCATTGCGATGGCCAAAATCAATGAATTAAAGATCGAATTGCTTCAGCAGACCGTATTCGCCAGATTTAGCTCCATCGGATTTTTTTGTTTCCATTTGAAAACATGGCTCAGTGGAAAAAGATTTGCCAGCAAAGGTGGAGGTTGCGTTTGATTGCTATTTTCAGGAGCTAGACAGTTCGTACTATAAACAAGGTATCGAAGCTATTGAAATACGCTGAAAAAATTGTGTAGAGCTAAAAGGAGATTATATTGAGAAATAAAGACAATTTTCCCCAAATTTGTTTTGTTTTATTTGATAATCATAATCTGTTCATGTGATGTTCTGTTCCTGAAACTACCTATTCCTGCTGTGCTCTGGTCCTGCATTGCTCCGGTCCTATGTTGGTTCCTGCTGTGCTCTACGAGTATTCATACTTCGCTCTATTCCTACCATGCTCCGTTTCTGAAACACTCTGTCCCTGCTACGTTCTTTCCCTGCCATGCTCTGTTTCTGCTGCGCCACGTTCACGTAATGATCTATTCCTGAAACTCGCAGTTCCTGCTATCCTATGGTCCTGATATGCTCTGCTCCTGACGTACTCTAGTCCTGCTGTGTTCTGTTCCTGCTGTGATCTGTTCCTGCTACCATCACTTCCGCATCTGAAGACAAGAAAACCTGTACGTAATCGTTGAAAAACCAATGGATCATCAGAGAGTGACAGTTTGTTTAGGACTTCCAAGCAGGGCGTCATTTTTTTGAAAGCTGCTCAAAGCTACATTTCGTTTAACGAGTAACGGGTTTTCCAAAAGGGATGATATGATTTTGAAGTGACGTTTCGGCCATTTGTAATATGTCATGATCTGTCATTTGTTTTTCATTGTATTCAGTAGTGTTTACAATTTCATCATGGAGAGGTATACGCAAGAACAACGTTTACAAGTTATTCAGTTTTATTATCAAAATAATCGTTCTCCAATTGCAACTTTTCGTGGGCTAAGTCATTTTTTTTAATTCCAAAACAAAACCACTTTCCAGTTGACCTACGACCTTGACACCCATGAGCAATATTTTAGCTCTCATTAAGAGCTATCCATTGAGCCAATGACCGATTCCCGATCCGACGTACCGTTAAGGAGCTAGAGCATAGAAATAAAACTTTGCGTTCACATGTGAAAATGATGCTAGGTCAATTTTTTTAAAATCCAAAAAAAAAAAACACCTTCCAGTCGACCTACGACCTTGACACCCACGAGCAATATTTTAGCTCTCGTTAGGAGCCACTGACCGATTGTGGCTACGTGCCACACAGCCAATGAAACAATTGAATTGTTGCGAGAAAAGTTAGGACATTCGATTATTTCAAGAAATTGTAATATTGAATGGCCTCCAAGCAGATTTAACACCATTAGACTATTTCTTGTGGGGTTATTTGAAGTCATTGCTCTTTCGAAATAAACCAGACTCCCTTCAAGCTTTACAATATTGAACGTGTCATTCATGACACGACTTGATTTAGTGGAAACAGTTCTCGAAAATTGGGTTCATCGTATTCGTTTCTGCTGAAGAAGTCGTGGAGGCCATTTGAATGACGTTTTATTTAGAACTTAATTGCATCGATTGTACTTCACATTAAATAAATATTTTTTTTTAATTTCCTTAACAATATGCGTGTTTTTTTCTTACTGGAAAATTCTGTATATATCTAAATCTGAATCGATTTTCCCCAAATTTGGCAGTGTTCGAATTTCGAACTAATTTAAATAAAAATTCAGTTTATACATCGCTTTACTGTAAAATCGGGGGTAACATATATATGGAGACTATATCTAAATCTGAACCGATTTTCACCACTTTCAATAGGGATCGTCCTTGGGTCAAAAAAGAGCACTGTGATAATTTTCGTCCCAGTCTGACAATAAATACGGCACGCACTTTGCTTGCAACGATACATCTACAGGCGGACGGATAGACGGGCATGGTTAAATGAACTCAGGAAGTGATTCCAAGTCGATCGGTACAATAAACAATGGGTCTCTTCATCTTTTGGGTGTCACAAACAAATGCACAAACTCATAATACCTTGGACCACAGTGTGGTGTAGGGTATAAAGAACAAATGGTGATTTTGGTTCTGAAAAAAATTATGTCCCATCGAGACGAAATTCTGAAAAACATTTGATATTAGAAAAGGCATTTCAAGCTCAACATGTATGTGATCAAGTCCGACATAGTACTTGATCACATACAAGGTTGTCCAACTATAATACACGATGTTAATTGTGAGTAACACGTGACAAGCCGTGGCTAGCATTTGGCCGATATTTTGTTTCACACATAATTGTCATAGATCCTTCTATCATAACACAAAATATTAAGATAATTCTCTGAAAACTTTTTATACCCTACACCACACTGTGGTACAGGGTATTATAACTTTGTGCATTTGTTTGTAACACCCAAAAGGAGAAGAAATAGACCCATTGTTTATTATACCGATCGACTTAGAATCACTTTCTGAGTTGATTTAGCTATGTCCGTCTGTCCGTCTGTCTGTCTGTCCGTCTGTCCGTCTGTCTGTGCATGTATTCTTGTAATCAAAGTACAGGTCGCAATTATGGTCCGATCTCAAAGAAACTTTACACATATATTTTATTTGGCCCAAGGACGATCCCTATTGAATTTGGTTAAAATCGGTTCAGATTTAGATATAGCCCCCATATATATGTTACCCCAGATTTGACATGTAAGCGCTGTAAAAACTTTATTTTATATCCGATCTGTCTGAAATTCGGCAGAAAGAGGTTTCTTATTATATGAATGAACACTGTTAAATTTGAAAGAAATCGGTTTAGATTTAGATATAGCCCCCATATATACGTTACCCCCGATTTGACATGTGAGCGCTGTAAAAATGTTATTTTATATATGGGGGCTATATCTAAATCCGAACCGATTTCTTCCAAATTTAACAGTGTTTCTGCCGAATTTCGTACTGATCGGATTAAAAATACACTTTTTACAGCGCTTACATGTAAAATCGGGAGTAACATATATATGGGGGCTATATCTAAATCTGAACCGATTTCTTCCAAATTTAACAGTGTTCATTCATATAATAAGAAACGTCTTTCTGCCAAATTTTTCTTATTATATGAATGAACACTGTTAAATTTGGAAGAAATCGGTTCAGATTTAGATATAGCCCCCATATATATGTTACTCCCGATTTTACATGTAAGCGCTGTAAAAAGTGTATTTTTAATCCGATTAGTACGAAATTCGGCAGAAACACTGTTAAATTTGGAAGAAATCGGTTCGGATTTAGATATAGCCCCCATATATACGTTACCCCCGATTTCACATGTAAGCGCCGTAAAAAAATTATTTTATAACCGATCAGTGTGAAATTTGGCAGAGAGAGGTTTCTTACTACATGAAAGAATACTGCCAAATTCGGAGAAAATCGGTTCAGATTTAGATATAGCCCCCATATATATGTTACTCCCGATTTTACATGTAAGCGCTGTAAAAAGTTTATTTTTAATCCGATCAGTACGAAATTCGGCAGAAAGAGGTTTCTTATTACATGAATTTATTCTGCCAAATTTGAGGGAAATCGTTTGTGATTTAGATATAGCCCACATATATATGTTACCCCCCATTTTAACATGTAAGCGCTGTAGAAACTGTATTTTATATCCATTCAGTAAACAAATTGGCAGAAAGAGGTTTCTCATTACGTGAATTAACACTGCCAAATTTGAGGGAAATCGGTTCAGATTTAGATATAGCCCCCATATATATGTTACCCCCGATTTAACATGTAAGCGCTGTACAATCTGTATTTTATATCCGATCAGTAAAAAAATCTACACAAAGAGGTTTCTTATTATATGAAGGGATACTTCCAAATTCAGAGAAAATCGGTTCATATTTAGATATAGCCCCCATATATATGCTACCCCCGATTTGACATGTAAATGCTGTAGAGACTGTATTTTATATCCCGTCAGTACGAAATTTGACAGAAAGAAGTTTCTTTTTCAATGAATGAGTATTAAAGGAAAATCCGTTCAGATTTATATATAACCTCCTCCTGATTTGGTACCAAAGCGCTATATAAGTTGTACTTTACTTCCGATCAACATTTTCCAGAAAGATGTTCCTAATTTTTTTTATATAAGCGCTATTTTAGAAACCTGAAAGGCTTCAGCGGAAATTAAAATTAAAGCATTACTTAAACCAATTATTCCAAGGTAGCACCAATTATTCCAAGGTAGTACCTACCTAACATACCCTGCATATATTACTTATATTGTGTACGACCAAAAATCGGACTATTTATTATGTTAAGGCTAATAATAACCACAGTAAATGCAAATATGTGGAATATTATTATTAGTTCAATTTCTAATTCCACACATTATATTAAACTATTCTTTGGAATAAGCCTTAACGTGGCGGGGGAGCTAAGTACTTTCGTAAAAGAAAGGAAACTAATTATTCCAACTATTAAAAAGAAATTCTTAATGTACATTGCCGAGGTGGTGTAGGGTATTATATAGTCGGCCCGCCCGACTTTAACCTTTCCTTACTGGTTTTATTTACAATTAATATCGTGCGTTTAATATGGAACAACCTGTATGATGGGTTTCTCCCATTCATAGAGGGCAATCGTGGATATATCAATCATCTCCGGACCTGTGCCTTTTGTTTTGAATCAAGGAAATTATGTTTTGTATGTATTTTACCAAAAATATGTTAGAGTATTCGATTACCTATAGAGAAATTAACGGACAAAAGGGCACCCAAGCATTAGAGATACAGGATTAAAGGTCCCTTTCGAGTTCACTACTTGACGAAGTATCGCCACATATTTCAACCAACTTGGCTGTAAATTGGAAAATATATAATTTTTCCAAAACGCCTGCTAAAATAAATGGACAGTATAGGTCCCCCATATAAAGTTTCGTTCCCAAGTTATTTCGGTACACAGTAAGTGCATTATTTTTTAACCAATCGGAATTTCTGGTACAAATTTATCATATCGTTATACGATACGTTTTAATATATTCCGATTTGATAAGTGTTGCTTATACAGCCGAAGAAGAGTCTTATATAGGGCATTAATGCCAGTATTTGTCAAGCCCCCCAGATCCTGAACAAAATTGACCAATTCATTGTCATAACTACACTACTGCTCACATCAATGTCTTCAAATTATTCCATCTAAAATATGAAATGCCATATTACATTTCTCTAAGAAACTGATTTTCTCTTGCCTGTTTTCCCTTTTGCCTCAGCTGCTATCGAACTTTTGCTCAGCACTGTAGCTGCATTTACATTCAAAACTGATAGTAAATAATACCGCCGGGATAAACTACTTTATAATGAAAAATGCATGTGAATTTCACATTGTGGTTGTCCACGTAATGATAATGATATATTGTACGTTGGCTATACGAGTATAATATTAATTCAATCAGTTTACAATATTGTAATGCGTTTTTACACTCAAAAAGTAGCCATATAAAAAGTTCATTACGCATAAATTTCAAACTTTATACTGATCCTGACAAAGGATTCGGAATAAGCTCTACCTTCAGGGTAGGCAGTTTTAAGCAGTGATTGATCTCCTTTCTTGTGGATTGGCAAACAATGTCATAAAGTTATTAAATCCTTCATTACGCACACGAATATCTATGTATGTGAGTGATTGTGATTGTTACTGCAGTGTATGGTGGTCGGGGCATAATCGTTCCTCGGTATAATTTTTAATGAATACAGAATTCATAGTATTAAGTAATAATAATAGTAATAGTAATTCAAGGAAATACAAAATTGTTGGGATAGTGCTGCCTTCATGGTCATGCATAACCAAACCAAACCAAACTCTTGCCGGCTCATTCACCTCCCAATGATCAACTTCAAAAGCCGGTCCTTTTGTTCTTTTGTGGCGCCCACTCACCTCAGGCCTTTATTTACTGGTAAATTAATGGATTTTTAATTGTCTCCGTGAGCCTTCGAAGGCTCGCTTGTTTGTAAATGTGTGCATATAAGTGTGTAACGGTATATAGCAGACAAAAAGGATTAAGGACTGAATCACATTCTCACATACACTCAAATGCACACAGCCATATATCCCCAGAGAATTGCTGTTGTTGTGCCTACTATCACTGTAACCGACAGGATTCCGAAAAGAGATACTTTGCACAGTAGGGTCGAATGCAAAACAGTGGCAAAAATATCAATACGTCTAAAATTTTGGCCAAATGGGTTTACAATGTACTACACATTTTTGGATGAGGAGTTAGGCTTTTGTAAAGTTAAACTTTTTTTTTTCTATTGAATCTGCTGAATTAAAAAACATTTGTTGTTATTCTACGATTAATAATTTATGAATGTCATACCCAATTATTCGAGACCTCCTACGACGGATGTATTAATATTGATTCAAATAACTTTCACACCAAATATACTTCTTCTGCAATCAATAGTTTTTTCAAGATCTTTCTTTTCTTTAATAGTTAGTAAAGGGTGGGCCAACCAACCGCGCACGATGTTAATTGTAAATAAAACAAAAATTTTTTAGAGAATTATCTTGTTGTTTTTTATTATGATAGAAGAATCTATGACAATTATGTGTGAAACAAAATATCGGTCAAAAGCTTGCCGCGGCCACATACATCTATCCAATGGTTCATATTTTCAATGACTCTGAGACATAATTGAGGAGTCAATGTCGTTAATGTGCCGAATTATCTCATCCTTTTTCTTGGCCTATTGACGTACACGTTTTCTTTAAAATATCCCCAAAGAAAGAAGTCGAACGGAGTCAAATCACATGATCTTGGCAGCCAATTAACATCGCCACGACGCACAGTGGTTCAGAATAAAAATCCATCGGCCATAATGTAATAACTTTTGTTCTAGAAAACATTTTTGAGTTCAGTAAAAACCCGAAATTAGACGCAGATCCAAGGATTATTTTGAGATGTTAACATTGAAAATCGGGTATATTTTAGAAATTGGGCCAAAGTTGACTTCTTTTCTTATTTTTGGATTTTAATGAAAAGTAAAATTTTTAGTTTTTTGTTTTTATGTTTTTTTACATGTTTCTATGTATTTGCTCATAATGCGGAAAAATTTTGATTGAATTGAATTTCTCGCGCAAAGGATCCATTGTTTCGTTGGCAGTGTGGCAAGTGGCACCATCCGTTGAAACCACACGCTGAAAGAAAATCGCTTCTGTAGTATATTGTCCCAAACATATTCGGCTTGAATTATACATATGTTTAGGGTACACTCCAAATATATAATATTTGACATACACAAATATTATATGTTTGGGAGGATATTGTTCTAAACAAAAATATGTTCCCATTCTAATATTTTTTTATTTGGAACTAGTATTTTGTATTTATGTATTTTGGCAATGTATCAATGCCTTAACTTAAAAACAAGTTTTCTGTTTTTCTTTGGAGCTTTTCTTTAATGTTATGACAAATTTTTTTCAGTATGGATTGACAAAATGTGATGAATTGGAATAATTATAAATTAAAATTTATTGATGTAAAACAACAGCTAATGTTGCTAAAGTAATTTTTAACTATAATCTAGGAAAAAATAACTCAAATTCGAAACATTCACCAAAGTTTAAAAAATCATTTTTAAATAAAATATATTTGGAAAACATCTTAAACAATAACTTTGTTTGTGGGTAAATATATATTTTATTTGTAAAAGTCGGTGCGCAAATATATATTGTTCTAATATATTAATATATGCGTTCCAAACAAAGTTTCGTGATTTTCAAATAATATTTGTTTGTTAAGAAATATATAATATTTAAAAAATTCGTTTCCAAATATATTTTCTTTCAATTCAAACATATCAAAAATGGCGATTTTCCTCCGTGCACATATCGTCCAGATCAATATCCTCAATTTCTCGCGATAGCGAACACCATCCACGGTAACTGCTCTAACGGCTCTTCTGCCACGCTATTAATGTTTTCGGCAGAACTAACTGGGCAAGTATGCACAGATGTTTATTAACATCTCCAACAGACCCGGATTGCTGAAATTTGCTCACAATTCTCCCGATTGTGGACACATTTGGTCGATTATGCTGACCAACTAAATCACGAAGTGCACGAAATTCATTTTGATTTGAACGCCCATTTTCGTAAAAGGCTTCCACAATCTTAACGCGCTGCTCAATTGTGTACCTTTCCATGGTTGTCTTTGTCAACACTGAAACAAAGAAATGTCATATTAAGTTGGGCAAAAAACTAGACGTTAAGGCGTGTCTCACAATTAACCTCGTGCATTATGGTTGGACCTCTTCAACAAATATGGTAAATATATTCGCATCTGCTGGCTTCGCAGTAGCGCAACCCAATTTGCCAAGACATTGGCTCCCGATTCTGGCTCCGTCTCGATTGCTCGTCTTAAGGGCTTGAATCGTTAATGTTTTGTTCGCATAACATCGGCCTTTCAAGGTACCTCACCGAATGAACAATCAAACAACTCAAATATGCATCACTGAGACGGCTGATAACATGGTTAGCTAACTTGGCGGGCAAAAAATGTATTATAGCATGAGCCGACCTAACAAAGAAAACACAACAAATTTGGGAAAATATTCCTAAATTTCTCAACATAATCCCTTTTAGCTCAATACACTTTTCCAGCGATTTTCAATAGCTTTAATACCCTATTTATAGCAAGAAGTGCCTAGCTCCTGAAATTAGCCATCAACCGCAACCTTCACCTCTTCATTGCTGACAAAACTTTTTCCGTCGAGTAATTTTTTCAAGTTTAAAAAATAATCCGAGGGAGCTACATCTGGCGAATAAGGTGGGTGCTGCAACAGTTCGAACTTTAATTCATTGATTTTGGCCATCGCAATAGTGGATGTGTGAACTGGTGCATTGTCTCTATTTTGAGTAAACGCGGCACCCATCTTGCTCACAGCTTTCACATAATAAAATTTTCCGTCAATATGCGTTATACGAGTATAGCACTTTTTGAAATGCCACTAGTTCACGAACCTTCAAATGACGGTCATCTAATACCATTTTGTGGATTTGTTCAACCACTTCCGGTGTTCTTCTTGGCAGCTCGTACGGTTCCGTTGATACTCTACCACCCCATATTATTTAATAGTTGTAAACGAAGGAGCAGACTCCCCCAGAGGAGAATCTACCTCGGTTTTAATATTGGTTGCGCTGAGACCTTTCAAATGAAAGTATTGTATAACATATCGCTGACTAATTTGTTCCAAGCTTACAAATTCACTGAAATCGTTTACTTTTGAGTTCTAAAAAAACTGATCTACGCCTTGAAACTTAAAACATATGTTTTAGAAGGCTGTCACTTTCCACGAAAGTACAGTGCGGGGCGCGGTAATTTGCTTATTTGAGAATGAAATAAAAAAATTATGAACCTTAGAAAAATTTATTTTAAATTTTAATTATATTGAACAGCAAGGGAATTTATAAATCACGTGGTTTTAAATAGTGTATCTGGCAAATGTCGACCTTCGCTATCCACACACTGCTGCATACGATTTTTGAAGTTTTCATGAACTCTAACAAGCATTTCGACTGGTATTCTGCCTTATTAATATTGTTAATAAGGTCTTCCAAGGTTTTGGGACGGTTGATATACAATTTCATATACTGTATATCAACCGTCCCAACACCTTGGAAGACCTAATTAACAATATTGAGGCTGAAATTGGCAGAATACCAGTCGACATGCTGGGGTATATTCATTTTGTCAGTCCGTTTGTAAAACCTCTTAATATTGATCTGAGACCCCATAAAGTACCCAGCAAAAAAAGAGCATCCAAAGATGCAATTAAAATCCCTAACTTATGATCCGGAAGTTGTTCTAATTTGGATTTTCACCAATGAATTTAACAAGGGCTTGTCGAGCCGGGGAAATACTTATTTCTCACCACTTTTGCACAACTTCTTTCAAAGCACTATTAAATTTGCTTTTTTGGTGTTGTATTTATTTGATGAATGTATGTCGTTCTTATTAACATCTTTGGGTTCAGAGATAATTCTCTTATTTTAAAGGAATACAAATGTTGAGCCTTCGTGACATAGGGAAGTGAATGTATAAATAATTTACTCTTGGCCAAAGAGATCGACGATCATATATATAAGTATGTATGTTCGGGACATTTGAAGATGTTTGTAATCTGTAACGTGTGACTGGCTCTTGAAAAGTGTGACCGATGACCCAATAGTGTAACTTCTAGTAACATTTTTGCAAATGGTCAACATTCTCACTAATAAAAAAGTATTTTTTATTCTACACTGTAATACATAGCACATTGGTGCTTCGCTTCGTATTTTCCGTAGCCCCGGTTCAGAGAGTAGTAAAGTACCACAGTGTGGTATACTTATAGTAAGTATGGAAAGGTATATTTAATTCCCATAATTTCTTTTAAAATTATTTATTTATAACCTACACCACACTGTGGTACAATTTATTATAATTTTATGCATTTGTTTCTAGCACCCAAAAGGAGAAGAGATATAGACCATCGGTTATTATACCGATCGACTTAGAATCACTTTCTGAACCGATTTAGCTGTGCAGTTCGCAAATATAGACCGATCTCAAAGAAATTTTGCACATATCTACAATTCGTATTGAAAAGGAAAGACAATCCGTATTTAGATATAGGGCCTGTTTCTGTATCTTATTTTCTTTTGTCTGCGGCGAACGATCAAAAATCTCTCAACTATTTGAATATCAGTTTAGAACCAGATATCTTCATATATATGAATGTACCTTCGATTTAGCTTATACCCTCTATAGAAGATATAATTTCCTTTCGATATTCATTCGCTGAACGAATATGGTTGTGTATACTCTTGAACAACGCTGGGAGCGATCGACTTACAGAAGATGCCGATTTTGCCAAAAAATCTTATTTTCAGATGAAGCTCATTTTTATCTTGGCGGGTATGTAAACAAGCAAAATTGTCGCATTTGGGGCGCAGAAAACCCGTACGCATACATTGAAAAACCGATACACCCAAAACGAGTCACTGTTTGGTGCGGATTTTGGTCCAGAGGCATAATTGGGCCATTTTTCTTCGAAAATGAGCCAGGAGTGGCCGTAACAGTCAATGGCGATCGTTATCGGGCCATGTTGAATTTTTGTTCACAAAAATTAAAGAGGAGGATATTGGCAACATTTGGTTTCAACAGGACGGCGCTACGTGCCACACAGACGAAGCTACACTAGATGCTTTGCGCGATGTTTTAAAAAAAACAAGTAAGAAAGTTTCAGTCGGGTAAACCGACTAAGGTATACCCTCACTTTGTGAGTAATGTAATATTGAATATTACTCGAATTATTCTGTCAATTTGTGTGGGAGGTACCAGAAGGGGTTTATCAAATACACCTTTTTTTTCGCTGAACATTAGATACTTTAAATTCATTGCACTGTGCCGACTTATAAGCATTTATGTGCACTGGTATAAACGTTATGAGACATTGAATTGTGGTATTATTTGGGCATTTTGTGTGGGAGGTACAAAAAGGGGCGTGGCAATAACGCCCATTTTTCATAGGGCTATATACACTATAAAAACAATACATATACAAAATTTCAAGTATTTATACCCTCACTTTAGTGTGACGAGGGTATATATCATTTGCTACGGAAAAACGTGTAACACGTCGAAGGAGTGACCTAAGACCCCAAGTATGTTCGGAGGAAATCCGTTTTGGGTCATTTTAAGTCGAATGAGCAATGTCCGTCCGTCCGTCTGTATGTCTGTCTGTCTGTCTGTCTGTCTGTGTGTCTGCTGGCTGGTGCGCACGATAACTCTCGAAAGGAGTAACCGATTGACCTCAAATTTGGTATGTGGTAATATTTTTTTCTATCTCCGGCTAAGTTCGAAGATGGGCCATATTGGTCCACTCCTTCTAGTACCTCCCCCACAAAGGGTTAAAATGTTGTGAAATATTGATTCTTTAATAACTGCTATACTACTTATTCGAATCTTTTGAAATTTCACACATAGTATTAGCTTATTAGTCGCTATCAACTCGAGAAAAATGGGCGAAGTCGCCACGTCCCTTTTGGTACCTCCCACACAAATGCACCATTTTGCACCAAAAGTTAACAGCTTATAACATTAATAACAGTGTATAAAAATACTTGAAATTTTGTGCAGTATTATGCTTTTATATTGCCTACAGTCCAGGGAAAAATGGGTGTTGTTGCCACGCCCCTTTTGGTACCTCCCACACAAAGGTACCTTTTTGGACCAAAAGTTAACAGCTTATAACATTAAAACCAGTGTATACAAATACTTGAAATTTTTAACAGTGTAATGTTTTTATAGTGTCTATAGCCCTGTGAAAAATGGGCGTTATTGCCACGCCCCTTTTTGTACCTCCCACACAAAAATTCCCAAAGCATACCACAATTTAATGTCTCATAACGTTTATACCAGTGCACATAAATGCTTATAAGTCGGCACAGTGCAATGAATTTAAAGTATCTAATGTTCAGCGAAAAAAAGGTGTATTATATAAACCCCTTCTGGTAACTCCCACACAAATTGACAGAATAATTCGAGTAATATTCAATATTACATTACTCACAAAGTGAGGGTATACCTTAGTCGGTTTACCCGACTGAAACTTTCTTACTTGTTTTATACACTGGTTTTAATGTTATAAGCTGTTAACTTTTGGTGCAAAAAGGTACCTTTGTGTGGGAGGTACCAAAAGGGGCGTGGCAACAACACCCATTTTTCCCTGGACTGTAGGCAATATAAAAGCATAATACTGTACAAAATTTCAAGTATTTTCATATTTTGTTACAGTTACCCTATAGAGGTCGCTCCAAAATATACGTGTTTAAGCCACAAATACCATATTTTCTAAGCAATTTAACTGAATCTGTGCACTTTGTATTTAATTAAGATAAGAATTAATCGCAGTAAATTTTTTTAAATCTGTTCATATTTTGTTATAGTCCACCTATAGATGTCGCTCCCAAAAAGGCCTATTTAAGTCATAAACACCACATTTTGTAAGAAATTTAGCTGAAACTTTGCAGTTTATATTCTATTTTGGCAAGAACTCATCTCAATAAAAGTTAAAAATTTCAGCGTTCGTTTTTATCCCCTCACCTTAGAGAGGAGGGTATATATCATTTGCTACGAGCCAAAAGTGTAACACATCGAAGGAGCGGCCAAAGACCCTAAGTATGTTCGGCGGATATCCGTTTTGGGTAATTTTAAGTCGAATGAGCAATGTCCGTCCGTGCGTCCGTCTGTCTGTCTGCTGGCTGGTAAGCACGATAACTCTCATATTTGGTATGTGGTAATATTTTCGGCTAAGTTCGAAGATGGACCATATTGGTCCACTCATTCTAGTACCTCCCCCATAAAGGGTTGACATTTAGTGAAATATTGATTATTTAATAGCTTCTATACTGCTTTTGGTACCTCCCACACAAATGGACCATTTTACACCAAATGTTAACAGCTTACAAATGTAATACCAGTACATATAAATTCTTGCAATTTTGCATAGTATAATGCTTTTATAGTACCAAGAGTCCAGAGAAAATTGGGCGTTATTGGCACGCTTCTTTTTGTACCTCCCACACAAATGGACCTTTTTGTACCAAAAGTTAACAGCTTTTAACTTTAATAACAGTACATACAAATACTTGAAATTTCGTACAGTGCAATGATTTTATAGTACCTAGAGTCTAGAGAAAAGTGGCCGTAATTGGCACGTCCCTTTTGGTACCTCCCACACAAATGGACCATTTTACACCACAAGTTAACAGCTTATAAATTTAATACCAGTTCATATAAATTCTTCAAATGTTGTACAGTGTAATGCTTTTATAGTACCAAGAGTCCTGAAAAAATGGGCGTTATTGGCACGCCCCTTTTGGTACCTCCCACACAAATGGACAATTTTGCACCAAAAGTTAACAGAATATAACGTTAATATCAGTACATACATTAAAGTTATTAAATGCAATTTAAATTGATAACAATTTAAATAAAACAAAAAAAAAAAATTTCCTAATATTTTTTTGGGACTCATGGTGAGGGGATTCATAAGTCGGTTTACCCGACTGAACTTTCTTACTTGTTTAATTATTTACATAAACAAAAATGATCGTTTCATGATTTGCTTCATATCCAAATATTTTTTTAGATATCAAAATTGAATGCAGTCCGTGGTGGAGGGTATATAAGATTTGGCAAAGCCGAACTTTTACGCTTTTACTTGTTCATCTTTTTTTTGTGTACATTCAACTAATCGGGTCTACGAAAAGATTTGTTAACCTAAGAGCTGCTTCACCGTTTTTAATAAACTTTGCATTCTATAATAATTTGCATTCTAAAAATTTAATTTTTCCCCGACCCTGTCTTAATATTTTTTTAATATATAGCAATTTCTCTCACACAAACTTTTCTGTATTAGCAACACCTGAGTGTTGTCCATTAGTATGTCAAGCGCATAGGGTGCCTCATTTTTGCCGTTATTTATTTTCAGTAAACGTACTGTTCGGGCTGGACGACAATTTATTATATTTGGAAACCAATAAATTTCTCACCGTTGTTCAAGCGAAACCCTATTCATTTCTTTCCACGAAGATTTCGTTTCGTCACTGTCAAAATAGGTTTTGATTCATAAAGAAACCACTAGATGTACCACCCTGTTTTTCTTGTCTGTGTAGTAAGTATAGTACACAAATCATTGCAATTTGTGCAATGTCAAATTCACTTCAAGAATTTCATCCCCGTTTGATCACATTCGCACACAGAATACAGTTTGGTTGCCTCAACCGAATTATTTGCCAACCGGATTTTGGTAGTTCTGTCTACCATCATGCGATTCCATCAGGACAACCAACATTTTGGTTGTGGTATACTTCTGCTTTCATGTTGACAACATTCATATTTGGTTGCGCCAACACGAAAATGGTGGCTTAAATTATCTGTTGTAGTTGGCACAACCAACTGTTTTGAAAAATTTGTAGTTCTGACAATTTGCCAGTCATATACTACCGACAATTAATTAAAAACAGTTTTAATTAATTTTTATTTTATTTATTGGACAAAAAACAAAGCAATTCATAACAAAATTAAAAATCCCATATTACAAATTCATCACTATTATGAGATGTGGAAATATTTGACACACATTTAAGTACACAAACAACACAAAACTTGTGTTTAACCTGTGCTTTTAATTTCAGGATTGTTGCTTTTATTTTTTTTTATGTAAAACATTTTGCACAACATATTCTGCATTCCACACATTATTATCCACACGAGATTATTTTTGATTACCTATACCGTTCTCGAACAAAATGTTGAAGATTTGTTTACGTCGAGTAATTTTATTTTTTTGTTTGTCATGTATCAGCAAAAGAACAGCAACCAATCTTTCGGTTGTATTTCCCAAAATACATTTAATTATTCTAAATTTGGGAAATTATTGGGATAACCAATAAACGATTATTTATTAATATTTTTTTTCTGTTGTAGTAACCAATTATTCGTTGCAATAATAATCTTTGGTCTATTGATACAATTTTCTGTTGTCAAAAATAAAACATTGGTTGTCACAACCAAAAATCTATCATACGGTACTATAGTGAAAATTTAAAAGTGGTTACCACAACTAACCAAGTGTCAATGAAAAAAACAATCTTAATTCGATTTATACAAACATCGATTTAGTTGCAAGCATTTTCATTTTATCGTATCCATGTTATTATTGTTGTTTCAACCAATTATATATAAATACAACCAACAGAGGGCGTAGGCAATATATTTTTTGTTGCTAGTACTATTTTTTTATTGTTACAATCGAATTACAAACATTTATTTACCTGGGTGCGGCAAATTTTTCTGTGAGTTTTGGCAATTCTAGGTAAAATGATTTAAGCGCCGGTTTAGAGGATTTGATATTTTACCACAATTTTTGCAATCGATCCCAGTGTGCACTGTAATTGTTTCAAATGTTTACATATATACATTTATTGGAACTTTGGTTGGATGGACATTCAACCGATGAAATTGTAAAAATAAAATTAACTACTTCAACAGGCTTTTGTTTTTCTGTTTTCACTCAATCCAAACACATTACACCGGGAAGATGAACAGGATGAAATTTGTTTTTAATTAAATTGCAAAAAGGATTAATATAATGCATCAGGCCGGCCCGGCCGTCCGGTAGACTGACTGGTCCTTTGGACTGGCCGACGATGCATCATGCAATGAGGGGGGGGGGGGGGGCGATGGAAGACCTTTAAGTACAGTTGCATGCTAGCGGAAAAAAGTTTACATTACAACGACTTTCCTGACTCAGCATCATTACCATTTCCCCTTCCGGTAGTCCCGTGCTGTTTCCTTATAATTCCTCTCCCTCTCTCACTTACAACGGCCAAATGCGTTTTTAACGTAAATCGGTAATATATACAAAAAAGACGAACGCTACGAACGGCCGGGCACAGCAAGAAAAGTCATTTATCAATACAAGTACAGGCCGAACAAGCCAAGAGCATGAAGAAGAACTCTGAAATTGATTGGGTTTTTATGGGGATAGTAAGAAATCGGTTATTTTTTATGAGCATTTAAACCGGGCATAACAAGAGCAACAACAACAGAAACGAAAAAAATAATTCATGCCATCCCGCTGTTAAATAAATTTATTATTCAATCGAAAATTGCGAATATTCATGGTACCTTTTTGCCAAAGCCGTTGAGAGGAAACAGGCATCTTCTAGATGCACACACATATATTTTTACTAAGAAATAAATCATCTACTTCTACATTGCTTCCTATTTGTTCTTAGAGCCACTCGCTACCGTTCTTTCCCTTGTCTTCGAGCTTAAATGAAAACCATTCGTCAGCATAATAAATTCTATACAGAAACCAAGACTCACACCTCGAACACTGCTTCCATTGGATCTTCAATCCCCTCACCGGCACTACTTCTTCTGGCCAGGAAAAGTGTTGACTGCTACATGTCTCCCTATTCCCCTTTGGCTTGGAGCAATGAAAAAACTACCCATTACTTTAACGCTCTGGATGTGAGTGGAAACGTGTGTTGCGTTTTTTACCAAAAAAAATATAAATTTTCATATAATTTCTTCATAACTATGTACGACGACGAAAAGTGAAGAAAAAAGGAAACAAATGAAATGAATGAAGAATTTTTCAATTCATATTTTATGTGTTACACAGAAACTCTGCAGAAAAAAAACAGGGACAAGTTCAAAAGGCAGTCCAGCTAGGCGAAATCGAATAGATTTTATACTACTTGTGAGTGAGGCTAGACTTAAGTGAGGGAAATCATTCGGCTGATTCTTAACCAGACAACCTATTGCGTTTTATGTTTGGGTTCCCTATGGTATATAGGATTTTTTACGCCAACATTTGCTATATGCTAAAAAAGTCGATCCGAAATACACAATAGGACAAAAGTTATGGCCATTTGAAGTTATATTTTCAATAAAATAAATTTTTTGTAATTTTTTGGGAAAAAAGTATATGTCCTATTTTGTAGTTATAAAGATGTTATTTAAAAAGTATAACATATTTATATACACAATTGTTTAAGCGACTTACACTTAAAAAATTTACCATAAAAACCTGGCTACATATCTGGTGTAATAGTAAAACTACCGAAGGCGTGGGGATATCTCTGTTCTTAGCGCTATTGTGAATGATTGTGAGATGTCATCTGTTTTTACAAACAGCTGATCATCACACTTGCGGCAACTTCACTTACAACCTAATTTTTCACATCGCTACAGTTAACCTCATCATCAGTGTTACCGTTGAGAAATTTCAAAAAGTGGCACAAAAATGGGATTGTTTTCAAAAAATGTCGCACAAAAAGTGAATTTTTCAAAAAAAAAAGTCGCTCACTTTTCGTTAGTTTATTTTATTTAAAAAAAAAAACAGTTTAATTGAATGAAAAAGTAACCAAAAACCACGGAAAAAACTCAGTTCATTAAAATAAGCATTAAAATACACATTACAAAAAGAACAATTGAACTTCATTTAAAATGGAAATGGAATAAAAAATAACAAAAAACGCAGTTTTTTAAAATACTCATTAAAATCATTACACGGCATATAAATATGGGTAGTTCTTTCTCAAGCGTCCAAGGCCAAAAATTAGATCTTTCTCAAATTTCCAGAAAATGTTGCCCTAGTATGTCGGAGCGATGACTTTCAAAGTTAAATATAGTGAATGAAAATCGAGGGCAGAAGCCGAGGTTAAACATCAGAAAATTTATTTTTATCACTGTGGTACAGGTTATTATGATACCGATAGGCATATAGTCACTTTTTGAATCGATTTAGCCATGTCCGTCTGTCCATGCATTCTTGTGATCAAGGTGGTAAAGATGCATTTCTTAGGCTACCGACAATCGCTATTAAAAATTGGGTAAATCGGTCCATGTTTGGTATATCCTCCATATAAAAATCCCCTTTGATTGTCGATCTATAAAACTATTTTTTTAAATTGATTTGGCTAAAATTTAAGAATTTTTACTTGATATTTGACCTAATCGTCCCTAGTATCAATGGGGCATATCAGTTCATGTTTTGGAAAGTCGTATGTCGCCGAGAAGTCTAATCGGATGTTATCTTTATATGGGAGCTATATTAAGCAATGGACCAATATGCCGCTTTTTTAAATAGGGATCAACCCTGGTCCAAAATATGACATTTTTAAATGTTTGTAAAGATGGGTTAATATTTGCGACCTACACTTGTATCACAAGATCATATGGACAGACAGACGGACGTGGCTAAATCGACTCAAAAGGCGATGCTATGCCGATCGGTATAATAAACTATAGTTATATTTCTTCTCTTTTTGGGCGGGTCTCTATTTATTAGGGCGGGTCGATTTAAAAATCGCCCATTGCTCAGTGAAAATCGTATTCTAGGGATCAATATAAGAAACTTTGCCGAAGGAACCATACCTCTAAAACGAATTCTGATGTCCCGGAAAAAATCCCACTTTGACCCATTTAGAGTGCACCAATCGAGTCCAAATGTATGGTCCAAATGTAGGGTCGGGCCTCCAAAGTTAGTGGGGGTCGGTCATACATTTGGACTCGATTGGAGCACTCTAAATGGGTCAAAATGGGATTTTTCAAAAAAAAGTTCGACCCAAATTCCGGGACAACAGAATTCGTTTTAGAGGTATGGTTCCTTCGGCAAAGTTTCTTATTTTGATCCCCAAAATACGATTTTCACTGAGCAATGGCGACTTTTTTTGCCTCCCCACAAATCGACCCGGCCTACTATTTATGCATTACAACAAAATACACAAAGTCATAATACCCTGTACCACAGTGATGTGGTGGGAATAAATATTTCTAAACAACTATTTGATGTTCTTAAACCTAAAAAATAAGAATAGTATATTTTAAAAGTTATACAAACTTTTCCGGTTGAGGAAAGTAGAAAAAATTCCAAAAAGTGGTAAAAAAGAGGATTTCTGAAAAGGGGGCAGCAAAAGTGGCATGGCTTCAAAAAAGGGTCAATATGCCACTTTAGTCGCACAGCGGTAACGCTGCGCATCACTGCAAATAAAATAAATATTATTTAACAAAAAGTGTGTGTTTTTGTTTAAGTCCCGTTTACGTCCCGGCAGACTTAAAAATACCATTTTTAAACAAATTTCAAAATTAAATCACATTTGCTCCAATCGCAAACCTAGCATATTAAAACCTATATCATTTTATATGTGGAAAGTTGTTCTACGTTGAACTGCAAAGGGAATTTGGAGTAGATATAGGGGAAAAATCAATTTTTGAAGAGCATTTTGTTAATATCAGAACCACTGAGGCTAAAGTTATGGCCACATTAATTTGTACTTAAAAATATATGTAATTTTTTTTATATGGTATTTTGGAAATATAGTGGTAATTATAAACATAATGTATAACATTTTTATATTTGTCTTAAAGGAAACTTCTTGAAGAATATATTTAAGAATAGACTAGGTCAAAAATGGTTGTTAATATTGTTGCCACGCTTCTCCAAATAACACGACGTTTCAAAACAAAAATTCAGAACTTGGCCACATTCTCGACAATCGAAAAGCTAGAAAAGGAAACCTTTACCATTTTTATACCCTACACCACACTGTGGTACAGGGTATTATGACTTTGTGCAATTGTTTGTAACACCCAAAAGGAGAAGAGATAGACCCATTGTTTATTATACCGATCGACTTGTAATCACTTTCTATGTCCGTCTATCAGTCTGTCTGTAGATGTATTCATGTAATCAGTCCTTCTTGTAATTTGGTTAATATCGGTTCAGATTTACATATAGCTCCCATATATATGTACCCCCGATTTGACATATATGCACTGTATAAGCCACATTTTTGAACCGATTTGTACAAAAATTGAAAGAGAGTATTCTCGTGATACACTTAGAGAAAATACAAAATTTGGGGGAAATCGGTTCAGATTTAGATATAGCCCCATATATATATTACCATTGATTTGACATGTAAGCGCTGTAGAAACAGTATTTTATATCCGATCAGAAGAAATTCGGCAGAAAGAGGTTTCTTATTACATGAATGAAGGAACGTGTATTCAGGGAAAATCGATTCAATTTTATATATAACCTCCATATATATGTTCCTCTTGATTTGGTTACAAAGCGCTATAGAAGTTGTACTTTAATTATGCTTAATTTTGCGATTAGTATCGGTTCAGAATTATATATATCCACATATACAGGGTTGCCCATATTCGACGGACCCATCTGGCAACGCCATAACTTTTGACAGAGATGTCAGATCGCTTAATGACATACCGCGTTTGAAGCGTCAGTCCAAGCAGATTTTTACCATGGAACAATACACGCCACGCGATCGCTCTGAAATAGTTGAAATTTACATTCAACAGAAGAAGTCAATTGTGAAAACTCAACGTGCTTTTAAAATAAAGCCCATTTCACATTGAATGGGACCGTAAATAAGCAAAATTGCCGTATTTACGCCACTGAAAATCCTCAGGAGATTCAAGAATTGCCTCTTCATGACGAAAAAGTCACAGTTTGGTGCGGCGTTAGTGCGAAAACGGTCATTGGGCCGTTTTTCTTCCAAAACGAAAATGGCCATGCTGTTACCATCAACCAGGAGCGTTATCGCGACATGATGACCAATTTTGTCGAAAAGTGGTGATTTGGACTGGCCACCGCGTTCGCCCGATTTGACGCCGCCTGACTTCTTCTTGTGGGGATATTTGAAGTCAAAGGTTTACGTTAACAAGCCAAGGACCGTAGAAGAGCTCAAGGACAACATTCGTGAAGAAATAGCCGCTATTCCGGTCGAAATGTTGGCGAAAACGATGGAAAATGCTGCAAAAATGGCACAATACGCCATCAACGCCAGAGGCGGCCATTTGAGAGATATAATATTCAAAAATTGATGTAAACGAATCTACTTGGAACAAATTAAATGATTAAGATTGCCAACCGCCAAATTTTTATTTTTTTCTTTGATTTTTTTTAAAAAAACATGGGTCCGTCGAATATGGGCAACCCTGTATATGTTCTTACCAATGACCCTCATCGCATTGTAAGGGAGGTGTAGGGTATTATATAGTCGGCCCCGCCCGACTTTCTGCCTTTCCTTACTGGTTATATGTAGTTATGTGTTACGCTGTAAACAGAAATGGAATTACAAGCTAAGGTTTTAGTATAATAGATTTTAGGGAAAACTAAATTTCGTAGTGATCGGATATAAAATATGATTTCTACTGCGCTTACATGTCACACATATATTTATATGGAGGCTATATCCAAATCTGAAAGGATTTTCCCTGAATTTGGCAGTTTTCATTCATGTAATAAGAAACTTTCTCTGGCGAATTGCGTACTGTCGGATATAAAATATAGTTTCTGCAGCGCTTACATGTCAAATCGGGAGTAACATCTATGTGGGTGCTATATCTAAATCTAATCCGATTTTCTTCAAATTTAGTATTATTTCTAAGTGCATCCAGAGATCTCTTTGTGCCAATTTTTATTCAGACCGATTAAAAAACGTTGCTTAGACATTGCTTATATGTAAAATCGGAGGTACATATGTATATACTGGAGCTATATGTAAATCTCAACCCATTTTGACCAATTTCAATATGAATCTTCCTTGGGCCAAAAAAGAGCACTTTGCTAAATGTCATCACAATTGGACCATAAATACGACCTTTACTGGTTAAATCGACTCAGGAAAGGAAACCTTTACCATTTTTATAAAGGGTAGTCCAACCGTAGTGTACGATGTTAACTGTGAGTCAACCTTAACGTCAAGTTGTACTTAATTCGATATTTTTGTTTGTTCCAGTGTTTGACAAATTCAACCATGGAGAGGTACACAATTGAGCAGCGCGTTAAGATTGTTGAAGCCCTTTACGAAAATGGGCGTTTAAATCAAAACGCATTTCGTGCACTTCGTGATTTTTTGGTCAGCTTAATCAACCAAATGTGTTCACAATCGAGAGAATTGTGTGCAAATTTCAGCGGGTCTGTAGGAGATGTAAAAACACCTGGCGGCGTCATCGAATTCGGCAGAAAGATGTTTCTTATTACATGAAGGAACACTGCCGAATTTGGGGAAAATCTGGTCAGATTCAGATATAGGCCCCATGTACATGCTACACCCGATTTGACAAATTAGCTGTGTAGAAACTGTATTTTTTATCCGATCAGTGCGATATTCTGCAGAAAGAGGTTTCTTATTACATGAATTAACACTGCCAAAATCGGGGATAATCGTTTCAGATTTAGATACAGCCCCCATATATATGTTCCCCCGATTTGGTATCAAAGCGCTATACATAGAAATTATACTTTACTTTCGAATCATACTTACTTCTTTCTGCCACATATTGCAAATATTGCAGAAAGAAGTTTCCTAATTTAGACTCTAATAATTATTTTTATAATGCTTAATTTCGGAATGATCTTTTCAGATTTTAAAAAAAAACACATAAAGTTTCTGCCTATTTAGTATTTAAGTGCTATTAAAACTGTATTATATTATTGGCAGAAATAATATATATGATCCAAGTCGATGAAAATCTGTTTAGACTATGTATAGCCCCATCAATTTGTTCCTTCCGATCTATGAAAGAATACTACGCATTTTAGATTATCTTTTCTGATCTAGTTTATTATGATCAACATCATCAACTCCTCCTTTGAATAAACCTTTATCTGGAGGTGGAGCTAAGTACTTTGTTAAAAGAAACGAAACCAATTACACCAGATTATTTTTACAATGCCAATGTTCGCATTGTTAGGGAGGTGTAGGGTATTATATAGTCGGCCTCGCTCGACTTTCTGTCATTACTTACTGGTTAATGTATGTATAAAAATATTCTGACAATTCACGACATTCATCTTGAAACGAAATCCCGATTTGTTAAAACATATAAACGGTCAGTCTTACTATATGCGTCGGAGACATGGACTATAAGTCATACGTATAAAAATATCAATCAATATTTCACTAAATGTAGGAGTGGATCAATATGGCACATCTTCGAAATTAGCTTGAGATGGTGATAAATATTACCGCATACTAAATTTGCTTAAATTACTTAAAATGGCCTAAATCGAATTTCCACCAAAAATTCTTGGGGTCTTAGGTCACTCCTTCGATATGTTAGACTTTTGGCTCGTAACAAGAGCATCCATAGAAGCAATAAAAATCCCCAACATATGTTCCGTAAGTTGTTCTAATTCGGATTTTCATCAATGAGTTTAACAAGGCCTTGTCGCGCCGGGGAAGTACTTATTTGCACCACTCCTTTTAAAGCACTGTAAGATTTGCTTTTTGGTGTTGCATTTACTTGATGAATGTATGTCGTTCTTATTAACATCTTTGGGAGCAGTGATAGTGATCTTCTTTTAAAATAAAACAAATTTTGAGCCTTAAATGTAATTTTAATAATCTTACTCTGATCTAAAATTGGAAATTAAACTCATTTTAATGTAATATAAATATGTAACGGGGTTTCCAATACGGATGATATGATTTTGAAGTGATGTTTCGGCCATTTGTAATATGTCATGATCTGTCATTTGTTTTTCATTGAATTCAGTAGTGTTTACAATTTCATCATGCAGAGATTTACGCAAGAACAACGTTTACAAATTAATCAGTTTTATTATCAAAATAATCGTTCTCCAATTGCAACTTTTCGTGCGCAAAGTCCATTTTTTTTTAAATAAAAAACAAAACTTTCCAGTCATCCTACGACCTTGACACGCATGAGCAATATTTTAGCTCTCGTTAAGAGCTATCTTTTTGCCATTGACCGATTCCCGATCCGACGTACCGTTAAGGAAAATAAACTTTCCGTTCACATTTGAAAATTTTGCTAAGCCCATTTTTTTTTAAATCCAAAAAAAAGCCTTTCCAGTCGACCTACGACCTTGACACCCATGACCAGTCTTTTAGCTCTCGTCAAGAGATATCTTTTTGCCATTGATCGATTGTGGATACGTGCCACACAGCAAGAAAACATTCATGACATACGACTTGATTTAGTGGAAAAAGTGCTCGAAAATTGGGTTCATCGAATTCGTTCCTGCAGAAGAAGTTGTGGAGGCCATTTGAATGACGTTTTATTTAGAACTTATTTGCATCGATTGTACTTCACATTAAATAAAAAACTTTTGAATTTTCTTAACAGTAAGTGTTTTTTTTTTCAAATAAATCATATCACTCTTATTGACAAACCCTGTATATGCGACGGAGACATGGACCATAAAATCATCAGACGTAAAAAGATTGAAATGTGGATTTACAAACGAATTCTTAAAATACCCTGGACCGAACATATATCAAATGCCGAAGTGTTGAGAAAAATGCACTACGGAAGAGAGCTATTTACTGTTGTAAAGCAAAGGAATACTTCATACCTTGGACCTATTACGAGGAACCCGAAATATAAATTTCTGCAATCCACAACACGACCGAAAATTTAAGGAAAATCTGTTAGAGGCAGAAAAGAAACAACATGGATTGATAATATTCAAGTAAGAACTGGCAGCAGAGATACGCGCAGACTTCTGACCGAAGTAAGATACAGAATTACTGAAGAATATATAAAATCACTTTCTGAAATATTTAATACATACATAAAAATCTATAATTGTATTGGTCGCTAAAAGTCGAAGAACGAATTAGCAAATGAAGAAGAAGACGTACAAATTCAGGATAAAGTCGACGAATTATATTTGAATTAAATTGCATTTTTGGTGAGACTATTAGTTTTCACACCTGAGGGTTACAAACAAATGTGCAGATTCACAATACCCTGAAGTATATCACAACATTATTCTCAAGAACATTTAACCATGAGAAGTGGTAAGTGGCAGAAGTAGCAACATCGACAAAGGCAGAATGGCCGTAATAATATATGAGTACATATGAAATTTATCGTTTTCTTTTCTCGTTCACATTTCCATTTGTATTCTCCTCTTTAGCATCATCACAATTTGCGAAAGAAGACAAAGTGAGTGGCGCCGAGTGAGGGAGTTGGCGATGATGGAAATGGGCCCTCTATTTCCACATTTAAAATCTTTGTCTGCGCAAAAATATGAAACATTCGCAGAACATAAATTAGTTGTGACTGTTCAAAACACACACGAATGTCACGACGAGTCTTATATTGAATGGCACTCTTATCGCAATCGTCTGAACTCAGATACACGGCGGATACGGAAGCCGAGATACAGAGATACACTCACTCACACACACATACTCACTCGCATACAATTGTGCATAAATTAAGTCTCGCAAAGATATTTCGACTGGAATTGTAGTTAGCGGCTGCTATTTGCTATGGTTGGAAATGCAGGGACAGTGATTTGGATGGTCGTTTTTATTTTGATATTGTTGTCTATGTATCATTGAGGCAGTTTGCCATTATTATTCCGCCGATATACATGAAGGTGTGTAAATATAATTTGCATTGGACCAAAAATGCGTTCATTTTTTTGGTCAAATTTCAGCGAGCAACATTTTTTGGAATCTACACTTTTTTCTGTTCAAATAAGCTACATTTGATTGCCAACACTGTCAATAAAAACATTTTATTCCTGCATATAAATATTTACAAAATATATTGTAAATATATGCAATTGTAAGGTTTTCTTGCAATCGTCTGAACTGTCAATTCACCTTTGCCTAACAATCTGTCATTGCCCGTCCATTTGCAGCACTTTAACAGGGTAGATAAAGTTGTCCGATCTGGCAAACGTGTGTACTTACCTTTACGTCAATGACGTTAGCTATTTACCAATTGGAAAATAATGTAATTGCCAGTTCAATAATTTCACAACTTCCGGTTTAAAAAAGCACAATTTTTTATATATTCAACCTTAGCAAATACACCTCTGTACTCTCTGCACTAGCGGTGGCCACAAAATCAACCCTGGGTGGGTCAGCTGAACTGAACAAAGAGTGTCATTACTTTCTTTCTCTCTCAAGTCTCTCTCATTATGCACTGATGGTTTTTTTTCATCTTAGCGAGCTGCCAATGTTGACTTTTTATGCTCAAATATGTATACATATGTATAACATTTTATTATTATCTAATTGGTTTTACCATAATTAAATTAATTACTTATTTTTGTTTTCAATAAGATTTTTTGCCATTGTTCCTATTAGTCGACCAATAAAACAAAGTGACTCGATCTGACATTTGTGTTCGCCCAGATGACAGCAAAGAGATATACATAGATGAACTCGTTACGTTTTCGTATGAGTTAATTATAGTGCGACTTATCGTTCTGATGGTAGTTAGGGAAACCCAAATCAGCTGTTTGTCGTCTGAGAGGCGAACGAAAGCAAATTTTCAAGTTACAGAAACAGGCTGTAAAAGGTTTTGTGATTTGGAAATTGAGTCTTCTTTGTAATGAGAGTTTTCTTTCTTACATGAAAGAACGCTGCCAAATTCGTCGAAAATCGGATCAGATTTAGATATAGTGAATTGACATATAAGCGCTGTAGAAACCGTATTTTTTATCCGATCAGTACGAAATTCTGCGGAAAGAGTTTTCTTATTACATGAAAGAACACTGTCAAATTCGGGGATAATCGGTTCAGATTTAGATATAGTCCCCATAAATATATTACACCCGATTTGACATGTAAGCGCTGTAGAAACAGTATTATATCCGATCAGTACAAAATTCGACAGAGAGATTTTTCTTATTACATGAATTAACAATGCCAAATTCGGAGAATATTGGTTCAGATTTAGATATAGTCCCCATATATGTGTTATACCCGATTTGACAAGTAAGCTCTGTAGAAATCCTGTTTTACATCCGATCAGTACAAAATTCGGCAAAACGAGATTTCTTATTACAGGAATGAACACGGCCACCACACTGTGGTACAGGGTATTATAAGTTTGTTTCACGGCAGATGTTTGTAACACCTGAAAATAACACAGCTAGACCCACCTTAAAGTATACAGATCGACTCAGAATCACTAGCTGAGTCTATTTAACGATGTCCGTCCGTCCGTCTGTCCATGTAAAGTTGTTCGTCGACTACAGGTCGCAATTTCACTCCGATCGTTCTGAAATTTTGCAGTTTAGAGTATTTCGCGGCTGTTAAGATCGCTATTGAATTTGGTTGAAATCGGTTCAGATTTAGATATAGCTCCCATATATATCTTTCGTCCGATTTGGCCCTTTAGTCCTATAGAAGCGGTATTTTACATCCACACGTTTTGAAATTTAGAATGGTAGAGTTTCTTCATCCATGAACCAACACTACCGAATTTGAAAAAAATCGGTTAAGATTTAGCTATAGCTCCCATATATATATTTCGTCCGATTTGGCCCTTTAGTCCTATAGAAGCTGTTTTTTACATCCGATCGTTTTGAAATTTAGAATGGTAGAGTCTCTTGATCCATGAACCAACATTGCCGAATTTGAAGAAAATCGGTTAAGATTTAGCTACAGCTCCCATATATATGTTTCGTCCGATTTTGCTCTTTAGTCCTGTAAAAGCTGTATTTTACATCCAATCATTTTGAAATTTAGAATGGTAGAGTTTCTTGATCCATGAACCAACACTACCGAATTTGAAAAAAATCGGTTAAGATTTAGCTATAGCTCCCATATATATGTTTCGTCCGATTTGGCCCTTTAGTCCTATAGAAGCTGTAATTTACATCCGATCGTTTTGAAATTTAGAATGGTAGAGTTTCTTGATCCATGAACCAACATTGCCGAATTTGAAGAAAATCGGTTAAGATTTAGCTACAGCTCCCATATATATGTTTCGTCCGATTTTGCTCTTTAGTCCTGTAGAAGCTGTATTTTACATCCAATCATTTTGAAATTTAGAATGGTAGAGTTTCTTGATTCATGAACCAACATTGCCGAATTTGAAGAAAATCGGTAAAGATTTAGCTATAGCTCCCATATATATGTTTTATCCGATTTGGCTCTTTAGATCCAATCGTTTTTATACCCTACACCACACTGTGGTACAGGGTATTATTAAGTATAAAATGTCCCGAGAGTGGTGTAGGGTATTATATAGTCGGCACCGCCCGACTTTAGCCTTTCCTTACTGGTTTTTATATGTTTTTTATTTTGATAGGTAAGTCAAGTCGCATCCCACTGATGATAACACAAATATCTTTAAGAAATTGGCTTAAGCTTACGTTTGGGAAAAAAATATCTTTTTGAATAAATGTCCAAAAAAAATTGTCGTCGCACAAAATCTCCAAAAAAATTAATTTTTGTTAAAAGAAAAATGTAACGAAAACACATTGGACAAAATTTTCCAAAGACAATAGGTAATTTATTATCTGAATGGGAAAAGGGGGCCGTTTAACCTAAATGTCAAAATCGAGGCATTGCATCGATAGTTTCCAGCCTTAATTATAACGGATGCTTTTGCGGCATATGGGTCAATTTGTCATTGGCGTCCACATTTTGTTTCTGACTACAGCCGAAAGTCTTTCAGCCTTGCCAAAGGATGACAATGCAATTAGAAATTATGTTTAATACTCAATTTTTCCTTTTCATCAAATCAATTCTTCGTTTGGATATTTTTGCTTCTTTGCCCTATTTTGGATTTTGCCAGATTTCTCAAGCCACCTTATCTGGACACTATCTAACTCATTTATTTCAAGAGTGACCTAATACTATATTAAAAACAACTTTGTGAATTTTGATTATTTCCATAAACTCACCTTAGAGCATTTCAGTTTATGAGCAATAAAACATATTAAGTACTTTCAAATCACTGTCCCGTCATTAGAACGGAAGTGTCAAAAAGGCCATATGTACCGAGTACTCCTGGTTCTATGTCCTTTATTACAATTCCGACACATTTACACCCAACTTCAGGGCACGAATACAAAGCTACGAGCGACAACGACGACATTACTTAGAGGGGGACACACATGTCATCTACAGTGAGAATCACTGTGTGGGAAATCTTCTCACCGAATAGCGAATCACAGTCATATTCGCAAACACACACACATAAAACGACAGAATAGAATTGTTTTCCTTACATGGTGGATGGGGGAGGGCGATTGGGATAATGCAATAATATATAGCTTTGGTTGGCACAAAAATAATAATTTTTAAATTATGATTGCCTACAGTTCAGTTCGGTTTGGTCCTGTTCAGTTCAGTTCTGTTCACTTCCATGTGGTAGGCTGGCTGAGAGGCAGGCAAGCCGCTGGCAGTTGAATGCCTTCGGCCTAAGCAAGCGTGCAAAAAAACTACAACAACAGCAAATTGGTTACACATTTACAGATAGTTGACTTTGAATTACGACCCGGCTATAATTGGCATAACTTTTGTGAGTATATTGTATCGATATTCTTCATATAGGTAATTTTTGGTCATTTCAGAAAATCTGATGCGAATGAAATAGGTACATACTTTGCTCTAGGGCAGGGAGGAAATCAATAATGGAGAAATTAATTTGCAAATGCAGATATCTCGGGAACTGTAAGAGATAACTCTTATATGTAAAAAACAGAAATATACGATAGCACAATCCGTTGTCTGGTTAAGAAACGGTGGAATCATTTCCCTTTTTTCGAATTTATCCCACTGTATGTCGTCAAGAAGTAAAATTGGGTTTCAAGGACACAAACCTTTATGCGTGGGGTCCAATATCAAAATGTGGAGCATTGAGGTCCATCACTTCTTCTTTCTGCCTAAAAAACGAGTAGAGTTTATTTTCAGGCGTCAAAAAGTAAACTTAAGTGGGACCATTGTATGCGGCATATCATCGCTTGTATGGCCAACTGGCGGAACAGACAATTTTCCGGAAATTGAGTTAGAGACCATTGGACTTACCATTTATAGTTTTAGCTAATTATTAAAAAACAAACGCTGAAAATGTTTAGCCAGATTGTTCAGAAAACCAGTCCTCTATGGCTTAATCTATCTTCTATATATATAAAAATGAAACGGTCCATCTGTGTAATGGCATCACGTCAGAACGGCTGGACCGATTGGGCTCAATTTTTTTCAGTTCTTCGTATTTGCCTGGAGAAGGTTGTTACGAAAGAAAATTTTGGGAAAACCCTCCGGAAAAGTCGGAAAATTGGGAAAATCGAAAATTGCTATTTCTTGCGAGATTCCTACTGTTCCTATCTACTACTCTCTTTTTGAATCCAATTTTTTTATTAATTTTCTATTAAACAAAAAAGTTTTCTATTAAACATATGTACGAGTATGTGCTATTTTTCTTGCTGCAATTCATTCGAGTTTTGCGTATTGTTACACTGATTTCGCGTATCACATCGACAAACGGTACAAGCATTACGATCAATTAAAATTCAACGCGATATTTATCAGTTCGAAAATTTTTTCAGATAATAAGTTTGAGTATAAGAGGTAAGGTTATCTTATTGGATTGCGGGCACTGCAAAATCATAATTTCGGATGAATGCACGATGGCGCATAAACGAGCTCTGGAGGCAGTTGACCGAACGATGAAGGATTTACGACGTGATTTGAGACAATTTGGTGAGTCTATGATATTGCTCTCCGGAGATTTTCGTCAAACGCTTCCCGTCATCCCGAAATCTACTGCCGATGAAATTAATGCATGCCTGAAATCGTGGTCTTTGTGGCGGCATGTCAAGAAGTTGAAATTGACCACGAACATGAGAGTCGCGTTGCAGAACGACTCATCGGCTCTTGAATTCTCGAAACAACTGTTGGCGCTTGGCAATGGCCAAATTACTGTTGATGTTTCCACTGCATTGATATTGTTCCCGGCAAATTTTTGCGAGTTCACATCGTCGAACGAGGAACTCATCACCAAAGTGTTTCCAAATCTCGATTAGATTAGTGAACGGGCAATATTAGCAGCGAAGAATAAGGACGTCGATAGCATGAATTTTATTATTCAAAGTAAAATCGAACTCGCTTGATGTGCCAGGAGCTCCGCCGCATAATTTACAGCTGAAGGTGGAATCGATCATAATCATGTTGCGGAATCTGAATCATCCGAAATTGTGCATAGTTCGCGGTTGTCCATTATGAAACTGATGGACAATGTGATTCAGGCGACGATCATCAAGGGAAAATTCAAAGGAGAGGAAGTCCTTATCCCACGAATTCCGATTATTCCAACTGATCTTTCATTCCAATTCAAGCGGATTCAGTTCCCTGTACGATTGGCTTTTACGATGACAATCAATAAATCTCAAGACAAATCGTACGAAGTCTGTGGAATTAATCTCGAATTTCCCTGTTTTTCGCACGGTCATCTGTACGTTGCCTGTCTTCTGTCTTCGTTGTTTGTTGTTTATCACATCGCTCTCTACTGATTTCGATTCCTTTTAAACAAATCGCATTAAAATTTTAACTATCTGTGTTTTATTATCACTCTGGAGTTTATCTGAAGGCGTTAAATTGGGGCGAGGCGAAGTTCGCCGGGTCCGCTAGTTAAAGATATTTAAGAGCGACCAATATATGAAGACTATATCAAAACATAGACCAATATTGTAAATTTCGTTGTGCAGAATTTATGAAGATGTGAAGCACAAACTTCAAAAAATATGTCCTGATCATCTACACACAGAAAACAGTTTGGTTGCCTCAACCGAATTATTTGCCAACCGAATTTTGGTAGTTTATCTACTATCGCCCGATTCCATCAGGACAACCAACATTTTGGTTGTGGTATACTTCTGCTTTCATGTTGACAACAATCATATTTGGTCGCGCCAACTACGAAATTGGTAAAATTGTTGATCGTATGTTGCCACAACCAACTGTTTTAAAAAATTGGTTGTTCTGAAAATTGATTCAATTTCTGTTGTCAAGAATAAAACATTCGTTGTCACAACCAAATATCGATCATATGGTAATATAATGAAAATTTAAAAGTAGTTAACACAACTAACAGAGTGTCAATGAAAAAAATAATCTTAAATCGATTGATACAACCATCCATTTAGTTGCAAGGATTTTCATTTGATGGTAACCACATTATTATGGTTGTTTTAACTATTTATATGTAAATACGAGTATAACCGGCACTCGGTGTATGCAATATACTTGTTGTTGCTATTTTTTAATTGTTACCATCGAATTCCAACCAATTATTTTCCTGGGTGTAGAAAATGTGGGCTTTATGAATTAAATAAGCGTATTTGGGAGCGACCGATACTATAACCAAATACAAACCGATTTGTAATTTTTTTTGCTATTCTTGTATAAATAAAATACCAATTGCAAAAATGCAGCTAAATTTGTATTGAAAATTTGGTATTTACGGATTAAATAAGCGTATTTGGGAGCGACCTCTATTGGATAATTTTTACTGTAATGAATTATAGGAAGTAAATAAAATAAAAACTGCCAAAGTTTTAGAAAAATTGCATATAAATTGTGGTATTTAAGTCTTAAAAACGCGTATTTTGGAGCGACCTCTATAGGGGGACTATAACAAAATACAAACCGATTTGCTGTGAACTATACACGAATTCTCGTGTAAATAAAATACTAACTGCAAAGTATTTGCAACAAATTCGGTCAACCTAGCTGTATTATTACGGACTGTACTGATTTCCACAGCCAGACAGACGGACATGGCTAAACCGTCTTAGAATTTCACGACGAAATATATATACTTATACACTGTAAAGGGTCGTTGATCAATATTTCACGGTCTTGCAAACGAAATGACAAAGTTAGTATACCCCCATCCTATGGCGAAGGGTATACAAATAAATTAATAGCATTTGGATGGATATGGGCAATTCTGCGGTGTCGAACGTGATCGTCGTACACATTTTAGATTCATCTTTTACATAATCGTATAGATCGTTAATAGTACTATCACTGGCGTTTTAGTCTTTTCAGGCGAAGTATTGATTAGAAAATAAGACAAAAAAGAGAGCGGTTGAACGCGACAAAAATAGAAGTAGTTTTCGTGAACATCTTTAAAAACATGCAATTCAGCGAAATGACAAAGAATATGTTAAAGCTGAAAATTTTACAATGTTAAAAAATAATAAAGTTGTTGAATCCTCTTTGTTTAATAGAAATATCTTGGGTAGTTTTTTTTAATTATACCCTACACCACACTGTGGTACAGGATATTATAAGTTTGTTTCACGGCAGATGTTTGTAACACCTGAAAATAACACAGCTAGACCCACCTTAAAGTATACCGATCGACTCAGAATCACTAGCAGAGTCGATTTATCACTAGCAGATTGTAAAGTTGTTCGTCGACTACAGGTCGCAATTTCACTCCGATCGTTCTGAAATTTTGCAGTTTAGAGTATTTCGCAGCTGTTAAGATCACTATTGAATTTGGTTGAAATCGGTTCAGATTTAGATATAGCTCCCATATATATCTTTCGTCCGATTTGGCCCTTTAGTCCTATAGAAGCTGTATTTTACATCCAATCGTTTTGAAATTTAGAATGGTAGAGTTTCTTGATCCATGAACCAACATTGCCGAATTTGAAGAAAATCGGTTAAGATTTAGCTATAGCTCCCATATATATGTTTCGTCCGATTTTGCTCTTTAGTCCTGTAGAAGCTGTATTTTACATCCAATCATTTTGAAATTTAGAATGGTAGAGTTTCTTGATCCATGAACCAACACTACCGAATTTGAAGAAAATCGGATAAGATTTAGCTATAGCTCCCATATATATGTTTCGTCCGATTTGGCCATTTAGTCCTGAAGAATCTGTATTTTACATCCAATCATTTTGAAATTTAGAATGGTAGAGTTTCTTGATCCATGAACCAACACTACCGAATTTGAAGAAAATCGGTTAAGATTTAGCTATAGCTCCCATATATATGTTTCGACCGATTTGGCCCTTTAGTTCTATAGAAGCTGTATTTTATATCCAATCATTTTGAAATTTTGAATGGTAGAGTTTCTTGATCCATGAACCAACACTGCCGAATTTGAAGAAAATCGGTTAAGATTTAGCTATAGCTCCCATATATATGTTTCGTCCGAGTTGGCCCTTTAGTTCTATAGAAGCTATATTTTACATCCAATCGTTTTGAAATTTAGAATGGTAGAGTTTCTTGATCCATGAACCAACATTGCCGAATTTGAAGAAAATCGATAAAGATTTAGCTATAGCTCCCATATATATGTTTCATCCGATATATGTTACACCACACTGTGGTACAGGGTATTATTTAAGTATAAAATGTCCCAAAAGTAAATTTATGTAAACAATTTATACATGAATTACAAAATGTATATATCAGAGTTATTCAATATTACGAGAGTGGTGTAGGGTATTATATAGTCGGCACCGCCCGACTTTAGCCTTTCCTTACTGGTTTAATTTTTAATTTGGCTCGACAGGTCGAACGTGAATTTTTTTCCATGACTATTTTTAAATAAAACAAGTAAAGACGGATTAAGTTCGGTAATGCCGAATCTTATATACCCTCCACCATGGATCGCATATGAATGGTTTCGGCTACAAATAAACTCATTATACCAAATTTCAGACAAATTCGTTGAAATTTGAGATTTTTATGACGTTTCAAAGGCAAATCCAGAGGGACCTTTGTATAACGGCTATATTAAAACATGGATCTATGACTATCATTGTTCGTGTGAAGTATTTCGGGTATACATAAACACCAGTTACCAGTTTTCAGCCCGATCAGTTGACATTTGTGGTCGCTATGACGTTAAGAAGTCAAATCGGGGAGATGCTATATATGGGGGCTATATCAAAAAATGGACCGATAGTGTCCATTGTCAATCCCAAGTTACCTGTAGCTATAAGAAGATTCTATACCAAATTCCAGTCATTCAGCTCAATTATTATAGCTTAATACTAGATGAAATAAAATTGTGTGTCGTGAAGTTTATTTTTTTTTTCACTTACGGTGTCGACCGTGACAAACTTCAAACGGATACAAAAAAAATTCTATATAATTTTTTAAACTGATTTTTTTTAATGTTGGTATTTTATACAAATTCCTGTTGTACCAATAGTTTGATACACTTGCTTTGAATATTTCTGGTCTACTGACAACTAATGCTTCTTTTCGGTGTCGAACGTGACAATAGAACTTGTAGTAGAGATAAGTAAAAAATTACCGTTATTCCTCATTCCTTTTGCCTCGACACTTTTATTTGAGATTAATTTTGCATTTAGAAAGATTATTTATAATAAGCCTCTATTTACGAGGTTAATTTTAAAGAGAGGTGCAATAAAAATGCGTAAATGACCAAAACTATCATCTGCCACTACGCAATTGTTATACCCTACACCACACTGTGGTACAGGGTATTATGACTTTGTGCATTTGTTTGTAACACCTAAAAGGAGAAGAGATAGACCCATTGTTTATTATACCGATCGACTCAGAATCACTTTCTGAGTCGATTTAGCCATGTCCGTCTGTCTGTCCGTCTGTCTGTCCGTCTGTCTGTCCGTCTGTCTGTCTGTCCATGTATTCTTGTAATCAAAGTGCAGGTCGTATTTATGGTCCGATTGTGATGAAATTTAGCATAGTGGTATTTTTTGGCCCAAGGACGATCCCTATTGAAATTGGTAAAAATCGGTTCAGATTTAGATATAGCCACCATATATATGTTACCCCCGATTTCACATGTAAGCGCTGTAGAAACTGTATTTTATATTAGATCAGTGCGAAATTTGGCAGAGAGAGTTCTCTTATTACATGAATGAACACTGCTAAATTCGGGGAAAATCGGTTCAGATTTAGATATAGTCCCCATATATATGTTTCACCCGATTTGACATGTAAGCGATGTAGAAACCGCATTTTACATCCGATCTTTATGAAATTCGGCATAGAGAGTTTTCTTATTACGTGAATAAACACTACCAAATTCGGAGAAAATCTGTTCAGATTTAGATATAGCCCCCATATATATGTTTTACCCGATTTGACATGTAAGCGCTGTAGAACCTGTATTTTATATCAGATCAGTACAAAATTTGGCAGAGAGAGTTCTCTTATTACATGAGTGAACACTGCCAAATTCGGGGAAAATCGGTTCAGATTTAGATATAGTCCCCATATATATGTTTCACCCGATTTGACATGTAAGCGCTGTAGAAACCGCATTTTACATCCGATCTTTATGAAATTCGGCAGAGAGAGTTTTCTTATTACGTGAATAAACACTACCAAATTCGGAGAAAATCTGTTCAGATTTAGATATAGCCCCCATATATATGTTTTACCCGATTTGACATGTAAGCGCTGTAGAAATTGTATTTTATATCAGATCAGTACGATATTTGGCAGAGAGAGTTCTCTTATTACATGAATAAAAACTGCCAAATTCGGGGAAAATCGGTTCAGATTTAGATATAGTTCCCATATATATGTTTCACCCGATTTGACATGTAAGCGTTGTAGAAACTGTATTTTATATCAGATCAGTACGATATTTGGCAGAGAGAGTTCTCTTATTACATGAATAAACACTGCCAAATTCGGGGAAAATCTGTTCAGATTTAGATATAGTTCCCATATATATGTTTCACCCGATTTGACGCCATATTTTATATCCGATAAGTACGAAAATCGGCAGAGAGAGTTTTCTTATTACATCTATGAACACTGCCAAATTCTTACCGCAATTCCCATTTTCGCATTGACAGGTAGGTGTAGGGTATTATAAAGTCGGCTCCGCCCGACTTTCTGTCTTTCCTTACTGGTTTTTTTCTTAAAATGTTGTGTAAACACATTCGAAATTTTTTCATTTTATTAAAATTTTAATATTTTTGTATAATAATAAATTACCATAATGAGATTTTAATAGCTTTAATTTTTTTGATCACGGTAGACCTTTTGGTGGAATTACCCATATATGTATAAGTATAATTAATTATATTCTGATTATAAATGTAGCGAAGTCCGCCCGCCTCTTGTAGCGTAATTTTAATCAGAGTGCAGTTCATAAATATGTATTTATTTATTTATTCCTAGCTAATAGCCGCTGTAGAATTTATAGCTTAATATATATAACAAACACTTGAAAGATTGCAAAACAAACAGGAAAAAACATAAACAAAATTTAACAGAAACAGAAATGAAACGGGGACAGGTAGCGTTAGCACCGAAATTAAAGGAAATGGATTGTAGCAGGAATAAAGCACAGCAGGAAGAGAACACAGCAAAACTAGAGTACGTCAGCAGCAGAGCTTATCAGGACCAGGGGATAGCAAGATCTGGGAGTTTCAGGAACAGAACATTACGTGAACGTGGCATAGCAGAAACCGAGCATGACAGGAACATAACGTAGCAGGAGCAGATCGTTGCAGGAACGTATATTGACAAGAAAATATATAGGGACAGAGTGTTTGAGAAACAGAGCATGCAAGGAAAAGAGCACAGCAGGCACCAAGCGTGGTACCGGATCACTGCAGGACCAGAGCACAGCAGGACTAGAGAGTTTCAGGAACAACGCATTGGAGGAATAGATTGTTACACGAACAGAACATTACAGGAACAGATCATGGCTAACAAAGAAAACACAACAAATTTCGGGAAATTTTTCTTTATTTCTCAACATAATCTCCGTTTAGCTCGATACACTTTTCAAAGATTTTCAAAGCTTCGATACCCTTTTAGTAGTAAGAACTGTCTAGCTCCTGAGCAAAGCCATCTACCGCAACTTCCACCTCTTCATTGCTGGCAAATCTTTTTCCGCCGAAGCATTTTTCCGAGTTTGAAACAAAAATAATCCGAGGGAGCTAAATCTGTCTAACGAGGTGCGCGCTGAAGCAATTCAAAATTTAATTCTTTGATTCCGGCCATCGCACAGTGTGGTAGATCGCAAATCTAACTGGACAAAATTAATAAATCGCATTAGGTCACTTCTCACATATTAATTATATAAAAAATGAATACAAATATATAAATTATTATAAAAAATCAACTTTTTTAAAAAAAGATTTTTTTTAATAATATGACACAACAAATAAATAGTTCTCAACGTAAAAAAAAAATTAACAAAAAAAATTTTGTTTACGTAAATTCTCTGAGATTATTTGTAGTTATATATACTATTATTTAGGTCGAATATAACTAAGATTCATGATTAATAAAATTATTAAGTGAGTTTTTACGTAAGGAATCGGAGATAATTTTTAATATTAAAATAATTTTAATATTTATTATAAATATTTGATAATAATTGATTTCTTTACTTGTTGCTTTATAACATTAACTAGCTGGACCCGGTCCACTTCGTTGTATTATTACGGACTGTACTGATTTCCACAGCCAGACAGACAGACATGGCTAAACCGTCTTAGAATTTCACGACGAAATATATATACTTATACACTGTAAAGGGTCGTTGATCAATATTTCACAGTCTTGCAAACGAAATGACAAAGTTAGTATACCCCCATCCTATGGCGAAGGGTATACAAATAAATTAATAGCATTTGGATGGATATGGGCAATTCTGCGGTGTCGAACGTGATCGTCGTACACATTTTAGATTCATCTTTTACATAATCTTATAGATCGTTAATAGTACTATCACTGGCGTTTTAGTCTTTTCAGGCGAAGTATTGATTAGAAAATAAGACAAAAAAGAGAGCGGTTGAACGCGACAAAAAGAGAGGTAGTTTTCGTGAACATCTTTAAAAACATGCAATTCAGCGAAATGACAAAGAATATGTTAAAGCTGAAAATTTTACAATATTAAAAAATAATAAAGTTGTTGAATCCTCTTTGTTTGATAGAAATATCTTGGGTAGTTTTTTTTAATTATACCCTACACCACACTGTGGTACAGGATATTATAAGTTTGTTTCACGGCAGATGTTTGTTACACCTGAAAATAACACAGCTAGACCCACCTTAAAGTATACCGATCGACTCAGAATCACTAGCAGAGTCGATTTAACGATGTCCGTCCGTCCGTCCGTCCGTCTGTCCATGTAAAGTTGTTCGTCGACTACAGGTCGCAATTTCACTCCGATCGCTCTGAAATTTTGCAGTTAAGAGTATTTCGTGGCTGTTAAGATAGCCATTGAATTCGGTTGAAATCGGTTCAGATTTAGATATAGCTCCCATATATATCTTTCGTCCGATTTGGCTCTTTAGTCCTATAGAAGCTGTATTTTACATCCAATCGTTTTGAAATTTAGAATGGTAGAGTTTCTTGATCCATGAACCAACATTGCCGAATTTGAAGAAAATCGGTTAAGATTTAGCTATAGCTCCCATATATATGTTTCGTCCGATTTTGCTCTTTAGTCCTGTAGAAGCTGTATTTTACATCCAATAATTTTGAAATTTAGAATGGTAGAGTTTCTTGATCCATGAACCAACACTACCGAATTTGAAGAAAATCGGATAAGATTTAGCTATAGCTCCCATATATATGTTTCGTCCGATTTGGCTCTTTAGTCCTATAGAAGCTGTATTTTACATCCAATCGTTTTGAAATTTAGAATGGTAGAGTTTCTTGATCCATGAACCAACATTGCCGAATTTGAAGAAAATCGGTTAAGATTTAGCTATAGCTCCCATATATATGTTTCGTCCGATTTGGCCCTTAATCCTGTAGAAGCTGTATTTTACATCCAATCATTTTGAAATTTTGAATGGTAGAGTTTCTTGATCCATGAACCAACACTACCGAATTTGAAGAAAATCGGATATGATTTAGCTATAGCTCCCATATATATGTTTCGTCCGATTTTGCTCTTTAGTCCTGTAGAAGCTGTATTTTACATCCAATCATTTTGAAATTTAGAATGGTAGAGTTTCTTGATCCATGAACCAACACTACCGAATTTGAAGAAAATCGGTTAAGATTTAGCTATAGCTCCCATATACATGTTTCGTCCGATTTGGCCCTTAATCCTGTAGAAGCTGTATTTTACATCCAATCATTTTGAAATTTTGAATGGTAGAGTTTCTTGATCCATGAACCAACACTACCGAATTTGAAAAAAATCGGATAAGATTTAGCTATAGCTCCCATATATATGTTTCGTCCGATTTGGCCATTTAGTCCTGAAGAATCTGTATTTTACATCCAATCATTTTGAAATTTAGAATGGTAGAGTTTCTTGATCCATGAACCAACACTACCGAATTTGAAGAAAATCGGTTAAGATTTAGCTATAGCTCCCATATATATGTTTCGACCGATTTGGCCCTTTAGTTCTATAGAAGCTGTATTTTACATCCAATCATTTTGAAATTTTGAATGGTAGAGTTTCTTGATCCATGAACCAACACTGCCGAATTTGAAGAAAATCGGTTAAGATTTAGCTATAGCTCCCATATATATGTTTCGTCCGAGTTGGCCCTTTAGTTCTATAGAAGCTATATTTTACATCCAATCGTTTTGAAATTTAGAATGGTAGAGTTTCTTGATCCATGAACCAACATTGCCGAATTTGAAGAAAATCGGTAAAGAGTTAGCTATAGCTCCCATATATATGTTTCATTCGATTTGGCTCTTTAGATCCAATCGTTTTTATACCCTACACCACACTGTGGTACAGGGTATTATTTAAGTATAAAATGTCCCAAAAGTAAATTTATGTAAACAATTTATACATGAATTACAAAATGTATATATCAGAGTTATTCAATATTACGAGAGTGGTGTAGGGTATTATATAGTCGGCACCGCCCGAATTTAGCCTTTCCTTACTGGTTTAATTTTTAATTTGGCTCGACAGGTCGAACGTGACATTTTTTCCATGACTATTTTTAAATAAAACAAGTAAAGACGGATTAATTTCGGTAATGCCGAATCTTATATACCCTCCACCATGGATCGCATATGAATGATTTCGGCTACAAATAAACTCATTATACCAAATTTCAGACCAATTCGTTGAAATTTGAGATTTTTATGGCGTTTCGAAGGCAAATCCAGAGGGACCTTTATATAAGGGCTATATAAAAACATGGATCTATGACTATCATTGTTCGTGTGAAGTATTTCGGGTATACATAAACACCAGTTACAAGTTTTCAGCACGATCAGTTGACATTTGTGGTCTCTATGACGTTAAGAAGTCAAATCGGGGAGATGCTATGTATGGGGGCTATATCAAAAAATGGACCGATAGTGTCCATTGTCAATCCCAAGTTACCTGTAGCTATAAGAAGATTCTATACCAAATTCCAGTCATTCAGCTCAATTATTATAGCTTAATACTAGATGAAATAAAATTGTGTGTCGTGAAGTTTATTTTTTTTTCACTTACGGTGTCGACCGTGACAAACTTCAAACGGATACAAAAAAAATTCTAAATAATTTTTTAAACTGATTTTTTTTAATGTTGGTATTTTATACAAATTCCTGTTGTACCAATAGTTTGATACACTTGCTTTGAATATTTCTGGTCTACTGACAACTAATGCTTCTTTTCGGTGTCGAACGTGACAATAGAACTTGTAGTAGAGATAAGTAAAAAATTACCGTTATTCCTCATTCCTTTTGCCTCGACACTTTTATTTGAGATTAATTTTGCACTTAGAAAGATTATTTATAATAAGCCTCTATTTACGAGGTTAATTTTAAAGAGAGGTGCAATAAAAATGCGTAAATGACCAAAACTATCATCTGCCACTACGCAATTGTTTTTTTCTTAAAATGTTGTGTAAACACATTCGAAATTTTTTCATTTTATTAAAATTTTAATATTTTTGTATAATAATAAATTACCATAATGAGATTTTAATAGCTTTAATTTTTTTGATCACGGTAGACCTTTTGGTGGAATTACCCATATATGTATAAGTATAATTAATTATATTCTGATTATAAATGTAGCGAAGTCCGCCCGCCTCTTGTAGCGTAATTTTAATCAGAGTGCAGTTCATAAATATGTATTTATTTATTTATTCCTACCCAGCAAAAAATAAAAGAAGTACTTCCAAAAGAATAACATTATAAGTACTTCCAATTCATAAGTATGAACATTTTTTCGGCATTTAATGAGGTTCTTCTAAATAACTAACCAAAATGTAATTTCGGAATATAAATTATTAACCCAAGAATGCATAATTTTAAAACGATTGGATGTAAAATGAATCTTGTGAAGTGATAAAAGTCCAGATCGGAAGGAACATATGTATGAGGGCTATGATATATATGTAAAATACTGCGTCTATAGTGCTAAAGGGAAGAAATATATATTTATATGGCGGCTATATCAGAATTAGTGAATGGTTCTGGAAGCTAGTCGACTTTTTCATCAATTAAATTTCGTTTCAGTCGACTAGGTCGATAAATCGGACCTACAAGTCAATTTTTTCATAGCCGATTAAAATAACATAAAGTCATTTCAAAGTATGCTGATTTTCTTCGAAATATGTTAAATTTTGGAATTGTAGTACATTGGATTGCAATAAAAACTGAATTTATTAACAACACTTTATACTTTCCAAAAATGTTAATATAGCGTCACCATAAATGCCCAAGTGCGCAACCCTCAAAAAATGAAAATTCGTTTTTCGTCAAAAAATCACGATTTTATTCAAGAAAAAAAGACGTAACATCAAGTGCTCGTTTTTGATAAAGAACAAAAGGCGTAACTCACATTGTATTAGACAGAACGTACTGTATTCATCTATTTAACCTTTGTAGTTGTTCTCTTGTTGCTGTTTTGATTTTTGTAAATCGTGTTTGACACCTATTTTAGATGCAAAATTCTATATGGGTCTGTATTTAAATTTGGCCTTTATCTGAAGGGTATCCATTTTGTATCAAATTTCGCAGTGTTCGTGATTCTATAAACTAATCTCTGGCAAATTTAATAATGCTCTGGTGTAAAACATGAAAACACATTTTTCCAACCTTGCTAGTGACCGTTTATTCTCGGATTAAAAAATCCTTTCTGCAAAATATAGTACATTTGACTAAAATATGACTTCTATGGAGCTTAGATGCTAAATCGGAAGGTACACATCCATGCGAGTATGTGGGGCTATATGTAAATTTGAACCGATATTATTCACACATGTATTAACTGTTAAAATAAGACACTCTTTACCAAATTTCATGAACATCGAAAGGAAATTATATCTTCTATAGAGGGTATAAGCTAAATCGAAGGTACATTCATATATATTACGATATCTGGTACTAAACTGATATTCAAATAGTTGAGAGATTTTTGATCGTTCGCCGTAGACGAAAGAAATACGGATTGTCTTTCAATTTCAATACGAATTGTCTTGTCCCAAAATAAAGATATGTACAAAATTTCTTTGGGATCGGACCATATTTGTGACCTGCACATAGATTACAAGAATGCATGCACAAACTGACATAGCTAAATCGGTTCAGAAAGTGATTCTAAGTCGATCGGTATAATAAAGGATGGTTCTATATATCTCTTCTCATTTTTGGTGTTAGAAACAAATGCATAAAATCATAATAAATTGTACCACAGTGTGGTGTAGGTTATAATTAAATAGTTTTAAATGAAATTATGGTAATTAAATATGTATACCATACAATACATATTGTACCACACTGTGGTACTTTACTACTCTCTGAACCGGGCTACGGAAAAGTTTTTTTTTTTGTGAGAATGTTAATTACCCTATGGGGTCACACTTTTCAAGAGCCATCTACACCATACTGATTACAGACATCTTCAAATGTCCTAAACATACATACATATATATGATCGTTGATCTCTTTGGCCAATAGTATATTATTTATACGTTCCCCTCCCTATGTCAACATTTGTATTCCTTTAAAATATGAAATCTCTGGACCCAAAGATGTTAATAAGAACAACATACATTCATCAAATAAATACAACACCAAAAAAGCAAATCTTACAGTGCTTTAAAAGAGTTGTGCAAAAGAGGTGACAAAGAAGTACTTCCCCGGCGCGACAACCCCTTGTTAAATTCATTGGTGAAAATCCAAATTAGAACAACTTCCGGATCATAAGTTGGGGATTTTTATTGCTTCTTTGGATGCTCTTTTTTTGCTGGGTAGCTAAGAGCCGCTGTAGAATTTATAGCTTAATATATATAACAAACACTTGAAAGATTGCAAAACAAACAGGAAAAAACATAAACAAAATTTAACAGAAACAGAAATGAAACGGGGACAGGTAGCGTTAGCACCGAAATTAAAGGAAATGGATTGTAGCAGGAATAAAGCACAGCAGGAAGAGAACACAGCAAAACTAGAGTACGTCAGCAGCAGAGCTTATCAGGACCAGGGGATAGCAAGATATGGGAGTTTCAGGAACAGAACATTACGTGAACGTGGCATAGCAGAAACCGAGCATGACAGGAACATAACGTAGCAGGAGCAGATCGTTGCAGGAACGTATATTGACAAGAAAATATATAGGGACAGAGTGTTTGAGAAACAGAGCATGCAAGGAAAAGAGCACAGCAGGCACCAAGCGTGGTACCGGATCACTGCAGGACCAGAGCACAGCAGGACTAGAGAGTTTCAGGAACAACGCATTGGAGGAATAGATTGTTACACGAACAGAACATTACAGGAACAGATCATGGCTAACAAAGAAAACACAACAAATTTCGGGAAATTTTTCTTTATTTCTCAACATAATCTCCGTTTAGCTCGATACACTTTTCAAAGATTTTCAAAGCTTCGATACCCTTTTAGTAGTAAGAACTGTCTAGCTCCTGAGCAAAGCCATCTACCGCAACTTCCACCTCTTCATTGCTGGCAAATCTTTTTCCGCCGAAGCATTTTTCCGAGTTTGAAACAAAAATAATCCGAGGGAGCTAAATCTGACTAACGAGGTGCGCGCTGAAGCAATTCAAAATTTAATTCTTTGATTCCGGCCATCGCACAGTGTGGTAGATCGCAAATCTAACTGGACAAAATTAATAAATCGCATTAGGTCACTTCTCACATATTAATTATATAAAAAATGAATACAAATATATAAATTATTATAAAAAATCAACTTTTTTAAAAAAAGATTTTTTTTAATAATATGACACAACAAATAAATAGTTCTCAACGTAAAAAAAAATTAACAAAAAAAATTTTGTTTACGTAAATTCTCTGAGATTATTTGTAGTTATATATACTATTATTTAGGTCGAATATAACTAAGATTCATGATTAATAAAATTATTAAGTGAGTTTTTACGTAAGGAATCGGAGATAATTTTTAATATTAAAATAATTTTAATATTTATTATAAATATTTGATAATAATTGATTTCTTTACTTGTTGCTTTATAACATTAACTAGCTGGACCCGGTCCACTTCGTTGCCCCGGCTTTTAGATTTCCGATCACGTCCATTTTTGGAAAAATCACGTGGACTGCCACCGAATACAGATACACAAAATTACAGCACTCTCGCTAGCAAATTGTTCAAGATATCTCAATTTAAAAACTTGGCTCACGTGGGTTAGGCCACACACAGCGGCTTGATCCCGCCCACTTTTGAACCAATCACGTAGACTGCCACCAGATACATAAACACAAATTTATAGCACTCTCGTAAAACATCGCGCAAGATATCCCAATTAAAAAATTTGGCTTATATGGGCGGAGCAACGCCCATTCGTCAGATTCCGCCCATTTTTGAAATAATCACGTGGACCACCAACAGATACATATTTACAAAATTTCATCACTCTCGCTAATATATTGTGCAAGATATCTCAATTTTAAAATTTGGCCTATATGGGCGGGGCCACGCCCATTGGTCCGATCCCGCCCATTTTTTGACCAATTACGTAGAATGCCACCAGATGTATATACACAACATTGCAGCACGCTCGCTAGCAAATTGTGCAAGATATCTGAATTTCAAAATGTGGTCTATGTGGGCGGGGCCACCCCCTTTGGTTCGATCCCTGCCATTTTTGGAGCAATCACGTGGACCACCACAGATACATATGTACGAAATGACAGAACTCTCGCTAATAAACTGTGCAAGTTATCAAAATTTGGCTTATATGGGCGGGGCCACGCCCATTGTCCGATCCCGCCCATTGTTGGGCCAATTACGTAGAATGCCACCTGATATATATACACAACATTGCAGCACTCTCGCTAGCAAATTGTGCCAGATACCTAAATTTCAAAATTTGGTCTAAGTGGGCCCATTTTTGGACCAATCACGTAGACTGTCACCAGATACATATACACTAAACTACAGAACTCTCGCTAATAAATTGTGGAAAATATTTCAATTTCAAAATTTGGCTTATATGGGCGGGACCACGACCATTGGTCCGATTCCGCCCATTTTTTGAAAATTCACATAATCTGCCACTAAATGCATACACACGAAATTTCAGCACTCTAGCAAAAAAAAATTTCAATATCAAAATTTGACCCACATGGGCGGGTCCACGCCTACTTGATATATCGAAAATTCAAGTACCCTATTTTCACCACCCCCCACACATGTACATTCTGTGAAAATTCCAAGAAGATCGGTGCAGCCGTTTAGACTCCTATACGGTACAAACAAACAAACCAACAAACACACATTCTTCTTTATATACATGGTTTTCCAAACAGGAGGTGTTATTTTGAATCACCCGGTATTTCGGTAGCTGTTACTTTTGAAGCTTTTATTCTTTGACATTTGACAAGTAGAAACTACGCCATTACTAAAAATGGAACGATACACGATTCAACAACGCATTGAAATTATTAAAATTCGAAAAATCATCTTGACTGTTGAAGCCCATTTCCACCTCGGTGGCTACGTCAACAAGCAAAATTGTCGCATCTGGGCTTCGGAAAACCCAAGAGTTATTGTTGAGAAGCCTCTCCATCCTCAACGTGTGACTGTTTGGTGCGGTTTATGGTCCGGCAGGGTCATTGGATCTTACTTTTTCGAAAATGTGGTTGGATCAACAGTTCCGGTGTATTGCGCTATCGAGAGATGCTTATTGATTTGTTATGGTGGGAGTTGGTTGGTATTGATCTGGACAACGTTTACGTTCAACAAGACGGCGCTACGTGCCACACAAGCAACGAAACCATTGCTCTGTTACGGGAATAGTTTCCGGACCGTGTTTTCTCTCAAACTGTAAGCATTCCATGACCGTAGGCCGTGATTATGATGTCGTGTCACATAAATAAATACAAAGACCACTTTTGCAAATCAAAGAGACACCAAATTCAAATTTCCTGCTTGACAAAGCCAAAAAGCTACCGAAAGGCTCAACCTCCAGAAACAACAGCTAAATCCACAAAATCTCCTTTGCAGAGGAGTGAATTGTTGAATTGGTGGAGTAGCTCTGTAGTTCCCCCGGCTCCCACACACATGAATGCAAATGCATAACAAAAAGACAAGCAAATCATAAAAAAACACTACGTACATTTCATTTCGTTTTGTAATGGAAAATTCTAAATTTATGACCTCATACAACGAGCATACTTCTTGTACGACTCTATCAGAACCGAAAACATACAAGGCCCGGGGTCCACAACCCACATGCTGAACAGAACACTTTAGAGAAGGGAGAGCGTTTGGCGTAGTGAGGTCAAAAGGAAGCTGACCATTTTGAAGTTGAACTGAGAGTATCGAACATTTCATGCATTTCATTTGAAATATGACCAAAAGGACTAAAGTCTGTAGTATGAACTATCAAATTTGTACCGTTGATTTGAAAGATTTTCAGATTTTTCAATTTTTAATTTGAATTCGAAAGAAAGGCCATGAAATGAAGATAATTTATGAACTTTGTGAGTGCGTTTGAAAGATAGATTTTAATTGAACATTGGCTTAATTTAACATATCGGCAAATATTTAAGTTTCTACTCAAAGAAAATAACTTAAATTTCGAGAAACACATCAGAATTATATCAAACTTCATTTTCGGAGAAATACAATATGACTTTTGGTATTTTGTGTGGGAGGAAAATGGTGGTCAGACTATAGTCATTGCAAAAATAATCTAAAGTAAATAACTTTGAAGACGTGGCTGCCAGGGTTACCCCATAAAAATAGTCAAATTAATATAAAAAAACGTCAAGTTTTTTAAAATAAAGCGTCATTAAATCGTCATATTCTAAAATACGGGGTCTTCTCAGAAAAATTCATGTCGTATTTTAATTGTGGAGCCCAAATATAGAAGACCGTCTAGAGACGGTCTTGCCCGTTAGAGGCTTAATTTTTCCAAATCGGCGTGAACTCAACTTCCTCACACGTGAACTCACATTTCAGTGTGTTGACTGAAATGGTGGGCTCTTCTTCTGTAATCTCTTTACTCACAGCTGAATGACACATCTAAATTGGTATTATCGACATAAACCATAATATTTATAATTTTTTGTCACTAGGATATTCTCCTGGCTCCAGACCATCTTTGCCTCTAATATGTATTATAGCTGTGATTAGTCGGTGAAAAATACAGCTTTAAGAGGCATAGCATCTTCCAAACGAATAAGAATTATTACCTCACTTCTGTTATTTCTACACGAAAAAAACTGATGTTAGTTCAACTAACATCAAACACACACATACTTTCGGCTCGATGAGCTGCATACTCGTATGTGTAAATATTGTACATAACGAAACACAATTTCTTGTACAGGCGGTCGGCAAATACGATTACTTGACGTGATTTTTTTGTTGAAATAACAGAAGTGAGGTAATAATTCTTATTCGTTTGGAAGAAGCTATGCCTCTTAGAGCTAGATTTTTGACCAAATAATCACAGCTAAACCTCGCTGAATTATCGGAGTAGCATACGTGAAATAGATATACGAGGAGCTGAGCTGTCAAGTAATTGTATTTGCCTCACCGTTTTTAAAAAACTTTGCATCCTATAATACATAATAGAGGCAACGATGGTATGGAGCCAGGAGAATATCCTAGTAACAAATCAATAAAGATTTAAAGACCGAAAAAAACAAACGAAAATACAATTTATTATTTTCTGTAGGCTAAAATGCGCACACACTGTGGTGGTGAACGACACATCCAAATTGGTATCCATGACACTCACCTGAACTTTCCTGATTATCTAAATTGTAAATGAATCATTCATTTATCTGTTGCTTTGTTGTTGCTGCTGAAATTATCAATAAGGCACTCTCGTTGCAAACTAATCCGAGCGTAACAAGAAAACGCAAAAAACAACACACATACAGCCATATATGTACAATAGAGAAAAAAAAACACGTTGTTCGGGAATAAATACTGTAATTTTTTGGCAACACTGTTTTTGGCAGCTCAGCTGTTTCCGTGTTTTCATCTCTAAAAATTGAATTATAAAGACCGTTCTATCGACTCAAATAAAGATTTCATACATTTCCGAAAGCTCTTAAAAAATCACTTTATGCATTGCATCGGACAAATAATATTGTTATCAAATTGCAGAGAAATAACTCAGTTTTATGTGTTTAAATTAACACCCCTCGAAATCGACTCCAGAAAAAAACAAATTAAGTCGAAGTTTGGGGCTCCGACCTATGTGACCCTATGGACCTAAAAAATTAAAGGACATTTTTTTATAGATTTCAAAACCCCTCCCGAGAGCCCAGTAGAGGTTTTAGAAAAATGTTTTGCGGTTACAAATATAGCGCGACCCATTATTTCTTTGAAATAAAAACACAGTTATTGTTAAGGACATTCAAAAGTTTTTTATGTAATGTGAAGTACAATCGATACAATTAAAGGCCTGTTTCTGTATTTCTAACGAAAGTCTTTGCGAACGAAAACCAGTCACTCACTTTCGTCAGGAATTTGGTTTCTCTAACGTTCGTTCGCCTGGCCTTACGTCAATGACGTTAGCAATTTACCAATTGGAAAATAATGTAATTGCCAGATCAATAATTTTACAACTTCCGGTCTAAAAAAGCACACATTTTTGTATGGTCGGCCTTAGCAAATACATCTCTGCACTATTTACACTAGCGGTGGCAAAAAAAGCAACCCTGGGTGGTCAGCTGAGCTGCACCAAGACTCTCATTTCTTTCTCTCTCTCACGTCTCTCTCATTGTGCACTAATAATTTTTTTCCATCTTAGCGAGCAACTTCTTGACTTCTTTATGCTAAAATATTTACACATATGTACACAATTTTATTATTATTTAATCGTTTTTATCATAATTATATTAATATCAACTTATTTTTTGCTTTTAATAATGTTTATTTTGTCATTGTTCCTATCAGTCGACAAATACAATAATGTGACTCGATCTGACATTTGTGTTCGCCGAGATGACAGTAAAGAAACCAAAATTTGCACTGAAATGATTACGTTATCGTACGAGTTCATTATCGTACGACTTCTCGTTGTGATGGTAGTTAGTGAAACCCAACTCAGATGTTTGTGGTCTGGCAGGCGAACGAAAGCTAATTTTTAAGGGCCTGTTTCTGTAACTTATTTTCGTTCGTCTACGGCGAACGATCAAAAATCACTGAATTATTCCGAGAAATCTATAAGTCACAGGAGTTTATAATTTGTTGTGTCTCTAGAAAAGCACGTAAAAAGTTCGTACCTAAAATATTTCTAACCTGAGTTGTATAGAATTCAAGTAATAGTTGAGAGATTTTTGATCGTTCGCCGTAGACGAAAGAAACTAAGTTACAGAAACAGGCCCTAAGTAACAGAAACAGGCTGTAAGTTCTAAATAAAGCGTCATACAAATGGGCTTCCACGAATTCTTCTGCAGGAACGAATTCGATGAACCCAATTTTCGAGCACTTTTTCCACTAAATCAAGTGGTATGTCACGAATGGCAAGTTTAATATTGACTTGTAAAGCTTGAAGAGAGTCTGTTTTATTTCGGAAGACCAATGACTTCAAATAACCCCACAAGAAATAGTCTAATGGTGTTAAATCACAACTTCTTGGAGGCCATTCAATATCACAATTTCTTGAAATAATCGAATCTCCAAACTTTTCTCGCAACAATTCAATTGTTTCATTTGCTGTGTGCCACGTAGTCACAATCGGTCAATGGCTAAAAGATAGCTCTTAACGAGAGCTAAAATATTGCTCATGGATGTCAAGGTCGTAGGTCTACTGGAAAGTGTTTTTTTGATTTTAAAAAAATTGACTTAGCGCACGAAAATTTGCAATTGGAGAACAATTATTTTGATAATAAAACTGAATAATTTGTAAACGTTGTTCTGGCGTATATCTCTCCAAGATGAAATTGTAAACACTACTGAAAACAATGAAAAACAAATGACAGATCATGACATACTACAAATGGCCGAAACGTCACTTCAAAATCATATCATCCCTATCAGGAAAACGCACCAAGTATCCCATTAGCCTTACGTGTAACAAATTTGGCATGCTTATTAACCTTAATGAACTTATCGAATTGAATACCTTGTTATTTAATGTTGCCCCTAAAAGGAATCTCCTCATTGACGATGAGCAACCGCAATCGCTTACTTTCTGCGACCACGAATCTTTTACATTTCCCTGATGCATTACGCAGACAAATCGCCTCACTTTTCCTGAAATTTATTTTAATTCCCCAACTATCATAAAAATCATTAACAGTGTTGTGCCATACCGCGTAATGCCCCTATCGGGGATTCATTATGTGAGTAAAGAAGGCTACCTTCAGCATACTGTAACCCCATACAATTAGATCCAAAATGAGGAAAATCATACATAAAACCAGTAAGGAAAGGCAGAAAGTCGGGCGGGGCCGACTATATAATACCCTTCACCTCCCTAACAATGCGATAAAGGTCATTGCGATAATAATTTGGAATAATTGGTAAGTAGACAGAACATATTATCTAATTCTGAGCCGATAATCGCTAAATTAAGCAATATTTGTTCCTCAATTGAGAAACATCATTCCGGAAAATATTAATGATCGGAAGTAAAGTATATAGCGCTTTGATACCAAATCAGGATGAACATATATGTATATGGAGGTTATATATAAATCTGAACCGAGTTTCCCTGAATACTCATTCATGTAAAAAGACCTCTTTCTGTAGAATTTCGTACTGATCGGATATAAAATACAATCTCTACAGCGCTTACATGTCAAATCGGTGGTAACATATATATGGGGGCTATATCTAAATCTGAACAGATTTTCTCCGAATTTGGCAGTATTCCTTCGAGTAATAAGAAACCTCTTTCTGCCGAATTTCGCACTGATCGGATTTAAAATACAGTTCTACAGCGCTTACATGTCAAATCGGGGGTAACATATACAAATATGGGGGATATATCTAAATCTCAACCGATTTCCCTCAAATTTGGCAGTGTTAATTCACGTAATGAGAAACCTCTTTCTGCCACTTTTTTTACTGATCGGATATAAAATACAGTTTCTACAGCGCTTACATGTCAAATCGGGGGTAACAGATATATGTGGGCTATATCTAAATCTCAACCAATTTCCCTCAAATTTGGCAGTATTAATTCATGTAATAAGAAACCTCTTTCTGCCGAATTTCGTACTGATCGGATTAAAAATACACTTTTTACACCGCTTACATGTAAAATCGGGGGTAACATATATATGGGGGCTATATCTAAATCTGAACCGATTTTCTCCGAATTTAGCAGTGTTCCTTCATGTAATAAGAAACCTCTTTCTGCCGAATTTCACACTGATCGGTTATAAAATAATTTTTTTACGGCGCTTACATGTCAAATCTGGGGTAACGTATATATGGGGGCTATATCTAAATCTGAACCGATTTCTTCCAAATTTAACAGTGTTCATTCATATAATAAGAAACCTCTTTCTGCCGAATTTCATAGTGATCGGATATAAAATAAAGTTTTTACAGCGCTTACATGTCAAAGCGGGGCTAACATATATATGGGGGCTATATCTAAATCTGAACCGATTTTAACCAAATTCAATAGGGATCGGACTTGGGCCAAAAAAAAGATATGTGTAAAGTTTCGTCGAGATCGGACCATAATTGCGACCTGTACTTTGATTACAAGAATACATGCACAGACGGACAGACAGACGGACAGACAGACAGACAGACGGACAGACGGACAGACAGACGGACAGACGGACAGACAGACGGACATAGCTAAATCAACTCAGAAAGTGATTCTAAGTCGATCGGTATAATAAACGATGGGTCTATTTCTTCTCCTTTTGGGTGTTACAAACAAATGCACAAAGTTATAACACCCTGTACCACAGTGTGGTGTAGGGTATAAAATATGAAAGAAGATTTTTTTGAATTTCCCTAACATTTACAAAATGGCTCATAACTTTTACATCTATACATAGACAGTGTTTTCTTCGTTAGCATGCTGGCTTTTTAAAAATGTGATAAAATATTTTTTCGATTTTTTTTTCTATTTATACCCTACACCACACTGTGGTACAGGGTATTATAAGTTTCTTTCACGGCAGATGTTTGTAACACCTGAAAATAACACAGCTAGACCCACCTTAAAGTATACCGATCGACTCAGAATCACTAGCTGAGTTGATTTAACGATGTCCGTCCGTCCGTCCGTCTGTCCATGTAAAGTTGTTCGTCGACTACAGGTCGCAATTTCACTCCGATCGTTCTAAAATTTTGCAGTTTAGAGTATTTCGCGGCTGTTAAGATTGCTATTGAATTTTGTTGAAATCGGTTCAGATTTAGATATAGCTCCCATATATATCTTTCGTCCGATTTGGCCCTTTAGTCCTATAGAAGCTGTATTTTACATCCGATCGTTTTGAAATTTAGAATGGTAGAGTTTCTTGATCCATGAACCAACATTGCCGAATTTGAAGAAAATCGGTTAAGATTTAGCTATAGCTCCCATATATATGTTTCGTCCGATTTTGCTCTTTAGTCCTGTAGAAGCTGTATTTTACATCCAATCATTTTGAAATTTAGAATGGTAGAGTTTCTTCATCCATGAACCAACACTACCGAATTTGAAGAAAATCGGTTAAGATTTAGCTATAGCTCCCATATATATGTTTCGTCCGATTTGGCCCTTTAGTCCTGTAGAAGCTGTATTTTACATCCAATCATTTTGAAATTTAGAATGGTAGAGTTTCTTGATCCATGAACCAACATTGCCGAATTTATGTTTCCAATATATATGTTTCGTCCGATTTTGCTCTTTAGTCCTGTAGAAGCTGTATTTTACATCCAATCATTTTGAAATTTAGAATGGTAGAGTTTCTTGATCCATGAACCATCACTACCGAATTTGAAGAAAATCGGTTAAGATTTAGCTATAGCTCCCATATATATGTTTCGTCCGATTTGGCCCTTTAGTCCTATAAAAGCTGTATTTTACATCCAATCCTTTTGAAATTTAGAATGGTAGAGTTTCTTGATCCATGAACCAACACTACCGAATTTGAAGAAAATCGGTTAAGATTTAGCTTAGCTCCCATATATATGTTTCGTCCGATTTGGCCCTTTAGTTCTATAGAAGCTGTACAGGGTATTATTTAAGTATAAAATGTCCCAAAAGTAAATTTATGTAAACAATTTATACATGAATTACAAAATGTATATATCAGAGTTATTCAATATTACGAGAGTGGTGTAGGGTATTATATAGTCGGCACCGCCCGACTTTAGCCTTTCCTTGCTGGTTTTTATGGTATTTTTTGTACCAGGAAGTGTATCTTCGACGATAATAGCAGTTTTAAAAGAAAAATTTTTAAAATAAAATTTATCCTTATAAAACTTTTGTTTTTGATTTTATATAACAGTATGCTACAATCTATAAAAAATTATTTTTAGGTCTGAGAAACAAAAAAAAATTTTTTTTGCATAGTGTCAGTTCACCAGATATTTATTAAAATGACAAGAAATTGAAAACGTCGATTTTCTTCTAAAATATACATATTTATCTTCCAAGAAGTCTATTTTCACAAAATCTTCAAATGTGATTTTCTCGAAACTACAAAAATTACACACTATACTTTAATTGAGGGGACGATATGTAGTGCGATATTCTTAAACTTTAGTAGTGTTTTTTTTCTTGTATCAAAAAAATTCTCTCTGCTAAATTTTATAATAATTATATTGTATAATAGTTATCGGATTATAATCCAATGTAGATACAACTTCCAAATCGTTTAGATACCAATTCGATTAAATCAACTCAATTTTATTCAAATTTGACAGAGTTTATTCCTTCATTAATAAAGTCATCTCTGCTTATGGAGGCTTGTACCAAATTCCACTGTGTGACGTATGTATAAACTCAAGTTTCACTTGAGTTTAATATTCTATAAATTCAATGATGTAATAAGGATTTTATTTCAAATTAACTTAAATAGTGAGATATATTAAATTAAATATATATTGCCTTTGTGATTTAAGACAAGGTCAGTTTGCCAGTAATTCATTGCAACATTTTTCCCAGGTGCCTTTAACTGATACAATTAACATAAATTTATGGCTTATTTATTTTGATTAGGTTCATTACTCGCTATTGCGCCAAATTAATGCGAACAAGAAACGTAGTGTGTAAGGGAAAAACAAAAAAACTATCAAATCTACATAAATGCTCAAATTCTACCAAGAAAACACCAAAAAAGAGACAGACGGTCAGATGAACAGACAGACAAAGACAAACACTTACGCGAGCAGATAAAGGCAGCCGCGCCGCCACTAAATGATTTCAATTTGCAAAACTCTTTTCGAAAGGGAAATTCAATAAAACTTTGCCAGACACCACCGATACGAGTACAACAGCCATATGATGATGATGGCCCCTTGAGCAGAGCACCAGGAAAATATTTTTGGAAAGAACCTCACTCTCCACAAGCAAAAAATAACAAAATATGGAACATTTACAAATGTACACAAGGGTATACTTGGAACGGAATCAGAGGCGGCATCAGGCAGCAACAGTGGCATGGCATTCGTACTTGAACTCAAAAAAGAAAAAAAAAACAGAGGAAAACAGCTTCAAATACCAAAATGCCAAAAATAAACAAAACTTAACGAACACAAATATGCTCTACCACACACACATACAAACACACACACGGAATTTCTACGTGGATAGACATCCTTCAGATGCTCAAATATACTGACTTACGCTGAAAAAAAATTTACCAAAATGTGACAGTTTAGTTTTAATTTCATTTCAATGGGTCTTTGAATTGTAGAACTTAATACCATTAACTAACTAAACAAATAGTATTATATTGTCTCGAATTCATTCATTGGTAAAAGTTTTCCTGTTGGTGCACTTTTTGATATAGATCTTTTTCAACGATTTAGCTTTCTGGAATATTTTATTTTATATTTTCGTTATTACATTGTGGAATGCCACATATAGTGGAAGGTATGTGAGAATCTGGCTGGTCGATTTTTTACTTTTTGCTTATTAAGAAATTTATTTAAGAAACCATTAAGGAAAGGCAAAAATTCGGGCGAGGTAACTTTATAACACCCTACACAACAATGCGAAAAGAGGCATTGCTATAACAGTTTCGAATAATTGGTTTCGTTTGAGTTAAGAAAGTACTTAGCTCCATCAACTCTCATCAAGGCTTATTTCAAGGAGGAGTTGATGATGTTATTCAGAATAAACTAGATCTGAAACGATAAACTTAAAATGCGTAGTATTCTTTCATAGATCAAGAATCGGAAGTAACAAATAGATGGGACAGGATACACAATCTAAACTGATTGCCATCAATATGGTTCAAAATCCTCATTTCTGCCAAATTATATAAAGATCGGACGTAAAATACAGTTTCAATAACGCTTAAATGCTAAATAGGCGGGAACATATATATTGGTATATACAGGGTGTTTTTTAGACGTGTGGTTTTCAATTTGCAAAACTCTTTTCGAAAGGGAAATTCAATAAAACTTTGCCAGACACCACCGATACGAGTACAACAGCCATATGATGATGATGGCCCCTTGAGCAGAGCACCAGGAAAATATTTTTGGAAAGAACCTCACCCTCCACAAGCACAAAATAACAAAATATGGAACATTTACAAATGTACACAAGGGTATACTTGGAACGGAATCAGAGGCGGCATCAGGCAGCAACAGTGGCATGGCATTCGTACTTGAACTCAAAAAAAAAAAAAAAAAAAACAGAGGAAAACAGCTTCAAATACCAAAATGCCAAAAATAAACAAAACTTAACGAACACAAATATGCTCTACCACACACACATACAAACACACACACGGAATTTCTACGTGGATAGACATCCTTCAGATGCTCCAATATACTGACTTACGCTGAAAAAAATTTACCAAAATGTGACAATTTAGTTTTAATTTCATTTCAATAGGTCTTTGAATTGTAGAACTTAAAACCATTAACTAACTAAACAAATAGTATTATATTGTCTCGAATTCATTCATTGGTAAAAGTTTTCCTGTTGGTGCACTTTTTGATATAGATCTTTTTCAACGATTTAGCTTTCTGGAATATTTTATTTTATATTTTCGTTATTACATTGTGGAATGCCACATATAGTGGAAGGTATGTGAGAATCTGGCTGGTCGATTTTTTACTTTTTGCTTATTAAGAAATTTATTTAAGAAACCATTAAGGAAAGGCAAAAATTCGGGCGAGGCAACTTTATAACACCCTACACAACAATGCGAAAAGAGGCATTGCTATAACAGTTTCGAATAATTGGTTTCGTTTGAGTTAAGAAAGTACTTAGCTCCATCAACTCTCATCAAGGCTTATTTCAAGGAGGAGTTGATGATGTTATTCAGAATAAACTAGATCTGAAACGATAAACTTAAAATGCGTAGTATTCTTTCATAGATCAAGAATCGGAAGTAACAAATAGATGGGACAGGATACACAATCTAAACTGATTGCCATCAATATGGTTCAAAATCCTCATTTCTGCCAAATTATATAAAGATCGGACGTAAAATACAGTTTCAATAACGCTTAAATGCTAAATAGGCGGGAACATATATATTGGTATATACAGGGTGTTTTTTAGACGTGTGGTTTTCAATCTGGCAAAACTTTTTTGGAGTTGGTATTTTTCAGATTTATGCTCAGTTTGGTTTGCCATTTCGTAATGAATAGACTTCCTCCGAACAACAACAAATTTATTACCAAAATAATGGTTCAGTTCGCACGACGCATCGCGCAAGGAAACAAGAAAATTTTCTTCAGCGATGAAGCTCACTTTTGTGATGAATGTACGTTATTTCTTCAAAAATTGAGCCAGCCATGATCTTACAGTCAATGGGGAACGCTATAGAGCCATGATTACTGACTTCTTCGTGCCAGCATTGCAGGATGTTGATGTGGACGACCTTTAGTTTCAACAAGACGGCACATCCAGTGGTTCGGCCTGTTGAGCGCTCCTTTTTTTATGATCTTTTTATACCTCGCGAGTTACAGAAAATTGGTACTAGACACGAATTTTCTCAGTATCTTCCAGTCATATCCTCTGAGATGAGTCAAGTCTGGTAATATGTCGGACCCGAAATGTTGGGATCTTGCATGTGTGAAAGGCGCGCAGTCACACAGAAAATGTTCCACCGTTTCGATGTTTTCCCTGCATTTGTCGTTTCCTGCTAGTCCTATGCGACGAAGATGTGCTTGTAAGCTTGAGTGTCCCTTTAGAACACTCATCATCTTACTAATATCGATTTTGTTTAGTTTCAGAAAACTTCTTGTTTTCTTTTCATTTGGGTCACCTTACTATATCTTTGCTGTTGCTCCTACTGCTGCGCTATTCCACACAGATTTGTGAGCCATCACTGCCCAGTGCTTCAACTCATTCTTCGTGGCTTCCAAAGGATTCCAATTTTCCATGTTTACTATTCGAAGTTCTCTGCCATTTGAAGCCAAACTGTTTGCCCGTTCATTTCCAATCACTCCGTTGTGTCCTGGTACCCAGCAAACACGCATTTGACCATGGGCTGAATAATCATTTTTCGTTCTTTTACAGCCCAACACAGTTCTGGATTTGACCCTTTCCGATATTATTGCTTTAATCGCCATTTGGCTATCTGTGAAGATGTTGGCATATTTGGCTTTGTGGTGTTACTGAGCCAGTTCACACACTCCGTGATTGCTCGAACTTATGCTTGAAATACCGTGTTATTGTCAGGGAGGCGGAAGTGAAGTGTGACTTCTGGTTCATCAATAAAAAGTCCCAGACCCCTTATTCCTCCTCGCTTGGACCCATCCGTATAGCAGCTGGTTCCCACAGGCACATGGGCCAAAGTTCCATTTTCCCAGGAGCGTCTGTCTGGCACAAACGAATCACAGGTAGTTGTAAGCCGCACTTCAGGAATGCGGTCGGAGATTTCTGGCGTTTGAATGTGACCAACTAGAGATTCTTAAATCTTCTGATGGTACGACTTGTGGTCTCGATTTATCCATTCACGCGTCACTTGTAGACATCATGCTGTGAGGGCTGCCTCATAATTCATACGGATGTCTATTGGTTGGATGAGCAGTATAGTCTCCAACGCTTTTGTTGGTGCAGTATTGCACTTATTGTCCATTGATGTCCACCACACTACACAGGTGTAGGTGATTATTGGTCTAATCACTCTCATGTAAAGCCAGTGAGTCATATTTGGACGTAGTCCCCATTTTGAACCTATAACTCTTCTGCAAAACGACCAACATCTGTGGGCCTTGGTAACTCTTTCTTCAAGATGATCTTTCCACTACAGTTTCTGATCCAATATTACCCCCAAGTATTCAGGAATCGAGGCCGGGTAAAACGTGGGATCTTCGTTTTCCTTGTAAATAGACATATTTCTGTTTTGTCTGGGTTAACATTTAATCCCCTTGGTTGTGCCCAGTTATATGCTATGTTAAGTGCCTCCTCAGCTCTTCTGCATACTATATTTGGATGAAAGCCCCTTAGAAGTACTACTGCCACATCCGTTTTTGGCAGTGTCTTACTTGTCTCCATCCGTTCACTACCAGTGTTTGCCTCTTCAGACAGTAATCTTGGACTCGGTTCATCTGTCTTGCCAATCGGGACCTTTCCAATTTTGAAAAAAGACTGTCCAGATAAAGAAGTACGTCATGCCCTTCGGCATGGCAAGATAGTTCTTGGATTCTGGGTCTATGCCCTCGGTATCATCCTTCCTATAGAAGACTTCCAACTTTCTTACGGAAAGTTTTGAATTCTGTTTGCCAATGATGTCGAATACTCGTATTTACTCTGATGAGAACTTACTGGGACATCTCTTGACATATATGGTCGGTTTTATGAGTTCGGCAATGTCGCTTTTCCTTTTTTTGCTTTGCGCCGTCCTAAGGTGAGAGGAAGCTATCTACAAGTTTTAGGATGACACCAGCGCAGGACAACTCATTACTTCGATTGGTGGTTCATCCTTAGATTCGAGGGCGTACTCCGCTACCCTAGTATATGTATACCAAATCTTCGAAGTTACTCTTTTGGTCTTCGGGGATTCTGCCAGATGCATTACTGCTATCAGTTATGGCAAAGCAAAGATCGTCTCGAAAATGTTGTTTAGCTATATTAGAATAAGATGGTGCCTTCTTAACCTTATTTATGGCCAATTGATTTTTCCGTGTCTGTAGAGTCTTTTTGTTTAAAGTCTCATCCTCATCCGTATGAATTGGTCGATTTGATCTGTGTTACTGGATCAACTTTACCGCCCACGATCGAAGGACCCCGACTAAAGACATCCTTTTGTGTGATTACTTCTTCTGGAAATCGCTAGAAGACGGCGAGCCCTTTTTCTTCTTAGCCACTTTCACAGCGTTATGTTCTTCGGGAGACCTGACTCTTTTAGCGGCCTCCATGTATGCGTTGGAGATAGAATTGTCAGGTTCATCCCGTAATAGGTTCTGTCGGTTCAACTTATTCAGTTTCCTTCTTTGTGCCCCTGACAGTCTCTTTGAGGTAGCAACAATAGTGATATTGTTTTCATTTGATGATTCAGAGTCACAGTCCCCACTGGCTTTAGAGGCTGGGTTTGCTTAGAGCCCCAGCTGGGTTCTTTTGTTTTGCCTGCAGCTGGATGTGCTCTTGTTTCATTTTCGACTACGACAACGCTTGTCGCCGGCACTGGGTTTTCCCGCCCCTGCGCCTTAATCTCCTTCGTCTTTTTTGGTTTAATCATAAACTGGATGGGGGAGACACCCCCATAGCCAGTATTATCCCGTAATAGGTACGTCGATATAGGCCTTTCAGACTAAGCTCAGAATTTTCTGTCCAGAGACCGATGCATCCAATTCAACCAACGCTTTAAAAACAACAAACCGTAATTGCGTAATAGGTTAAAAACTATCCGCTCTGCGTTAACACGACCGTTCGCTACAACTGGCGGCGACTGATCTTTATAATAAAGCTAAATTCTTGGCCATAACATTAAATTATATGCATTTTATTTCTTCTAGATATATATGGGGGCTATATATAAATTTGAACCGATTTTCACCGAATTTGGCAGTCTTTATTCATGTACTAAGGAACATCTTTATTCCGAATTTCGTACTGATCGAATATAAAATATAGTTTCTACAGCGATTACATATCAAATCGGGGGTAACATATATATGCGGGCTATATCTAAATCTGAACAGATTTTCCACAAATTTGGCAGTGTTCATTAAAGTAATAATCAACTTTTTTCTGCCGAATTGCGTAGTGATCGCATATAAAATACAGTTTGTATAGCGCTTATATGTCAAATTGGGTGTAACATATATACATATATTTGCAAAGATCGGTTAAAAAAATTTGCTTTTACGGTGTATATAAGCGACCATAATTGCGACCTGTACTTTGATTACAAGAATATATGCACAGACGGACGGACTTAACCAAATCAACTCAGGAAGTGATTCTAAGTCAATCGGTATAATAAACGATGGGTCTGTCTCATCTCCTTTTCGGTATTACAAACAAATGCACAAAGTTATAATGCCCTGCAGGGACGTATCCAACCTTTTTTTCTATAACAAAGATAAACAATTAAACAAATGCGTTTATTTTGTAGGTAATGGAAGTTAAGTTCCTTAGTTTTTTATTCGAATTGTATTCCTAAATATAAATGCGTACTTTAGTACGAGATCAGTAAATTTTTTTATAATAAAATACGTAAGAGTTAAAAATGTAATCTTCGATTTTTTTGAAAGAAATATATCAATTATTTCATCAATTTTGACTTCATCTTTGTATATAGACATCAAAGCCAGATAAGAGAGCCTTTCTCCTTCCATTCTGTTCCGGAGATAAGTTTTTATTCTTCTTAACGTCGAGAAACTTCGCTCAGCAGATGCCTTTGTCACAGGTATTGTGGCCAGTATCTGCAAAAGGCCAAAAACGCTTGGGAACATGTCCTCATCACAAACTGAAATAGCATCTAATGCATTTGATGGCTTATCATTATTCTGCTTCCAATAATCAATCCATATACTTATTTCAGCTAAAACAAATTTTGCTGAATTTTTTAAATCGTTTTTGTAAAAAAGTGTGATTTCTTCGAAATCTTCCTTTATTAGATTTAAAACTCGTATCGGAACGATATTAAACAGACTTGTAATTATAGCTTAATGTTCGGAAAATCTATTATTTAAATGTGATATTACTTCGTCCAGATATGGTATGAACAATGTTGTTCTAAAATACGCCTTGGCATCTGAACCAGGAATATTAGCCCTATACTTTTGAGTACCTACTCTTCTAGGTAGTGCAGCTTCTATTCCAAAACTTCTTGCAAGTTGTGTGATTTCTTCAAACAGTTTATCAAACCATCGCATCTGAATTTCTACGCATGGCACTTAATTTAGTCGTTGCCAATTTTATGATTTCGTAAGCCTTTATTATATCTAGGTTAATCGTTTGCAAATACCGTGATAAGTTCTGTGTAATGGCCAAAACCGTACTACTTATTGCCACACCCAATATAAAGTCAAATTTACATACACGGTTGTGCAAACTCATTCCATCACTGCAACCTACAAAAGGTAGATATATAAGAAATCATAAATGTAATTTTAACTTAATTTTCGCCATATCTGGTTATCATAAATTTAAAGCCAACCAATAATTACACTGGTCGACAAAAACAAAATTTTTTCCTGGGTTTCTGTTTTAATGCATAGATTCTGATTCTAGACGTCAAAAAACGTCAAAATCTCCAATCTTAGCCTTTAAAGTTTGTTTTTGTAAATTTTACATCGATAAGAAAGTTTTAAAGTTAAAACCTTACTAAATTATGCATCGATTTTCTTCGGAATGAGCTCGTTTAATTCATGACCGAACTGACTTTACGGTAAAATCATAAAAATATAACATTTGTTCATTTTTAGATTGTTTTATGGAGTTTTATTTTAAAAATATTAAAATTTTATCAAAAAATCAAATTTTTCTGCAATATTTTGTAATACTCGTATATCGTCGAAACCGCTGAACGGGTGGAAAATGGTATTATATGAATTTGAAGGCTACTTAATATTTAATTCTTTAAAACTTTCCTCAACCAAATCGGATAAATGGTTCTCGAGTTATGGCACTATATGTCGTTCAACCACTAATTTCTTCCCATATCACAGCTTATCACGAGAATTTAAAGAGACAACCCTTTAGGCTTTAGGCTAGAGAGGTTGAACCGCATATTATGGCATAACTAGAGAACCATTCATCCGAATTGGTTCAGGTAAGCTTTACAAACTTCAGAATTAAGTAGCCTTCGCACAATACAATTTTCCATCCGTTCAGCGGTTTCGACGATATCTTACAAAGTATTGCAAAAAATCATATTTTTTGAGAAAATTTTAATAATTTTTAAATAAAAGCCTCATAAAAACATCGAGAAACGCATAATTGTCATATTTTTGTGATTGTATCGTAAACTCTGAAAGGTTACCAAAGGTACCACAGCGTGGTGTAGGCTATAAAAAGGTCGTATACTATTATTGCATTGTTTTGTCAAAAATGAAGCGAGGAGGTACTTTTCAAAACTTGACTATTCCACTTTTTGTGTTTTTGCACAATTTGAGTAAATACTATGGCCCTATTTATTTAACCCGAAATTTGGATGCCTTATTAAAGACGTCAAGATTAGTTATACAGATTTTGCGCAATTTTATTTTCTCTGAGTTTTGAATTCAATGTTACAGCTAAAGTTGTTGTCAATAATAATATTTTTTTATACACTAATTTCAGCACAATTAGACCATAATACCGATAGATAATGAAGAACCATAATATTTTCGTGAGTCCTCGCTAAGCATTTGTTCGATTGTGATGTTGTTGGTCTAAGCAACCAGGTAACCCAATAACAAATTGGGTTACAGTAGCAGCATAAAAAGTTCTTAAAAATTTTTCTTAGATTTCACGAAAATCTAGGAAAGTTTTATCATGAGACGAGTATAAAGAAAAATCTATCAGAAATTTAGATTTAATGAAGAAAATGTTCTCAGTGTACATACATAATCGAACATTCTCGTGTATGTACAATGTTCATTCCCGTAAATATCTATAAATGTTGGCCTGTCGGTTTATGCTATTTGTATGTATTCAAATACAAATATAAATATATATGTGTGTACGGGAATATATATAGATATTGATGATTTTTTGTCGGTTTCCTGTGTAAATATATGCAGGTGGTTTCAAAATTTATGCAGGCAGAATATCAGACAGTTATCGAAAATATTGATGGAAATATACATATGGCTTGAAATATTAATTTCCCAACAAGGTCGACTTAATTGATAACTTCATTGAGGATGTGGCAGTGTTTTTCTTGCACTAAAATAGATAGAGGTATTTGTAATATTTCGGAATTGATTTGCAATACATTTGACGGTGTTCGTTCCTAAATTAAGACATTTTGTTATGATTAGTCGTAAAATAAAACTAATAAACTAATGTCAAATTTGGAGGAACATATTTCTGTGTTTCCTTGAATAACAGCACATCTCAAAAAATCAAAATAGGCAGGAGAGCCAAAATTGTTTTTCTCAGTGTTGGCAACAGTCTCCAAATCTAGGAGTGCCATGATTATGATTAGCTGAATAAATTTTAGGTAAAATCCCGAAATTGAAACTTTCTGTCATAGGTTGTTATTCCAATAACCACAGATTTATGCGGATTATATCTAAAACTGAACTAATTTTAACCACTTTCAACTGGACATAGTTAATGCGACTAAGAAACTGAAGATTCGAATGAGTACTATAGATTTTATAAGAGATTCAATATTTCTCTAAATGTTAACCCTTTGTGGGGATGAAACTTAGCTTGCTATAGGAGAAAATATTATCAAAATATTATTGTCAATCGGTCACCCTTTTGGAGTGATATCTTGCAAACCAGACAGAAAAGTCGTTGGACGAGAAAATCAATTAAAACTTCCTGAAAAGAAATTACCATAAATATATATCGTTCATTCCATCTCAAGTCGAACAAGTGGAGACTGAGATCAAAGTGTCCTTGAAATTGGTTTTAACTACAGCGTACCACTGCAAAGTGTAGGGTATCGCCTGGATCAAGAAATTTACTCTAATGAAAAGTTTGTAGAGAAGAGATTTCAAATTTTTATGTTTTCATTTGAAATCAATGCATATATACGAATATCTAGAATAATGAGAAAATGCACTACAAATACAAAACGTATTCTAAGTAATTGAACAAATTCAGGATACATATAATTTACTTTTATATGTTTCCCCCTCAGTCTCTGCCTGTGTCTCTTTCGTGTTCTGTTGGTTCTGCAATTGTGAGTGTTAATGTAGGTGTATTGTATATTTTTGTAGTATTTGCATTTAATTATCCTTGAATTTTAGAAAATCCTCGTTTTCACTTCCAGTTTGCAACTCACGGCTATGTCGATCATGCTGCTGCTGCAGTCTGGTGGGGAGGGGATGGGGTTCCGGGCATCCAGAACCGGCCATGCCAGGCATGTGATAGAGAACACTTTTCCTTGCCATGGCTCGTTGGCTGCACGGGAAAATCATCTAACAAAATGTAGTTTTCTTCTAATGTATTTCCGCTTTTCAACACAATTTGTACACAAATCCACACACACAAGTACTTGCATTAATTTACATCAGACCGGTCCGTCTTTAGGCTAAGGTGTTAATATTTTTTCATCGTTTTTTTATTCAAAGTCCCATATTCAATGTAAACCAGTAAGGAAAGGCAGAAAGTCGGGCTGGGCCGACTATATAATACCCTACACCTCCCTAACAATGCGATAAAGGTCATTGCGATAATAATCTGGAATAATTGGTAAGTAGGCAGGAACATATTATCTAATTCTGAGCCGATAATCGCTAAATTAAGCAATATTCGTTCCTAAATTGAGAAACATCTTTCCGGAAAATATTAATGATCGGAAGTAAAGTACAACTTCTATAGAGCTTTGATACCAAATCAAGAGGAACATATATATATATATGGAGGTTATATATAAATCTGAACGGATTTTCCCTGAATACTCATTCATGTAAAAAGAAACTTCTTTCTGTCAAATTTCGTACTGACCGGATATAAAATACAGTCTCTACAGCACTTACATGTCAAATCGGGGTAACATATATATGGGGGCTATATCTAAATCTGAACCGATTTTCTCTGAATTTGGAAGTATCCCTTCATATAATAAGAAACCTCTTTGTGTAGATTTTTTTACTGATCGGATATAAAATACAGATTGTACAGCGCCTACATGTTAAATCGGGGGGAACATATATATGGGGGCTATATCTAAATCTGAACCGATTTCCCTCAAATTTGGCAGTGTTAATTCATATAATGAGAAACCTCTTATGACAATTTTTTTTACTGATCGGATTTCAAATACAGTTCTACAGCGCTTCCATGTCAAATCGGGGGTAACATATACATATATAGGGGCTATATCTAAATCTGAACCGATTTCCCTGAAATTTGGCAGTGTCAATTCACGTAATGAGAAACCTATTTCTGCCAATTTTTTTACTGATCGGATATAAAATACAGTTTCTACAGCGCATACATGTCAAATCGGGGGTAACATATATATGTGGGCTATATCTAAATCTCAACCGATTTCCCTCAAATTTGGCAGTATTAATTCATGTAATAAGGATCCTCTTTCTGCCGAATATCGTACTGATCGGATTAAAAATACACTTTTTACAGCGCTTACATGTAAAATCGGGGGTAACATAAATATGGGGGCTATATCTAAATCCGAACCGATTTTCTCCGAATTTGGCAGTATTCCTTCATGTAATAAGAAACCTCTTTTTGCCGAATTTCACACTGATCGGTTGTAAAATAAATTTTTTACGGCGCTTACATGTGAAATCGGGGGTAACGTATATATGGGGGCTATATCTAAATCTGAACCGATTTCTTCCAAATTTACCTTGTTCATTCATATAATAAGATAACTCTTTCTGCTGAATTTCATACTGATCGGATATAAAATACATTTTTTGCAGCGCTTACATGTCAAATCGGGGCTAACATATATATGGGGGCTATATCCAAATCTGAACCGATTTTAACCAAATTAAATAGGGATCGTCCTTGGGCCAAAAAAAGATATTTGTAAAGTTTCGCAAGATCGGGCCATAATTGCGACCTGTACTTTGATTACATGAATACATCTACAGACGGACAGACAGACGGACAGACAGACGGACATAGCTAAATCGACTCAGAAAGTGATTACAAGTCGATCGGTATAATAAACAATGGATCTATCTCTTCTCCTTTTGGGTGTTACAAACAAATGCACAAAGTCATAATACCCTGTACCACAATGTGGTGTAGGGTATAAAAAGTCTAAAGTGTACCCCACTTTCTGAGAAATGCAATATGGAATCTGGTAGTTTCTGTGGGAGATTCCACAACGGTGGAAACATTTTGTTCATTCTTTGTCATAGTAAATTCATTGAAAATTTAGGCTAAGAGAAGCGTAAGGAAAATTAAAGCCTCAACATTTTGTGCTATTGGGTAGATCAAGCAAGGTGATAGTTCTTGGACTACTTTCAGTGAGGAATTCCAGATAGAAGTGTTTACTTACAAGCTTATTTACATTTTTCTTTCGAACAATTAATGGTAAATTTCACTACTAATACTAATATTATAAGAAAATATAATTTTCTTATACCCAGCAAAAAAAGAGCATCCAAAGAAGCAATAAAAATCCCCAACTTATGATCCGGAAGTTGTTCTAATTTGGATTTTCACCAATGAATTTAACAAGGGGTTGTCGCGCCGGGGAAGTACTTCTTTGTCACCACTTTTGCACAAGTTCTTTTAAAGCACTGTAAGATTTGCTTTTTTGGTGTTGTATTTATTTGATGAATGTATGTCGTTCTTATTAACCTCTTTGGGTCCAGAGATCTCTTATTTTAAAGGAATACAAATGTTGACGTAGGGAAGGGAACGTATAAATAATATACTATTGGCCAAAGAGATCAACGATCATATATATGTATGTTTAGGACATTTGAAGATGTTTGTAATCTGTATGGTGTAGCTGGCTGTTGAAAAATGTGACCGAATGACCCCATAGTATAATTTCTAGTAACATTTTCGCAAATGGTCAACATTCTCACTAATAAAAAAGTATTTTTTATTTTACACTGTAATACATAGCTCATTTGTGCGGCGCTATGTATTTTTCGTAGCCCCGGTTCAGAGAGTAGTAAAGTACCACAGTGTGGTACAGTAAGTACTCGTATGGTATGGTACATTTAATCCCCATAATTTCTTTTAAATTATTTTATTATAACCTAAACCACACTGTGGTGCAATTTATTATAATTTTATGCATTTGTTTCTAACATCCAAAAGGAAAAGAGATATATAGAACCATCGTTCATTATACCGATCGACTTGAAATCACTTTCTGAACCGATTTAGCTGTGTCAGTCTGTGCATGTATTCTTTTAATCAATGTGCAGGTCACAAATATAGTCCGATCTCAAAGAAATTTTGCACAAATCTTTATTTTGGGACAAGACAATTCGTATTGAAATTGAAAGACGATCCGAATTTAGATATGTGGCCTGTTTCTGTAACTTATTTTCTTTCGTCTACGGCGAACGATCAAAAATCTCCCAACTATTTGAATATCAGTTTAGAACCAGATATCTTCATATGTATGAATGTCCCTTCGATTTATCTTATACCCTCTATAGAAGATATAATTTCCTTTCGATATTCATGAAATTTGGTAAAGAGTATCATATTTTAACAGTTAATATCTGTGTGAACAATATCCGTTCAAATTTACATATAGCCCGACATACTCGTATGGATGTGTTCCTTCCGATTTGCCATATATGTAAGCTCCATAGAAGTCATATTTTAGTCAAATGTACTATATTTTGTACAATGGATTTTTTTAATCCGAGAATGAACGATCTCTAGCAATGTTGGAAAAATGCGTTTTCATGTTTTACTTTAGATCATTATTAAATTTGACAAAATAGATGTTCAAAATATCAACCAGAGAGCAACTTCAAAGGTTAAATAGATGAATACAGTACGTCCAGTTTAATACAATGTGGTTTACGCCTTTTGTGCTTTATCAAAAACGAGCTCTTGATGTTACGTCTTTTTTTCTTTCTTCTTTTTTCTTCAAAAAAAATCGTGATTTTTGATCAAAAACTAATTTTCATTTTTTGAGGGTTACGCATTTTTGGTGACGATATATCAACATTTTTGGAAAGGATAAAGTGTTATTAATAAACTCAGTTTTTATCGCAATCCAATGTACTATAATTCCACAATTTAACATATTTCGAAGAAAATCAGCATACTTTAAAATGACGTTATGTTATTTTAATCAACTATAAAAAAAGTCGACTTTTAGGTCCGATAAATCGACCTAGACGACTGAAACAAAATTCGGTTGATGAAAAGTCGAAAGTCGACTAGCCAGAACCATTCACTAATTCTGATATAGCCCCCATATAAATATATACTTCTTCCGCTTTTGCCCTTTAGCACCATAGAAGTAGTATTTTACATATATTTCATAGCCGTCACATATATGTTCATTCCGATCTGGACTTTTACCACTTCAGAAGCTTTATTTTACATCCAATCGTTTTGAAATTATGCATTCTAGGGTTAATAATTTATATTCCGAAATTACATTTTGGTTAGTTATTTAAAATAACTTCATTAAATGCAGAAAAAATGTTCATACTTATGATTTGGAAGTACTTATAATGTTATTCTTTAGGAAGTACTTCTTTTATTTTTTGCTGGGTAATTACTGAAAGTTAACATAAATAAAGCGGTTTTTTCAGTCATTTTTTATTTAACGCGGAACTTCGGTCCGAAATTTGGAAACTGTGTGTATCTAGTGTTTTGGTTTGCGCGGTTATACAAGTTGGTCCCAACGTGCCGCGTAAATCAAAGTTTACCCATACCTCCGATTGGTATAAGCAACATTTTAACCGATTTGTATAAAAATTGACAGAGAGTCTTTTGATACACTTAGAGGCAATACTAAATGATTATCGCAATGCCGCTTTTCATATTGTTAGGAAGATGTGGGGTATTATAAAGGGTTTTCTAACAAGAGGTGTTATTTTGGTATTCAAAGAAAAATTAAATTTTTTGAGATAAATGATCGGATGTTTATTTCATAATAAAGAGGAATATATGCCGTTGGAAAACAACATCAGCCTAATGGCCACAATCACCACGCTTACATGACCATATTCATTTCATGAAATTTTCCATAACCAAATTGCAAAGTGGCTGCCCTATGTCCTCGATAGCCTCACGAATTCTATCTTTGAGGTCTTGAATCGACGCTGGGCTGTTGGCGTAGACCTTATCTTTCACGTGGCCTCAAAGGAAGAAGTAGCAAGGTGTTAAATCACAAGATCTCGGTGGCCAATTTTGATCACCTCTTCGAGAGATAACACGGTCCGGAAACTTTTCCCGTAACAGAGCAATGGTTTCGTTGCTTGTGAGGCACGTAGCGCCGTCTTGTTGAAAGTAAACGTTGTCCAGATCAATACCATCCAACTCCGACCATAAAAAATCATTAATCATCTCTCGATAGCGCAATCCATTCACCGTAACTGTTGATCCAACCTCATTTTCGAAAAAGTAAGGTCCAATGACCCCGCCGGACCATAAACCGCACCAAACAGTCACACGTTGAGGATGGAGAGGCTTCTCAACAATAACTCTTGGGTTTTCCGAGCCCCACCCATCAGTCAAGATGATTTTCGTTTTTTCGAATTTTAGTAATTTCAGTGCGTTGTTGAATCGTGTATCGTTCCATTTTTAGTAATGGCGTAGTTTCTACTTGTCAAATGCCAAAGAATAAAAGCTTCAAAAGTGACAGCTACCGAAATACCGGGTGATTCAAAATAACACCTCTTGTTGGAAAATCCCGTATACAATTCTATATACAACACATATAATAAATATATGTGCGAAAAATAATGACTGACAGTGGTCAGTGTAGCAGTGACCAGAAGGTTAATGTATTCTTCATCAAAATTCACTTTATATTTTATATTACCACATTGATAGATGGTCGGGCCATTTACATTGTTAGTGAAAAATTACGAGTCCCTGAAAGTTATGCCGAAAAAACTGAAAAAAATTATTTCCTTCACTTTTTTTAAAAAAAAAGTACCGGAAAAAACATTTTTTTCGCAAAAAATGTTAAGAAACTTTATTCAGCATAATCTTAGCTACATTATAGCCAAATATAGTTAAGCGGTATCACCAAGTCTGAATTACTTGTTGGAGGCCCATAAAAAAAAATTGGTCACCAATTTCGCCAAACAGAGTATAGGGTTATACTATCCTTTGATGGTAGAATCAAACCTATACTGTCAAGTCGTATTTTTCAAAAAGTGTTCATTTGTTGCATAGTGTAATCAGGCTGCTTTCAATTCAAAAGAAACAACATTCCTGTATTCTTAAACTGCCTCGACTTTCGCAGGTCTCTTTACAATATTAACCGCTAAACAGATACACTTGCAAGAACTGCCATGCTCGTGTGACTTGCAAGTTCTTCTTAAGAGATAGTGCCCTTACGGCAAAGAATGTCAGGTGGTAACTAGTCGGCAATTGCATACTTTCCAGGGTGATGTGGCCCTGCCTAACTTCAAACGCATCAACACCTTGCTGTAGTCTCACTTGAGTTCCTGATGAACACTTGTTTATCAGTTTACTTGTTATTCACTTTATGGTATAATATTGTTTGTATTTCTACGAAAAATAAAATTGATCATATGACATAAATTAAATACAATTAGAACATATTTGATATTATAATTACTGAAAGGTTTCTTTTGTCCACCACCAGTCTAATATGCAAATGTGCTCCGGTATAAATAGTTGCTGACTGCGATGCTTGTTGGGGCTGTTGTTAACATAATAACTTTCGGAAAATATTCCCGGGCACAAAAATAAGACAAGGTTGAATGAATTAAAATTACAAAATCTTGTGAAAATTGCTCACAACTCAGAGCTCAAGACGAAACGAAACGAGAAGTAAATCACCAAATGCTCGACAACAACGACGACAATGTTGACAATTACCAAAAGACTACAAGTACTAGTTGTAGTGAAAGATTTACGAAGGGGGGGGGGGGTTTTCCAGCGAATTACAAGGAGTAACAGAAGGAGGGATGGCGAAAAGGTAGCTGCTATTCTACTCATGCGAAATGTACCTTAAGACAAAACTAATGAGTTTATTTCCGTTGCATTCGTACATGTTCTCGTACTTCTATCGAGCATATAGTGTCCCATACAGATGTTCAGCAGGACATTACAACAATGGAGTTGAAGACTCTATCTCGTTATGGCAAAGGAATTGATTTAGAATTTAGAAGGAGGGTGTGGGAGAGTCGGGAAGTCGAGGTTTTGCTAATTCACCGAAGACACATTAAAGTCCTTAGCCTCGAATTAAGGTGAGCTGCCATTGTTGGCAGATATTTCTGTGAACTGTTAACAAATCCTCAGGTTATTTAAACTTAGGAATGAGGGAGGGGGTTGTGCAAATACTCACTACATAGAAGTTACGAAGGACCTACCGCTAAAGGTGCACTATGACATTTTACATTTGCGGTTTTGGGAGTTATGAATATTGTTGTGGTTGGTTTATTTATAATTTATTATATGTTGCCTGCCAGCCAGCCAGGCTGCCACTTCGATTGCAGTTAGTTTGGGCACCGGGGACAAGGGTAGAAATGGGAAATAGTGGATGCATGCATGTGTATGACAACATCCGTCTCCTCGACAACATCCGTTTCCGTTTTATTTGAAACTTGTTTTTTATGCTTTCCTCTCATATTCTGTAAGATTTTTTCTCACACATACCCACATCTACATATGTACGTATACACTGTGTATGTGTTATCTGTCTGTCTATCATTGGGTTATACATTTTTTGTGGTCTGAAAGAAAGACAGGAAATTAAATTAGCTTTCGTTTGAATGGCATAGTGGACGAGAAGGACATTGAGAAATTTCCGAAAAATGTTCGAAACAGAATTTCTGTGAGAAAATCGTTTTGCTGTTGCATCTATTGGACAACTTCCAGCAGTAATAGGGTAGGAAAATATTTTTTTTTATTTTGTTGGTTTTTCAAGATTTTTTTAAGGTTTGAACACTAATTACATCATACAAAACATTTATAGTATGAAATTTGCAAAATTCTTAAATTGCTAATTACTACATTTCAATCGAGTAACTCAATGTTAATTGGTCTATTGACATTCTGAATTAATCAACTACTTCCAGTTTTCTAGAAAGAAAGTTACTAGAAATTTAAGTTTTTAAAAAATGTATTTTGATATTAATTTCTTGTAGAAAATTTTGCCAAATTTGCATTTTTATCCCCTCACCTTACAGAGGAGGGTATATATCATTTGCTACGAGCCAAAAGTCTAACACATCGAAGCAGTGAAGCTAGAACCCAAGTATGTTTGGTGAAAATTCGTTTTGGGTAATTTTAAGTCATTTGAGAAATGTTCGTCAGTCCGTCTGTCTGTCTGTATATCTGTATATTTGTCTCTATCTCCGGCTAAGTTCGAAGATGGGCCATATTGGCTCACTCCTTCTAGTACCTCCCCCACAAAGGGTTAACATTTAGTGAAATATTGATTCTTCAATAAATGTATACTACTCACTCGAATCTTCTGAAATTCCACACATAGTATTAGTTTATTAGTCGCTAACACCTCAAGAAAAATGGGCGAAGTTGCCACGCCTCTTTTGGCACCTCCCACACAAATGGACCATTTTGTATCAAAGTTAACTACTCATAACTTTAATACCAGTACATACAAATACTTGAAATTTTGTACAGTGTAATGTTTTTATAGTACCTAGAGTCCGGAGAAACGTGGCCGTTATTGGCACGACCCTTTTGGTACCTCCCACACAAATGGAACATTTTGCACCAAAAGTTTACAGCTTATAACATAGATATCAGTGCATACAAATTCTTGAAATTTTGAACAGTGTAATGATTTTATAGTACCTGGAGACTAGAGGAAATTGGGCGTCATTGGGATGCCCCTTTTGGTACCTCTTGTACAAATGGACCATTTTGTACAAAAAGTTAACAGCTTTAACTGTAATACAGTACATACTTAACATTTATTAAATGCAATTTAAATTGATAATAATTTAACTAAAACACGAAAATAAATAAATTTACGAATATTTTTTTTTTGTTACTGAACCCGACTGAACTTTCTTAATTGTTCTTAGTTAATTTCGTCCAGGTTATACTTTTTTAGATTATGGGTGATTTTTTGGCAACACTGTTTTTGGCAGCTCAGCTGTTTTCGTGTAACAATTTACTGTCAAACATGTTCAGTTTGGTCTATAATTTAACTATGAATCGACTTACAAACGAACAACGCTTGCAGATGAAATAGAATTTTGAGTTCGGTGAACAGTTGATTTCACGTTTGGGGCCGGTCAATTAGCCGCCTTGATCGTGCGATTTAACACCTTAACAATATTTTTTGTGGAGCTATGTTCAGGCTAATGTCTAGAGGGACAAGTCCTCAACGGTTGGCGTACTGGAAGCCAATATTGAAGAATTTATTCATGTGAGACCGACTGATATGTTGGAGAGAGCATGTCAAAATTGGACCCAGCGTATGAACCATTTGAGACGCAGTCGCGGTAAACATTTATATGAAATCATCTGTAAACATTGAACTATATAGACCGTTCTATCGACTCATATAAAGATTTCATAAATTTCTCAAAATTGTATGTGTTTTTTAAAATCGAAACCTAAAGCTGTTAAAAAATCACTCTTTAATTTCGTAATTGCATTTTTCTAGGAAACTTCCTTTAACGCAAAATTGCTTAATCTGGTCAGTGACCCTACACCCTGTTAATGGCTATTATCCTGGCGAATGACCTGTATTGCCGACTTAATGAATTCATTGTATAAAATGAAATTTTTGTATAAAAATGAAATTTCGACAACATTTTACAGAAAAATGCATTATCAATTAAATTCTTTAGAAAATCTAGAAATATGCAATTTTTCTATAACAATAAAGTAATCAACAACATTTTCTCGAAAAACACAATTTCGACGAAGCTTTTGAGAAATATGCTATTTCGACAGAACTGTCGAGAAAAATTGTAACGAATATTTCTACAAAAATGAAATTTCGAACAAATTAATATCAAAAATGTTACTTTGTTGAGAAATAAAATTTCAATGAAATTTTTTAGAAAACTAAAATTTTCTTTAAAATATAATTTCACCGGAATTTTCTATAATAATGAAATTTTATCGGAATTTTGTAATAAACTAAAATTTCGAAGACATTTTTTATAAGAATAAAATTTCGCTGGAATTTTCCATTAATATGAAATTTCTCCTGAATTTTCTCTAAAAATAAAATGTAAACGCAATTTTTTGCAAAATGAAATAGCCGTAATTTTCTATAAAAATTTAAATTCGACGAATGTTTCTACAGATATAAAATTGCAACCAAATTTTCTGTTATAATAAAATTTCAATGAAGTGTTCTATAAAATAAAATTTCGACACAATGTTTGACAACAATTGAACTTCGGCATTACTTTCGATACATATTAAATTTTCTTTTTTCAACGGATTCTTTTATAAAAATGCAATTTCTACAACATTTTCGATAAGTAAGTTAATGAAATTTTCTACAAAAAAGAAATGTCGACCAAATTTTTAGAAAGAAATTCGACCAAATGATTTTGAGAAGTAAAATTTAAATGAAATTTTAAAAAACTAAAAACTATATATATATATGTATATATCTATATATCGTCATCTGAAATACAAAATGACGTAACATCAAAAAAATCAAAATGAATGTTATGATAGTTTATAGTCTATTAGAGTAAACTAGACATTCCTAAAGAATTTTAGAGATCAATATCTAAAATTGACCATTTTATGAGTGAACTTCGAAACGACGTAACAGCAAACAAAGTCATTCAAAAAGCGAAAAATTCATAAAAATTTATTTTTTCTTTTCAGAATGTACGCCATAAATACAATTGCACTACATTTGTTATTTGATTTCGCCTTAATAGTCTGGCAATCCATAAATCTAGCCAACAACTTCAAATTAGTTGTTTGTTTGCTTTTCCCGAAAAAACATGATCATGTGGGTTACGTCATTTTGGATTTCATGTGACGATTAGCTATGTATATCTATCTATATCTAAATATGGGTCAGAATATTTAATATCGACCTATGTAGTTTATTTTTGGCTAAAATGTTTATAAGCGGTTACAAATAGGTAACATAAGATCTCGCTATCATTTTCCCTAAAATTTTTTTTTTAATTTTTTTTTATCTACAAACGTTTTTTCAAAATGAACTTACGTAAAATTTTTTTTTGTAAAAAAAATGTTCAAAAACATTTAACGAAATGGCGCATTGCGTCCTCTTTAAAACTAAGTAAACTTTGCAAAAAGTCGGTTTAGCCGTTCGAGAGCAATCACAAATTTCGTAAAACACAAACCCATAAAATTGTTTAAAAAAAAAATTGGGAAAAAGGAATAGCTTAAAGGAATCTTATTTTACCTATTTGTAAATAGGTTTTTAAACATTTTAGCCGATAATAAACTACACAGTTCGATATTAAATATTCTGACCCATATACAATTTTGAAGAAATTTTTTATTAATATACAATTTTGAATAATTTTTTTTTAAAAAAATTTCATCGAAACTATCAATAAAAATTAAAAATGTTCCCCGAATAAATAAATAAAGAAAAAAACAAAAAAAATCCAGAAAAGGTATTTTTAAAGAAATTATATCTCGGCCAAATTTTCTTGAAAACTGTCAATGAATGAAAACTAATATTTTCAATAAAAATTATATTTAATGAAACTAAATTTTTTTATAAAAATTAAATTGTGCCGAATTTTTCTATAACAAGTAAAAAGTAAAAAAAAACATTCGTAAATTTATTTATAATTTTGAGTTAATTCAGTTATTATCATAAAAAATTGCATTTAAAAAACGTTAAAATATGCACTGGTATTAAATTTATAAGCTGTTAACTTTTGGCGAAAAATATTCCGTTTGTGTGGGAGATACCAAAAGGGGCGTGACAATGACGCCAATTTTTCAATCGGAAGATTAGAATAATTACAGAAGTTATTAAATAATCAATATTTCGCCTAAACGGCTGAACCGAAATTTTCACAGAATATACATTTGTAGGGGTCAAAATTTGGTCAAAATAGGGTACTTGCATTTTCGACATATCAAGTGGGCGTGGACCCGGCCATATGAACCAATTTTTGATATTTAGAAAAATGTTTAGCTAGAGGGCTGAAATTTTGTATGTATGCATTCAGTGGCAGTTTATATGATTGGTCCAAAAATGGGGGATCTGACCAATAGGCGTGGCCCCTCCCATATAAGCAAAATTTTGAAATTGAAATATCTTGAACAATTTGATACGGATATATCTTGAACAATTTGACAATTTGTATCTGGAGGCAGTCAACGTAATGGGTTCATAAATGGTCGGGATCGGTCCAATGGGCGTGGCCCCGTCCATATAGACCAAATTTTAAAATTGAGATATGTTGCACAATTTTATAGCGATAGTGCTGTAATTTTGTTTTTTCTGGTCGCAGTCTGCGTGATTGGTCCAAACATTGACAGGATCGGTAATCTGAAATCAGGGTCAACAAAGTGGACCGGGTCCACTTTATATTAAACTAAAATTTCGATGGCATTTTCTATAAAACTAAAATTTCGACGAAATTTTCTATAAAACTCAAATTTCGACGGAATTTCCTATAAAACTCAAATTTCGACGAAATTTTCTATAAAACTCAAATTTTGACGAAATTTTCTATAAAACTCAAATTTTGACGAAATTTTCTATAAAAATAAAATTTCGACAACATTTTCTTTAAAACTATAATTTCGACGAAATTTTCTATAAAACTAGAATTTCGACGAAATTTTCTATAAAACTAGAATTTCGACGAAAATTTCTATAAAACTAGAATTTCGACGAGATTTTTCTATAAAACTAGAATTTCGACGAAATTTTCTATAAAACTAGAAATTCGACGAAATTTTCTATAAAATTTGAATTTCGACGAAATTTTCTATAAAACTAGAATTTCGACGAAATATTCTATAAAACTATAATTTCGACGAAATTTTCTATAAAACTACAATTTTGACGAAATTTTCTATAAAACTATAATTTCGACAAAATTTTCTATAAAACTAGAATTTCGACGAAATTCTAGAATTTTGAGGAAATTTTCTATAAAACTAAAATTTCGATGCAATTTTCTTTCTTTCCCAAAATTTTTTTGGGCGATAAACATTTTAATAAATATACAATTTTTGCAAAGCACGAAAGAAAGTGTTTATGCGTGGACGGCCTTCGACCGAGGTAGACTATTTTCTCCTTTGGGAGAAAACACAAACTGCTACAAGGAAATACGACATTGTCAACAGCGACCCGCCCTTATTTGAAACAATACACCTTCTTGGGTTAACTCGACTACAGATATTTTACCTAGTTTCAGCATCATCCTTTACTAATGAATTTGGTACACGAGTACATCATAAAATGCACAACAAAACCGAAAGCAACATATGGCTTAAAAATTGTCATGAGGGAATATTTATTCTTTTGGCATTTAAAAAAAGTAAATGCTTTTCGTTGCTAAAATATGAATGCTATGAGCCTATATTCTTTTGCAAGTATTTTCAAAATATAAAAATCTAGCCTGGCTTGGCTCTATTTATCTATTTTAAAATGCCTCAATCACTCAATATATAATCTTGCAAATTTCTCTTCCAAACTTTAAATGGATACCTCTCATTGAGTACTTTTGCGAGCATACAAGGGGGCAACCCATATAGGCTGTTGGCCTTATTGCATTTCTTTGAGAACCGGTCCGGAAAGAAAAAACCTTTTTGGCCTTTCTAAATCTGGCGATGATGACTCTCTCCACATTGATTCTGGAATTCTTTTTTTTTATTTGCTTCACATTATCCCATATTTCCACTCCATAAATACATACATATATTGAACATGAAGCCTGATGCATTATCAATCAATAGACATCAGCATTGACATGCTGATAATGCAAATATGACGAGCAGAAGCAGGAGGGAATATAAGCATACGGGGGGATATATGCATAGTAATCATGTCAAGCGTGCATTTGTGAATTTCTTTCTCAATACAACGTCGGGCAAAATGACATGGATGCAGCACATACGAATACACCCACCCCATCAAGCATGACAGTCTTGGAAAGAGGGTAGGTGGTCCACAAAAAAAAGAACTGATGCCATTAAAAGTAAAACAGAAAATGACGCGAGAATGGGAAGAAGCCGAAGAAAATTAAATGCACGAGAAAGTGAAGTGGCAATGACGTTGATGACGTTTTTATGCAGCAGCACCATAAACATTGAGATGCAGTTTGTGACCGCCAAACATATATGTATATTTAGAGGGTTGTCAAATTAGTTATATATTTATACTCGAACAAGCCTATCACCGTGTCATACTTCAAGGTGTGACCTTAAAAGGTTTCTTTACAGCAATGGACAACGTAGCTAATGTTTATCGTGACCTACGGGTGGAGCTGTATTGGTAAATCAGCAGTTATTTGAATGTATTATTTGATTATCGACAAGTAATTATATGAGTATTTTAGGTTTTGGTTAAAGTGACAGCCATCTTAGCCAGTTCACATAGACCAATGTAGGAACCAAGCGATTCCACGGGCACAGATGCCACTTATCGAAACCAACCTGTTTGATAAAGAAAGTTGTCAATAGTACGAATAACCGGAAAATATCTGTCTGACTTCCTAGCAAGGCCGATCTCAGTATAACCATAAGTCGTTTACTTAATATGGAACAGTAGCCAAGCAGGTGATCAATGCTCTGCACTTCTTCCTCATCACCATAGCTCCTACAAAAGTCATTGGACTCGATAACTAACTTTCTGGCGTGTTCGCCGATCAGGCAGTGTCCCGTCAGATCTAAGCCTAACATAGACTGTTTTTTCATCTTTAGTGTGCGGAGACATTTTGACCTTCTCAGCTCGTATCTTGAACAGATTTGTCTAGCTACCCCACAGGTTCCGATTTCTGTCCATCTTTCGTTGGACTGCCTGATTGTCTAAGCCAAAGCTTTCATGTGGACAGTAGCGCACCAATATGTACAAATTATTCGCGAATTTGTAATTCCCCGGGATATCCCTATGTTATATATGATATGCCTAACATGATAAGAGATCTGCGGCAGTCAAGAGCTGTTTGTGAATGTAGGGATGTGGCTGGTGTACTATGTTGCGACTCAGCCACTTGGCGAATTCCAATATTGCTATAATTTCGGCTTGATAGACAGTGCAGGTAACTGGTAGTCTGTGAGCTATATCCTGACTAAATTCTTTACTGTGTACTCCGAAGCCAACTTTATCATCAAGCTTCGGACCATCCGAACAGAAGTGAAGATTCGGTCCACCCAATTCCATTAATCTCTGACTGGTATCAAGGCGATGTAGTTCCTCTCGAAGGTGTACACCGTTTATATGTAGGGGTTTCCAATAAGAGTGATATGATTTCTTTGAAAAAAAAACCCTTATTGTTAAGGAAATTCAAAAGTTTTTTATTTAATGTGAAGTACAATCGATACAATTAAGTTCTAAATAAAACGTCATTCAAATGGCCTCTACTACTTCTTCTGCGCTAACGAATTCGATGAACCCAAGTTTCGAACACTTTTTCCACTAAATCAAGTCGTATGTCATGAATGGCACGTTCAATATTGACTTGTAGAGCTTGAAGAGAGTTTGGTTTATTTCGAAAGACTTCAAAGAAATAGTCTAATGGCGTTAAATCACAACTTCTTGGAGGCCAGCCGAATCAGTGGTTTTGGAAGCATATATGACGCCCTTAGCCCTGGTAAGTGACTCCTTTAGTTTTTCGGTAAGAGTCGAAACCTCAACAGCATCCAACTTCGTCAAACTCTGAGCGCTATCCGGTGCTCATTGTGCTTACGTTTTGACGGTCGGACATGAGGCTTTAACCTCACTGTATCACCTGTTGTGAGTACTGGGAAAACATCTTCACCATTTTTGGTGTTGTCGGCTTTGGCCAAGACCAACGGACAAATAGTAGGACGATTGAACATACCGATGCATTGAAACTGCAGGAGCATGCTCCATTGGAACATGAATTCAATGTCCTTTTTTGGGTTTGTTGTATATTAAGTTTAACAATGCTGTTATCCATATAAAGGGTCCGCCAAATAACTTGTTTTTTTTAAAACATCGCGCAAAACGTCGAGTGTAGCTTCGGCTGTGTGGCACGTAGCGCCGTCCTGTTGAAACCAAATGTTGCCAATATCCTCCTCTTCAACATGGCCCGATAACGATCGCCTTTGACTGTAATGGCCACTCCTTGCTCATTTTCGAAGAAAAATGGCCCAATTATGCCTCTGGACCAAAATCCGCACCAAACAGTGACTCGTTTTGGGTGTATCGGCTTTTCAATGTATGCATGCGGGTTTTCTGTGCCCCAAATGCGACAATTTTGCCCGCCAAGATCAAAATGAGCTTCATCTGAAAAGATGATTTTTTTTGGCAAAATCGGCATCTTCTGTAAGTCGATCGCTCCCAGCGTTGTTCAAGCGTATACACAACCATATTCGTTCAGCGGAAGGACAAAACTAATTATGTGTCAAATCAGACATGAGCTAAGTGTTACCATTCACGAAATAAGCACTAGTTGAAAAAACGTTAGATAGCGGACCCTTTAGTTCCCATGACTGTAGGGGAGAGCACAGCATAGTCCCCGTTACTGTGGCAAGGACTGAGTGGCGAAACATTTATTTATTTAGATTATCATATTATTTAGTGGCATCAGACTCTGCACGAATCTGGCCTGATGTAGGACAATCTTCAAGGCATTAACTGTTTTATATTTATCCCCTCACCTTAGAGAGGAGGGTATATATCATTTGCTACGAACCAAAAGTGTAACACATCGAAGGAGTGACCTAAGACCCTAAGTATGTTCGGCGGATATCCGTTTTGGGTCATTTTAAGTCGAATGAGCAATGTCCGTCTGTCCGTCTGTCTGTCTGCTGGCTGGTGCGCACGATAACTCTCGAAAGGAGTAACCGATTGACTTTAAATTTGGTATGTGGCAATATTTTCTTCTATCTCCGGCTAAGTTCGAAGATGGGCAATATTGGTCCACTCCCTCACAAAGGGTTAATATTTAGTGAAATATTGATTATTTAATAACTTCTATACTGCTTATTTGAATCCTCTGAAATTCTACACATAGTATTCGTTTATTAGTCACTATTACCTCCAGAAAAATAGGCGAAGTTGCCACGCCCCTTTTGGTACCTCCCACACTAATGAACAATTTTGAACCAAAAGTTAATAGCTTATAACTTTACATATTACCAGTGCATACAAAGATTACAAATTTGTACAGTGTAATGGTTTAATAGTTCCTACAATACAGTGAAAAATTGGCATTACTGCCACGCTCCTTTTGGTACCTCCCACACAAATGAACCATTTTGTACCAAAAGTTACAGGCTTATAAATTTAATACAAATACTGGAAATTTTGTACAGTGTAATGCTTTTATAGTAGCTAGAGTCCAGAGAAAAATGGGTGTTATTTGCCCGCCCCTTTTGGTACCCCTCACACAAATGGACCATTTTGTACCAAATGTAAACAGCTTTGAACTTTAATATCAGTACATACTTTAAAGTTATTAAACGCAATTTAAATTGACAATAATTTTAATAAAACAAAAAATATGTAAACTTACTAATATTTTTTGAGACTCAAGGTGAGGGGATTCATTAATCGGCTTATTCTACTGAACTTTCTTACTGGTTTTAGCTACAATTCATTTCTTGTTCATCATCTATATATATAAAATTGTTGCGTGACTGGCTGACTGACTGACTGATTGACTGACTGATCATCGCCCAGGCCAAACGGCTGAAGCTAGAATCATGAAATTTGGTGGGAGGGTAGTCCTTGGGACGTAGACGAGCAATAAGGCGGGATTTTTCGAAATTCGTACTATTAGCCGCACAATGGGGCAAAAAGGGATAAATATGGTACCACCGCCAAATCTAAACGAAATGAGCTAGAATCTTGAAATTTGGTATGAGGGTAGCCCTTAGGATGTAGACTCAGAAATTGGCAGGATTTTTCGAAATTCGAACATTTACGAACACAGTGGGGTAAAAAGGGAAAAATGGGATAAATGTGGTACAATAGCCAAATTCAAATGGCAAGATCTAGAATCGTGAAATTTGGTGTGAGGGTAGCTCTTATGAAGTAGACTCTGAAATTGACAGGATTTTTCGAAATTCGAACATTTACGTAACAGTGTGGTAAAAAGGGAAAATGTGGTACAACAGCCAAATCCAAATGGCAAGACCTAGAATCGTGAAATTTGGTGTGAGAGTAGCTCTTGGGACGTAAACAAGAACAAGGAGTGATTTTTTTTAAAAATTTAGAGGCACTGTGGGACAGAAAGGTATAAATATGGTACCACCGCCAAATTTAAAGCCTAATATTAGAATGGTGAAAATTGAAGCGAGGGGTGTCTTTATGACAACTGATCGGGGTATTAAGTTTTTTTGTATTTGTAGTTTTCGGGGCACAGTGGGGCAAAAAGTGTAAAATATAGTACAGTGGCTTAAAAATGTCAAACATGCATCAGGGTAACTTTTGGAACATAAACTAGAGATTGGAAGTGATTTTTAGTAATTCTAACTTTAAGAGGCACAATGGGACACGACGGGTTACTTATGGATCATGGGGAAAAAGGGAACAAACTGCCAAAATTGGAACTTAAACATGAGATATGAAGAGTTTATATGGTTTTAGGAGCACTGTGGTCAAAAACGGTTAAATAGTGGAGTGGAGAAAATATGATTAAATATGTTACAGTCGGGGAAAAGGTTTAAGTACGCTAGCGTGGAGACACATTTTAAATACGAGTACGGTACAGTGAGACAAAAATTAGTTAAATATGGTACAGTGGGTAAACATTTTGTACAGTGAGTTACTATGATACAGTGGGGCAAAAAGGGTTAAATATGGTAAAGTGTGACAAAAATGGGTAACTATACAGTACAGTGGGGCATAACTGTGTTAAATATTGTACAGTGGAGCACAGAGGGTTAAATATGGTACAGTGGGGCATAAACTGTTAAATATGGTACAGTGTGACAAAGCGTTTAATATGACACAGTGTGACAAAAATTGTTAACTATACAGTACAGTGGAGCAAAGGTAATGTGGGGCAGAAACTTTTAAATATGGTACAGTGAAAGAAAGGGTTTAATATGACACAGTGGGGCAAGAAGGGTTAACTATAGTACAGTGGGGCACAATTAGTTGAATATGGTAAGGTGGGACAAAATGGGTTAAATATGGTACAGTGGGGCAAAAAGCTTTAACTATGGAACAGTGTGGAAAAAATGTGTTAGAATGGTACATTCGGACACAAATGGTTAATTATGGTACAGTATGACAAAAATGGTTACAGTGGGCACAAATAGTAAAATATGGCAACGTAGAACAAAATGGCTTAAGTATGGTACAGTGGGGCAAAAAGCGTTTACTATGGAACAGTGGGGCAAAAATGGTTAAATATAGTGGACAAAATATAGTAGGACAAAAAGGTGTTAAATTTGATTCAATGGACCCAAAAGGTTAAATATTGTACAGTGGGTCAAAAAGCGTACATTTACTACAGTGGGTAAAAATATGAATGCAGGGAGAGAGGGTAAGTTAAATATGAAATAAGAATGTTTTTTTCTAAATGTATGCTTTTAGTAGCACTGTGGTGCAAAAAGGTTAAAATTATGATGCTGTTGGGGCAAGCAAAAATTGTTCAGTTACAGAGGGGGAAAATGTGTTAAATGTGGTTTAGTGGAGCAAAAAGGGTTAAATATGGTACGGTGAAGCCAAAAAGTTAAATACGGTAAAATGGTTAAATGTGGTAAGTGGGGAAAAAAAGGGAACAAAATAGTCCCAGATATGTATAAAAATTCGTACTTTAGAAGCACAGTGTGATAAAATGTTTTTAATATGGAACAGTGGTGCAAAAGGTGTTGAATGTGGTCCCTGAGTTCTTACAGCATAAACCAAAGCTATGAAATTGTTTTTTCCAAATAGGTTCTTCTACTTAAACCGTGGGGAAAAAGTTAAATAAATGGCACAGATAGGGGACAAAAATGTTGAAATACGGCCTAAGCTTACGAATTTGGATCTTGAAATATCAATTATCATTTTAAAATGACACACTAAAGGTTAAATGTGGTACAATGGAGCGATTTACTTTAGATTTTTAAATTCGTACCTTTTTAGACACAGTGGGACAAACATGGTTTTATATTGTACAAGGGTGTGAATGTAGGTATTGCAACATAAACAAGGGGAAAGTTGCTAACGTATGAACCAAAAAAATAGTTTTTCAACGTCCAGAGGTACTGTGGGAAAAGGGATAAATATTGTACCATGATGTCAGGGGGACTCTTGGAACATAAACTAGAAATGAAACGAGGGTTCGTATTTTATATAAAAGTAATCAAATCTTCTTCATTTTGCACCATATGTAATAATCACGTAATTTTGAAAGAAAGAGGAATAGCTATTTTACAGTACCCTAAACAGAAAATAGATAAAAGATGGGGGCTGCGACGCGCACCGGGTAAGCTAGTTTAACATCTTTTCATATTAGATTTATTGACTTAACATTACGCTCTGTTCCATGAAAACTATGTGCTTTATTTTCCAGAGTCTATATTGTCTATTGATTGGCGCTATAGCCATACACCTTTGTTTTATTTGTTTACATACAGATTTTGTTCACACGTGAATGTCGTAGCTCATTAACAATGGCTGGTAGCATGTTTCCAGCCAAATACAAAGTAATAATACTGTTGCATATAAATTAAATTTCGATAACTTTTTTAACTGCAACGTAAAACAATATGGTTCTGTAGGCTCGTAAGCAATATAGTTTACTGGCGCCTTTTAAGCATGTTCATTGCCATTAACCGTTTGCTTGCTGCATGGGTCTGAAGTTGGAAACAATTCGAACGCCGGCCCCGTATACCCTCATACAGTAAAGTTTTGTGCTTAATGCAATAACCCTTTTGTTGTACCCATCCAAAAGGAGAAGATCCATATACTCGTTTACTCTTTTGCTTAAACAGAGGGAGACAAAATAAGAAGAAACGGTGTGGGCACATCGGCAAAAAGAAGAGTAATCCTGTGATGCCTCCTTGTTTGAGTGGCAACGACTGCACAGGAGTGGAAGATTCTGCATATGCCTTTATGCGTGTATGCATTTGTGTTTATGTGTCTGAGCATATTTTATTTACATAATTTTGCATTTGCTTAAAATTTGCAACATTTCATTTTATTCAGTTTTTTTTTGTCTTTTATTTTTGTTCCTCTTCTCCTCCATTGGAAGGTGTAGGGTGTCCTTAAATGCACACAAGATTTAAATTTGCTGTCATTTATGCGGTAATGTGTTGCCCAACAAAAACCTAAGGGTAAAATGTATCTTCTGACAATTTTTTTATATAAAAAAATATTTGCTTTCCATATTTGTACAAAATTAAATTATTTTCTACCAAGAAGTGAGACAAAAATAACAATATAAATCAACTTCCTCATTAAAGTTGGTATTGACTTTTTGCACTTCTTTGACGTGTCCATACTCCAGAGTAGAGTAGTACATTTACGAACAATTTTTGACACTATTTTGCTGTCTAACTTATCGACTACATAATGCAATTTAAACAACTCAAATAAAATGAAAAATGATAATTTTTTAACCTGAAAAAATCGAATGTCAAAACACTTTCTTGACTAATGTACTGATAACTTTACTCTATGTACTGGTAGTTTATCGAATGTCCAAACACTTTCTTGACTACATAATGTACTGATAACTTAATTCTGTGTATTCGTAATTTATGTTTCAATAAAAAAATGTTTATTATTTAATCTTGCGTACATTGTCGGACGCCCTATTTAATAAATCTGAAGAGAAATAGTTATACATTTATCATTCACAATTTCTTTTCTTGTCCTTTGTTTTGCATTTTTTTCTCTCAAAACGTTATTCTCCATATTCTCTCTCATCAAAATGATATTAAAGGACTTTAAGGAATTATGAAGTGGAATATTCTTCGATTGTGATGCTAATCGAGAATAAAGGAAATATGAAAAATCTGAGACATTGGTCTAAATAAATAATATATGAGGGTGAATATAATCGGAATCGGTGCATAACCGACTCTGACATATTCAGATTCTAGGCACGCTCGTGAAAAAAATAAAAACACAATTTTTAAATGAAGATGGAAACGCAGTAACTTTTTAGATATTTAAAAATGAATATATAAAAATAAGTAACTGTAAGTTTTGCCATCGAAGAAAATGTGGCTTAGTTTTGAAATGTTCGTGTAGTTTGGAACAATAATAAGGTAACTAACGACCAGGCAATGAAGCCGACCAAAATTAAATTACATTTACAATTAGAGGAAAAGAAACTTAAAATTAACACAAAAATTTAAGAAAAGTTATGGAAGTTTTCGTATAATGTTTTGATAAAAATCGGTTCAATTAATCTCTACTTATAAGTCTTTATTGTAAAAGTCTACGGCCGTTCACGAGCTATCGAAATTTCCGTAAAACCCAAAAACTAATTTTTTTAACTTCAAATCCCTATAAATTTTTTTGAATTTTTTAGCGAGATCCATTTGGAAACTTTTTACGCAAAAATTAACTTGGTCGATATTAAAAATTCTGATTTGCTTTGTAGTCACTTTTTTAATTTTCATGGTTGCATAAAATAAATCTTTTTGACTCACTAGATATACTTCGGCTACAAAAATGGCTGGCTGCAGCGCGCTGCCGATTTGCGCCGCGCCGGATTCATAGCCCGCTATCGTCCCAAAGTACGGCATATACTTTTTAAAAATATATTTTTTGTTTGAAAATATAAATTATGCTGCCCAGATTGCCCTTTAGTTAACAAAATACTAGAACAGTGTCGTGAAAAAAAAATAAAAATTCCATTTTCAAATGCAGACAGGTAATATGGCTATAACATATTTAAAGATTAATATATGTATTTAAATGAAATATGTTGTAGGTATTAAAAAAAATCCATTTTCAAATGCAGACAGATAATATACCCATACGTATTTAAATATTAATATATTTCATTAAATATTTTGTAGTTTGTAGGTATTATTATCAGAAATCGAAAAAAATTCGCGAATCATTAAATTTGCTAAGAGTTCACAAAAAATTCGAATATCCCCAAAAATGGGAATTTTTGGTAGTTTCCCTATATATTATGCCGGGCTCCCTTCGCTGTGTAACTCGTAATAGCTTACCACATAGATAAAACGCGTTTTAGCTTTAACATTTTCAAAAAAACAAATTATTAGCAAAAATTATGGATTGGATTGTTTATCGATCAAAAGAAAGAAAAACTAAAAAATAGAAGTAGAACCACATGTTTTAGCATAACTCGAGGACCATTTAAGCTTTAAAGAACCCTACATAATGTAGCCTCCATCTGCATCTAATATTATTTTGTTATCGCATCAGCGGTTTCAAAGATATCTTATAAGATATTGCAAAAATCCAATTTTGTGAGAAAATTTTAATTTTTTTTAAATTCAATTTTTATTATTTCAATTACATACAAAGATCCCGATGAAATTATTTATAGAAATATATATATGAGACTAGGAGATCGCCTGTGTCACCGATAATCGCTGCTATTGTCATGGAGGAACCACTGAACGTTTGAACAGATGTATAAAATACTCTGACATCATTAAATTCCTTCAACAACCAGAAACAATATACTATGGAAAAAGAAGAAAACAGAAAATCACCGTTCCTGGATACAACTATGTATACATAGACAATGCCGCCTGATGAAGTTAGATTGGTATCAAAAGAAAACTGCATCCGAACAATTGATCATTTTTTACTCCAAACATCCCAGACGAATAAAAATAAGTACGGCGACCAACTTCATCAACAGGGTACTCAGCATCAGTGAACCCATCTTTCATAAAACTAACGAAGAGAAAATACGACAAATCTTAGAGATGGATGACTTTCCTGAAGAAAACTATCGATGGCCTCATATGGCATATAAAGGACCGACAACGAGAGGATCCAAAAGAGGCTACAGAAAGGATATACAAACCACTGACGTACATTCCAAACTTTTCAGACAGATTTTGCCATTCTAACATATACAATAAAGATAATTTCCAATAAGCACAAAGGACGCACAATACTGTGAACAACTTCTTCAGCAACACTAAATCAGTAGTTAAAAAAGGAAGACAAATCTAACGTAGTTTATAGGATTAAATGTGAGGGTGACAAGACCAGTATATGCCAGCAGGTATATATTGGTACGACTAAATCAAAAAACTTTTTATGAATAAGGCCCTAGGATGTCCGGACACAATTTGAAAAAAGTTGATATTAGAAAAATTACAAAAGGATATACACATTAGAAATGTTTAACATAATAAATGTACCAAATGATATGAGAGAATGGACTATAAAACTGCCACGGCCATTGTGCACAGATTTACAGAAATTTAGTGGAAAAATACGGACGAAGGAAATAATTTGTTAGTTAATCGTTAACTCGGTTAAGAAGTAGTCGATAGTTTCTGCCATAAATGTAATTATTGTGATATTATTGTTGTCTTTTAAACATTTTTTTTTTAAATTGGTTATAGAGATACCAGCTTCGAATTCACCAGTACCGGCAGCAACAATCAATACAGCGCAATAAGCTTGAGAGGTACCAGTGATCATGTTCTTGCATGTATCTATATATGGGGAAAAACACGTCAAAAGACCCATTTTTTTCAATTTTATTCCGATCGCATAAAAACTTGGTGGCGTTGCAGAAGTACTTTGGGTATGCTATGTGCTTAAAATACAGCTTCCTAGCGTAATACGTTATGAAGATACAGGGTGTCAAAGTTGGAAATGTTGACCTTTGTATCTCCCGACTACGTGGGCCGATTTGAATGATCCGTGGCTTGTGTGTAACCATTTAGTGGTAGATTATGTGAATGGTCCAAAAATGGACGGAATCGGACCAATGGGCGTGGTCCCGCCCATATAAGCCATATTTTGAAATGGAGATATTTTCCGTAATTTATTCGCGAGAGTTCTGTAATTTTGCGTATATGTATCTGGTGACAGTCTACGTGATTGGTCCAAAAATGGGCGGGATCGGACCAAAGGGCGTGGCCCCGCCCATATAGGCCAAATTTTGAAATTGTGATATCTTGCACATTTTGTTAGCTAGAATGCAATAATTTTGTGCCTACGTATCTAGTGGTAGTTTACGTGATAAGTTAAAAAATGGGCGGGATCGGACCAATGGGCGTGGCCCCGTCCATATAAGCCAAACATTGAAATTGAGATATCAACACAATTTGTTAGCGAGAGTGCTGTAATTTTGTGTATATGTGTCTGGTGGAAGCCTACGTGATTGGTCTAAAAATGAGCGGGATCTGACCAAAGGGCGTGGCCCCGCCCATATAACCCAAAATTGAGCTATCTTACACAATTTGGTGGCAGTCTACGTGATTAGTTAAAAAATGGGCGGGATCAGACTAATGGGCGTGGCCCCGTCCATGTAAGCCACATTTTGGAATTGAGATATCTTGCACAATTTGTTAGCGAGAGTGTTGTTATTTTATGTATACGTATTTGGTGGCAGGATTTGTGATTGGTTCAAAAATGGACGGGATCGGAAATCTCAATCTGGGGCAACGAAGTGGCCCGGGTCCAGCTAGTCTATCTATATATATAAAAGGGAGTGTCTGTTTGTGGGTTTGTTTGTTTGTTTGTATGTTTGTTTGTTCCGTAAAGACGCCTAAACGGCTGGAAGGATCTTCTTGAAATTTTCACAGAATGTACATGTGTAGGGGGTTCTGTAAATAGGGTACTTGAATTTCCGATATATGAAGTGGGCGTGGACCCGCCCACTTGAGTCAAATTTTGAAATTAAGAAAAATTTTCAGCTAGAGTGCTGAAATTTTGTGTGTAACCATTTAGTGGTAGATTATATGAATGGTCCAAAAATGGACGGAATCGGACCAATGGGCGTGGCCCCGCCCATATAAGCCAAGTTTTGAAATGGAGATATCTTGCACATTTTGTTAGCGAGAATGCTGTAATTTTGTGCATATGTATCTAGTGGTAGTCTACGTGATTAGTTAAAAAATGGGCAGCCTAAACTGAATGGGATCAGAAAATCGGCGGGTTCGGTCCATATCTGGTGGCAGGCTACGTGATTGGTAAAAAATGGAGGGATTGGACCAATGGTAGTGACTCCAACCTGGTCAATTTTTTAGAGAGATTGCTGAATTTTTTTATGTGTATTTGGTGGCAGTTTACGTGATTAGTCCAACAGTGGACGGGATCGGAAATCTGAAGTCTGGGGCAACGAAGTGGACCGGGTCCAGCTAGTTTATTTATATTTTAAAGGGGATGAACTGGGATGACTTTTGAAGGCAGTCGAAATATTGGAAGCAAATAATATTAAAACTATTTCAGAACAACAAATCCATCGTTTTTGAAATAATACATGACCTCAAGCCAAACGACCAATAACTAAATCTGTATTATTTTAAAGTGTGATCGGTAATAAATAAAATAAGAAAATTAAATTAAAGAGGTTTTAATTAAAAATTTGTTAAAAGTTTCTCAAAAAATTCGCAATATCTTGTAAACCGTTGATGTGTTGTTTTATCTCGAACAGACGTCTTCAGTTTAAAAAAATTCACTCACTTGACATGACATCCTTCATATATCAAACCATTTTCACTCACACAGGATCCTTACTACTTAAAAGATTCTTCTCATTCTGCGTTGCTGTTGCAATGTTGACACAGCTGATTTTGTGTGTCCTAAATCAAACATATTTCTCCCCTCGGGTCAAAAGCTAAGTCATGCCAAGTGTGCTCGCCGGAAATCAGTCTTAGGACATTTTAAGTCATTGGAGCAATGTCCGTCCGTCTGTCTGGATTGAGCGTACGTTAACTCTCGAAAGAATAGGGCATTGACTTAAAATTTTGTATGTGATAATATTTTTTTCTATGTCAGGCTAAGTTCGAATATGGCCCATATTGATCGACTCCTTTTGGTAACACCCTCACAAAGGGTTTCAATTTAGTGAAATATTTATTATCCACTCCAATTCCACAAATACTCATAGTTAATCTGTCTCTATGACCTTGAAAAAATGGACCTGTTGTCATACCAAAATTGAATGGCAAGGGCACATAAACACTTACAGTACATTGTCTTTGATATGTCTACTGTTCAGCGAAAAATAGGGTCCTTCGTCAAGCCACTTCTGGTTCCCCCCACACAATTTGACAGATTCATTAAAACAAAAAATTTCCATTACTTCTGCAGCAATCATCTATATCTTTTCATATCTTGTATTTTAGACAACATTTTCAATGACTATAAACAGTCAACGAATTATCTTTTTGTCACATTATTACATTACTCAGAAAGTAATACCCTAGTCGGTTTACCCGACTGAAATTTTCTTACTGGTTTTTCTTATAAATAAAAGAACCGCCACCATTATATTAAAAAGCAGTATACGGTTTACACAACGTTATTCAGTAAAATTCCCGTTATGTTTAAGTTAAACTTGAATTCGGATCAGGTTGCAATCATTGCATGGAAATCGTATTGAATACTTTATATCGTCTCATATATAAGTAATAAGCAAACAAACGAAATTGTATGGAAAACTTTTCCACTTTTTTTTTCGAGTCAAGTGTGCGTGCACCTAGTAAAGCTGATATGATCATTGATGCCGAGAGTGATACCATTTGGGAATAAAGAAAGACCACAGATGTGTCATATTAAACACAGACACGCACATAAAGCATTCTTCCACATTCAAATGCGGATAAACGACAATTTGATGTCATAACAGCTGTCAGGCATTCAAAATGAATTTTGTTCGTTCATGCATTTTTAGCAATGACACAAAGATAAAGGAATTATTTCCAAAAAAAAAAATTTCAAAATCTATTAAGAAGACAAAACAAGAAACATAGAAAAGAATGAAAAACGTCACAATAACTACAACACATCATTCTTATGTATGCGAATGACGACGACAACAATTGCAGAGTCGAGCAACGATAACGCCATTTACAATTCTCCCAGTCACAATCATTTACTTCACTCTCAAAGGACATACGAGGCTGTATATGTGAGATTGCTATACAAAATATGTGCATAGTTATGTATATGTGTATGTTTATATGTAGACTTGTTGTTGCAAGTGTTTGTGAGATGAATTAGAGACGATCTGAAAAATTTAAAATTTTCTGTTTGTGTTGACATTTATGAAATACAAACGAGACAAGCTGTATATGCCATCATTTGTGTTCGTGCGAGTATGTGGCCCCTGTTCACATACATACTCGTTCATAAATTCTAATATATTCTTGCATTTCAGGCATTGTGCACACATTTGTATGAATGGATATACACTCAAATATGCGACAGTAAATGGATTTGCAGGCAATACGAATACCAGTATTTACTTCATTATAGACAGCTCACACAGCCTTCGGTCACTGAATTACAATCCCTGATATTACTTCATTAATAAATACCACAAATTTCAACTGTTCGAGCTGACAATTTGTAGCATGGGCATATTTGTACCCGGAACTTTGCTCACCATAGAACCCAAAATTTTCAATTTGAAAGAGGTGACAGCTTTACCCTTAGACTTAGACATTTCTCAATAGCGAGAAAAAAAAAATCGAAGGATTACTGCATCCCATCCAATAGTTAGAAAGTAAAATTCAACAAGTAAAGAAGTTGACATGTTCGACTATGTAGAATCTTATACACCCTCGGGTAAAAATAAACTCATATTACCAAATTTTAGGCCGATTCATTGAAATTTGTTGTTTTTGTTGCGTTAAGAAGTAAAATTCAGAGGGAGCTTTGTATTGGGGCTATATCAAAACATTGACCTGTGACGACCGTTGTTCGTATGAAGGGTTCTGGGTATAAATATATCTCAAAAACTAATTTTCAGCCCAATCAGTTAAATTTGCCGTATCTCTGGCGTTAAGAAGTCAAATCGGACAGATTTTATTTTTTATTTATTTATTTATTTGAATTACAATACAAAGTAAATTTATATTCTAATTTAAAGGTCCAGGGAAATGCCGGGTTACAAAGACCATATGGCTAAATGTTTGCAGCGACAGACTAGAGCCTCTGCTGGGAATCGAAGCCACGACCCCCAAACTCATAGGCGAGTACGCTACCAACTCACCTACTGGGGCGCTCAAATCGGACAGATACTTGTTATGGGGGCTTTATAAAAATGGACTAATCAAGTTTTAATTTTGAAAAATAATATTATCAGAACATAATGAGAACATATTTCCAACCTATAATCTAAATTTTAATAAATGCCAACGTTAAATAAAATTCGAATGAAAGAAAATTATTTATTATATTAATCATAATGTTATTCATGAGCCTCTCTATAGTTTAAATATAGAAAAATTAAAGTCAAATACAAATTTGGTTCTGAAAGTGATTAATTTTTTATTTTACCCATACAAGGAAACTTTTGCTTTTTCAACAAAACTTGGAAACATTTATGGAAATTATGTAGTTACTTTAGGCAGGACTGGTAACGATATTTTGTGTTATTTCGGCATTACAATAATTCCATATTTTTATCCCCTCACCTTAGAGAGGAGGGTATATATAATTTGCTACGAGCCAAAAGTGTAACACATCGAAGGAGTGGCCTGTGACCCCAAGTATGTTTGGGGGATATCCGTTTTGGGTAATTTTATGTTGAATGAGCAATGTCCGTCCGTCTGTCTGTCTGCTGGCTGGTGCGCACGATAACTCTTGAAGGGATTAACCGATTGTCTTCAAATTGGGTATGCGGTAATATTTTCCTCTATCTCCGGCTAAGTTCGAAGATGGACCATATTGGTCCTCTCCTTCTAGTACCTCCCCCACAAAGGGTTAACATTTAGTGAAATATTGATTCTTTAATAACTTCTATACTACTTACTGGCATCTTCCGAAATTCCACATATAGTATTAGTTTATTAGTCGCTAATGCCTCAAGAAAAATGGGCGATGATGCCTCGTCCCTTTTGGTATCTTCCAAACAAATGGACCATTTTGTACCAAATGGCTTTCAGTTCATACAAATACTTGAAACTTGGTACAGTCCAGAGAAAAGTGGGCGTTATTGGTACGTCCCTTTTGGTACCTCCCACACAAATAGACCATTTTGCCCCAAAAGTTAACAGCTTATATCTTCAATATTAGTGCATACAAATACTTGTAATTTTTTGCAGTGTAATGCTTTTATAGTACCTAGAGTCCACAGAAAAGTGAGCGTTATTGGCACGCCCCTTTTGGTACCTCCCATACAAATGGACCATTTTGTACCAAAAGTTAACAGTTTTTAACTTTAATACCAGTGAATAAAAATACTTGAAATTGTGTGCTGTGTAATGCTTTTATAGTGTCTAGAGTCCAGAGAAAAGTAACCGTTATTTGCACGCCCCTTTTGGTACCTCCCACACAAATGGAACATTTTGTACCAAAAGTAAACAACTTTAAACTTGAATACCAGTACAAACTTTAAAGTTATTAAATGCAATTTAAATTGATAATAAATTAATTAAAACCAAAAAATAAATAAATTTACGGTTACTTTTTTTTGTTGGACCCAAGGTGAGGGGATTCTTAAGTCGGTTTACCGACTGAACTTTCTTACTTGTTTTATAAATGGGGATTTATTGTTTTGATTTGGGATCAGTGATTTGGCGGGGATTGTAATGCAGTGCACTTTAGTTCATAATATGAACTAATTAAAAGCAAGCCAGCTCACTTTTGCAAAATTGTTCATATTTGCGAATGGCATCTAATTTCCCTCTAAAACGTTTTTCCCATAAAAATAAGAGTTCTTATGTTAAATTTGTTATTTATTTTTTATTGAATATAAAAAAGCATTAATTTTTGAAAAAAATAACAAAACTTATTATGCGAAAAAATCGGTGATTTTTTTGTCTTTTCTTTTGTTGAATCACCTTTAAAACGGCACGCTCCCTTAACTGTCCTACACACTCAAATCTTGTTGATCAACCATTTCGCTTTCGGCCCATTCCAATGCTTTATTAAACAGTTCAACAGCTTCCATGGATTTTATAGTTCTTTTTGGCTCCTCCACATAATCATCTTCATCTGATAGCATTTTCTCCATTTCATTCTCGTTACACTCTATGTTATCCTCGTTCCCTTCTTTAACGTTCAAAGCTGCAAATTTAACTTATAGTGAATTAAAGATTTTAATTTGCTTTTAAAGCACATTTTTCAAAATACTAACATCAGTTAGCAGAATACTTAAAAGATTAGTTGCAGATTCTTCTAAATCAACCAAATTTATTGCCAAGTTGTTTCTAAGAACAGTTAAAGGAATATCATCCTCAGGATCGTCTCGACTAAGCACCATATTCAAAACATTATTCCAACATTTAGATAACACATTTGCATCTACTATTCTGCATGCAGATTCTAATATTGTTATGGCTTCTAGCAAAGCACCACCTTTTGCATTAACGTTTTGATCCATGTGTTGTATGAGCGGGGTTACATTTGGTGGCATAAACATTGCAAAAATACAGCCGTATTCGGTTTTTAGTTCGTCCTCAGATGGATGAGATGGAGCGATGTCTATTAAAAGAATAGCTTTCAGCGGCAGCATTTTTTTGTTAAAAATTGTTTTACCTAAATTGTGTAAAAACGATGGTGAATTGATATATACTAACCATTTTCCGGAAAAAACCGGAGAATTCGAGTTATTCCAAATTATAAGTTAAATTATTATTTTAAAAAATCGCCTACTGTGGCTAAACAAAAAAAGATGATATATTCTGCCCTTTACTAAAAGCTATTAAGTGAAATGCTGAATCGAAATATACTAGCCATTTTCCCGAAAAAATTACTCAGAATTATAAGTTAAATTCTTATTTTTGAAAGTCGTCCAGCCGAAGTTTACAATAAACTCAATTTTACGCTTGGGTAAAACATTTCGAGACACCTACATTTCATATCGCTTCTCATTTATTGACCAACGGCTGTGCCTTCTTTGAATATGTAACTGTATGCGTGCTCAAGTACGGACACAGGGCGACGATTTATATTCGTAAAAACTCATTGACAGATGTCTGTTGCATTTAAAGCTTTTGACGATATAGAATACATGTCAATTAGTGTTAAATGAAAAGTTGTATATGCAAATTCATGCAATTTACAACTGGCGACACTCCCGCTCTCCGGTTGTAGCCCCTACTGTGTCGTGCTCTGCTTGTTCCCTTGTCCCTTGAGGCCTACAATGTGGATGGCAGCAGGAGGATTCAGCGCTTAGCGAAAGTGGCGACGACAGAGAAAGTGAACAAAGTCATCGTTGAATAAATGTATGGCGGACGAGCGGAAGAACAGACTGTCGTACGGCTGACTGACTGACTGCATAAATGAATGAATGACTGAATGGATAGATGCTTCGCTCGATGAATGAATGAATCTCTAAATAGGACCAATGTCAAACGGAAGTTAGTAAATACTCTCGTATTTGCCATGAATGCTGATGATGATGATGATGACGGTGCATGTACTTGAAATTTAATTGAATATGAAGTTTTCTTGTCACTGTCACTCATTCAATCGGGCACGAGTTCTTTGTTCGCTCTTCCGTTTCTGTGTCATAATCAAGTAGAATGAATGCACTTATCAAGGTATATTTAAATGTATTCCAATTCCCGGGGGAATAGTGTTAACCTAATAAAATAGAAATAAACACAAAGATGAGAAAGAGGTAAGCAGAAAGAGGTTTCTTATTACATGAAGGAATACTGCCAAATTCTGAGAAAATCGGCTCAGATTTAGATATAGCCCCTATATATATGTTACCCCCGATTTTACATGTAAGCGCTGTAAAAAGTGTATTTTTAATCCGATCAGTACGAAATTCTGCAGAAAGAGGTTTCTTATTACATGAAGGAATACTGCCAAATTCGGAGAAAATCGGTTCAGATTTAGATATAGCCCCCATATATATGTTACCCCCGATATTACATGTAAGCGCTGTAAAAAGTGTATTTTTAATCCGATCAGTACGAAATTCAACAGAAAGAGGTTTCTTATTACATGAATTAATACTACCAAATTTGAGGGAAATCGGTTGAGATTTAGATATAGCCCACATATATATGTTACCCCCGATTTGACATGTAAGCGCTGTAGAAACTGTATTTTATATCCGATCAGTAAAAAAATTGACAGAAAGAGGTTTCTCCTTACGTGAATCAACACAGCCAAATTTGAGGGAAATCGGTTCAGATTTAGATATAGCCCCCATATATATGTTACTCCCGATTTGACATGTAAATGCTGTAGAAACTGTATTTTATATCCGATCAGTGCGAAAATCGGCAGAAAGAGGTTTCTTATTACTCGAAGGAATACTTTCGGAAAAAATCGGTTCAGATTTAGATATAGCCCCCATATATATGTTACCCCCGATTTGACATGTAAATGCTGTAGAAACTGTATTTTATATACGATTAGTGCTAAATTCGGCAGAAAGAGGTTTCTTATTACTCGAAGGAATACTGCCAAATTCGGAGAAAATCGGTTCAGATTTAGATATAGCCCCCATATATATGTTACCACCGATTTGACATGTAAGCGCTGTAGAGACTGTATTTTATATCCGATCACTACGAAATTCTACAGAAAGAGGTCAATAGAATTGTCAATATTTATATACCTACTGGCAAATTAAATTAACTAATAACATCGTAACCATAAATTAGTACTTTATGTACTCTACTGACATGTAATATCATCGGAAGCGCGCCAAATTATTATCATTGTTAGGAGCTATTAGGAACTCCTTAAATGCATTACAGTTAATTTTTTGTCGCAAGAAAATTTTAAAACTTAAACAAAAGTACTTTTTCGTAGTTTTGTGCGCAAATAATTTGGACTTTTATATTTTATGTTTAAAGCGGGCATATCATTAATAGTATCTGGCGAAAAAAAAATTAGGGATCTTTACGAATTTTTTCCGATGCCATACAATATTCAATATTTTTTGATTTTTCGGCATAAAAGCACCATATAAAAAGCGATTTTTCATGTTTTTCTCAACAATAATTTATAAGTATGAATTTTTTATATTTTTAAGAATTCTGTCAGCGCAAAAAAAATTGTGGGGTTGGTCAACACTTTAAGCGTTGGCGTCTGTTTTTGGAACACCAACAATTATATTCGAAAATAACGTTTTAAGACTTAAAAAAAATATATTTTTTTTTAAGTTTGTGCACTTTTATTTTACGTTTTTATATTTTTTATTTAATAGTAATAGTACATACATTGTTTTTGAAGAATACAATTTTAGGGATCTGTTCCAACTTATTTTTCTCATTCCAATTAAAATTTTTTAATTTTTACAAAAAATACGAATTTTCCAAAGCAATTTTGAATAGCACTATTGCAATTTTCTGCCGACTTGGCATTTTTGTATTATTAGGAATTCGATTAACTATCATATACAAAAAGTTTGGCTTAATTTCCCTAATAAACGAATTTGACACAGCTATTTTACAACATACATTTATGGTAGTTTATTTTTTAGTCGAACAATTGACTTTGGCGCCCTCTCGCGGTGTCAAAAAAAAATAAATTAAAAAAATATTGTTATTATTTATCTTAATTGGTTTGTTAAGATATGATGAGTACCAATTTTACCATTATTTGAGCCAGTACATTATTATAAATTTTTGTTAATGGGAAAGAGCACTGCGCATCGGTTGGATGGTTCCAAAGCCCATTACGGACATTGTCATAAAATTGTTCGTGTTACATTAAATATTGCCACGCCTACATACTAATCCCCTCCCACTTTTGGTGAAACTAATAATATTGACTCCAAAAACATACAATAGTAGATTCGTACACCTACGGTCAATACGGTCTTGAAATAATACATTTTTAACTTTTGCCACACCCACTAATCAGATCCAACCTATTATTATTTATGTTTTATACAATAACTCTACTAACGTATATTCCAAAATTCGATCTATTACCATCAATATATTATGAGATATTCGAATTGTAAATATTGCCACGCCCACTTATTCTATCCCGCCCACTTTTGGTGAAAGTAGTAATATTGACTCTAATAACGTACAATCAAATTTTCGTTCATCTACGGTCAATAGTTTTCTTTCATACTGAACTAATGCTGCGACCACTTCTGGCACACCCACTAATCCGATCCTGCCAAATCTTATTGATGTTTTAGATAAGATCTCCACTAACGTGTGTTCCAAATATCGATCTTATACGATGTTCACATTCTGATATAACCGAATTTTATATAATGCAACGCCCACTTATTCTATTCCGCCCACTTTTGGTAAAAATGGATTACTAAATTGACTCCAATTACATACAATCCAAATTTCGTTTTTCTTCGATCAATAGTTTCTGAGATAATGAATGTTTAACTAATGGTACACCCACTTTTGCCACACCCACTAATCCTATCCTGCTATATGTTATTGATGTTTTAGATAATACCTCCACTAACGTGTCTTCCATATTTCGTTTTTATAGGATCAATACTTTCTGAGATATTGCAATTTTAAATGGTCGAAACCCATCTCAGACAAATAGGTTTCAGCGTCTATAAAGCACATACATATGAACATTTTTAATTTTTATATATATATATTAAAAAAATAATAATAACGCTGTGAAACAATGAAAAAATACACGGACTTGACAGTATAGGTTTGATTATGTGTGTGAAGATAAATACGTATTTAACTAGCGAAGACACAAACCCTAATATGAAAATTAAAAGTCGGGGTATTTGAGGAAAATTAGGTTTTTTCTCGAAAAATAGAGCGTATTTTAAAGTGAAATTAAGTTACCATGGTAAAAACATATCATTTTGTTTAAAAAAATTACCATCTGACGTAGAGGGCATATAGAATAGATTTGATAACTAGGGAACCTCGGAAGAAAATATATGACCATATCTGGAAGATGGGACTTGGTACCGACAAGGCCTACGTACTGAAAGAAGCCCTAGGAAGGCTCTATCGACCCATGTATAGCGTTTTTCCCAAATCAATTTCAGGCTCCCAAATACGTCCTTCCAAAAATGGCCCATTTTGATGGGAATTTCTGGAGAGGAGCAGTGGTCACAACTGGAAGATGGGACTATGTACCGACAAGGCCTGCATACTGAAAGAAGCCCTAGGAAGGCTCTATCGACCCATATATAGCGTTTTTCCCAAATCAATTTCAGGTTCCCAAAAACGTCAATCCGAAATGGCATATTTTGACGGGAATTTCTGGAGAGGAGCAGTGGACACAACTGGAAGATGGGACTATGTACCGACAAGGCCTGCATACTGAAAGAAGCCCTAGGAAGGCTCTATCGACCCACATATAGCGTTTTTCCCAAATCAATTTCAGGCTCCCAAAAACGTCATTCCAATATGGCCCATTTTTAAGGGAATTTCTGGAGAGGAGCAGTGGCAACAACTGGAAGATGGGACTATGTACCGACAAGGCCTGCATATTGAAAGAAGCTCTAGGAAGGCTCTATCGACCCATATATAGCGTTTTTCCCAAATCAATTTCAGGCTACCAAAAACGTCATTCCAAAATGGCATATTTTGACGGGAATTTCTGGAGAGGAGCTGTGGCCACAACTGGAAGATGGGACTATGTACCGACAAGGCCTGAATACTGAAAGAAGCCCTAGGAAGGCTCTATCGACCCATGTATAGCGTTTTTCCCAAATCAATTTCAGGCTCCCAAATACGTCCTTCCAAAAATGGCCCATTTTGATGGGAATTTCTGGAGAGAAGCCCTAGGAAGGCTCTATCGACCCACATATAGCGTTATATGGGTCGATAGAGCCTTCCTAGGGCTTCTTTCAGTATGCAGGCCTTGTCGGTACATAGTCCCATCTTCCAGTTGTGGCCACTGCTCCTCTTCAGAAATTCCCATCAAAATGGGCCATTTTGGAATGACGTTTTTGGGAGCCTGAAATTGATTTGGGAAAAACGCTATATATGGGTCAATAGAGCCTTCCTAGGGCTTCTTTCAGTATGCAGGCCTTGTCGGTACATAGTCCCATCTTCCAGTTGTGACCACTGCTCCTCTCCAGAAATTCCCATCAAAATGGGCCATTTTTGGAAGGACGTATTTGGGAGCCTGAAATTGATTTGGGAAAAACGCTATACATGGGTCGATAGAGCCTTCCTTGGGCTTCTTTCAGAACGCAGGCCTTGTCGGTACCAAGTCCCATCTTCCAGATATGGTCATATATTTTCTTCCGAGGTAATTATAGCCTACACCACACTGTGGTACAGGGTATTATAAGTTTGTTTCACGGCAGATGTTTGTAACACCTGAAAATAACACAGCTAGACCCACCTTAAAGTATACCGATCGACTCAGAATCACTAGCTGAGTCGATTTAACGATGTCTGTCCGTCCGTCCGTCCGTCTGTCCATGTAAAGTTGTTCGTCGACTACAGGTCGCAATTTCACTCTGATCGTTCTGAAATTTTGCAGTTTAGAGTATTTCGCGGCTGTTAAGATCGCTATTGAATTTGGTTGAAATCGGTTCAGAATTAGATATAGCTCCCATATTTATCTTTCGTCCGATTTGGCCCTTTAGTCCTATAGAAGCTGTATTTTACATTCGATCGTTTTGAAATTTAGAATGGTAGAGTTTCTTGATCCATGAACCAACATTGCCGAATTTGAAGAAAATCGGTTCAGATTTAGATATAGCTCCCATATATATCTTTCGTCCGATTTGGTCCTTTAGTCCTATAGAAGCTGTATTTTACATCCGATCGTTTTGAAATTTAGAATGGTAGAGTTTCTTGATCCATGAACCAACATTGGCGAATTTGAAGAAAATCGGTTAAGATTTAGCTATAGCTCCCATATATATGTTTCGTCCGATTTGGCACTTTAGTCCTATAGAAGCTGTATTTTACATCCGATCGTTTTGAAATTTTGAATGTTAGAGTGTCTTGATCCATGAACCAACATTGCCGAATTTGAAGAAAATCGGTTAAGATTTAGCTATAGCTCCTATATATATGTTTCGTCCGATTTTGCTCTTTAGTCCTGTCGAAGCTGTTTTTTACATCCAATCATTTTGAAATTTAGATTGGTAGAGTTTCTTGATCCATGAACCAACACTACCGAATTTGAAGAAAATCGGTTAAGATTTAGCTATAGCTCCCATATATATGTTTCGTCCGATTTGGCCATTTAGTCCTATAAAAGCTGTATTTTACATCCAATCGTTTTGAAATTTAGAATGGTAGAGTTTCTTGATCCATGAACCAACATTGCTGAATTTGAAGAAAATCGGTTAAGATTTAGCTATAGCTCCCATATATATGTTTCGTCCGATTAGGCCCTTTAGTTCTATAGAAGCTGTATTTTACATCCAATCGTTTTGAAATTTTGAATGTTAGAGTGTCTTGATCCATGAACCAACATTGCCGAATTTGAAGAAAATCGGTTAAGATTTAGCTATAGCTCCTATATATATGTTTCGTCCGATTTTGCTCTTTAGTCCTGTCGAAGCTGTTTTTTACATCCAATCATTTTGAAATTTAGATTGGTAGAGTTTCTTGATCCATGAACCAACACTACCGAATTTGAAGAAAATCGGTTAAGATTTAGCTATAGCTCCCATATATATGTTTCGTCCGATTTGGCCATTTAGTCCTATAAAAGCTGTATTTTACATCCAATCGTTTTGAAATTTAGAATGGTAGAGTTTCTTGATCCATGAACCAACATTGCTGAATTTGAAGAAAATCGGTTAAGATTTAGCTATAGCTCCCATATATATGTTTCGTCCGATTAGGCCCTTTAGTTCTATAGAAGCTGTATTTTACATCCAATCGTTTTGAAATTTAGAACGGTAGAGTTATTTGATCCATGAACCAACACTACCGAATTTGAAAATCGGTTAAGATTTAGCTATAGCTCCCATATATATGTTCGGATGAAATATATGTTCTCCCATATATATGTTCTTTAGATCCAATCGTTTTTATACCCTACACCGCACTGTGGTACTGGGTATTATTTAAGTATAAAATGTCCCAAAAGTAAATTTATGTAAACAATTTATACATGAATTACAAAATTTATATATCAGAGTTATTCAATATTACGAGAGTGGTGTAGGGTATTATATAGTCGGCCCCGCCCGACTTTAGCCTTTCCTTACTGGTTTTTCTCTAACAATGTTTGGCAAAATTGTAGTCAACGTAAATTTGAACAACTTTTGTAAACATATCAATACAATCTGAACGTGTCTTGGCACCCTTAATAGCAATGGACTTGCGACGTCATCGGGCCATACTTCTTCGAAATGAGGCCGGTCAGGCTGGTGTGGATGTGGACAATATGTGGGTTCAACAGAACGGTGCCACTTGCCACTCTGCTAACGAAACAACGGCTCTTTTGCGCAACAAATTCAATGGCCGTGTTATGTCACGTCGTTGCGATGTCAATTGGCTGCCAAGATCATGTGATTTGACACCGTTGGACTTCTTTCTTTGTAATTTGAAAGAAAAGGTGTACGTCGATAAGCCAGCAACATTTCAAGAGCTAACGGATGAGATAATTCGCCACATAAACGGCATAGAACCTCAATTATGCCTCAGCGTCATCGAAAATTTGGACCATCGGATGGATTTGTGCCGCCGAGGTCGAGGCGGCCATTTGGCCGATATTTTGTTTCATACCTAATCGAAACATACCAATATTATCATAATAAAAAGAAATTACAATAATTTCCTAAAAAATTTGTGTTTTATTCAAAATCAACATTGGCCCTTAAAATTTAACCACCCTTTATTTAAAAAATAATATTTTCCAATGAAATTTTTTGTAGTTTGTAGGTCTAATCATCAAAAATCGAAAGAATTCACGAATCATTATATTTTTCAATTCTTAATATAATTTCGAAAATCCCCAAAAATTAGATTTTTGCATTTTGCCCTATATCTACTATTCTATAAGCCGCGCTCCAAATTCCTTTTCAACGTACTATCCAGCTCAAAGTACAACATCTTACTAAATCAAAATAGTAGAGATTTTAATATTTTAGCTTTGCGATTGGAGGAAATGTGGCTTACTTTTGAAATTTGTGCAAAAAATGGTTTAAATTGCAGAAGAATGGCAGCAATACGAGTACCAGTTAATATTTGTATCATCATAAAAATTTGTTTGTCTATAAGGAAAAGTTATTGTGAAGAAATCGTTGCATATACGGCTCCGATATTCACAAAATACTAGAACAACGTCTGGAAAAAAAAAGAAAAATTAAAATTTCAATTGCTAATATCTCGGTAACTATACGTAATATCTATTTTTTTCACCAAAGATGACCAACTTTGAGGGGCCCAAATTCAAAACGTATATGCTCTAATACCTGTTTTACAAGTATGCCAAGTTGTTTGCAATCAGTCGGCTGGTTAAAAAAATCCCAAATTTCCCTTTGTTTTAATTCCTCCCGCTGGGCAGCGCGAAGTTATGATATACACATGCGATAGTTATCAAAAACATTATTTTGTTTTAAAATAAAAAACATAAATGGAACAAAGAGTTGAGTATTTGAGAAAAAGCATGCCGCACGCTTTAAAGTATTACGTTCTGGAGAATTTACAGTCAAATACTTGACAAGTAAGGATATTTACTTAGTTTCTTGTTTATAAAGGACGCTGCGCTTAATAGTGGCAAACTCAACCCTACCACATAAAACAATTTACTTAATAGCTTTAAATCCTTTCCGTTACATCCTCAAATTAAGGGGGAGTCAACAGTTTTAAGGCTATAAAGAGTTATATTGTCACATGGCTATCATAATAAATTGAAATGTTGCCTTTTCGTATACTTATTTGGTACAAATGGTTTTGTTTACTTATTTACAAATGAAGACAATTTGTAAATGGGGTACTTAAATTGGAAATTTATGAACTGTTTTTGACATTTCCGACAAAGACGGTAGTCGGTACGCTCAAAGATATAGAAACATTCTCCCAAATAAACATTTCTGAAAATGATGCCACACATCTTATTTAATAACAATTTACAAATACGCACATAATCTTGGGTTATTTGATAATAAAACCCCCCCTCTCTCTCTCTAGAGCTCACCCTAATGCAAACAACTTTCATATCCGGTTTGTGATATAATCCACCTCCCCGTCCCCCAGAAAACAACTTCCCTAAAGCACACCCCAATGAACGCAGAGCTTCAAAATGATGAGACCAAAGAAGCACTCACTTAACTAAAAATCAAATTTAGAACAAATTTCATTCTAAAAACTTAATCAGCAGATTACTTTACATATCCCAGGCAAATACGAAATGGGATATTTTTTCTAAGTCTTCTCGGTTACATCCTTTATCCTTCCTCCTTCTGTCGACTGCAGAATGACATAAACAAATACGACTGAACACAGACTTACCACATGACACAACGGAGGATGACAAAGGAAGTATTCTAAACCCAGAATGAAAACGAAAAAAACAAATGTGAAAAAACGAAAAAGGCACGACATATGAGGAAAGATACAAAATACACACAGACACACGCAATCCTAAAATCCTTAAACAGGCGAGCCGAGCGGTGTGGTCTTGCAAAGGATAACTGCGACCAACCAAAACGCTATAAATGCGACATCGCCGTATACCGTTAAATATCCAATAACTAAATCAAATTCTCAAATACACTTATATTTTGTAGTACTTAAAATCAGCTAAAATGTCCTGTTTCCTTAAGTCGAAACTTCGAGGATAATCTGTATGAAACGAACCAAATTTAACAAATTTCAATAGCAAATTATGTTGAAAAATTCAAATTGGATATCGTTTCCTAATCTTCCCAAAACGGAACGAATAGCGGTGGCGAGGAAGGCCATTTGAACTTGATGGAGTTCCATGAGAAAAATATGTAACAATATTTGACATAGAAACAAATTCTTAAAGCCAATGGGAAAATTTTGCAAGGAATTTCCGACTCACAGTAACAAACTCCGTGTCCTTATAGCAAATACCAACCAAAATATTTCAACTGGGGGAGTATTAAGATGAAAAATCTAATAAGTGGAAATTTATATGTTTACTTATTTTTCATTTCTTTTTTCTTCCTCTGTTTATCTCTGCAATAACAGTCTTAGGCGGCAGAATTTCGATTTTTCGCTAAATGTTATATTGGTAAGCCAGTTATCTATCTGTGCCCGGCCTCTGTTTGCTTGCCTATCCACTTAATACGTTGTACGAGTATATCGAGCTCCAATATAAAAATTGTTTCAATCTTGTTTTTATTTATTGAAAAAAAAAGAAGTAATCATAAAAATCCACCCTCATCATTGGCAGAGGAAGTATTGCTTGTACAGATACACGTAGAGGGAACGACTTCGACCCATCGTATGTATATATGTATATATTTGTTTTTGCAAATTGACAATTTGTTGAAATCATTTATTGATTTTATTGTTGTTTAATATATTTAAAATTGATCTTGTGAGGTTTAAAGAGGAACAAGCAATACAATTTTGTATAACCATTTATTGATTTTATTGTTGTTTAATATATTTACATTTGATCTTGTGAGGTTTAAAGAGTAACAAGCAATAAACTTGTTTTATAACTTCTATCTGCGGTAGGGTGGAGGGTACACTCCGTGTGCATATTGATCAGAGTCCCCATAAAGCACATATGAAGGATTCTCTGCAGAATGGATCGAGTCTACACCACATGTTTATACCCTACACCACACTGTGGTACAGGGTATTATAAGTTTGTTTCGCGGCAGATGTTTGTAACACCTGAAAATAACACAGCTAGACCCACATTAAAGTATACCGATCGACTCAAAATCACTAGCTGAGTCGATTTAACGATGTCTGTCCGTCCGTCCGTCCGTCCGTCCGTCTGTCCATGTAAAGTTGTTCGTCGACTACAGGTCGCAAATTCACTCCGATCGTTCTGAAATTTTGCAGTTTAGAGTATTTCGCGGCTGTTAAGATCGCTATTGAATTTGGTTGAAATCGGTTCAGATTTAGATATAGCTCCCATATATATCTTTCGTCCGATTTGGCCCTTTAGTCCTATAGCAGCTTTATTTTACATCCAATCGTTTTGAAATTTAGAATGGTAGAGTTTGAATTTGAAGAAAATCGGTTGAGATTTAGCTATAGCTCCCATATATATGTTTCGTCCGATTTGGCCCTTTAGTCCTATAGAAGCTGTATTTTACATCCGATCGTTTTGAAATTTAGAATGGTAGAGTTTCTTGATCCATGAACCAACATTGCCGAGTTTGAAGAAAATCGGTTAAGATTTAGCTATAGCTCCCATATATATGTTTCGTCCGATTTGGCTCTTTAGTTCTATAGAAGCTGTATTTTACATCCAATCGTTTTGAAATTTAAAATGGTAGAGTTTATTGATCCATGAACCAACACTACCGAATTTGAAGAAAATCGGTTGAGATTTAGCTATAGCTCCCATATATATGTTTCGTCCGATTTGGCCCTTTAGTCCTATAGAAGCTGTATTTTACATCCGATCGTTTTGAAATTTAGAATGGTAGAGTTTCTTGATCCATGAACCAACATCGCCGAATTTGAAGAAAATCTGTTAAGATTAAGCTATAGCTCCCATATATATGTTTCGTCCGATTTTGCTCTTTAGTCCTGAAAAAGCTGTATTTTACATCCAATCATTTTGAAATTTAGAATGGTAGAGTTTCTTGATCCATGAACCAACACTACCGAATTTGAAGAAAATCGGTTAAGATTTAGCTATAGCTCCCATATATATGTTTCGTCCGATTTGGCCCTTTAGTTCTATAGAAGCTGTATTTTACATCCAATCGTTTTGAAATTTAAAATGGTAGAGTTTACTGATCCATGAACCAAAACTACCGAATTTGAAGAAAATCGGTTAAGATTTAGCTATAGCTCCCATATACATGTTTCGTCCGATTTGGCCCTTTAGTCCTATAAAAGCTGTATTTTACATCCAATCGTTTTGAAATTTAGAATGGTAGAGTTTCTTGATTCATGAACCAACATTGCCGAATTTGAAGAAAATCTGTAAAGATTTAGCTGTAGCTCCCATATATATGTTTCATCCGATTTGGCTCTTTAGATCCAATCGTTTTTATACCCTACACCACACTGTGGTACAGGGTATTATTTAAGTATAAAATGTCCCAAAAGTAAACTTATGTAAACAATTTATACATGATTTACCAAATTTATATATCAGAGTTATTCAATATTACGAGAGTGGTGTAGGGTATTATATAGTCGGCCCCGCCCGACTTTAGCCTTTCCTTACTGGTTTTAACCTAATTTTTTCTTGTTTCGTTAAATAGGATATGACTGTAATAAATACTGTGTAAAATGCAAAAGTGATCGATGGTATGTTTTCGCTTTACATGTGGGGGAAGTTTAGGGTATAATATAAAGGATTACCCTTTTAAAATGTCATGACTTATGATGTAGTTTAGATATTTGCAAAGTTTATTACATAAGGGATACATAAAATTTTGTTTGTATAAAAAAATATTTTATGTAATTTTTATTGTATAAAAAATATTTTATACCAAAACAAAATGTATATTTAATTTCTTTAAATAATGCCGCCTAAAATTTTTGAAATTTTGTTGGCAACTTTCTTTTTGCAACACTGTTTTTGGCAGCTCAGCTGATTTCGTGTAACATGTTACTGTCAAATATGTTCAGTTTTGTCTATAACACAGTACAACACATGATCTTGGGACGCATTTCTGAGAATTGAACGTGAAAATAGCCCCAAAAATAAGAACTTTTGCATCATTCGTTTAGTCAAGTTGGCTCAATTAATACCACTGTGTGTGTAAAATGCACTTTTTGCAAATATATCCTCGATGAAAACAACTTACCCGAATAATTTTGTCACGCTAAATCGAATGAAGTTCCAAGTCAAAGAACGAAAGAAAGGAGACACTTCAGGAAGTATTTCTCCCAAAACACACGACATCCCCGTTACCCCCTACCCCTTTAAATTCCCCACAAAAAAAAATGTTTTATCAAAAGTCGTGCAAATCGATGGATTTTTGGGTGATGTATTCGACAAAAAATTCCCTGTATTTATAGGTTATCTTTAAACAATTGAGAACAAAGGTACATTTGGAGACCACACACAACTCAATGCATGACTAATAATTACGATATATTTGAAAAACCATTTGATTGCATTAAAGTGTATTGAGGGGACCTACAGTGATTTTTAAGGCACTGTATGCACTTTTTTCCGGTAGGTTTGTTCCACATTTTTTCTCCTATTCAATATCTACAACATTGCTTCAGACACAAAAGAGATATTCTGTACGGTGTATAGAGAAAATAGTATATAACAAGTAAGAAAGTTCAGTCGGGTAAACCGACTTACGAATCTCCTCACCTTGAGTCCAAAAAAAATATTCGTAAATTTATTTATTTTTTTTTGTTTAAATTAAATTATTACCAATTTAAATTGCATACAATAACTTTAAAATATGTACTGGTACTTAAGGTATAAGCTTTTAACTTTTGGTACGAAATGGTTCATTTGTGTGGGAGGTACCAGGAGTTTTTGTGTAATTAGACCTCTTGTAAGATAAAAAAATTCGTTATACTGATTTTGATGGTACTAAGCACAGTATAGATCAACAAGGCTATTTGAATGCGAAAGATTTTTGAGGAAATTTCTGTATTGATGCTCAAGGAAAACCTTATGATAAAGTATAAAAACATAATCATATAAAATGGCGTTTTTTCCCGTGTACATATAGCAAAACATGTACCGATGCACAGTGGGCAAAAATGGAAAAAATGGACATAATTCTGCCATTTCAAAACCACTTATTGTATGGCGATGAAGTTGTGGGTGTGTATACAAGAGGTGTTAGAGAGTTTAAGTTCGGAACTTGGGCCCCCTATCTCATACAGGGGCGGAGCTACAGGGCCTTAAAGTTGACCACTTCGGGCCGATGACAAAACTGTCATCGGCTTCTATCTTTTGAATGGAGTGTCCGGTTTGAGTGGCATTTTATAGCTTGAAGATATCTTGAATAGTTTCCGAGATATGTGGATTTTAAATTTGAATTTTTCATTTTTTCGCCGACTTTGCCTTGGAGTTTAGCCAACATCTCAGTCAAAAGTTCACCGATTTTGTTCGCGTGTTTTTTTATGGATTTCCAATTTTACAATATCATGAAAAAAAAGAATCGATAAGATATGTTAAGAAATAAGAAAGTTATGGCCCTATAAAGTAAATTTTTTGAAAAAAATCATTTTTGGAGATTTTTTGGCGAAAAAGTCCAATTCCTATTTAGGTCTTGTAGAAAAAGTTTGTTACATGAACAAAAAGAATCGATAAGATATGTCAAGAAAAAAGAAAGTTATGGCCCTATAAAATCAACTTTTTTAAAAAATTTAATTTTTGGGGATTTTTTGGCGAAAAATGTCCAATTCGTATTTAGGTCTAGTAGAAAAAGTGTGTTACACAAAAAATATCAAATTTATACTCAGTTTAAAGGAGAAGTTTCACAGAATCTGTTAGAGATAATCCGAAGCCAAAATTGGTGTGGTTGCCACCTTTCTCCGATTTGGACCTTTTTTTACATAAATTTAAAAAGTTTGATCAATTTTCTCCAATCGCAAAGCAAAATTGCTATTTTTTTTATTTATTTGTATTAAGGTGTAACAAAATCGAATGCAAAGGGAATCAGATTATTTTACAGAAATAAAATAATTAAATATGTATTACAGAAATAAAATAAGAAAATAAATTATTTTTCTCAAGAAGTAGGTCTTCCGCTTATAAAATGGGTATACACAAATTTAAGGCAACGAGAGTCACACCAACATATTATAAAGGCCGACATCTTTTATCCTTCTTACTCAATTTTATGATTATTCTTCTTACTAAATTTTATTATTGTTTGATAATAACATGTGATCTACAAGAAAGCAGTGCATATTGACTAATATAATAACCAATAAGTACAATTTCTGCATATTTTGCTTATATGTATGCGGCATAAAATTCTTAAAAATGTATATATTTCGATGATTTTTTTTTTAAAGTTATTTATTTTGATATTAGAAGTAATTATCAAACGCAACATGTGGAAATTTTTGATGGAAAATCCCTCAATTCCCAAAAAATACATCAAAAATCCCCATATACAAGTGATGATCGCCACAACTACAAGCTCTCACTGTGTCACGTATAAGTCCCTCTGATGATATCCCCGCACAGGATTGAAATACGTATAAGGGTATGTGTTTACATGACTTCCAAAGCGCAGTGTTTTATCTTTTCCAATACACCACAAACAGCTCTTTTTCGAAAGGTAAATTTGATCGAAAAAGCTGAACAATTCGAATGTGAAAACATTCAATAAATCTAATAAAAAATTAAAATTAAACAAAAAACTTCAAAAATATTTAATTAATAGGATCAGCCCGCCTAATACGATTAGAAAGAAGCTGCTCATCTTCAACACGTAGTGTTAATGAATTCTAAATAATAACATACAAAATTTGGTATTCAACAAAAAATACTATGCTTACTGAAATGTAGTAAAGTCTTTCTAATCGCCCAACTAATCTCAGAAACCTCTCTTTCGAAAGGAAGAGTTGATCGAAAAAGCTAAACAATTCGAATGTGAAAACATTCAATAAATCTAATAAAAATTAGAATTAAATCGATGATTAACAACTTCAAAAACATGGCATTTTTACTTTTAGTCCTATATCTATATCGACATGAAAAGCCGCGCTCGGGATTCCCTTTGCAGTCGATTTTATTACACCCTAATTCAAATAATTAAAAAAAAATTACAATTTAGCTTTGCGATTGGAGAAAATCGATCAAACTTTTGAAATTTATGTAAAGAAAAGGTCCAAATCGGAGAAAGGTTTCAACCACACCAATTACAATTTTGGCTTCGGATTTTCTCTAACAGATTCTGTGAAACGTCTCCTTTAAAATGAGTATAAATTTGATACACTTTGTGTAACAAACTTTTTCTACAAGACCTAATTAATTAATTTTTTTTGCCAAAAAATCTCCAAAAATTAAATTTTTTCAAAAATTTGACTAAATTTTATTGGCAATCCATCCACGCGAACGAAATCGCTAAGCTTTTGACTGAGATATTGGCTAAACTCCAAGGCAAAGTCGGCGAAAAAATGAAAAATTCAAATTTAAAATACACATATCTCGGAAACTATTCAAGGTATCTTCAAGCTATAAAATGTTTATTGTAGGTCTGGTCTAAGAGTATCCACTCAACTCGAACACTTCATTCAACAGATGGAAGCCGATGAAAATTTTGTGTACCCGAGGTGGTCAACTTTAGGGCCCGGTAGCTCCGCCCCTGTATGAGATAGGGGGCCCAAGTTCCGAACTTAAACTCTCTAGCACCTCTTGTATACACACCTAAAATTTCATCGCCATACGATAAGTGGTTTTGAAATGGCAGAATTATGTAAATTTTTTTCCATTTTAGCCCACTGTGCGATGTGGCCAATTTTCGATGTGCAGAATTTAAGTTGATGTGAAGCACAAACTTTAAAATTGCATCCATATCAACTGGAAAATGTGCATCCTAATCAACTTTAAAATTATGTGGATAATTGTGATGAATGTGTTGTGTTGTGATGAATTCTTGTCAATATAGAATACAAACTGCAAAGTTTCAGATAAATTTCTAATAATATTTAATATTTATTGCTTAAATAAGCGTATTTGGGAGCTACCTCAATAGGGGGCTATGAAAAAACCGAACCGAACCGAACTGAACCGATTTGAATAATTTTTACTGCAATGAATTATTGTATAAATAAATGAAAACTGCAAAGTTTCAGCAAAATTACAAATAAATTGTCGTATTTATGGCTTAAATAAGCGTATTTTGGGGCGACCTATATTGGGAGACTACAACAAAATACAAACCGATTACTAAAATTTTTGTTGTGAGGAATTCTAGTATAAATAAAATTCTAACTGCAAAGTTTCAGCTAAATTGCATATAAAATGTAGTATTTATGGCTGAAATAAGCTTATTTGGGAGCGACTTCTGGAGGCGGGCTACAATAAGATAAAAACCATTTACTAAAATTTTTGCTGCGATGAGTTATTGTCAAACAGCTAAAAACATTTTTTTAAAGCATTTTAACTCAATCTCTGCAGTTTGTATTTAATTAAGACAATAATTCATTGCAGTAAAATTGTTATATCCTCCACCATAGGATGGGGGTATACTAACTTTGTCATTCCGTTTGCAACACCTTAAATATTGATCTGCGACCCCATATAGTATATATATGTTCACGATCGTAGTGGAATTCTATGACGATATAGCCATGTCCGTCTGTCTGTCTGTTGAAATCAAGCTACAGTCCGTAATTATAGAGCTAGGTTGATCCAATTTTGGGAGAAATACTTCTTATAGTTGCAAATGGGCCATATCGGTAAAATTTTTGATATAGATAGCTCCCCTATGGATATCGCTCCAAAATAAGGTTTTTGCAGTTTGTATACTATTTCGACAATAATTCATCACAGTAAAACTTTTTCAAATCGGTTCATATTTTGTTACAGCCACCCTATAGAGGCCGCTCCAAATTAGGCTTATTTAATTCATAAATGCCACATTTTCTAAGCAATTAAAGCGAATCTTTGCTGTTTGGGTTTTATTTAGACAAGAATTCCTTACAGTAAACATTTTTTAAATCACCTATTTTTTATAGTCCACCTATAGATGTCGCTCCCGAAACGGCTTTTTTAAGCCATAAACACCACATTTTCTAAGCAAATTAGCTGACACTTTGCAGCTTGTATTCTATTTTGGCAAGAATTCATCTCCATAAAATTTATAAAAATCATTATAACCTACACCACACTGTGGTACAAGGTATTATGACTTTGTGCATTTGTTTGTAACACCCAAAAGGAGAAGAGATAGATCCATTGTTTATTATACCGATCGACTTGTAATCACTTTCTGAGTCGATTTAGCTATGTCCGTCTGTCTGTCCGTCTGTAGATGTATTCTTGTAATCAAAGTACAGGTCGCAATTATGGCCCGATCTTGACGAAACTTTAAACATATCTTTTTTTTTGCCCAAGGACGATACCTATTTAATTTGATTAAAATCGGTTCAGATTTGGATATAGCCCCCATATATACGTTACCCCCGATTTCACATGTAAGCGCCGTAAAAAATTTATTATACCCTACACCACACTGTGGTACAGGGTATTATAACTTTGTGCATTTGTTTGTAACAGCCAAAAGCAGAAGAAATATACCCATCGATTATTATACCGATCGACTTGGAATCACTTTCTGAGTTGATTTAGCTATGTCCGTCTGTCTGTCCGTCTGTCTGTGCATGTATTCTTGTAACCAAATTACAGGTCGCAATTATGGTCCGAACTCGACGAAACTTTACATATATCTTATTTTGGCCCAAGGACGATCCCTATTGAATTTGGTTAAAATCGGTTCAAATTTAGATATAGCCCCCATATATATGTTACCGCCGATTTGACATGTAAATGCTGTAGAAACTGTATTTTATATCCGATCAGTGCGAAATTCGGCAGAAAGAGGTCTTTTTACATGACTGAGTATTCAGGGAAAATCGGTTCAGATTTATATATAACCTCCATATATATGTTCCTCCTGATTTGGTACCAAAGCGCTATAGAAGTTGTACTTTACTTCCGATCATTAATATTTTCCGGAAAGATGTTTCTCAATTTAGGAACGAATATTGCTTAATTGAACCGATTATCGGTTCAGAATTAGATAATATGTTCCTGCCTACTTACCAATTATTCCAAATTATTATCGCAATGACTTGTATCGCATTGTTAGGGAGGTGTAGGTTATTATATAATCTGCCCCGCCCGACTTTCTGCCTTTCCTTACTGGTTTTATAACCGATCAGTGTGAAATTCGGCAGAGAGAGGTTTCTTATTACATGAAGCAATACTGCCAAATTCGGAGAAAATCGGTTCAGTTTTAGATATAGCCCCCATATATATGTTACCCCCGATTTTACATGTAAGCGCTGTAAAAAGTGTATTTTTAATCCGATCAGTACGAAATTCGGCAGAGAGAGGTTTCTTATTACATGAAGGAATACTGCCAAATTCGGAGAAAATCGGTTGAGATTTAGATATAGCCCACATATATATGTTACCCCCGATTTGAGATGTAAGCGCTGTAGAAACTGTATATTATCTCCGATCAGTAAAAAAAATTGGCAGAAAGAGATTTCTCATTACGTGAATTAACACTGCCAAATTTGAGGGAAATCGGTTCAGATTTAGATATAGCCCCCATATATCTATATGTTACCCCCGATTTGACATGTAAGCGCTGTAGAACTGTATTTTAAATCCGATCAGTAAAAAAAATTGTCAGAAGAGGTTTCTCATTACATGAATTAACACTGCCAAATATGAGGGAAATCGGTTCAGATTTAGATATAGCCCCCATATATATGTTTCGTCCGATTTTGCTCTTTAGTCCTGAAGAAGCTGTATTTTACATCCAATCGTTTTGAAATTTAGAATGGTAGAGTTTTTTGATCCATGAACCAACATTGCCGAATTTGAAGAAAATCGGTAAAGATTTAGCTATAGCTCACATATATATGTTTCGTCCGATTTGGCCCTTTAGTTCTATAGAAGCTATATTTTACATCCAATCGTTTTGAAATTTAGAATGGTAGAGTTTCTTGATCCATGAACCAACATTGCCGAATTTGAAGAAAATCGGTAAAGATTTAGCTATAGTTCCCATATATATGTTTCATCCGATTTGGCTCTTTAGATCCAATCGTTTTTATACCCTACACCACACTGTGGTACAGGGTATTATTTAAGTATAAAATGTCCCAAAAGTAAATTTATGTAAACAATTTATACATGAATTACAAAATTTATATATCAGAGTTATTCAATATTACGAGAGTGGTGTAGGGTATTATATAGTCGGCCCCGCCCGACTTTAGCCTTTCCCTACTGGTTTTATTTTGCTGCAGTTAACGTGTGAATACAGCTCTCAAAAATGCTATTTTAAGCTATAAATACCGCATTTTTCAGGTGGCTAACGAATTTGCGGCCTAAAATTTGGATTAAAATTGGCGCGTTCGTTTTTTATACCCTACACCACAGTGTGGTACAGGGTATTATGACTTTTGTGCACTTGTTTGTAACGCCCAAAAAGAGAAGATATAGAACCATAGTTTATTATACCGATCGACATAGAATCACTTTTTGAGTCGATTTACCCATGTCCGTCGTATTTATGGTCCGATTGTACTGACATTTAGCACAGTGCTCTTTTTTGGCCAAAGGACGATCCTGTTGAAATTGGTGAAAATCGGTTCAGATTTAGATATAGCCCCATATGTAATATATGACATATAGCGTGACCCATTTCGAGGTTCCCTACTTTTTTAAAGAAAAAAAACACAGAAATTCAAATTGAATGGAGAATGTTTATTATCATTTGAAAAACATTCTTTGGCATTTATTTTTTGAAGGTTATGTCTATCAAATGTTGGCCCGCGGCTACGTCTCAGATGGTCCATCCGTTAAGTCCAATTTTCGAAGACTCGTTCGAGCATTTCGACTGGTAACTGGCGAATGACACGCGTGATGTTTTGATCGAAGGCCTGAATCAAAGCGGGTTTGTCCGCATAAACTTTAGACTTTACATGTCACCATATGAAAAAGTCTAACGGTGTGATATCAACGATCTTGGTGACCAATCGAGCGGCCCAAAACGTGAAATTATCTGCTCACCGAAGTGTTCTCTCAATAAATCCATTGATTGATGCGATGTGTGGCAAGTGGCGCCGTCTTGTTGAAACCAAATGTCGCCGAGATCACGAGTTTAAATTTCAGCATCAAATAGTCGATTATCATGGCACGATAACAGTCGTCAGTGACGGTTACGTTCTCACCGGCATCATTTTTGAAGAAATATGGACCGATGATTCCGGTACGTCGGATCGGGAATAGGTCTATGTCAAAAAGATAGCTCTTAACGAGGGCTAAAATATTGCTCATGGGTGTCAAGGTCGTGGGTCGACTGGAAATTGTTTTTTTTTTGGATTTAAAAAAAGGACTTAGCGCAAAAAACTGAATAATTTTAAACGTTGTTCAGGCGAAAGTCATTCCATGATGAAATGCCAAACAATACTTAACAAAAATAGCATGACACGACTCACACGTGATCTGTCAAAAAAGGCTATTGAAAAAAGTATCTCTACTTAGATCACCCTATATATGCTGTAGAAACACCGATATGTAGGAAAATAGACAGAGAGAGTTTTCTTGTTACGTGAATGAACACTTCCAAATTCGGAGAAAATCCGTTCAGATTTAGATTTAGCCCCCATATATTTGTTTCACCCGATTTGACATGTAAGCGCTGTAGAAACCGTATTTTATATCCGATCAGTAAGAGATTCTGCAGAGAGCATTTTCTTAGTACATGAATGAACACTACCAAATTCGGGGAAAATCTTTTTATCCCCCATATATATGTTTCAACTGATTTTTTTATCATTTTATTTATTTACAGTCAATGGAATTACAGTATTCCTTACAGACTACGACTTATCTCAAAAAATAAATTAAATCTAATACATTTGAAAACATTGCTAAACTTGAATTTATATCCAAATCCACACAATTTATGCGGTTAAACTCATTTAAAGCCCTCGAGATAGGTTCATGGTAAGAATAACTCGTTCTGTGGAACGGCACATAAAACAAATTATTACGTCTCAAAGTACGAGAAGGATCATTAAAAGGCAAAAGTTTGAGTAATTCAGAACAATCGACTACACCATTAACAATTTTGAAACTTGAAACTTTATAAATCTTTTTTGTACATTCTCAATTCTAGTAATGTACTTAGAACAGAAGGGACTCCAGATAAAAGAAGCATATTCCAGCTTTGAGCGTACTAAAGACGTGAAAATATGCTTAAAAGTATATGGATCCTGAAATTGCTTGCAATTTCTCTTTTAAAAACGCAAGTAATGAATAAGCTTTAGGGATAATACGGTTCAAATGGCTGACAAAAGTAAATTTTTCGTCAAAAATAACACCTAAATCCAAAACTTCATTTGAACTTTCAATTCTGAGTGAATTGATAACATAATCAAAACAGATACGATTTGAACACCTACCAAATGAGACTTTACTGCACTTAGACACATTTATTTCTAATGAGTTTTCAGAACACCACTGGGAGATAGAATTCAAATCACTTTGAAGACGAAACGCATCAGCAATCGAATTAAGACACAGAAAGATTTTTAAGTCATCAGCATACAGTAAAACCTTACAAAATTTAACAGAAGATGATATATCGTTAATGAGTAATACAAAAAGGAAGGGACCAAGAATTCTACCTTGTGGCACACCAGATGTAGCTTTATAAGCATAAGATTTAGAAGATTCAATAACTACATAGCAACTCCTATTAGATAAATAATATTCAATCCATTTTAAGAAAACGGAATGAAACCCAATTTTATATAATTTTTTTAAGTAGATTTGAATGAGAGACTTTATCAAATGCTTTTGAAAGATCAGTGTAAACCGCATCAACTTTAAAGCCTAATTCAAAGTTAGAAATACAATAATGCGAGAAAATTGCGAGGTTAGTAACAGTAGAACGTCCTCGAGTAAAGCCATGTTGAAATGGAGATATGATGTTTTTTGTAGCAAAGTACATTTTATAAAACATTATATGTTCGAATAGTTTTGAAATATTACTTAATTTAGAGATTGGTCTATAATTAGAAATATTATCCTTAGACCCTGATTTAATAGAACTTACTTTCCACTTTTCAATGAAAATACCATCATTTAACGATTTATTAAATATGTATAGTAAGGGGACAATTAAAGTTGAAGCACAACCTTTAACGAATGACGAGCATAAGCCGTCATTATCAACTCTATACGTACTTTTTAATTTAGAAAACCCTTGGAGTATATCAGATTCAGAAAGATCTACTGCGCCAAAATTTAAACGAGAATCTGCAAAAAGATTTGTATACGAAAAAGTATTGCCAGAAGAAACAAAAGTTGAACTAAAAAAATCAGCGAACAGGTCAGCTGTTTCATCAAGTCAATCAGAAACCTTTTTTTTGAAAAACATTTTAGCTGGAAAGTCAGAACTAGTCCGTTTAGAATTAATAAAACTCCAAAATGATTTTGGATTATTCTTAATATTAACCTCAAACCCTAAGATATATTGATTATACAGAAACTTATTTAGGAAATTAAATGCCCTTAAAGAGCGCTCATACATATTCTTGTCATTTAAATTACTAGATGATTTGAAATGTTTGTAAAACTTGTTCCTAAGATTCTTAAGTTTTTTCAAACCCTTTGTGTACCAAGGCAACTTATAAACTCTGGGCTTTAAAAGAGGAATATTACATAAACAAATTTCATTAATAACTCGTATAAACAATTCATAGCAATCAGTAACATTATGACCATGAAACATATTAAGCCAATTAACATCATTAATTAAATTATTAATTACATTATAATTACATTTTTTAAAGTCAATACTAGTTTTAGTTGAAACTACTTTAGAAAATTATAAAATTCAACGGTTAATTCCAAAGCTTTGTGGTGCATGTCCAATTTACAAAAGGGATTCATACATTCCCTTGATCAATGAAGACCAAATCCAATATTTTATTAAGAAGATTAGGAAATCTATTAATTTGTACCAGATTTAAGCAGTAAAGGCTGTCAATAACATTAATTTCAAACAAGTTATTGATATTAGACGGAGTCATAACCTCTAGGCTTGGATCAAAAGACCAAGAGAACATTACTTAGATTAAAGTCACCCAATGCGATAATTCGTCTATCATCAATAGCTAAATTAACTATGTTTTGATTTGACATGTAAGCGCTTTAGAAACCGTATTTTACATCCGATCTGTACGAAAATCTGCAGAGAGAGTTTTCTTAATACGTGAATAAACACTGCCAAATTCGGAGAAAATCCGTTCAGATTTAGATGTAGCCCCCATATATATATATTTCACCCGATTCGACATGTAAGCGCTTCAGAAACGGTATTTCGCATCCGATCTGTACAAAAATCTGCAGAGAGGGTTTTCTTATTACATGTATGAACACTGCCAAATTCTCAGGACTTGCCCATATCTGTCCATTTAGCTCTTGAAGTTTCGCATAAATTATATTTACCGTTTTGAAGTGGACGGGATCCCATAGACCTTAGTACATTTATTTTAATTTTAATGTGGAAAATTATTATCGCACAACTGCTCAGAAATACATATTTCTAGATAATTTATCTTTAAATAGAGATGCGTATCTTACCACCTCACAACTTCAAAGTAACATTAGTATCCTTTATATTTCTGCCAGAAACGTTTTAAGCATTTTATAATAGACTTATTAAGTACTTACTTAATTATGGGTCATGTTTCGCCCATGCATACATACATACATACACATAGATGTACGAGTATGTCCCTTAAAGGTCCACACACATTATTATGTTTATAATTGAATTTATTGTGGTACAAGGATGTTGGAAGGTCAGCAGCTCGTGATGATTGTTGCTTTTACTCGGGACATTGTATACTTTTTATGACGGTCTGTTGTGGCCATTCTTGGTACAACGGCTGCTTTTGATGTGGTCGGTTATTAAGTTTTAATAACTCATAAAGTGGTGGTATTATTTGCAATGCAAGCGACAACAAAGAATTATTTAACAAAACTCAAATTCGTCAATGCAGTGACGAGAGGGTAATAGTTCTCGAAAGGGGAATATTTCACCACAAAAATTAAAAAAATTAATAAGTATTTTTGAATTGAAATAGTACTTAAATATTTATATTTTTGTTTTTTTTTTGATTTTTAGTTTAAAGGATCATACATTTTTTAAATAATTATTTAAAGAGACATTTGGTCATGTCGTGCTTTTAGAAATGTATGAATTGTCTAACATAAGTTCCACACACACGCACATAGAGACATTGTGGAGATTTTAAAATGTATTTCACTTTTGTAATATTTGTTGTCTTCCGACCCCAAACTTAATGCCAAAATGTTCCTCAAACTCCCCAAGCACTTACTGTCCCACTTCCCTATCCATTGTGGATTACATACATTTGCTATTAAGGAAGTTATTACTTTTTGTTGTTGTATAAAACATTATAATTTTACACATATACGTACAACAGCCCACACATTTGTACACTCATTGATATCCTTTTTTTTCACTTGACGGGGTATCCTTTAGCACACACACACACATGTTTGTTGTACGTTCGTTGATGTAGAAAGCAGCTCAAGACATTTATATCATTGTGTATAAATTGTCATCAAAAATGTAATTGTTTTGCGTGTAGTTTGGTAAGAGGACGGAAAGGGTAAGGGGGAAGGGAGCAGCAGCTGGGAGGAGTGAGAGAGGAAACGGAAGTCTTTGTTTGCATTGTACTGTCATTATTGTACGGGTTGAATTCTCTCCTTAATTTCTCTTTTCAACTGTAGTTGTTGTTGTTTTTGTTGCTGCTGCTGTTGTGGTTGCTATCTCCCTCTCTGTCTGTCTGTATGTCTGTCGGAGTGTATGCCCCATTCGAAGCCGTTCGAAGGATTCCAAAGTCTTGGGTATAAACGTCTTTAGTCCTTGGTCTTCGCCCTGCTCTTGGTCTTGTTCCTGTTTGTACTTTGTGCTGGTGGCTTTAACGTTTCATTGTTGTCAAAGTTGTTGTTGTTGTTCCTGTCGTGGTTGCTACTGCTCCTTTTGTCGTGTTGCTGTTATTGTTGTTGTTCTTGGTGCTGTTCTATTTCAAATTTCTTGTTGATTGCTGTCATAACAAATTACAAAATAATGTTTTAAATATGAATTACGGTCTGGTCTGGCTTGATGCTTGTTTTTCTATCATTGTTGGTAGTGACATCGCACAGTGGATTTTGGGGTGGCATTTTGTTGAAAAGGGAAATTGAGAAAAACTAATTGTAATAACAGGAAACATTTGACCCCTCTAGGTGCAACAGTGCTTATGACAATACAATGACAATGTAAATGTATGGGGGATTTTATGTCAAATAAGTTAATTTTAGAAACCGATATCTTCAGGACAGGATGAAACGTACACCAAATTTAGCCATATTGGCTGGTAGTTATGACACTAATTTCAACGAGTTCGATAAAGGACTGTCCGAGCTTGAGGGTGTTGAATTTTGGCCCTTTTTTCCACACATGTAAGGGTCCGAATATAATATAATATTTTATTTTTGGCTAAAATGTATATAAGCAGTTACAAATAGTGTAATTTCAAATAAAATCGACCCAATCTGAATTTTTATGAATTTAGATATTGCTGAAATTTTGCATGACAGTTTACCGTTTGTCAAAATTTATAGCGGTTTAGATTTTAGAGGGTGCCAAAGTGGGGCATCTACATTTTTTTTTGAAAATTATGCTATGTTCAAGTCGCCATAACTTCAGAACGGAAGGTCAGATTTAAATAAAATAAGTACCATTTTAAAGATATTAACGTTCTTTCTAAGTATAGTTTATAAAAGGATAACTAAATGTGTATTAATGATACCAAAAGGACGAAAATGTCTTTAATCCTTGATTATCCTGAAAAAAGTATTTTAAATTTTTTTTTATTTTACTTCTGAATATAACCCCCTTATTTACCCATAAAATACAAAAATTTAGAATGGGTGCTCAATGGGTTTCAAAAGATATGACTTAATTAATGTCCGTCTGTCTGTCCGTTTGACTGGATTATGCGAACGATATTTATGAAAAGGAGTGACCGAATGACTTACAAATTCGTATGTGGTAATAATTTCCTCAAATCTACTTAATGTTTCGAAGTGGCCCATGTCGGACCCTTCTTTGTAGTACCTCCCCCACAAAGGGTTAAAATTTTGTGACATGTTAAAACTCTTATAATGATGATTTCATACATAGTAGTTATTTCACCGTATCTATAAGCTGAACAAAAATGGGCGAAAATGTCACGCCCCTTTTGGTCACGCCCCTTAAAAGCTTATACCAACAATACCAGTGCATAAAAATATTTGAAATTTTGTAATGCTTTCATAGTGCCTATATCCCTGTGAAAAATGGGCGTTATCACTACGCCCCTTTTTGTACCTCCCACACAAATACGCCATTTTTCACCAAAAGTTAACAGCTTATAACATTAATATCAGTGTATAAAAATACTTGGAAATTTGTACAATGTAATGTTTTTATAGTGCCTGTAGCTAGAGTGATCAAAACCGGTTTAAAATAAACCGGCCCACCGGTTTTTTGCTACCACAGTCCCCGGTTTTTCTCAAAATTATGAATTTCGAACAACTGGTGCAACCGGTTTTTTTCGTTTGTTTCCACCGGTTTTCCGGTTTTTTTATTATCACTAAAATATTAAAAATTATTTACAACTTTATATACAAAATATCACTAATTAAGATAATAATATGGCCTAAAAAGACTTGGCAACTTTGCTAGAATCCGAAGCCATTCACCAATTTCAATACAAATTACAAAAATTTAAAGAAAATAAATGATTCATACGCGCAGAAGTTATGTGAAAAGTAAACGCATTCCCCAACTTCCAAACCGAAACAAAAACAAGTAAGAAAATTTCAATTGGGTAAACCGACTAGTATACTCTTATATAAGTTAACAGCTTATAACATTAATATCAGTGTATAAAAATACTTGGAAATTTGTACAATGTAATGTTTTTATAGTGCCTGTAGCTAGAGTGATCAAAACCGGTTTAAAATAAACCGGCCCACCGGTTTTTTGCTACCACAGTCCCCGGTTTTTCTCAAAATTATGAATTTCGAACAACTGGTGCAACCGGTTTTTTTCGTTTGTTTCCACCGGTTTTCCGGTTTTTTTATTATCACTAAAATATTAAAAATTATTTACAACTTTATATACAAAATATCACTAATTAAGATAATAATATGGCCTAAAAAGACTTGGCAACTTTGCTAGAATCCGAAGCCATTCACCAATTTCAATACAAATTACAAAAATTTAAAGAAAATAAATGATTCATACGCGCAGAAGTTATGTGAAAAGTAAACGCATTCCCCAACTTCCAAACCGAAACAAAAACAAGTAAGAAAATTTCAATTGGGTAAACCGACTAGTATACTCTTATATATTTATATACTCGTATATACCCACCTGCACTAAAGTGTGTATATAAAATATATATGTATAAAGATTTAGTACCTCTGTTAAATATTCAATTTAATACCCCGAAATATTAATATTTTCTTGACTGAACTACATAACGGGGAATTTCATGTCAAGTGGGTTAATTTTTAAAAGGGATGTCTTCTGTCGGGATGATAATTGCACCAAGTAGCCCTATCAGATAGTAGTTATGAGACACAATTCCAACGAGATCGGTTAAGGACTTTCCGAGTTGGAGGGTGTCAAATATTGACCTTTTTGTCAAACGGTTGTTTTTCCCATCTGAAATGCTAAAATGTTTGGTTGAACGTTAATTTTTTTTCAGAGGTTTATATTTATTTTGATAGATCAACAGGTCCCATCCCATTAATAGGTCACAAAGCTTTTAAAGGAAATTATCTAAGCTTTCTTTTGAGCAAAAAAAAATCAAAAACTAAGACATAGGTTTTTACCAAAATTTCAAAAAAGTTTAATTTTGCAAAAAAGTAATGAAAATATATTTGCTAATTTTTTTAAAAGGTTGAAGAAAAGACAATTGATAACACTTTTGGAAAATGTATCTAAATACAATAGCTAATTAGTTATAAGTATGAGATAAAATGACCGTTTGACTCAAATGACAATATTCATCACAATCCCACTCATAACTACTATCCAACAGGACTAAATTTGGAGCAAGATTCCTGATCAGAAGACATTGCTTTTAAAAATGTAATATTAAAAAATCGCCTTTTTGTTATTAAAAAGGAAAATGTTTTTCAAACGGCAATTTTCATACTGTTTTGTTTATTTATTCGAAGAAAAAAACCGTCCACCGGTTTTTTTATAACTTAAATAAACCATCCACCGGTTTTTTATTTTTTCAAAAAAACGGTTTTTTGATCACTCTACCTGTAGCCCTGTGAAAAATAGGCGTTATCACCACGACCCTTTTCGTACCTCCTAAGGCATTGCTTTGTATCAAATGTTAAGTGTTTATGTGACTTTCTATTAAAGTTATTATCCATACAATTGGAAATTTTATAAATCGGAAGAGAAATACGAGTTACACGCGCTTGAACATTTTCCTCTCCCGATGTGGAAAATTTTAAGGCCCTCTAGCTCCGTCCCTGTCTGACATAGGGGTCCCAAATATAAAACTTAACTTCTCTAACACCTCTTCATCTGCCATACCAAGTTTGGTCGCAATCGGTTGTTTGGTTAAGAAACGGTCGAATTATTTCCCCTTCTTGAATTCGTACCACTGTGCAGTGTTTTGCAAAAACAGACGAAAATTGTCAGACTAGTCTTGGTATTTCGTCCATAACTTTTACAAATATTGAGTCTCACAAAAATTGTTTCTTCTCTGGATTTGTTAGAGTGCGACGAATATTCTGTTAAAATTTGAAAATCGAGGGGAGAGCAATTTTTTCTACAAAGATTAAAAAAAAAATATGTAAAAAAATTTTTAAAAATAATAATGCATTGTGTCCTCTTTAAAACAAACTTTGCAAAAATCGGTTAAGCCGATCGAGAGCAATTACAAATTTCGTATAACACAAAAACAATTTTTTTTCATTTTTTCAAAAAAAAGGCCACAACATTTTTTGAAAAAAAATTTTTTTTTAGAAAATGGTAGCGAGATCTTATTTTACCTATTTGTAATTCCTTATACAAATTTTAGCCAAAAATAAACCACATAGTTTGATATTAAATATTCTGGCCCATAACTAATTACACTAGGCCACAAATCTCTCTTTGTCCAACACCAACAAAAAATTATGGTAATTTTTTTTTATTTTTTTTTTTCTAATATTTCAATTTTCTCGGATAGAAAGTATAAGGGCTACAAATCTTGAGAATATTACTTTCACGTAGATCTAGTGATTTAGTAGCTGTTGTTAAAACAATAAAAAAAATATTTTCCAAAAAATCGTATTTCGATGTCACGAAAAACCCATAAAAAATAGAAAAAATCGCAAAAAATTATTTGTTCCAGAGAGAAGAAACCAATGCCAATTTAAACAAGTAAAAAACGTTAAGTTCTGCCATGCCGCATTTTATATACATACCCTCCACCATGGGTTGCATTCAAATATATTACTGGCAATATCTTTGGATATGGAGCAAATCTTCAAGCTTTTTGTTGAAGCAAATATTAAAAAAAAACTGTAAGCAAAGGCTAAAGTCGGGCGGTGCCGACTATATAATACCCTACACCACTCTCGTAATATTGAATAACTCTAATATATAAATTTTGTAATTCATGTATAAACTGTTTACATAAATTTACTTTTGGGACATTTTATACTTAAATAATACCCTGTACCACAGTGTGGTGTAGGGTATAAAAACGATTGGATCTAACGAGCCAAATCGAATGAAACATATATATGGGAGCTATAGCTACATCTTTACCGATTTTCTGCAAATTCGGCAATGTTGGTTCATGAATCAAGAAACTCTACCATTCTAAATTTCAAAACGATTGGATGTAAAATACAGCTTCTATAGAACTAAAGGGCCTAATCGGACGAAACATATATATGGTAGCTATAGCTAAATCTTAACCGATTTTCTTCAAATTCGGTAGTGTTGGTTCATGGATCAATAAACGCTACCATTCTAAATTTCAAAACGATTGGATGTAAAATACAGCTTCTATAGAACTAAAGGGCCAAATCCTACGAAACATATATATGGTAGCTATAGCTAAATCTTAACCGATTTTCTTCAAATTCGGTAGTGTTGGTTCATGGATCAAGAAACTCTACCATTCTAAATTTCAAAATGATTGGATGTAAAATACAGCTTCCAGTTGTTTTATCTGCTCCTTGGTAGGAGACCAGTTGGTAGCAGTTTTTGAAATATTCATCTGTAAGAAGATGATTTTGGAAAATGAAGGAGTCAAACATTTATATGGGAGTTAGATCTACCCTGTACCACAGTGTGGTGTAGGGTATAAAAACGATTGGATCTAAAGAGCCAAATCGAATGAAACATATATATGGGAGCTATAGCTACATCTTTACCGATTTTCTTCAAATTCGGCAATGTTGGTTCATGAATCAAGAAACTCCACCATTCTAAATTTCAAAACGATTGGATGTAAAATACAGCTTCTATAGAACTAAAGGGCCAAAACGGACGAAACATATATATGGGAGCTATAGCTAAATCTTAACCGATTTTCTTCAAATTCGGTAGTGTTGGTTCATGGATCAAGAAACTCTACCATTTTAAATTTCAAAATGATTGGATGTAAAATACAGCTTCTACAGGACTAAAGAGCAAAATCGGACGAAACATATATATGGGAGCTATAGCTAAATCTTAACCGATTTTCTTCAAATTCGGCAATGTTGGTTCATGGATCAAGAAACTCTACCATTCTAAATTTCAAAACGATCGGATGTAAAATACAACTTCTACAGGACTAAAGAGCAAAATCGGACGAAACATATATATGGGAGCTATAGCTAAATCTTAACCGATTTTCTTCAAATTCGGCAATGTTGGTTCATGGATCAAGAAACTCTACCATTCTAAATTTCATAACGATTGGATGTAAAATACAGCTTCTATAGGACTAAAGGCCAAATCTGAGTCGATCGGTATACTTTAAGGTGGGTCTAGCTGTGTTATTTTCAGGTGTTACAAACATCTGCCGTGAAACAAACTTATAATACCCTGTACCACAGTGTGGTGTAGGGTATAATTAACGCTGCAATTTTTAGCCAAATTTTAGGCCCTTAATTCGTTAGCCAAACTTTTTATCTGAAAAATGATGTATTTATGGCTTATAGGGACTACAAAAAAATATAAACGGACTAAATTTTTTGAAATTAATTCTTGCCCAAATAAAATACAGCAAAGTTTCAGCTAATTTGTTTAGAAAATGTGGTGTTTATGGCTTAAACATGCGTGTTTGGGAGCGACATCCATAGGTGGGCTACAACAAAATATGAACTGATTTAAAAAATGTTTACTGTGATGAATTCTTGTCTAAATAAAACACAAACTGCAAAAATTCGCTTAAAATGCTTAGAAAATTTGTTATGTATTTATGAAGATTATGTCTATCAAATGTTGGCCGCGGCTACGTCTCAGATGGTCCATCCGTTGAGTTCAATTTTCTATGATGTTTTGCTCCAAAGCCTGAATAAAAGCTCACAGGAAAAAGTCTAACGGTGTGATATCACACGATCTTGGTGGCCGGCCCAAAACGTGAAATTATCTGCTCACCGAAGTGTTCTCTCAATATATCCATTGTCTTGTTGATTCCGATATTGGCATCTAAGCTCTATAGAAGCTGTTTTTAAAATCCGATAATTACGACATATAGCAGAGACGTGTTTCTTGATCCAAGGAAGAACACTAGAGAATTTGTAGAAAATTAGTACAGATTTAGATTTAGCCCCTATACATATAGAATTTATGCTGATATTGCCTCTAACCGCTATATCAGAATTTCTCAAGACATTTTTACACATTTATTAGCATACTAAAGTTTCAAGTGACCAGAAAATATCTCAATAAATACGTTGATAATTTAGCAGATAACAACCTCTTCAACAAGGAACAAACCTTGCCAAATTTGAAAAATATCGGGTTAGATTTGTATACAGCTCCTTTAAAATATTTTTTTTGAACAAATAATTATTATTAGACAACCAATATTAACTTTTTCAAATATTGAGCCTCCCAAAAATTGTTTACTGTTCTGGATTTGTGAGAGTGCGACGAATATTCTGTGAATATTTAAAGAAAATCAAAAAAACTTTCGTAAAAATTGCTAAACAAAAAATTACAAAGACTGGCGCTTTTAGCTGCATTAAGCCTATATTTATCACATCAAATAATTAAAAATTTGTATGATCTTGTAAGAATTAAAATTAATGTCACTGTCCAACAGCATTTTTGGAACAGAATAGCGACCGTATAATTCTGAAAGGGCATGTTAAGTAGATAATTTTTGTAGAATAAACTTGTGGTCCAGCTGGTCTGAGTTTTTTTTTACAGTGGGTCAAAGTTTTCATTTTTTGGTCGAAGGTAGCATTATACTAAATTAAACAAATTATGTAAGTTAATGTTTCTTCTTGTTAGAGTTACACAGTGGAATTTTATGAGGATCATTTTTGTGGAAGACCTTAACCCTCTAGCTCCCCTCTCAATGGGTCAATTTGGCCCTTTTTTCGAAAAAATTAAAAAAAGTCCTTTCAAAAAGGACATTTAAGGATTAATATATTATACGAAAACCAAAGTTGTAATTATAGCTTTTAAGGTTTAATTAGCAAAATTACATGCCAACTTATACAAACAATTCTATTCTTTAAAACAAAGTATTCTTTGCAAAAATCGGTTCGGCCGATTAAAAGCAATTACAAATTTCGTAAAACACAATAACTCATTTTGAATATTTTACTTGAATTGAAGCCAAGGTCGCCTACTTGATTTAATTATGTGTTGTCAATAATTTTATGACCCTATTTTATTTACGTGTAGAGTCTCTCTCTTCTCTAACCACAGTGCGCTGTTACCATGCCTCTGGACTGGATGACTGGCGTTGGTGTTACTTGTCAACTTTGTAGAATGTCGATGGCGAGCGCCGTTGAAGAAGGAAAAGACACAGTGTAGGACGCGTTGTTAAAGGATTTTATGCCATTAGGTGTTTGTTTAAAGTAAATAAATTAAGTTTTAATAGGATTTGTTGTTTCCTTGATTTTAATGGAAGCAACATTTTCACAACGTCCTCCGCAACTCTTCGGACAGCTTCTGTGTCAGACCTGACGACAGTACAAATTGAATGGAAATATTTTTCTCATTTCCTGGGCGAAAGTGAAAGTATTTCCCATCTATTTTTCTTTTTTGGCGATGTCTTCTTCTGTCATCCATCCATCCGTCCACGCAATCCATCCACCTACATACATTTGACGGCGGTGCTAAGAAAAGACTTTTCATTTTATCATGATATGGGTATAATTTAATTGAAAGTCCTTTACCAGAAACAATCATTTGAAGAAGCTTTGCTTGCCTCCTTCATGGCCCATCCTCCATTCTTAGACGCGAAATCTGTTAGGATTTTAAATCAAGTCTTTGTCATAGTGTGTCTTATTTTTAGGATTTTTACAAATCCTTTCATATAGACAACCAAGACGAAGAAGAGGTCTGTCAAGAGGAAGCAATTTTGTGTGAGAGCAGAGAAACCGGGATGTAAGAACCATAATCATTATTGGTTTTAAATTTTATGATACGACAGAGATAACATTAAAGCGATAAGATATAATAGCACCTAAGTTAAGATACTTTGCAGATATTAGCAAGAATATTTGGTGTGTATTGGCGGTAATAACAGGAAATTTAAAATTACGCTATGATACTGTGCCTTTGCAGAAATAACAGGAAATGTGTTGACAACCAAAAGAAAATGCTCGAGGATATAGAAACCCCATAAGAAGCATTCAAAGGCGGATGATTCGGTGAAAGTAGAGATTAGTTGGAAAATTTAAGTAAGACAAGAATTTTGAAATTATGTTGAAATATTGTATATTTTAGGTTTAAAATCCGATGAAAAATATTACGGAGTCTCTAGTATTTTCTCATCTGGCCAGAGCAGATCTGCTCACCAAGTTTTGGATTAGGGCCCACATTCGGGATCTTGAAGATTCCATGCACCCCAACAAAAATACCGCAATACGAGTATAACGAGAAATAATTTTATAATAAAATAATTTAATGAACAGCGTCCATTAATACATTTTTTGGGAAAAGTGTCGTTTTAATTTTTGGGAGAATTTGACCATACTGATACTGATTTCTATGAAATGGAAGGTTCTTCAGAAAAGGTGAATTATCAAATTTCGCGGACTACGTACATACATTCGATTTTAATTTTTATACCCGACACCACACTACATATCCAGGGTAATATGTTTGCTATATTTTGTACAAATGTACCCGACATATCCATACCTCCATTCCAAAGTATACTATGTCAAAGCAGGTAGTTTTTTTCAGAGAATGCGATCGATTTGGAATATTGAAAATTTGGCGTGCTTGAATATTTTAATACGAGTATATCGAAAAATAGATCAATGTTTTTTTCGTTTTTCCTATATTTCGTGTTAAAATTTATAGTTAAAAATGTATTTAGCAGCTTAAGCTCAATAATTTTTGGTTTATTAATAATCCAATTCATCACTTTTTGTCAATCTATCAATGCCGTTTATAGTTACGAAAGATTATACGATTTAAGTTTTAATTGCATTTTACAAACATATAAAATTTATAAACTTTGTACTTTGAACTTCCGAAAAACAGAAAACGAGTCTTTAAAATAAGGCTTTGATGCATTACCAAATACTTGAATACAAATTATTATTTTTTTCGGAGATATTAGTTCCAAATAAAAAATATTAGAATGGGAACATATTTTTGTTTAAAACAATATCCTCCCAATTATATACTATTTTTGTATGTCAAATATTATATATTTGGAGTGTACCCTAAACATATGTATACAATATACTACAGAAACGATTTTTACAGCGTGTAAGAGTTATCTCGTACAGTTTCCGAGATATCTGCAATTGAAATTGAATTTTTAATTTTTTCTCCCACCCTTTTCTCGTATTTTGCGAATGTAGGAGCAGAATATGCACCGATTTCTATCATATTAAATTTTACGAATTGGCAACAAAATTAGCTACATGATAAATAAATCGATTTGACAAAAGTTATGTCCATTTGAAGTTACACTCTGAAAAAATCCCTTCTGAAACATATATATGTTTAGGGTCCACTCTAAACATATAATATTGGATACACACAAAAAGTATATATTTGAGAAAGTGTTATTCGAAACAAATTTTTGCTTACATCGCAATATGTTTTTATTTGGGACTATTATTTCAGAAACAAATATTTATTTGCACTTAAGAATTCAGAAAATTCGTTTAATGTGTTAAATTGTGTACTAATTCAAAGTTATTTTTTTTAGAAATTTTTAATTTTAAACATAATAAATAATAATAATTGAAATCGTATAATCTTGAATCAAAATAAATTACTTGGAGGATTGACAAGAAATGATGATTTGGAATACTGACTCAGAAATTTGTAATTATTTATTTAAACAGAAGTTAAAGCTGCATATGGTATTGTAGCTGGGAGGCACAATTCGAAACTGAAATTCTAAAAAGTCAGCAAAAGTTTTGAAAATATTTTTTAAATAAAATATATGAATAAATTCCTAAACAATAATTTTATTTGTATTTAAACACATATTTTATTTGAGAAATTTGGTTTGCAAACATATTTTGTTGTAATATATTAATATATGATTTCCAAATATATTTTATTGATTTTCAAATAACATTTTTTCTCAGAAATATATATTATTTAAAAATGTATGTTACAAATATATTTCCTTTCGAATCAAACATATCAATAAAGGCGATTTTGCCCCGTGTATATTTGCAAAAAATGTTATTTTTTTGTAAAAAAAAGTATATGTAATATTTGGATTTATAGAATTCATATTCATCTTAAAGGTAACTTCGTAGAGAATGTTCTCCAAAAAGAACGGGTTAAAAATGTTCACTGGAATTGCTGCCAAACTTCCCCAGTTTACAATACTTTTTACACAAATTTCAAAAGAAAGCCACATTTTCTCAAATCGCAAAGCTAGAATATTAAAACCTTTATCATTTTTATATGAGCTAAGATGTTGTTCATTAAACTGCAAAGGAAATTTGGAGCCCGACTTTTAGTATAGATTTAGAGGAAAATGCAAAAATCTAATTTTTTGGGATTTTCGAAATTATTTTTTGAACTGTGGGATTGACTTTTGCAAATATAATGATTCGCGAATTATTTTCGATTTGTGATGTCAAAACTCACAGACCACAAAGTTTTATATATTCATTTTATGGCGTTGTTACCTTTCCGTCTGCATTTGAAAATTGATTTATTTAATTTTTTACTGACCCTGTCCTAGCATTTTGGTTATGTTTGTAAAACCTAGAAATACTAAAGCTAGACCGATTGACTCAGAATCATTAGCTGAGTCGATTTAACCATGTCTGTCCGTCCATCCGTCCATCTAAAGTTGTCAGTCGAGTACAGGTCGCAATTTCACTCCTATCGTGCTGAAATTTTACAGTTAAAAGTCTTTCGTACCTGCAAAGAAGCCTATTGAATTTGAAGAAAATCGGTTCAGACTTAGATATAGCTCCCATTTCCGATTTGACCTTTTAGCCCTATAGATGCTGTATTTTACATCCAATTGTTTTGAAATTTAGTATGGTAGAGTTTCTTGATCCAAGAACTACGATTGTTCAATTTGAAGAAAATCGGTTGAGATTTAGATATAGCTCCCATATATAAGTTGCGTCCGATTTGGCCTACTCGACCTATAGACGCTGCAGTTTACATCCAATCGTTTTGAAATTTAGCATGGACCAACATTGCTCAAATTGAAGAAAATCGGTTTAAATTTAGCTATAGCCCTCAAATACGTATATATTTTGTCCGATTTGGCACTTTAGCCCTATAGAAGCTGTAGTTTATAACCAATCGTTTTGAAATGTAACATGGTGGATTTTCTTGATCCATGGACAAATTACTAAATTTGAAGAAAATCGGTTCAGATTTAGCTTTAGCCCCCATATATGTTTTTGAAGTGACGTTTCGACCATTTGTAATATGTCATGATCTGTCATTTGTTTTTCATTGTATTCAGTAGTGTTTACAATTTCATCATGGAGAGGTATACGCAAGAACAACGTTTACAAGTTAAAAAAAATTTAAAATCGGTCCAGTAGTTTAAGCGTCTATAAAATGCATACAAACATTTTTCCATTTTTATATATATAGATAGATGAACGATGTTATTTGCTATTCAGTTAATTTTTTTTTATTTTATTTTCTTTATCTGCTATCTATTTACATATAAACATTAAGCTAATTTTATATCAACTAAAATAAATGACAGTGCTGTTGAGCCCCATTAAACTCAACAGTTTTTAAATATATCACATTTATAATACAATATTTACATTAATAGTTATAATAATAATTATAATAAAAAGGGGAGATCAAGAACGTGACGTCTTTTCAGTCTTCTTACTTCATTGCTGTCATCAAGTAAATTTATTGCTAATATATTTGGATGATTACTGAGTCTATTGTCTATTTAGGTAGTTTGTACTGAATCTGCTAATTTCTGTTATAACTTTTGGGACACCAAGATCTTTGTGTATGTTATTGTTATTGACAAACCAAGGAGCATTGCTAATTAATCTGAGTGTCTTTGATATCTCTGAAGAATCTCAATATTAGAAGTGCTAGCGGTTCCCCACAATTGAATCCCATAAGTCCAAACTGGCTTCAGAATTGTCTTGTAGATAAGAATTTTGTTTTCCAAACTTAGTTGGGATTTGGGACCCAGAAGCCAATACATTTTCGTGGTTTTAATATTCAGTTGTTCTCTTTTATGTTTAATGTGATTTCTCCAGTTTAAATGTTTATCGATATGTAGTCCAAGATATTTACCACAGTTTGATGACGGAATTTGAACTCCATTCAAGTATACTGGTGGGCAGTCCTCTTTTCTTAATGTATAAGTAACATGTACTGATTTGTCCGTATTAACTTCAATGTTCCATTTATTAAACCATGCCTCAGTTTGATTGAGTTGTCGTTGAAGTATATTTGAGGCTATTACGGGATATGCGTTTGTGGCTAAGATTGCTGTGTCATTAGCATAAGTCGCTATTGTAACATCATTGTTTACGGGCATATCTGATGTAAAGAACGTATATAAAACAGGTCCCAAAACACTCCCTTGTGGAACTCCAGATGTTATGTAACCAATTTCTGAATCATCGTCGTTTATGTTTACATAAAAAGTTCTTTCTCTCAAATACGATCTCAATAGAAGATAAAATGGCGTAGGTAAATTTTGTTTCAATTTAAAAAGTAAACCATCATGCCAAACTCTGTCGAAGCCTTGTTTGACGTCAAGAAAAACAGAAGAGCAGTACTGTTTATTTTCTAGACAATCCCTGATAACTTTTACTACCCTGTGGCATTGTTCCGGCGTTCCATGAGAGTTTCGAAATCCAAACTGGTGGTCAGGTACTATTTTTAAAGCTTCCAATATAGGAAACAATCTTTTCTGTATAAGTCTTTCAAACAGCTTCGAAAATACTGGTAGTAAGCTTATTGGCCTATAGAAGCATATTGCATTTTCAGGCTTATTCGGGTTTTTTATCATTGTGATTTTTGCACATTTCCATTGGGTAGGGAAATGAGATAATCTTATCGCTGAATTAAATAATATTGTAGTTAACGCAAGTAGTTCGACCAACCGATTTGCAATATTCCCAGGCACATCACCGTTTCTTGTCTATTGGTTCAACATAATGGCCATATCCATCAAAACGGGAAGTGTCCGCAACTATATTGGAGTTGTCTTTCCTTTGATTTACTGATGGTCGTGGACATTGAGCTTTCCCGCTATAACGCCTACAGTAGTAAACCGCAAGTTGTCTTCTGAACTCAAGTTGTGACATGCTTGGCGGTTCTTTTTGAAAAAAAGTTGCCAAGCTTTCTGAACGCAAACATCCATCAGCCACGTGAAAATTGATAGCCACCGTTTTTTTCTTTATATGCAATCCGATAAAGAAACACATTTTGGTACATTCGATCAACACCACACATAAATTAGTTGTAGTTTGTAATGGCAGAAGGATGAGAAATGCTGACTTTCATTCTTCTATCGCAGCAATAACGGAATGCATTTGGTGTAGAGTGCTTGCCAAATAAATAGGAAGCAACGCTCACCCATTTCATAAGACGTATATCATTATTTTCTCCAGTTGCAGCTATACAAAACCCGCGTTCCTCTTTTTTCAGTTCCTTCTTTGTTGCTAATGGCGAGTCGCGTGTAATACGATATACATATATTCATTTTCTTAAACAGATTATGAGCGTGGGGTTTTTTACCTGATATATTTCGAAATTTATTAAGAAACCTGATGGAGTGCATAAAGACCAAACCTTGTATCCAAAACGTAGTGGCTTTTGAGTAGAACCATGTGTGTGCCATTTTCAGCAAAATGTAAGCACTTCAATATTTCCATAGAACTGTTTTTTCGCAAACTGTCACAGACTAAACTGTTCCGCAAATATTCATCATTCGATCAGATGTTTCACATACTTATGTAATAATTATATCCGCTTATCAGGATAATCTCGATAAAGTCACATCTGCGCCATTGTAATAGCCAGATTTGTTTGATGTCGAAAAACTCCATATTTGCTCGATTGGTCGACTGTCAGTTCCAATAGTTCATTATCAAAGAATTTTCAAAAAGGTCGTGCGATTTGAGCCCCCTCCAGTCTTCATAATTTGCGTCGGAAAATATATGAATCATATTATCCTTGCTATAGTTGCATCATTTAACTCCTCAATTTAGTCCAGGACCTCTTTCAGAGTTATTTTTCTTAAAAATTTAAAAAAAAAATCACATTATGAATTATACGATCATTATAAAAAAGTCCCTGTGTCTGTACCAAGTGTGTCCATATGGACACACCTACATAATTCTTCAAAAATATACACTATAGAAGCAAACATTTTAAAACCTTAAAATAGTATTGTTATTTACAATTGATTGGCTCTCTAATTTACTAAAGTATTTACAATTTTTATCAATATAAAACACAACGTAGCACAATACTTTCTTTTTCATTTGAGACCCGCTGGGGTCAACAGATATTCACCAACAGATCTGGCGTTGAATTCCAATAAAGTTCATTGGAATTCAACGCAAAAACAACTTGCACCGTTATTATAGGATAATTCGTTCACTATTGCTGGATTGTCTAGCAACAACCAATTTGTGTTTCCATATGGACACACGGCTACAATTCGGGTAGCTATCCATTGAGCCAATGACCGATTCCCGATCCGACGTACCGTAAAGGAGCTAGAGCAGAGAACTAAAACTTTCCGTTCACATTTGAAATTGATGCTAAGACCATTTTTTTAAAATCCAAAAAAAAACACCTTCCAGTCTACCTACGACCTTAACACCCACGAGCCATATTTTAGCTCTCGTTAAGAGCTATCTTTTTGCCATTGACTTATTGTGACCTACGTGCCACACAGCAAATGAAACAATTGAATTGTTGCGAGAAAAGTTTGGAGATTCGATTATTTCAAGAAGTTGTGATATTGAATGGCCTCCAAGAAGTTGTGATTTAACACCATTAGCCTATTTCTTGTGGGGTTATATGAAGTCATTGGTCTTTCGAAATAAACCAGACATTAAACGTGCCATTCATGACATACGACTTGATTTAGTGGAAAAAGTGCTCGAAAATTGGGTTCATCGAATTCGTTCCTGCAAAAGAAGTCGTGGAGGCCATTTGAATGACGCTTTTTTAGAGTTTAATTGTATATATCGTTTGTACTCGTACTTCACATTAAATAAAAAACTTTTGAATTTCCCTAACAATAAGTGTGTTTTTTTTTGCAAAGAAATCATATCAATCTTATTGGATAACCCTGTACTTATATATGCATCGTCTTATCGCCCTTTAGCTCTATAGAACCTGTATTTTACGACAATTTGTTTTGAAATTTATCATGGTAGAGTTTCTTGATCTATGGACCAACATTGGCGAACTTTAAGAAAATCGGTTCAGATTCAGATACAGATCCTATACATATGTTTCGTCCGATTTGACAAGAGGCAGGGTACGTCTCTGCCATGTAAATTGTGTAAACAAATTTTAGTTGAATTATACATTGGATATTTCATTGTTATCCAATATTACTAGAGTGGTGTAGGGTATGGCGACCTGTCATAACGCCCAACGGACATAACGCCCAAAATTTTTTTTTGGGCCTTATGACCTCTCTAAATGCGGTCATAACACCCAATTTTGTTTTGGGCCTTATGACCTCTCTAGGCGCGGACACAAGGCCCAAAACAGAAGGGACATAACGCCCAAATATTATTTTGTAATTCTCTCTCTATTAATGTGTAAAATCGAATACTTTTGGGAAAAATCTATTATGATTGTAAAATAAGTAACGGTTCTATAGTTAATTCAGGTTCAGAAATGCCTTCGATGGTTGTAATTGAAACATTCATTCAGTTGTTTTTGAAACAGTGACGGGAATGGGTGATATATGTAGTTGAATTTCAGTTTGTTGGGGGTGCTCGCAGAAACTGCGAATTAGTTTACACCAAATGCAAAAGGAAAAACCTAAATATAGAAGCATTGGCATTATTTTCAATAGGGTATGATATATGTTGATATTAAGTCTTAAAGCCATACGTATGATGAAGATAAATACTTGCAGAAAAGCAGAGTGTAAAGAATTCTACGAGAAATCGCGCGCGCGTTCTTAACTACATCACATATAGTGTTTTTCGATTGAATACTACCATATTTGAAATGTTTGGGAAATTAAATTTGGATAAGGCTCTATACGTATGAGGAGGACAAGAACTTGCAGTGAAGCTGAGTGTAAAGAATTTTACGAGAAATCGCGCGCGCGATTACTAGACTTCTTTACACTCGGCCATACTACCATATTTGAAATTTTTGGGAAATTAAATTTGGATAAGGCCCTATACGTATGACGAAGATAAGAACTTGCAGATAAGCCGACGAGAAATCGCGCGCGCGATTACTCATAGAATTCTTTACACTCGGCTTTTCTGCAAGTTCCTAACTACATCACAAATATTGTTTTTCGATATAATACTACCATATTTGAAATGTTTGGGAAATTAAATTTGGATAAGACCCTATACGTATGATGAATATAAGAACTTGCAGAAAAGCCGAGTGTAAAGAATTCTACGAGAAATCGCGCGCGCGTATTGCTTTAAGACTTAATATAAACTTATCATACCCTATTGAAAATAATGCCAATGCTTCCATATTTAGGTTTTTCCTTTTTTAGGAAATTGTGGGGCAGGTGGAAGAAATTTACATTTGATTTAAATTGAACCATATCTTTAAAGTACTTTCAATAAATATTAAATTACTACATACATTATTACTACTTATTATTACAAAAACAAAAAAGGACATAAAGCCCAAAAAAAATTTGGGCCTTATGTCCGAGCATGGGTCGGTCATAAGGCCCAAAACCAAATTGGGCTTTATGACAGCACTTGGAGAGGTCATAAGGCCCAAAAAAAATTTTGGGCGTTATGTCCGTTGGGCGTTATGACCGGTCATCTAGGGTATCATATAGTCGGCACCGCCTGACTTTAACCTTTCCTTACTAGTTATATATGGGAAATTCCACGACAAATCGACAAATTTCAAAAAATTTGGTTTTGATTTTTCCCAATTTATTTATATTTTTTAGTACACCTGAAGAAACGCTTTGTTGAATTCTTTAGATTTTTTCGATAACTCGTAAACGATATCGATATATAAAAAATCGTTAAGATATCACTCTGTGTATAGGGTTCTTGGTCATAACTTCTTACGTTATATATATCCTCCGAACACACTAAGTTTTCTACGAATCATTATTTGGTATCACATTTTGGGAATAAGTTGTCACAGGTAAGTGAAAAAAACCATAGCCGTATTTGTGTATCTACCAAATTTTATAATTCCTCGATCTGTATTAGAATATATCGCTGTGTATCGTTTGATATATAGTCTCTATTCAGAGGTTTCTACTAACATTACTTCCCTGAGCAGCAGGGAACCGACTGTTTCATTTAACTAAAAATCACTTATTGTGACAACTGGCATACTGACTAGTATTTGACATAATTTTGTTTGCTAACAAATTTCTCCCAATTTGGCGTTTTATCGTCCATTCAGAGATTTTTTTCCTATTATTATATTACATTCAAACCTCGGATCTGAGTATATACGACTAGGCCGAGTCAAATATAACACATCTGTTACTTGTTTTGTGATAATTGCGGTTAATGGCATAATATTTTAGCAGGTCCTTGTTTTAAATATGGTATTGATTGACACTGTCCTCGTTATTAATTACGATTTAATCTAAGATCATTGAAACCCGAACACCTTAAAGAGAAATAAATTCAGTGCATATACCCCAAAAGTGCAAATGTTTTGCATTTGTTTCTCGGCAAGATTCTATGCATCTGCACGTTTTGTATTTCAAGTTTTTCTTCCTTTCGTTTTTTCTGTGTTAATAGAGCAACCAACCCAAAAGTATGCTTCACGGCAGCCCAAAAGTATGCAATAACATTTTTGCACTATTCAAGAAAAGCCATCATCACCTGCACCTGCAGCCGAATGTGGCAGCAACGTTGGCAGCGGCAACAGCCCTTGTGTCGGCCGTGGTGGAAATTTCTGGTGCAACATTCCAGTAATGTTTAAATAATAAAAATGAATATAAACTTAAACCACAAAAACCCAAAACAACAGCAGCAGAAGCCGAGAAATGAAATAAAACAAGAGTAGCACAAAGAGAAGAAAAAACAAGTAAACAACCTCAATAAGCACCTTTTAAAGATAAAGAATCAGGTAGCAAAACAAAAACAGGGATCGGGGGCAAGTAAGCGGTACAAAAGAAGCAAAAAGGAGAAATCACATGACTTTATGGGCAAATCCAACCATAAATGGCAAAAAACGTGAGGGTCATGTGAATTTGTGAACCATGAACGGCGTAACAACCGCACGCAAACTCAGGTGGGAATCACCCCCACCAAAATAATCTTGGCCAACCATAAATGAAACCGAATTCAAAACGTTAGTAATGCCCACAAGTATGTTGGGGGAGTTAAAATACATTAGGTCGCACAGTGGAGGGGAAAAATGAAATTATTTTTTACAGGAAGTTCCTAATATACAACACTACCTGGACCCGGTCCACTTCATTGCCTCAGATTTCAGATTTCCGATCCCGTCCAATTTTGGATCAATCACGTAGACAGGCACCAAACACATACTCGTAAACACAAAATTGCAGCCTTCTCGCTAACGAATTTTTCAAGACATATGTATAACATTTCAAAGCAAGGGGTAAAATATCTCAACATACCAAGTGGGCGGGACCACGCCCTCTTGATATGTCGAAAATTCGATTAGACTATCTTAACCACCTCCTACACATGTACGTTCTGTGAAAATTTCAAGAAGATCGGTGCAGCCGTGTAATCCTCTATACGGAACAAACAAACATACTTCTTATATAATAGGTGATTTTTTGACAACACTGTTTTTGGCAGTTCAGCTGTTTTCGTGTTTTCATTTTTAAACATTGTTTTTCATTCTTAAACATTGAATTATATAGACCGTCCGACTCAAATAAAGAGTTTATACATTTCTCTAATTTTTTTGTTAAATCAAATCCGAAAGCTCTTAAAAAATCAGTCTTTATATAGATATAAGAAGATAGATGCCCTACAGAAAATTTGAATGTAATTTTCCTGAAAGTGATGATCCCAGGACTTTTAAAATCACGACCTACCAGCGATACGCCAAGATTTGGTTATTTACACTGTGTGCGCAAAATGCACTTTAACAAGTAAACAGTTCAGTCGGGTAAACCGACTTATGAATCCCCTCACCTTGAGTTCCAAAAAATATTAGTAAATTTATTATTTTTTTGTTTTAATTAAATTATTATCAATTTAAATTGCATTTAATAACTTTAAAGTATGTACTGGTATTAAAGTTAAAAGCTGTTTACTTTTGATACAAAATGGTCCATTTGTGTGGGAGGTACCAAAAGGAGCGTCCAAATAACGGTCACTTTTGGCCTCTAGGTACTATAAAAGCATTACACTGTACAAAATTTGAAGTATTTGTATGCACTGGTATTAAAGTTAAAATCTGTTAACTTTTCGTACAAAAAGGTCCATTGGTGAAGGAGGTTTCCGAAAGGAACGTGGCAATAATGCCCATTTTCCCTGTATTGTAGGTACTATTAAATCATTTCACAGTACAAAATTTCAAGTCTTTGTATTCACTGGTAATAAAGCTATGAGCTATAAACTTTTGGTTTAAAATTGTCCATTAGTGTGGTAGGTACCAAAAGGGGCGTGGCAACTTCTACCATTTTTCTCGAGGTAATAGTGACTAAGAAACTAATACTATGTATGTGTAGAATTTGAGAGGATTCAAATAAGTAGTATATAAGTTATTAAATAACACTATGCAACAAAATTTTTTTCCAAGGATGTGGATAACAGTTTCTGGTGCAAATAGGTGTCACAAACACGAAAAAAAACATTAAAAAATTTGTTTATGGTAATTTTTTTTTACAATTTTTTTTAAAGTTCCAGCTTTCATGGGAGTTACATTCTATATTTGCATTTTTGTCCAAGGGATGTGGATAACAGTTTCTGGTGCAATTAGGTGTCACAAACACGAAAAAACAATTTTTTTTTTTAATTTTTTTTTTAAGTTCCATCTTTCATGGGAAGTACATTCATTATTTGGACCATAATTTTTCAAGCATAAGCCTGATTAAACCGTGTTCTGCTTCAAATTAAAGGGAAGGGATGAGGGCTACATATGTTTCAAATATTGCTTTCATGTAGAATATTTGGTTTAGTAACAGTCGTCAAAAATATGAGAAAAAAATGTTTTTTTTTAAAAAAAAAAACCACTTTTTCCTGGTAAAAAAACCCAAAGAAGAGAAAAAAATCACAGTTTTAAAAAGAAGGCATGCTAACGAATAAAACACTGTATATTTGGAAAAAAAATCCAGGATAAATATAAAAGTTACGAGCCATTTTGTAAATATTAGGGAAATTAAAAAAAAATCTTGTCTCATATTTTTTCGTTTTTAAATGATGAGAGAGACATTGCAGATAGAGGGTCATTCAACAATATTTGTGGTTTTTTATTTATGAGGTTTCCATTCAGTTACGCCTTTTAGGGGCATGGACATACCAGTGGTATATCCCGGTAGTAAAATTATATGTACGCAATACAAAGTAGTACGCGGCAGTCTTAAAAATATTGGGTGTCTACTTTCGAAGCAAACTATGTGCCAGCTACAGGTACTGCAACTTATGAACCTTAAACCCGGAATATATGAATAAAATTTCTTATTAATAAATTAGTGTAATTCAGCGCCTTAATGAGATAAGTATATTTCTTGAAAAATATTACAATGTTATATTTCGAAGTATGAGTAAAAGCCAAAGACCTTTCAATACGTAAATGATCCCGACAATTTCTGCTACATCTGCGGAAAATATGTAATATTTTGGTGTACGAGTTAAAAATATGAACGAACCGTGGACACCTAGTATTTTGAGTAATTCGTGCCATGTAAATCTACTAGTGGAAGAATGCGGACTAGTGGAAGAATGCGGACTAGTGGAAGAATGCGGACTAGTGGAAGAATGCGGTAAGTACTTTAAAATTAATGTATTACAATGTTTTGTGGAATAAAACGTTTTAATTTTAGACTACACGTGCAATTTGGAATGCCAATGATTTGGAGACAACCATTAATTCACGATACGGACTGCTATTTTTGTCTATGTTAATAGATTGGAGTAGGAAGTGTCCAAATATAGCTAACAGCCTAATAACGGAAACATCATCAAGTTCAACTGAGTACTCAACTCTGAGCGATTCAAGTTTGAATCAGAAGTCATCGCTTTTAACTCAGTTTCAACTCATTGATGTAGTGAGAGATTTGGAACTGAGCAAAGACAAGGCAAAACTACTTGCATTGGGATGAAATAGTTCAATATTTTGGCCCCAGATGTTAACATATCATATTATAGAGTCCGTGATACACCTTACAAACAATTTTATACAACTATGGATAGCAGATGATTTTGCAAGGACATTCCCGGATTGTTCGAGGAACTTAATCAAACATACAATTCAATGGAAGGGCACTTACTTGTTGACAGCAGTAAAGAAAGTTTGAAAGCAGTATTTTTACACAATGTAAATCAGAAACCGTCGATTCCCATTGCTCATGCTGTCAACACTAATGAATCATACGAAACAATGACTAAATTGATAAAATACATAAAATATGAACATGACTGGAAAATTTGTTGCGATTTAAAAGTAGTTGGTATGTTATGCCTCTGGGATAGCCGATAGTTTGCCACCAATGCATATTAAGCTGGGGCTCTTTAAAAAATTTCTAAATGCCTTAAGGAAAGATGGCACTCTCATATTTAAAAAGTTTATTTAAAAGTCTTTCTTTTCAAAAAATCGAGAAGGAGTTTTTGATGGGCCTAAAATAAGGAAACTGATGAAAGATGTGAATTTCGAATCATATTTGACGTCGGATGAAATTGCAGCGTTTAAGCTTGTAGTTTTAAATTTTCTTGGATCCAATAAAAGCCCGCAATATGAAACAATGATTAATGATTTGTTAAAAATATATGTTTAGAAATATATTTTTTTATATTTATGTATATTAAACCGGGTTGGCCTCCATGTAACAAAAAAAGTTCCCGAATGCGAGGTGGAATATGATAGCTTACCTCGAGACAATCACAAAAACTTTTTTTTCAATTTTTTCGGAGCCCGCGGAATCGGCCCAAATTCGTTTTTCTCTCATAACTTTTTTGTTTGTAGCTCGATTTTTACATGCGATATATTAATGTGTTGGTCTCAATAAGTACTAGATTTGCCTCATAGACGGCGCTGATGAAATTTCAAAAAAAATTTCTATAGGATTACAGCGTTTTAAAAACCATGAACATTTTGCTTTGGGTGTACACTCTTTTATCCAAAAACAAAAAAGTTAAGAATTCATTACAAAATGACGTGGTACATCGGCGACATCTATGTATGAGGCAATGTAGTACTCGTCGAGACCAACACATTGATATATCGCATGTGACAATCGAGCTACAAACAAAAAATGTACGATACAAAAACGATTTTGGGCCGATTCCGCGGGCTCGGAAAAAATTAAAAAAAAGGTTTTGCGATTGTCTCGAAGTGAAAGCTCACTATTCTGCCACGCAATTAAATAACTTTTTTGGTGTCCCGATGCGATAAAAAAACGATTTTGGGCCGATTCCGCGGGCTCGGAAAAAATTTTAAAAAATGTTTTTGCACTTGTCTCGAGGTCGCCTTTAATATTCCGCCTCGCATTTGACAACTTTTTTTGGTGACCCGGTCTAATGTATATAACACATATGTATGTACATATTGTTCCAACTTATTTTTCGCTTTATGTATTCCATTTCTTGCATTCTCATTTAAACTTTTTCTCCGAGAATCTTGGCGACGTAAGTGTGGCGAAAGGTTTCACCAACAATTGAAGTCCATCGAGCGCCGTTACCAAGGACACTGGGATGAAAGAATGATGGGAGATTATATTTGGTTCCTCATTAAAGAAACCGATTCCGAAATCTACAAACGTCAACACAGAACTCACAATTAATTCTAATGAAACTTGTTCATGTAAATAAACTCAAATGTACATAATACAAATAAAAGTAATAAATAAAATCGCTATTTTAACAGAAATTAAAAAAAAAGATTTTTTGAAATTCTTTTACCTCTACCAAAAGGGCTATAATTTCTACATTCATAGTTTTTTTTCAAATAGGCATTATTTTCTTCGCTAGGATGCAAACTTTTAAAAAATGAAATAAAATATTTTTTTGGATTTTTTCCCTATTTTTATACCCTACACCACACTGTGGTACAGGGTATTATAAGTTTGTTTCACGGCAGATGTTTGTAACACCTGAAAATAACACAGCTAGACCCACCTTAAAGTATACCGATCGACTCAGAATCACTAGCTGAGTCGATTTAGCCATGTCCGTCCGTCCGTCCGTCCGACCATGTAAAGTTGTTCGTCGACTACAGGTCGCAATTTCACTCTGATCGTTCTGAAATTTTGCAGTTTAGAGTATTTCGTAGCTGTTAAGATCGCTATTGAATTTGGTTGAAATCGGTTCAGATTTAGATATAGCTCCCATATATATGTTTCGTCCGATTTTGTTCTTTAGTCCTATAGAAGCTGTATTTTACATCCAATCGTTTTGAAATTTAGAATGGTAGAGTTTCATGATCCATGAACCAACATTGCCGAATTTGAAGAAAATCGGTTAAGATTTAGCTATAGCTCCCATATATATATTTCGTCCGATTTTGCTCTTTAGTCCTGAAGAAGCTGTATTTTACATCCAATCATTTTGAAATTTAGAATGGTTTCTTGATCCATGAACCAAAACTACCGAATATGAGGAAAGTCGGTTAAGATTTAGCTACAGCTCCCATATATATGTTTCGTCCGATTTGGCCCTTTAGTTCTATAGAAGCTATATTTTACATCCAATCGTTTTGAAATTTAGAATGGTAGAGTTTCTTGATCCATGAACCAACATTGCCGAATTTGAAGAATATCGGTAAAGATTTAGCAATAGCTCCCATATATATGTTTTATCCGATTTGGCTCTTTAGATCCAATCGTTTTTATACCCTACACCACACTGTGGTACAGGGTATTATTTAAGTATAAAATGTCCCAAAAGTAAATTTATGTAAACAATTTATACATGAATTACAAAATTTATATATCAGAGTTATATATCGGCCCCGCCCGACTTTAGCCTTTCCTTACTGGTTTATGTTTTTTTTTTGTCCCAGGATTTTTTTCTTAAATCTACTTTTTCCAATTTGTTTAATGGCTATTACTAAACCACTGTTTCTAAGTAAAAGTGATATTTCCAACATTGGAAATATTTCCAAGTCGACCTGATCGGGCATATACTCCAAAAATTATAGTGCAAATACTAAGGGTACCTTCGACGAAAAATTTTGCCATAACAATCTATACAAAAAAATGTTTTTTAGGTCTAGGACCCAAATTTTTTTTTTTTTTTGCGTAGTGTAATTAGAAGTAATTGGAATAACTTTGTTGTAGCCCTATGTTCCACTTAGGAACTTGGACAATAATAATAATATTTCACTATATTTTATCCTTTGTGAGATTTTCTCTCTAATTTTCTTTAATCGGGTTAGTTTTAGATATAACGATTTACAATAGATCTCCTAATTTGGCGTCGAAGTGTAATATTCCCAAATCTGTTCTTATGTAGATCTAACATGGAGTTGGCATTTATATATAGGGTGGGCCATTTAAAATTTTAAGTTTGAATTGGCAATAAAAAAAGTACTGCTCATTTTTTAAAATTTCTGTTTTTTTTGGAAAGGTTGAAGTTTGTCATTTAATAATGAACCACAATATCTTTCATATGACTACCACGACTGGCTCGGCAGTACCTCATCCGATCAACACAATTTTTCAGTACATTTTCGATTGTTACGGGTCTTCAATGGCAACTTCGTGTCTCAACGCCTCCATTGTCTCTGGATGTTTTGCTAACATTTATCCTTAATGGCTCTCCACAGAAAATAATCCAAAGGGCTCAAATCACAAGTCAAAGAAGGAATAGGTAGTTCAAATTTAATGTTTTAAATGACCCACTCTTTAGTTGACACCCCCAGACTTTTACTTTCTTTCGTCAATTTATTTTTCTTTTCTTTTCTGGATTACTTTACCATACAATAATATTTCAAGGTCGTCCACTGTGCAACTCCGGATATTCGACCTAGCGAAGGACTGCATGACTGAATGAACCCAACGAAAGGGATAGTGTAAGTTTCATTGTGGAAACACCTGCTCTATGGATATACTTACAGATAGACAGACGGACGGACCGACAGACGAGTGGACGGCAGCACAGTCGTACGTACGTTCGAGTTACAACGTATTTATTTCGAAATCTCTGTTAAGCATTTTTAGAGCCATATTAAAAGTGAAAACATAAAACGCATAGTTAACATAAATTCAAGATATTTTTCCTCATACATAGTTGTTGTTGTCCTTGCTACAGTTTTCGGTACAGGCGTTGGTCCCGGTGGCCCCACTTCGTTAATGTTGCTGACAACTGCTGCCATTTGCTGTTCCTGCAGCCTTTTGTTGACTGCTTATTTATGTTTTGTGGTTACATTTTCAACTGATTCTGTTTCAGATTCTCTGGCAATGTATCTGATGGCGATATACAGATGCCAACTGCGTTATAATTGCCGGTTCAAATGCTTGAGTTGCTGCCACCAGAACCGTTGAGCGTTCTTAAAGCAGTTCTTGCCACAATAATTTATATTCATGTGGCGTCTTGGACGCTGTACGATGAGGAGAGTGTGGCAGAGTGGCTGGACGGACGGGCGGACAGACATAAGCACGTTTGTATGAAAACGGAATGAACTAAATACTCGACGTCGTACTTGATACAAGTACTCTGGCTGCTCCCCCTCTGCATCCTTTGTTGGCTTATATATATTTGCGTTAGCGTCCTGCCGAAAGACTGTATGTCTGTCTTCATCTGTTCGCATGTAATCCTCTTCCCCTAGACCCTCAATCTTTATTTTTACTATTCGTCTTTTTTTGCTCCACTTTATTTGTATTCATAGCATTGTTCGAGGGATATAACGTTTGTTTATGTTTTCTCTTTATTTTTTTTGCAACTTTCGCCTCAACTGGCCTTATCCTTGAAAAAAGTGTTATTTTAATTGCTCTAAAGAAAATAAAGATAACGAAGGTACGAAGAAAAAGAAGAAAAAACAGCAAATCCAACTCATTCACATTCTTTTCTACTTAACACTCTCTACTTTTTTTCTTTTACGGCAAATTAAGGCATAGTGTACCGAGTAAGGATATGAAAAAACCTGTAATAGCAGAAATACGAAGGAAGATTGCCCGGTGGTAACAGATTAGACTAAATCGTTTTCGAAAGTAAAGTCGATCGGTATAAATCAGTCGATTGGTTGACTTTCATTACAAAATATTCTTTTTTTAAAGATGTAGTGGATCGAAATGCTCTTGGATGATTATTTAAAATTTAAGGAAATTCCTTTACTAATACCGTACACCATTCATTTATGTCGTACAACCAAAACATAAAGGCGAAAAAGTTAAAAAACGTAAAGGCTTAATATCTTAAAACTACTAAAATGGAGATTTGGCTTCTTTCTTAGGAGGCCAATATAATTGTTGTTGTTTGTACGAATGTATTAAACTAAAGTGAATCGGAAATTATCAAAATGTCAGCCATATTGATATGAATTTGTGTTTTATATGGCGTTAATAAATCATTTCTTTGTACGAATGTATTAAACTAAAGTGAATCGGAAATTATCAAAATGTCAGCCCTATTGATAAGAATTTTTGTTTTCTATGGCGTCAAAAAATCATATCTAGTTGGTTTACTGTATAAAAATATGGACATATGAGATTCTTTGACCTTTGAAAAGATTCTAGGTAATATACCGTAAAATGCGAATTGCACGTTTCCTGGAGACGGATTTTACAATAAATTGAATCCGAGTTCGACTCCGAAAGTTAAATAAAAAGATAAAAATAAAAGATACAAATTTCTGAAATTGTATTTCTATATAGACTGAGTTCATTTTATTGAAAATAAGGTATAGATTTGTTAAAAAAAGACAAAACATGTGGTATTCAGTATCAGTAATTAAATGAAATATTATTATTGATTTATTGACGATTCACTTGCAGCTCTTATTTCAATTCTTTCAACATGGAAAGAATCGACATAATTTTTTGGTAATTACATGCTATATGTAACCAGTTTGTTTGTTAGTAATAATACCCTACACCACACTATGGCACATTAGTAACTAAATACTACAGCTAGACACACCGTAAAATATACCGATTGACTCATAACCACAAGCTGAGCCAATTAAACATGTACTTTAAATATGTCCATCTGTCCGTCTCTCTGTCCATCTTAAGATGTTCGTTACGTACAGGTCGCAATTTCACTCCGATGCTGCTGAAATTTGGCAATAAGACCTCTTTCACAGAAGGATTAACCATATTGGAATTGATAAAAATCAGTTAAGATTTTGATGTTGCCCCCATACATACCTATATATGTTTATCCCGGCCTTGTAGCGCTATGAAAGCTGTACTCAATTATTTTGAAAATTAGCCCTGTTGTGTTTATATATTCAAAAATCGATATTGTCGATTTGGCATCAAGCGCTATAGAAGTTATATTTTACTCAGATGTACTACATTTGGCACAACTGTTTTTTTTATCCGAGATTAAACGATCACTAGCCAGGTTGGAAAAATACTTTATATATACATAGGTACAGGGTTTTCCAATAAGAGTGATATGATTTCTTTGAAAAAAACACACTTATTGTTAAGAAAATTCAAAATTAATTTCTAAATAAAACGTCATTTAAATGGCTTCCACGACTTCTTCTGCAGCAACGAATTCGATGAACCCAATTTTCGAGCACTTTTTCCAATAATCAAGTCGTATGTCATGAATGGCACGTTCAATATTGACTGGTAGAGCTTGAAGAGAGTCTGGTTTATTTCGAAAGACCAATGACTTCAAGTCTAATGGTGTTAAATCACAATTTCTTGAAATAATCGAATCCCCAAACTTATCTTGCAACAATTCAATTCTTTCATTTGCTGTGTGGCATGTTGCCACAATCGGTCAATGGCAGAAAGATAGCTCTTAACGAGAGCTAAAATATTGCTTATGAGTGTCAAGGTCGTAGGTCGAATGGAAAGGGTTTTTTTTTTTTTAAGATAAAGGACTTAGCACGCGAATAGTTTAAATTGGAGAACGATTATTTTGAAACCCGTTATATATATTCATCCCGATATGGTATCTAGGCTCTATCTAAGTTGTACTTCCATTTGAATAATTTTAAAATGTAGAAGAGGGGATTTTCGTATCCAGAAATTTGTTCTGCCAACATTGAAACAAATCTGTTTCGATTTACATGTAGCCACTCTCGATTTGGCATGTACGCACTGTATTTCTGTTACTTCTGATCGTTATCGGAGATTAGTTTATAGAATGTAATGAACACCGAGCAATTTTATAAAAATTGGATACCATTAAGATAAAGGCCACATAAATACAGACCCCATATAGAATATATCTAAAATGGCTGTCAAACACGATTGCAAAAATAACACAGTACAGCATTTTTCAGGTCATTGATTTGGGACTCAGTTCTGAGAATTGCACTTTAAAGTATCCCCAGAAATAATAACTTCTCCATCATTCGGTTAGTCAAGTTGGCTCAATTCATAATTTAATGGCAATACGATTTTTACTGCTCAAGGTGGATTTTTAGCACTTTTTCTTTATTTCTTCTCGGTATACCGTACGGAGTATCTCTTTTGGGTCTAAAGCGAAGTTTTGGATATTGAATAGGAATTAAAAATGCGGAATAAATTACTCCGACTCCACAGCCCTGGTTTTGCGACAAAACTTGCAGTTTCTGAATGCAGATACCGAAAAAATAAAATTAATTAAAAGTTAATTTTATTTAATTGTAAAAAATTAAGAAATTGAAAAATTTTAAAATGTAAATTTTTTATATAAACAGAAAAAAATAGCTTATTCCCTTTACTAGAATTGCATAAATATATTTGTTTCAAAACATTGCAAAATGCCGGAAATCGCAAAAACATATTATTATCAATAGCAAAATAAACATTGAAACAAATTTTCATATTTTCGTTTTAATCATGTAATGCGTGGTCAAACTTCCGAAAAATAGATTTTTTCACCTGTAATGGTTTTTTTTTAAGTTAATTTTTGATGGTACAAAGCGTAAAAAATTGAAAATAGGAAATATCATTTCATAAAACTTTTTCCGCGTACCTTTCATAAAAAATACAAATTTTATCACATTTTTTTATACTAATCGGCCACTTTTCGCGGATACAAAAATATAAGTTGCGATATCTCAGAATCGATTTAATTTTTTTTCCTTAAATTTTTAACAAAGAGTGGGGACGACTTTGGTTCAGAAGTTACATTATAATAACTGAAAACTTGTTCCAATTAACGACTATTTTGAGAGAAATAATTCCCCAAATGTTGCCTTTATTTCGATCTTAGGACTGAAGCGTATATTCCACAGTCTTCCACTGCAAAATTACCAAAGAGATAACTAATTTTCTTGCAAACTTTGTGGTCGAATATCGCGAAAACAGGAGCTAACCTAGAAAAACGGCAAACCCCACTGGATTCAGCAGTGTATGCGTATGGTCTCCTTTCTGTTACATTTGGACTAGCACAGTGTTGTTATTACATGTTCTTCTTACATTTGAATGTTAAATATTTAATATACTTAAATGTAAAATTTTACTTTTGTCCAGCAAAATGGCTAATTTGTCCTAAAGTGCGGCGGTAACACCATCTGTATTCCTCCTTATTTCGCACTCAGAGAGTGGTGTATTGTATCACATGGTCGGCTCTGTCAGCCCCACCCTCGTTCCTTGGTTGATTTATGCAACAATTAACTATTCAACGCATTTTGTTTATTCTCAGCAATTGCTAATGAGAGTCGGGTATTTTGGTTTGAATTCTTTTTAACAAAATGTTGATTGTACATTTGCCTGTTGGATTTATTTTTAAGGTAAATATAAAAAAATGTAAATGTACCATGGCAGACGAATTCATAATGAAAACTCTGAGACTCTGAGGCTCGAATTAAATAAGGTAAAACACAAAATTTTGAATATCTGACCGATGGGTTTTAAAATCTGGTTTCTGGGTCCATAAAAAAAGTTGAATCAGATGGGACCTTTATTTGGGAGGATATAAAAAACAAAATGTTCTAATTTCGTAATAAATATCTGAGACTAAATAAAGGCTCGAAATAAATGAGGTAAAACACAAAATTTTGAATTTCTGACAGATGTGCTTAAAAATCCGATTTCTGGGTCCAAAAAAGTGGAGTCAGATTGGACCTTTATATGAACAAAATGTTCTAAATTTTATATGTTTCTTCTCTCTTCCGCGGAAATTAAATGTTAACTTTTTTATAGAGCAGTTCATAGATATTCGCTTGCTACGAATATGGTGACAATGAGTTATCTCTGGCATAAAACTGTGGCAGGGAATGTAAGTACCTCTAGTACTTGGACTTTATTTGGTGGAGCCGGGATATACTCGTACACTAAATTTAAGGTAATTATGTGTTTTATTTAGAGTTGTGTAGCTTGTGAACGAACTAGTTCAATTAAAGGGGTCACTTTACTGAACTGTACGAATAGCAGCTAACTGGTGATTGACTGAACGAAATGAGCTGTTCAACTAAAGTGAGCTATTGAGCTAAAGAGCTGGCGATACTAGAAGGCTGGAACCAATATGGCCCATCTTCGAACTTAGTCTGAGATGGAGACAAATATTACCGCGTATTAAATTTGAAGTGAATCGTTTACTCCTACCGAGAGTTATCGTGCGCAGCCAACAGACATACAGCCGGATGGACGGACATTGCCCAAATCGAATTTCCACCAAATATACATGGGGTCTTAGGTCACTCCTTAAAAAATAATTTTGTGATACAAAATGTTTGGTTTTCATTATACAGAATTATAAATCTGAACATAGACAAACATTTTTACATAGTGTTATGAGGCCAGTCCCACAGTTAGATGACATAACAAAGAAAGCACAACAAATTTGGGACCAATGTTCTTTATTTCTCAACATTATCTGCTTTCAGGTCGATACACTTTTTCCAGCGTTTTTGAATAGCTTCGATACCCTGTTTATAGTAAGAACTGCCTAGGTCCGGAAAATAGCTATCAACCGCAACCTCCATCTCTTCATTGCTGGCAAATCTTTTTCAGCCGAGTCATTCTGTCAAGTTTAGAAACGAAACATAATCCGTGGGAGCTAAATCTGGCGAATAAGGTGCGTGCTAAAGCAATTCGAACTTTATTTCACCGATTTTGGCCATTGCTATAGTGGATGTGTGAACTGGTGCATTGTCTTGATTGTGAGTAAACGCGGCACCCATCTTGCGCACAGCTCACTCACCATTAAAATTTTCTGTCAATATGCGATGTAAAGCACTTTTTATACCCTCACTTTAGTATATACGGCCCAAAGTGTAACACACGAAGGAGTGATCTAAGACCCTAAGTATGTTCGGCGGATATCCATTTTAGGTCATATTAAGTCGAATGAGAAATGTCCGTCAGTCCGTCAATCTGTCTGTCTGCTGGCTGGTGCGCACGATAACTCTCGAAAGGAGTAACCGATCGACTTCAAATATGATATGCGGTAATATTTTTTCTATCTCCGGCTAAGTTCGAAGATGGTCCATTTTGGTCGACTCCTTCTGGTACCTCCCACACAATGTGTTAATATTTAGTAAAATATTGATTCTTTAATAACTTCTATACTACTTATACGAATCCTCTGAAATTCTGCACATAATATTAGCTTATTAATAACTATCACCTCGAGAAGAATGAACGAAGTTGCCGCGCCCCTTTTGTTACCTCCCACATAAATGGACCATTTTGCACCTAAAGTTAGCTGCTTATAACTGGAATACCTGTGCATACAAAGACTTGAAATTTTGTACAGTGTAATGGTTTTATAGTACCTACAATCCCGTGGAAAATGGGCGAAGTTGCCACACCCGTTTTGGTACCTCCCACACAAATTGACCATTTTGCAACAAAAACTTTAATACCAGTACATAAAAATACTTGAAATTTTGTACAGTGTAGGGCTTTTAAAAAGCCTACAGTCCAGTGAAAAACGGGGAATATTACCACGCCCCTTTTGGTACCTCCCACGCAGATGTACCATTTTATACAAAAAGTCAAGGGATTATAGCTTGAGTAAAATGCACGAAAATACAACGAAATTTTGCACAGTGTAATATTTTTCAAATACATATAGCCATATGAAAAATAGACGTTATTAACACGCTTCTTTTGGTACCTCCCACAAACTTGCATATACCAGAGCACATAAACGCTTACAATATGTTTGAAGTATCTACTGTATAGCTAAAAATAGGAGTATTTGTTAACCCCAGAGGGGATTTCGTGTAATATTTCATGATTAATTCGTGTAATATTTCATGTTACAGTACTCACAAAGTGAGGGTATACCTTAGTCGGTTTACCCGACTGAAACGTTCTTACTTGTTGAAATGTATATAACTTCAGCTAGCTCACGAACCTTCAACCGACAGTGATCCAATACCATTTTGTGGATTTTTTAACCATTTCTGGTCGACCACTACGTTGTTGGCCTGCCATCTAATATTTTACAGTTGTAAATGAAGAAGCAGACGCCCTCAAAGCAGAATCTAGCTCGGTTTTAATATTGGTTGGGCTAACCCCTTTCAAATGAAATTTTTGTATTACATATTGGTGACCTATTTTGTCCATGTTTACAAATGCTTTCTTTTGAGTGCTCAAAAAACTAAAAAAATGCGCCTTGAAACTTAAAACAATGTTTTACAGGGTTGGCACTTTTCATAAAAGTGTTTTTTTTTAAACTACTACCTCCATCTACATATATGACAGGTCAACTAATTTTGGGAAAGCATTGGTATTTTACAATACTCTGGGCTGAAATTAAATAACGAAAGGGGAATGCGGACAGCACAGTCTTATAGCTAGTATGATATGATTGTTGTAAATTTGGTCAAACATAAGGGTATTTCGGTAAATATAGGCTTGGTTATATTTCTATACCTTCACTGTAGGGGAGAAGAGTTTGTGTCACTTGCGTAGGCCACTAGTCTATGATGTTTTAGGACATTTAAGCTATTTGTCGGACTGTGAGAGAACGAATGACTTAAAAACGCAAATAACTACAATTTAGTGAAATATATACTTTAAACTGCTTGTGGCCAACTGTGAAGGCACTCCAAGAACCTGCATTTTGGCCAGGAAAGATCTAAGTATCTTTCTCCTGACTAATTTAAGTGGTAAAGACCAAACAGCTGCTAGCCTGGAGATCGGTAATCGCATATATTGGGTGGTCTCCAGCTACTTGCCTTATGAATCTGTAGTACCGACTGCTCTATTCAGGGAAGTAGTAGAAGAAGCAACGTCTGACGAGCTCGAGCTGATTATTGGCGCAGACACGAACGCTCATCATACTATCTGGGGTAGTACGGATATAAACAATAGGGGTGATTCGCTTCTTGACTTTATTCTAACTACCAATCTTAGTATTTGTAACATAGGTAATAAACCGACCTTCACAATTAAAGACAGACAAGAAGTACTCGACGTAACGTTTGCTACTGACCGGCTGTCAGACAAAATTATTGGGTGGAATGTACTGGAAGACCACTCATTCTCAGATCATCATTATATTGAGTTCAAACTCGCGGAAAAAGCGCCTAAACCCGCCGTCCACAGAAATGTAAGGAAGACAAAGTGGCATCTGTATGAGAAGAATTTCAAGAAAGTCCTCAACACTAAACTTCCGTACGAACCGAATGACAAAGCCGGTTTGGATAATCTGGTCGATCATATCACCATATCATTCAATAGATCCCTTGAAGAAGCCTGTCCAAAAACAAGGTACAAGGGTAAAACTAAACCCCAATGGTGGACTTCTGAGCTAACGGCTATGAAAAAGACCTGCAACAAGCTATTCAATAAGGCTAAATCTACTGGGGTCGCTAATGATTGGGATGCCTATAAAGAGCAACTCAAGATCTATAAGAAGGAGCTTAGAAAGGCGCAAAGGCGCTCTTGGTATACCTTCTGTGGTGAAGTGGAAAAGGTCTCCGACGCCGCTAGGCTGAGGAAGATATTATCTGCTTCACCCTGTACAGTGGGATATTTACAGGATGAGGCAAATAACTGGACCAAAAACAGCGAGCAGTCGCTCAATGTACTGCTCGACACACATTTCCCGGGGAACTCTATAACAGAACCCGAGGATCAGCAGGATCAACAAGAGTGCGAGTGGACTGCGAGCGTCGCTAGCTTCTTGACTGAGAGATCCAGAATAAGCTGGGCTATTAACAGCTTTGAGCCCTTCAAGTCACCTGGACCAGATGGCATCACTCCAGCAGAAATGCAGAAAATGTTAAAGTACATTATCCCCTGGCTGGAGAAAATTTATGTAGGCTGTATCAGGCTTTCATACGTCCCGAATCGATGGAGGGATACCAAAGTGGTATTCATACCTAAAGCGGGAAAGATATCACACACTAGGCCAAAAGACTTCAGACCAATTAGCCTATCCTCGTTCTTATTGAAAGGTCTGGAAAGACTTTTAGATCATTTCATTAGGGAAAACCTGGATACAAAACTCCTGTCGGGGAACCAACATGCCTACAACAAGGGCAAGTCTACTGAATCAGCCCTGCACGAACTTGTGAGCACTATCGAATCGTCCCTGCATTTCAAGGAATTCACCATGGTGGCATTTCTTGACATAGAAGGGGCTTTTAACAACATTCATTCCGATGCGGTAATTGCGGCACTCTCACATCTAAAAGTTAACACTAGTTTGATTAGACTAATTCAAAGTCTGCTCACCAGAAGACGCATAACAGCATGTCTAGGGTCCACAACTCTAACAAGGTATGTAAACAGAGGGACCCCGCAAGGAGGAGTACTGTCTCCACTAATTTGGAACCTAGCGGTGAATGAAATCCTGCTAGATCTAGAACGTTGTGGCTGCAAGGTCGTGGCATATGCGGACGACGTGGCAATCGCAGTGAGTGGCAAATTCGTAAACGTCCTCAGAGACATCCTACAGGTGGCTCTGAACAAGTTGGCTAGATGGGCCAGAAGCAGCGGTTTGGGCGTTAACCCCAACAAGACAGAATTGGTTCTCTTTACTAGGATGAATAATGTCCCACATGTGGACCCTCCACCTCGGATAAATGGAACAGATCTAGTCTTTTCTGAAAGTGCAAAATTTTTAGGAATAATTCTAGATAGGAAAATGTTATTTAGACTTAACGTATTGGAACGTGTAAGGAAGGCCAACGTCGCCTTATATTCCTGCAAAAAGGCTGTAGGGTCGCGGTGGGGACTCTCTCCTAAAATCGTCCACTGGATATATATAGCAGTAGTTCGTCCAATACTGTTATACGGTATTGTGGTATGGTGGACGGCAACTGACAAACTAACCATTACCAACCTACTAACAAAGGTTCAGAGAACTGCCTGCCTGAGCATAAGCGGAGCCTTAAGGACTACAGCGACCGAGTCTCTACAAGCCCTACTCCATATACTGCCGATTAATATTGTGGCGCGAGAAGTTGCAACCAAAGCGGCAATAAGATTAAACTGCCTATCAATGTGGAGGTACAAGAACTATGGTCACATGCGGATATCAAAGTGTAGTGCTATGGTAACCGACCGAGTGGACTATATACCAACAGTGTACACCTTCGAGAGAAATTACATCACTATGATTCCCGCCAGAGATGAATGGGTCGGCAGAATACCAGGTAATATAAACCATCTCCACTTTTACACGGATGGTTCGAAGCTTGATGAAAAGGTTGGCTTCGGAGTACACTGTGAAGAACTTAGTCTGGATATAGCTCACAGACTACCAGATACCTGCAGTGTCTATCAAGCCGAAATAATGGCAATATGGGAAGTCGCCAAGTGGCTGAGTCGCAACATAGTAACCAACAATGGCGTTGTCATTTACTCGGACAGCCAGGCTGCCATCAATTCTCTGGAGGCAACATCCCTAAATTCACAAACAGCCCTCGACTGCCGCAGATCTCTTAACGAGATGGCTGAGCAGTTTAATATACACCTCATATGGGTGCCTGGGCATAGGGATATCCCGGGGAACTGCAAAGCCGATGAACTTGCTAGGAAAGGGACGACATTACAAATTCTCGAAGAATTTGCATATATTGGTGCGCCACTATCCACGTGCAAGCTTTGGCTTAGGCAAGAGGCAATCAGGCAGTCCAACGATAGATGGACAGAAATCGGCACCTGCAGGGTAGCTAGACAAATCTGGCCAAGGTATGACCTGAGAAGGTCAAAATATCTCCTCGCACTAGAGAGGAAACGATTGTCTACGTTAGTACAGGTTCTGACGGGACACTGCTTGATCGGCGAACACGCCAAAAGATTGGGTATTGACTCCAATGACTTCTGCCGAAGCTGTGGAGATGAGGAAGAAGTGGAGAGCATTGAGCACTTGCTTTGCGACTGTCCCGCTTTGAGTAAACGACGACTGGATATACTGGGGTCGGCCTTTTTAGGCAGCCTAACAGATCTTTCCAGTACTGATATTCGTACTATCGATAAATTTATATATCAAACAGGTTGGTTTCGATGAGGGGCATTTCAGCCCGTGGTAACACTAGGGACCTAAACTGGTCTATGTGAGCTTGTAAAAAAATACGGCTGCCACCCTAACCTAAACCTAAAAAACCTAGTGAAATATGTAATCTATTCAATACTATTTATCCCAATCTTCTGTAACTTCACACGTATCAAAAGTTTCTTCTTCGCTATAAAAAGCAAAATCTTCAGGTGGCTTTGGGTGTCTTCCATACCAACTGTAGCAATCGTCACAAATTCATCAAATTCTGCATATTGTAACTCGTTGATTATAGTTTGATTGGCACACAATACAACATTTAATCATTGTTTTTTGTTTTTGTTATTCGCTCTGTTATGACTTTTCATAGTTTTGTTTTTGACTATTGAGTTTGAGATCGTTGTTTTAGTTTTCTGTAAAACAGAAAAACATACCTTCTTTGCAAAATATTATAATTTTCCGAAAGTGAAAGTTTGTTGGTATACACAATTATAATTTTCCTAAATTGTTCGTCCTATTTTCCACAAAACTGTAAAAAATCTTCTTAAAAGAAGAAGAGAAAAAGGAATATTTTTTTCTTTGTCATAATGAAATATGTCGCCATCTACAGGACTCCCCAATACACAATTTATGCACTTAGCAATGCATGTTGAACCAATCCCTTTGGGCTTATATTATGCCGGAAATTTTGTGTTTGTGTATGCGTGTGAAGTGTTGGAGCGTATGTGTATAAGCGAGAGTATTTGTGCGACAGCTACTGTGTGTGTGTTTTTGAGTATGATTCGATTGGCGGTTATATTGTCGTCCGTTGATTTTGTTGCAAATTGGTTTCATAATCCTTTTGTTGGCAGACCATTTCATTCCAGTCATTCGAGTCATTATTGTTATTGGCCCAATGCGATTTCAATGCCACACCCGTCCTTGCGGTGCAATGACTGAATGTCCCTTGAGCTGTTTATCTATTTAAAAGCGTTTGCCAATTTTAAAGTGCAGCGGCATTAATGTTGCAACATGACTTTAATGCAATAATCTTTAAACGAGTTTCCGCCTGACAATGTAGTCATTGTATTGTCTGGCATTGAATAAGAAACAAATGAATTGAGGTATTATTCATGAAACTTTTGGGGATATAATAGTTTCAGTTGAAAAGGCGCTTTTAAAGTTAAATATACGAGTACATTGGCTGGAAATATGAATGTGAATAAGTTAAAATTTCGTATTCAGTGAACATTAATTATAGAGAAATGTGAAACCATTACACTCAGGATTGTTAATAAACATATGAAAAGCTGTCTGTCCAGATGGGAAAGTAATACACATCCCCGAAAATGTTCATTTTGCCAAAAAGATTTATTTTTCCTATAGACCCCAAAAAAAGGAATGCCAATATAAGACAAAAAGTTATAGTGTATTTTGTACCCTACTTGAGGGTTGTATGATTTTGCTGGTTTTTTGATACCGCAATATAGTTATTTGTCTATAAATAAAGGGCGATAACATTTTTAATTTCTAAGTATTCAAATTTATATACATTCAAAATTTCATGTTTGTCTGTCAACCCAATCAAAAGTTATTCTCAAAACAGTACAGATTATTCGATTTGCATTATAAAGGATTTCCACATCAATTTAAAAAAAAATCATCAAATTTTGATCGCCTTTTTTTTGCTCTTAGCATTTTTTAGAATGGTGGTATCGATTTATGGGGATTTCATATCAACTGAATCAAATTTTAAAAGCGATGTCTTCTTATAGGCGTGGAGCTTGCGCCAAGTCATATAGGGTAGTAGCTTTGACACGAAATTTCAACGAGAACTGTCCGAGTTGGAGTGTGTTGAATTTTGAAATTTTGGTTTCCCATCCACATAACTAATTACCTATTGTATCTAGAAAATTTTGCACAAAGTGTTTTTGTAACGTTTTCTTCAATATTTTTAAGAAAATACAAAAATTCGCAAAAATATTTTTTTTTAATTTTTTTTTTGCGAATATGAAACTCATTTCGACGTTTTTGTCAAAACACAATTTCCTAATTATTTGCTCAACTGAAAGCATATATCCTTTCCGTTAAGAGCTTTGTGATCAATTATTGTAATAGGGCTTGTTTATCTACCAAAATAGAGTTAAAAACTAAAAATAGCGGTTGAACCATATATTTTAGCATAACTCTAGAACCATTTATCGTAATTGGTTCAGAAAAGCTTTAAATAATACTTAATTAAATAGCCATTCTGAAAAAATCGATGCGTAATTTAAAAAAGTTGTAGTTAATTAAGCAAGTCTACAAACATTGAATATTCGGTTTGGTAGTGTTATGTTATGATCTTATGATATTAACATAATGTTATGTTACATTTAGTATTTTTGTGTGATAACTTATGGGGTAAATTAGCTACAACATTTCATAACCGATGAGAAATTACGATAAAAAAAATTAAAAATGTAATCATTGTGTTGTTAACGATGTTTTTAAGAGGTTTTAATTAAAAGATTGTTAAAATTAAAAACAATGATTAAATGTTATTAGAACAAGTAAGAAAGTTTCAGTCGGGTAAACCGACTAAGGTATACCTCACTTTGTGAGTAATGTAATACATATAATGTAATACTTATTATTATTATTAATTAATCTGTCAATTTGTGTGGGAGGTACCAGAAGAGGTTTAGCAAATACACCTATTTTTCGGTAAACAGTAGATTCTTTAAAAACATTGCATTCTGCCGAACTATAAGCGTTTATGTGCACTGATTACGAGCGTAACAATACGAGATATTCACTCTTGGTATGATTTGGTAATTTTGAGTGGGAGGTACAAAAAGGGGCGTTGTGATAACGCCCACTTTCACAGGACTGTAGGCACTACAACAACATTCCACTGTACAAAATTTCAAGTATTTGTATGCGCTGGTATTAAAGTTATCAGCCATTAACTTTTGGTGTAAAACGGTCCTTTTGTGTGGGAGGTAACAAAAGGGGCTATACAATAATGCCCATTTTTACCGGACTATAGGCGTTACAAACACATAATACTGTAAAAAATTTCAAGTACTTTTATGCACTTGTATTACAGTTATAAGCAGATAAATTTTGATGCAAAATGGTCCATCTGTGTGGGAAGTACCAAAAGGGGCGTTGCAATTTCGCCCATTTTCCTCGAGGTGATAGTGACTTATAAAATAATACAATGTGTGGAATTTCAGAAGATTCTAATAAATAGTATATAAGTTATTAAAGAATGAATATTTCACTAAATGTAAACGCTTTGTGTGGAAGGTACCAGAAGGAGTGGACCAATATGGCCCATCTTCGAACTTAGTCGGAGATAGAAAAAAATATTACCGTATACTACATTTGAAGTCAACCGGTTACTCCTTTCGAGTGTTATCGTGTGCACCAGCCAGCAGACAGACAGACGGACGGACGGACATTTCTCATTCGACTTAAAGTGACCCAAAACGAATATACGCCGAACATACTTAGGGTCTTAGATCACTCCTTCGATGTGTTACACTTTTGGCACGTAGTAAATTATATATACCCTCGTAACACTAAAGTGAGGGTATACAAAGATGAAGACTACTTAATTTAGTATTATTTAAAGCCCTCCTGAATCAATTACGATAAATGGTTTTCGAGTAATGCTAAAATACAAATATGTTTCAACCTTTATTTTTATACCCTACACCACACTGTGGTACAGGATATTATGACTTTGTGCATTTGTTTGTAACACCCAAAAGGAGAAGAGATATACCCATTGTTTATTATACCGATCGACTTATAATCACTTTTTGAGTCGATTTAGCTATGTCCGTCTGTCTGTCCGTCTGTCTGTCCGTCTGTCCTCCTGTCCGTCTGTCTGTAGATGTATTTTTGTAATCAAAGTACAGGTCGCAATTATTGTCCGATCTCAACGAAACTTTGCCCATATCTTTCTTTAGGCCCAAGGACGATCCCTATTGAATTTGGTTAAAATCGGTTCAGCTTTACATATAGCTCCCATATATATGTAAATCCGATTTGGCATATGAGTCATTCCATGCCAAACGGGACGATTTTTGACATCACTATTTTTGATTGCTTCGAAATTTTGTGTATGTATTATTTTCCTAAAAATAGCTTAGACGGAGTTCAAGAAAAAAATTGTAAAAAATTTCTTTAAGAGTTATGAGCAATTTAATTACGTTTTTTCTAAAATGTGTGTTCATTCTTTAGCTTGTATCTCCTGAAATACTTGACCGATTTTAATGTGCTATACCTTGTTTTGAAGGGAATTTCAACAACAACAACCAACCCTTCGATTTTGTGAAATTTTAATGTCGTGTTCTTAGATGTCTGTGTTAGCTACTGTAGGAATTTGGAAGTGGTGAATTGATGAGAACTAGTTTTTTATGATTTTTTTTACCAAAATACCTTCTGAATGATAATTTTTAGTCATTAGTTTATTAAAACAGTAAGAACAATAAAACATTTAAGAAAATAATGACAATTATTAATAATCAGTATGTAAAAATAAGAACAATAAAAAAATTATGAGAAAGATTCGAATCAAGTATACTATTTACAGTAACAAAGAAGAAAATGAGTAAAAAAATATTAATCATTGTACACCGTCTTAATACAGTACTGTTCGGAAGTTGATGTTGTCTGAACTCTAATTTTTTTTAATTAGTTTTGAGTTCCAGAAATTACTATTCCTTTATTAAAGCGTTCCTTTAGGTGCCTTGTAAAAAACTCTGAGTGAACATTTTTAAGTTTTTTTCTACCCATGCAAAAAAATTTCTGGCGCTATTGATAGGACTTACAAGGCTGGTCAAGCTAGCTCGTGCTGCTAACCTCTTCACTGTCCCTCCCAATCCATCACAGGGTCCTTTGCCATGAGACGTCGCGAAAAAATGCCATTTCGCTGGAATTCCGAAATCATCCATATGGAACGTAAAATTTAAAAAGTTTTTCCTGTTCTTGTATTGTGCGCTTCCACCATCATAAAAGTAGTAAATTTTGCAAACAGTTCCAAAAGTTTTCTTTAACAATTTTACAAGACCCTCCTGGAATACATACACGGCTATTGTGTCATGTTTCAAACATTCTGATATTGCAACGTAATTACAACAAATATCTTGTTCGCCTTTTTTATAGTATATTGCAAAAGGATGGATTGTAACCTGGTCGTTATTCCAGTGAGCGCCCTGAATTGAGTCTTGCACCACAAATGCATAGTTCTCTGAAAAATCACATACTATGACACATTCTCCAGATCGCAAATTTCTCTTTTTTTCATTATAAAATGTATTCTGCTCTTTTGCTACATATGAATGTGTTAACAAGCGACGCAGTTTTTCCGAAAACTTGTCAATGAATTCATCAACAGCGGACTGGAAAGTTTCGAGGGAATTTCTGTCGACCGTTACCCACTGTTTATATGAAATTAAGTCCACCATATGATTGTCAAAAACTTCCGTTAGTTGATCTGCAAGATATTTACACCCTGGATACATTTCACATTTTTGGTAGTAGCAATTAATTGTTGGAAGATTGCAAATTATGGTAGAGAGGCAATACAGGTTATAGGTGATGTATCTCTGGTTAGCCATGGTAGTCCTGCGCCATCAATCATTAGTTTAACGTTTTCGTGTATGCAGCATACGCAAACAGAATGTGTACTACTTGCCCCAGCTAATACACAATATTTGGGTCTGAACTCGGCAAATTTTGAAAATTGCACTCTTGCCTCAGGGTATCTTTCTTTGAAAAGGGCGTGCGCCTACTTTAAATTACATAATACTAATCTCTTTGGCATCTTTTCCTTTGTACTTCATATTTTTATACCCTACACCACACTGTGGTACAGGGTATTATAACTTTGTGCATTTGTTTGTAACACCCGAAAGGAGAAGAAATAGACCCGTTTATTATACCGATCGACTTAGCATGACTTTCTGAGTTGATTTAGACATGTCCGTCTGTCTGTCCGTCTGTCCGTCTGTGCATATATTCATGTAATCAAAGTACAGGTCGCAATTATGGTCCGATCTCGACGAAACTTTACACATATCTTTGTTTTGGCCCATTGAATTTGGTTAAAATCGGTTCAGATTTAGATATAGCCCCCATATATATGTTAGCCCCGAATTGACATGTAAGCGCTGTAAAAACTGTATTTTATATCCGATCAGTGCGAAATTCGGCAGAAAGAGGTTTATTATTACACGAAGGAATACTGCCAAATTCGGAGAAAATGGGTTCGCATTTAGATATAGCCCCCATATATATGTTACCCCCGCTTTGACATGTGAGCGCTGTAAAAACTGTATTTTATATCCGATCAGTGCGAAATTCGGCAGAAAGAGGTTTATTATTACACGAAGGAATACTGCCAAATTCGGAGAAAATCGGTTCGCATTTAGATATAGCCCCCATATATATGTTACCCCCGCTTTGACATGTGAGCGCTGTAAAAACTGTATTTTATATCCGATCAGTGCGAAATTCGGCAGAAAGAGGTTTCTTTACTACACGAAGGAATACTGCCAAATTCGGAGAAAATCGGTTCGGATTTAGATATAGCCCCCATGTATATGTTATCCCAGATTTGACATGTGAGCGCTGTAAAAATGTTATTTAATATCCGATCAGTGCGAAATTCGGCAAAAAGAGGTATCTTATTACATGAAGGAATACTGCTAAATTCGGGGAAGATCGGTTTAGATTTAGATATAGCCCCCATATATACGTTACCCCCGATCTGACATGTAAGCGCTGCAAAAATTTTATTTTATATCCGATCAGTGCGAAATTCGGCAAAGAGAGGTTTCTTATTACATGAAGGAATACTGCTAAATTCGGAGAAAATCGGCTCAGATTTAAATATAGCCCCCATATATATGTTACCCCCGATTTGACATGTAAGCGCTGTAAAAACAGTATTTTATATCCGATCAGTGCAAAATTCGGCAGAAAGAGGTTTCTTATTACACAAAGGAATACTGCCAAATTCGGAGAAAATCGGTTCAGATTTAGATATAGCCCCCATATATACGTTACCGTCGATTTGACATGTGAGCGCTGTAAAAATGTTACAGCCGATCAGTGCGAAAGTCGGCAAAAAGAGGTTTTCTTCTACATGAAGGAATACTGCCAAATTCGGAGAAACTCGGTTTAGATTTAGATATAACACCCATATATATGTTACCCCCGATTTGACCTGTAAGCGCTGTAAAAACTGTATTTTATATCCGATCAGAATTAGATAATATGTTTCTACCCTTATCGCATTGTTAGGGAGGTGTAGGGTATTATATAGTCGGCCCGCCCGACTTTCTGCCTTTCCTTACTGGTTATTGATAAACAATCTTTAATTCCGGGCATTGTTCGACTTATATCTGGGGATTCGTAATGATCCAACACTTTTTTCCTATCTTCATCACTGATTGTTCTTCCAGGTCGAGGGTTGGGAGACGCTAGTATACCATTTTCTTTTGTAATATTTTTCGCAACCGGAATCATTCGTCTGGATACTCCAACGAAAGTCTCCTGAATCTGGCTAAAACTCCAGTCTGAGACAAGGGTTAATATTTTAATTATACCCTACGCCACACTGTGGTACAGGGTATTATAAGTTTGTTTCACGGCAGATTTTTGTAACACCTGAAAATAACACAGCTAGACCCACCTTAAAGTATACCGATCGACTCAGAATCACTAGCTGAGTCGATTTAACGATGTCTGTCCGTCCGTCCGTCTGTCCATGTAAAGTTGTTCGTCGACTACAGGTCGCAATTTCACTCCGATCGTTCTGAAATTTTGCAGTTTAGAGTATTTCGCGGTTGTTAAGATCGCTATTGAATTTGGTTGAAATCGGTTCAGATTTAGATATAGCTCCCATATATATCTTTCGTCCGATTTGGCCCTTTAGTCCTATAGAAGCTGTATTTTACATCCAATTGTTTTGAAATTTAGAATGGTAGAGTTTCTTGATCCATGAACCAACATTGCCGAATGTGAAGAAAATCGGTTAAGATTTAGCTATAGCTCCCATATATATGTTTCGTCCGATTTGGCCCTTTAGTCCTATAGAAGCTGTATTTTACACCCAATCGTTTTGAAATTTAGAATGGTAGAGTTTCTTGACCCATGAACCAACATTGCCGAATTTGAAGAAAATCGGTTAAGATTTAGCTATAGCTCCGATATATATGTTTCGTTCGATTTTGCTCTTTAGTCCTGAAGAAGCTGTATTTTACATCCATTCAATTTGAAATTTAGAATGGTAAAGTTTCTTGATCCATGAACCAACACTACCGAATTTGAAGAAAATCGGTTAAGATTTAGCTATAGCTCCCATATATATGTTTCGTCCGATTGGCCCTTTAGTTCTATAGAAGCTGTATTTTACATCCAATCGTTTTGAAATTTAGAATGGTAGAGTTTATTGATCCATGAAACAACACTACCGAATTTGAAGAAAATCGGTTAAGATTTAGCTATAGCTCACATATACATGTTTCGTCCGATTTGGCCCTTTAGTCCTGTAGAAGCTGTATTTTACATCCAATCATTTTGAAATTTAGAATTGTAGAGTTTCTTGATCTATGAACCAACACTGCCGAATTTGAAGAAAATCGGTTAAGATTTAGCTGTAGCTCCCATATATATGTTTCGTCCGATTTGGCCCTTTAGTCCTATAAAAGCTGTATTTTACATCCAATCGTTTTGAAATTTAGAATGGTAGAGTTTCTTGATCCATGAACCAACACTACCGAATTTGAAGAAAATCGGTTAAGCTTTAGCTATAGCTCCCATATATATGTTTCATCCGATTTGGCTCTTTAGATCCAATCGTTTTTATACCCTACACCACACTGTGGTACAGGGTATTATTTAAGTATAAAATGTCCCAAAAGTAAATTTATGTAAACAATTTATACATGAATTACAAAATTTATATATCGGAGTTATTCAATATTACGAGAGTGGTGTAGGGTATTATATAGTCGGCACCGCCCGACTTTAGCCTTTCCTTACTGGTTGGTCTTTTTGTTGCACTTGCAAAATTGTCTTTAAGCTTTTGTAAGATTGAATTATTTTTTGTTTCACTGTCAGGAACAGCCTCGCTATTTTGAAACACTTGTTCGCTTATCATATACAATTTTTTTTGGTTTTTTATTGGGTTATATTTTTTCTGCTTCAGTTTTCTTTTATTTATAGGTGATTCTTTAAAAGACAATAATACATCATTTAACTTTCCGATATTGGTGCTTTCTGCAGAAAAATCAATGTCAATAGACATACGCTATATCAGCAATTTCTGTGCCGGTTTCACTAAGTTTATTCAATTTAATACGGCATGAAGTACAAATTTTAAGCTTGCCATTTCAAGTTTCAGGTTTTATTTTTAGTTTACGTTCAACAACACTAGAACTTATCCATCTCAATTTTTTTACATTTCTTATGGTATGTTAATTGGAATGGGTTGCAACAAATATCAGACCGTAGTGGCATTTTTTATTTTAACATAGTATTGCTTTGTTTTTTCCTTGAATTGTCGAATTGCATGTAAAAAACGGACTAACGGTTTTATTGATTTTTTTTCTACATCAATAATAGAAATCCAGTTTGCTGTGATTAAAAAAAAATTCATCACAAAGTATAGTTTAACAAGTACTTTCTTATCTTTCGACTCTTGCTATTGTTTAACAAGTTTTGCTTTTTAAATATCAAGCCATCGCTGATTTTTACGTTTTTGCAAAATTAGTAATTATTATTGTTCTTATTGTTATATTAATAAGCTAATGGCTAAGAATTATCATTCTGTTATTTATTTAAAGCACATTCACAGAAATTATGCAAAAGGTATTTTGGTAAAAAACATAAAAAATAGTTCCCATCAATTCACCACTTCCAAATTCCTGCAGTAGCTAACAAAGACATCTAAGAACACGACATTAAATTTTCAAAAAAAAATCGAAGGGCGTAATCATTTTGAAAATCTCATTAGAAAGTATAAAACGGGAAAAACATTAAAAATTAGTACATTTGTTGCAGTGCTGACTCCAGTTATTTGTAGTTGTTGAAATTACCTTCAAAACAACGTATGGCACATTAAAATCTGTCACGTATTTCAGGAGATACAAGCTAAAGAATGGGCACACCTTTTAGAAAAAAAACTTTAAATTGCTCATAACTCTTAAAGAATTTTTTTTTTAAATTTTTTCATGAACTACGTATAAGATATTTTTAGGAAAATAATACATACACAAAATTTCGAAGCAATCAAAAATAGTGATGTCAAAAATCGTCCCGTTTGGCATGGAATGACTCATATATGCACTGTATAAGCAACATTTTTAAACCGATTTGAAATTCAAGCGTTGTAGAAACTGTATTTTATATCCGATCACAGCGAAATTCGGCAGGAAGAGGTTTCTTATTATATGAAGGATTACTGCTTAATTCGGAGAAAATCGGTTCAGATTTAGATATGGCCCCAATATATGTGTTAGCCCCGATTTGACATCTAAGCGCTGTAGGGACTGTATTTTATATCCGATCAGTACGAAATACGACAGAAAGAGTTTTCTATGTTCCTCCTGATTTGGTTACAAAGCGCTACATAAGTTGTACTTTACTTCCGATCTTTACAAAATTCTCCAGAAAGTTGTTTCTCAATTTTGGAACAAATATTGCTTAATTTAGCGATTACACTGTGCAACAGTGAAAAAAATACACGGACTTGACAGTATAGGTTCGATTCTACTATCAAAGGGTAGTATAACCCTATACTCGGTTTGGCGAAATTGGTGACCAATTTGGTTTTATGGGCCTCCAAAGATTCTGAAAATCAGTGGGCCCCTCGAAAAAGGTGTCATCAGCTTTTGTCCAACAACTAATTCAGACTTGGTGATACCGCTTAACTATGTTTGGCAATAATGTAGCTAAGAATATGCAGAATAAAGTTTCTTAAATTTTTTCGCGAAAAAAAAAATGTTTTCCGGTACTTTTTTTTTGAAAAAGTGAACAAAAAAATATTTTTTTTCACTTTTTTTCGCATAACTTCCGGGGACTCGTAATTTTTCACTAACAATGCGTGGCAAAATTGTAGCCAACGTAAATCTGAATAACTTTTGTGAACATATTAATACAATCTGAACGTGTCTAGGCACCATAAATAGCTCAAAAAACCACATTGTACACCAAAAATGTAAGTATTTCACTGTTATGTAACAAAAATATAGTTTTTTGGTATAGGGCATGTACAGCAACTTTATAGAAAATATTAAGGCCAATATTTTTGTGGAACATTTTAACCCTCTAGCTCCCCCACATAACTGTAATTTTTGGCCCCATTTTAATAAATCGTAAAAAACACCCCTTAAAAGGGGAGGGCGGGGATGAAATGTTCTACAAAAATGTTCGCCATAAAATTTTACTATATGTGTCAGAACACACCAAAGCTCAAAACATAACACAAACACCAAAAAAAGGTCAAATTCCTGTTCGTGAAGCAATGAGTGAATCTAGTAGTCGAAGCAATAAAGATACCAGTAAAGAGCGTTGTTGACTGGAATTTGAACGTTTTTTGGGTTTTTGTGTTAAGATTTGGCCTTTGGTGTGTTCCGACTCATATAGTAAAATTTTATGGCGAACATTTTTGTAGAACTTTTCATCCCCGCCCTCCCCCTTTTAAGGGGTGTTTTTTACGATTTGTTAAAATGGGTCCAAAAATTACAGCTATGTGGGGGAGCTAGAGGGTTAAAATGTTCCACAAAAATATTGGCCTTAATATTTTCTATAAATTTGCTGTACATGCCCTGTACCAAAACAGTACATTTTTGTTACATAACAGTGAAATACTTAAATTTTTGGGGTACAATGTGGTTTTTTGCGCTATTTAGGGTGCCTAGACACGTTCAGATTGTAGTGATATGTTTACAAAAAATTTTCAAATTTACGTTGGCTACAATTTTGCCAAGCAGTGCTAGTGAAAAATTACGAGTCCCCGGAAGTTATGCTGAAAAAAGTGAAAAAAAAATATTTTTTTCATTTACTTTTTCAAAAAAAGTACCGGAAACAATTTTTTTCGCAAAAAATGCTAAGAAACTTTGTTCAGCATATTCTTAGCTACATTATTGCCAAACATAGTTAAGCGGTATCACCAAGTCGGAATTAGTTGTTGGACAAAAGCTGATGACACCTTTTTCGAGTGGCCCACTGCTTTTCAGAAACTTTGGGGGCCCATAAAAAAAATTGGTCACCAATTTCGCCAAACCGAGTATAGGGTTATACTACCCTTTGATAGTATAATCGAACCTATTCTGTCAAGTCCGTGTATTTTTCAAAAAATTTTCATTTGTTGCATAGTGTTATCGGTTCAGAATTAGATCGGTCTACATATATATGTTCTTACCCATTTACCAATTATTCCAAATTATTATCGCAATCATTGTTAGGTAGGTGTAGGGTATTATATAGACGGCGCCGCCCGACATTCTGCCTTTCCTTACTGGTTGTATATGCTTTTTGTTATTTTTTTAGGAAAGCAAGTCCCACCCCACTAGTAGACCACAAAGTTTAGAGGCAACTATTTCACTGAACTGATGATTACTGATATTATTTCTGACGATGTGCTGTTTTGGATGCTGACATGGCTTAATGCTATCTGTACCATTCCAAAGTGTAATGATTCGATACACAAACATTTTGTTGACGCATTAATTTTGTAGCTCATTGTCAATGGCAGGTTCTGATTTTCCCACAAAATACAAAGATATAACACCATTGAGTTTGAATTTAGATTCGATAACGTTTTAACTGCGAGGTAAAACGATATGTTTCTGTAAACTTGACGTTTGTCAAAAATGGGGACGCCTGTCAAAAAATTAGCTTGTTGTCATGAACCACTTGGTGGCCACAGCAGAAGTACTTCAGGTGCCATCACCATATGTATATGATCAGTAAGTGTTATGGTGTAACATAGTCGACCCATCCGATTTTGATTTACTTTAGGTGATGTGTGCTTCCCTGCTGATATTAACAATTTTGATTGTTAAACAAAAAAAAAAACTTAATTGATGATGATGATGGATGTTGTGTGCTATAAAGGGGAGGGGAGCACAATGTTGATTAGCGTAGCTCGAAGGCTCCCACATACACAACAAAGAGTTACATCGTGTAAAGGAACCACTGTGTGAGAGTGTATTTGCTCGTATATTGAATTGAATGTATCTATCCATGGATGCGAGTATTTGTATCAGCACTATTTGATGATGAAAAAAGCCATGTTCAAATAATCTAACTCCAACACTAATGTTACTGTGAATATATAGACATATATAAAGGGTTTACCAATCAGTACATTTATTTTTAAGACAGAGAGAGATTCCAGGATGGGTCATAAAATAACATAAACTATTACTACTTATAAAATGATGATTTATTCTTCTTCACTAATTTGGGGAGTTACTTGCCACATTAGACAGACAGAAGGACAGAAATGACGCAAAACTTGAAAAAATAATTACCCATAAGTATACTCGCACACAGGACCTTGAGTGACACCTTCGGTGTGTTGTATATTGTGAAGTCGGAGTTCTGAAAACTAATAAAATATTTTCTTGAATCAAAGCAGTTCTCTCTTCTTTTAAGTAATAAACTTTTTCCGGCATATAAATATTTTATAACCCTTTTACATGTGTGTGAACTTCGATATGTGCCTGTGTAAAAGTGTTACTGTGTGATTTTACAACAAGTAACATCTCATCATCAGCCCCAACAGCTCTTGCCAAAGAAAAACTAAAATGAAAAGGTCCCACAGAGAGCTCTTGAAAGTTTTCAATACTACCACTTCTGGCCGCCTTCTCGCCTGGCTACATGCCATTATAGATGGTGATGGCTGCCACCCACATTACGATTCATTACCAAAACCGTATGGAGCACCATCCCTATCAACATCAACACCAACACCAACATCCACCCACCCATCACCACTATTACAAATATTAGCACACTTTTGCTGCAAGCGGTTCTTGTTGCCAAAAGTGTTGGGATATGCTGCTGTTGCCGGTGTTGGAGTCGTTGTTGGTGGTGGTGGTAATGTTGCTGTTGGTTTGCTTGATGCTCCTCCTGCCTCGTGGTGATGATGTTGATTGAGGTGCTGCTGCCACTGTTGCCTGCTGCATACTCGAAAGAAAACTTTAACAATAAACATTATAATAAAATTCATCTCATATTAAAATTATTATGCTTTTTGCTATTGCTCTTGTTGAAGCTGCACATGCCCCGGCACACGTTGAGTACTCTTTCGAAAAATGTCTTGTTGGGATGAGAGGTGGGGTGTTTTAGCAATTTTGAACAATTCCCGGTAATTGCCTGTGTAAAATGTAGAGGGCGTCAATGTGCATATTATTCAAGTGGCGGTGTTTGCTGCTGCTGCTCCTCGAAAAGAAAAACTTTGTCATGCGACATTCATTCACTGCATCAACAAAATGACTGCGATTGAATGAACGAACGAACGTATGCAGAAAACTTTATGCATAAGGAATTCTGTCAGATATCTCTGCGAAAAAATTTTGAGAATTTTGTTTGTAGAATTGAATTCAGTTCGACAAAAAATGTGGAAGGCTGTGAACGTGCTCCTCCAAACACATATGCCGAACACACAGAGACTCATATGAAAGTGTGTGAAAATATTTACGCAAAACTTATTCTTTTCACAGCAGAAAAGTTTACTGAAGTGCAATAAAATGTTGCTTGTTTGTTTGTTTGGTTGTTTTTTTTTTGACATAGTATTAAACTTCTTGCAGTGATGTATGCATCACACTCTCCAAAGCAATATATTCAATTGAAGTGTTGCTAATTATGCACGACTTCGGTGAGTTAATACAGCATTAGCATCTGACTATAGATTGCATTAATAACACTATGCACTAAAATTTAATAAAACCTGTTAGGAAAAGTTAAGTCCCGTGGAGCTGACTATATGATACCAAATGCTACCTGTCTATAAAGGGTCTTCCAATAAGAGGTTTAATTTTGATATTATTAAAAAGCGAGTATTTTTTAAAGGAAATCATGGGATATTTAATTTAATGTAAAGAGTAGACTGACTTGAGAGTATAGGTTCGATTCTACTAACTAAGGGTAGTATGGCCCTATACTCGGTTTGACGATATTGGTGACCAGTTTTTTTTATTGGCCTCAAAAGATTCTGAAAATCAGTAGGTCCCTCGAAAAAGGTGTCATCAGCTTTTGTCCAACAACTTATTCAGACTTGGTGATACTGCTTTACTATGTTTGGCAATAATGTAGCTAAGAATATGCTGGAAAAAGTTTGTTAACATTTCATGCGAAAACATTTTTTCCTTAATTTTTTTTTTGAAAAAGTGAATAACAAATATTTTTTCACTTTTTTTTAGCATACCTTACAGGGACTCGTAATTTTTAACTAAAAATATTTGGCAAAATTGTAGCCACGGCAAATCTGAACAGCTTTAGTGAACATATCAATACAATCTGAATGTGTCTAGGCACTCTAAATAGCTCAAAAATTCCACATTGTACCTCAAAAATATTAGTATTTCACTATTTTGTAACTCTAAGACAAAAATATTTGGGGTAGGGTATGTTCAGCATCTTTGTAGAAAATAGTAAGGCAAATATTTTTGTGGAACATATAAACCTTCTAGCACTCCCACATAACTGTAATTTTCATTTTTAACGCTTCAACGCTTTGCTTCTAGATGCTTTGCGTAACATTTACTCTTAATGGTTAATTCAAAGCGCTCAAATCACAAGTCAAAGTAGTAGGTAGTTCAAATTTAAAATTTTAAATGGCCCACCCGATAATAAACGAAAGGAAATGTCAAATAGACGCCCAATATTGCAAAAAAGTTATACGGTATGCCTATGTGACCTAATAAAATGGGCGCCCAGGTCTAGAAAATCTTCGTTATACTGAAGATTACTCGCAAGGAAAAATAATATATGTACAAAAAAAGCGTTCAGGGTTGGCCCCTTATCGCCAGCGTTTACAATTAAAAGTGATTTTTTTTCCAAAACAAATCGGCACATTTTCGACTGCGGCACATTTAGATTACTTTCTTTGCCAATAATTATACCCCCACTTTAGTGTGACGAGGGTATATTTCATTTGCTACGAAAAAAGTGTAACACGTCGAAGGAGTGACCTAAGACCCCAAGTATGTTCGGAGGAAATCAGTTTTGGGTCATTTTAAGTCGAATGAGCAATGTCCGTCCGTCTGTCTGCCTGTCTGTCTGTCTGCTGGCTGGTGCGCACGATAACTCTCGAAAGGAGCAACCGATTGACCTCAAATTTGGTATGTGGTAATATTTTTTTCTATCTCCGGCTAAGTTCGAAGATGGGCCATATTGGTCCACCCCTTCTAGTACCTCCCCCACAAAGGGTTAAAATGTTGTGAAATATTGATTCTTTAATAACTGCTATACTACTTATTCGAATCTTTTGAAATTCCACACATAGTATTAGCTTATTAGTCGCTATCAACTCAAAAAAAAAAATGGGCGAAGTCGCCACGTCCCTTTTGGTACCTCCCACACAAATGCACCATTTTGGACCAAAAGTTAACAGCTTATAACATTAGTGACAGTGTATAAAAATACTTGAAATTGTGTACTGTATTATGCTTTTATATTGCCTACAGTTCAGGGAAAAGTGGGTGTTGTTGCCACGCCCCTTTTGGTACCTCCCACACAAAGGTACCTTTTTGCACCAAAAGTTAACAGCTTATAACATGAAAACCAGTGTATAAAAATACTTGAAATTTTTTACAGTGTAATGTTTTTATAGTGCCTATAGCCCTGTGAAAAATGGGCGTTATTGCCGCGCCCCTTTTTGTACCTCCCACACAAAATGCCCAAATAATACCACAATTTAATGTCTCATAACGTTTATACCAGTGCACATAAATGCTTATAAGTCGGCACAGTGCAATGAATTTAAAGTATCTAATGTTCAGCGAAAAAAATGTGTATTTGATAAACCCCTTCTGGTACCTCCCACACAAATTGACAGAATAATTCGAGTAATATTCAATATTACATTACTCACAAAGTGAGGGTATACCTTAGTCGGTTTACCCGACTGAAACTTTCTTACTTGTTTTTATTTAAATATTGCTTTGGTTCAGAATTTTTAACATCAACCTACATATTTTATTTTTTGGGCATTTGAAATTTTAATTGCTCATAAACTGCTAAGACGATTTCTACAAAGTTTACGTCACCCAGTGGTTCAGAATCAAAATCCACCAGCCGAAATGCAATAACTTTTGTTCTAGTTCTGTAAAAAACCAAAATTAGACAAGAACCCAACGATTATTTTAAGATATTATCATTGAAAATCTGGGTATATTTTTAAAATTAAGCCAAAGTTGACTACTTTTTTAATTTTTCCATTTAAACGAAAAGTACAATTTCAATTTTTTTAAATGTTTTATGTGTATATGTATTTGCTTATAATGGGCAACATTTTTTTTTTAAATTTTTTCGTATTACAGATTTTGAAAATTGAAAAAAAACGCAATTTCTTTTTTTGACTTTTTCGAACTGTTTTTCATACATTTTAAAAGCTTTTGCAATCAATGTATGGGACACTGATGGAAAAAAGCATAAAAAATAGAAAACAATTTTATTTTGTTTTTGAAAAGTTTGCATCCTAGCGAAGAAAATAATACCTATTTCAAAAAAATCTATGGATAAATGTAGAAATTATAGCCCTTTTGGTAAAGGTAAGAGAATTTCAAAAAATCTTTTTTTTTAATTTCTGTTTAAATAGCGAGTTTATTTATTACATTTATTTATATTACGTACATTTGAGCGAGTTTCATTAGAAGTAATTGTAAGTTCTTTGTTGACGTTTGAAGATTTCGAAATCAGTTTCTCTAATGAGGAACCAAATATAATCGCCCATCATTCTTTCATCCCAGTGCCCTTGGTTACGCCGCTCGATGGACTTCAATTCTTGGTGAAACCTTTCGCCATGTTCATCACTTACGTCGCCAAGATTCTTGGGGAAAAAGTTTAAATGAGAATGAAAGAAATTCATTTTGAGGGACATATTTACATCTGTTCGAATACATAAAGCGAAAAAAAAAGTTGGAAGAATACATATGTGTTATATACATAAATATAAAACAATATATTTCTAACCAATTTTTTCATAATTTTTTAACAAATTATTAATCATTGTTTCATATTGCGGGCTTTTATTGGATCCAAGGAAATTTGTAACTACAACCATAAACGGCCTCCATGCTGCAATTTCATCCGACGTCAAATATGATTTGAAATTCACATCTTTCATCAGTTTCCTTATTTTAGGCCCATCAAAAATTCCTTCTTCGATTTTTTGAAAAGAAAGACTTTTAAATAAACTTTTAAATAAAAATTTTTAAAGAGCCCCAGCCAACTACTTTTAAATCGCAACAAATTTTCCAGTCATGTTCATATTTTATGTATTTTATCAATTTAGCCATTGTTTCATATGATTTCTTAGTATTGACAGCATGAGCAATGGGAATCGACGGTTTCTGATTTGTGTTGTGTAAAAGTACTGCTTTCAAACTTTCTTTACTGCTGTCAACAAGTAGCCGCCATTCCTTTGAATTGTATGTTCGATTAAGTTCCTCGAACAATCCGGGAATATCCTTGCGAAAGCATCTGTTATCCACATTTGTATAAAATTGTTTGTAAGGTATATCACGGACTCTATAATATGATATGTTAACATCTGGGGCTGTTTCATCCCAGATGCAAGTAGTTCTGCCTTATATTTGGTCAGTTCCAAATCTCTCACTAGATCAATGAGTTGAAACTGAGTTAAAAGCCATGACTTTTGACTCAAACTTGAATCGCTCAGAGTTGAGTACTCAGTTGAACTTGATGATGTTTCCGTTATTGGGCTGTTAGCTATACTTGGACACTTCCTACTCCAATCTATTAACTTAGACAAAAATAGCAGTCCCTATCGTGAATGAATTGTTGTCTCCAAATCATTGGCATTCCAAATTCCACGTGAAGTCTAAAATTAAAACGTTTTATTTAATACATTAATTGTATGTTTCCACTACTCCTTTGAGTAAGATTTACATGGCACGAATTACACAAAATACTAGGTGTCCACGGTTGGTTCATATTTTTAACTCGTATACCAAAATATTGCACACATATTTCTTTTATTATTGTACTAAACGCACGTCGATTTTTTTAATAACATATTTTCGACAGATGTAGCAGAAATTGTCGGGATCATTTACACATTGAAGAGTTCTTTGCCGTTTACTCATACTTCAAAAAATAACTGTATAATATTTTTCAGAAAATCGACTTATCTCTTTAAGGCGCTAAATTACACTAACATTGCATATCATGTTTTATGGATGGTTATGAACAACCATAAAACCTCGTCCTCTCTATAATTTTATAATGTCCGACATCAATCCTTATAAAATAAAATGCAAGTGCAATGTCTCTTATATGTCTCTCTCACATATCGCGAATTCAATATACGCAAAAACATCATTTAAAAACGAAAAAATATGAAACAAGATTTTTTGAATTTCCCTAACATTTACAAAATGGCTCATAACTTTCACATCTATCCATAGATTTATTTTTCAAATAGACAGTGTTTCCTTTTTTAGCATGCTGGCTTTTTAAAAATGTAATAAAATATTTTTTTCGATTTTTTCTATTTTTTATGGTTTTTTTGTACCAAAAAAGTGTTTTTTTTTAAATATTTTTTTTCTCATATTTTTAACGACTGTTACTAAACAAAAGATTCTACGTGAAAGCGATATTTGCAGAATATGTAGCCCTCATAATTCCCTTTAATTTGAGGCATAACACGGCTCATGCAGGCTTATACTTGAAAAATTATGTTCCAAATACTGAATGTAATTTCCATGAAAGCTGGAATTTTAAAAAAAAAATTAAGAAAACAATTTACCATATAATGATTGTTAAACAAGTAAGAAAGTTTGGTCGGGAAAACCGACTTGCAAATTAATTTATTTTTTTTTGTTTTAATTAAATTCTTATTAATTTAAATTACATTTAATAACTTTAAATATGCACTGGTATTAAATTTATAAGCCGTTAACTGTTGCTTCAAAATAGAACATTTGTGTGGGAGGTACCAAAAGGGTCGTGCCAAAGTGCCCAATTTTCAATGGACTATAGGTACTATAAAAACATTACACTGTACCAAATTTGGTGCAAAATGGTAAATTTGTGTGAGAAGTACCAAAAGGGGCGTGGCAACTTCGCCCATTTTTCACTGGACTGTAGTTACTATAGAAACATTAAACTGCATAACATTTCAAGTATTTGTATGGACTGATATTAAAGCTAAAGGGTGTCCCAAGAAGAACGCAATTTTTAAATCTCGCAACATTCGAAGTGTCATTGTTTGACATTTGAATAATTGTTATTGTTTGTTAGTAGAAGGTACGAGGTTAGTAAAAATGGAGAAGGACAGCGAAGGGAGTTCGTTAATTGGGTATTGGAGAGACAACATGAAAATGCTGATTTTGCCGATAAAATCATCTTCAGTGACGAGGCCCATTTTCATCTTGATGGCTTCGTCAATAGGCAGAATTGTCGCATTTGGGGTGCGGAAAATCCTCGAGTGATTCACGAGTAGCAAATGCATCCTCAACGTGTCACTGTGTGGTGTGGTTTTTGGGCTGGAGGAATCATTGGACCTTTGAGGCAGGTCAAGCGCAAACAGTCAATGGTGTTCGGTATCGTGAAATGATAACCACTTTTTTCTTGCCTAGAATTGAAGAAATGAATGTGGAGGGCATGTGGTTCCAACAAGACGGCGCCACATGTCATACAGCCAGAGAAACAATTCAATTGCTGCATCAGTAATTAAAAAATTGCGCTCTTCTTGGGACACCCTTTATAAGCAGTTAACTTTTGGGACGCCAATAACGCCAAAAGTGGGGCGCCAATGACACCCACTTTTCAATGGACTGTAGGTACACTGTTTTAAGTATTTGTATGCACTGGTATTAAAGTTATTACCAGTTTACTTTTTGTACAAATCGGCACCTTTTGTGTGGGAGGTACCAAAAGGGCTGGGATCCATTCGCCCATTTTTCTCAAGCTGATATCAACAGATAAAATATTACTACGTGTGGAATTACAGAAGATTCGGATAAGTATTATAGAAGTTATCAGAGAATCAATAATTCACTAAATTTTAAACCTTTGTGAGGGAGGTACTAGAAGGAATGGACCAATATGGGCCATCTTTGAACATAGCCTGAGATAGAAGAATATATTACTACACAGTAAATTTGAAGTCAATCGGTTTATCCTTTCGAGAGTTAACGTGCGCTCCAACCAGGCAGACGGACAGACAGACGGACATTGCTCAAATGACTTATAACGTCCTAAAACGGATTTCTGCCGAACATACTTCGGGCCTTAGGTCACTCCTTAGATGTATTACACTTTTGGCTAGTAGCAGAAGATATATACCCTCCTCGCTAAGGTGAGGGGATAAAAACGAACGCTGCAATACCACATTTTCATCTGAAAAATGTGGTATTTATGTCATAAAATAGCTTTTTTGAGACTACATCTACGCGGGGACTATAACAAAATAAATTTTTATTTGTAGAAATTTTATTGAGATGAATTCTTGCCAAAATAGAATACAAACTGCAAAGTTTAAGGTAAATTTCCTAGAAAATGTGATGTTTATGGCTTAAATAAGGCTTTTCGGGAAGCGACATCTATAGGTGGACTATAACAAAATATGAACTGATTTAAAAAAATTGTACTGCGATGAATTCTTTTCTTAATTTAATACAAACTTCATAGATTCAGTTAAAATGCTTAGAATATATGGTGTTTATGGCATAAATACGTATATTTCGGAGCGACCTCTGTAGGGTGACTATAAGAAAATATGAACCGATTTGTAAAATTTTTGCTGTGATGAATTCTAGTCAAAATAGAATACAAAAGGGGTAATTTTTAAATTGTGTGTTTTTTTATTAATTTGCTTTGGAATTACCCAATTGCTCTCGAACAGCTAAGCCGATTATAATGGGTAATTTCTCTGTTGATTTTTTTTCGAAATATCTATAAAAGTTTAATTTAAAAAAGTTCTCCTGTCTCTCACAAATCCAATACAGTAATTGGATTTTTGATGATTCAATATTGGTAGAAGTTATGGGCGAAATACCAAGGTAAGTGTGAACTTTAGTATCCCTTTGTATGAAATTCTAAACACAGTGTATGAAAATTGGCAGACCTGCCATATTATTTGGCCTATAAATTTTACAAATATTGAGTCCAAAAATTAAATTATTGTAAATTGGAAAAAAAATCAAAAGGGGAACATTTTTTAAATTCAAGTTTTTAAAAAAATTTTCGAAAAAATAATTTATTATTTACGTTCTCTTTCAAACGACGCAAACTTTGTAAATCGGTTCAGGTGTTCAGAAGCAACTAAAAATGTCGTAAAACTAAAAAAAACATTTTTTGATTAAAATCACCACAAAATTTTGGAAAGATTTTTTTTGGAAAAAAAATAAATGGTGTTTCTCATGTGTCTTAACCGATATCGGAAGCGCCATTCTAATTCTAAATAGCTAAAGACACCACCCTAATAACACCGTTTTTTCTGTATTCTTTGGAAACTTTATATTTGGTCTATAATTGAACAGTTTTTTTTTTTAAAACGTGACCCAATTTAAAGTCTTTGTTCTTTCTTTCCTGTTGAATGCACTGAACTGCGTTTCCTATGTTATCGTGGAGGTATCCTCGTCGATAGGTGCTCCTTGATATTTCCTCCTCATCGATAACATATGTATTTCAATTTACAATAGATGACGATGGAATGAATGCATGCATGTGTCCACAGAAAAACATACACGTGGACAAGGGGTACCTGGTGGATTTGTAAATACTACATCGTAACCGTTTCCGTTCGTCTGTCTGCCCGTTTATGTCCGTTTTTCGAACTCTTTGCCCATTGTGGCCATTTGCATATTGACCGCCGTCGTCATCGTCGTTACTTTTTGGTATGAGTAATTGACTACCGAAGGTCATACTTTCATTCATTCATTCGTTGGCCTTTTCTGATTCAATACAAATGCATATTTTAGTGGCCCAAAATGCTATTGGGGTGTAGGCTTCTCTTTTATTTATGGCCCATCTCTACACTCAATCTCACTCTACTCCACGCCATGCCAGTGCAATCAGGGCAACAGCAAGCAGGCAAAAACGCACTATTGCAGACACACACACACGCTCGAATACAAAACGGCCAAACTACGACACCCTGCTTAAATTGGCAAGGCAGGTTGTAGTAGCCCATGGTGGATCGGCCTCAACATACAGGGAGTGGTGGATGGAAGGAGAGAGTATGAGAAATTAATTATTCAGTTCATTTTAAATTTCAATTAAAGTGGTTTAATTATGAAAATTGCTATCAATTTTGCCAGAACATAAATATAAACTATATTTAGGTCCCTGTATGTACATGTTTGAGCCCAACTATGTGTCTGTGTGTCCCTGTATTTATCGTCTGTGGCCAATTTCAATTCCAAGCACATCGACAACATCACCACCACCTACTCCTGTGGGTCATTTGTCATTTAAGGAATGCCTAAAATCTCTCCTCAAATGGACACTTACACAGAGAGGTGCGGTGAGCAAGAGAGTGATAGAGATGGGAGAAACTGAGGGGGGCGAACATGCCTACAAACACTCTCGAACACATTGTAATGGTCACTTTGGTTGATTATTTATCTAAGCTCAGAGGTTTGACTATTTTCGTACATATGTGTGTTAGATCATGTCTACACACTTGTCGTTTACAACTGTATGACCTGCATTCGGCAAATATCTATTTACTCACATACATGAGAGTGTCTCTACAGTTGGAGGCAACTCAAAGGAATGCATATAATTAATTTTTCAAGATTAAAGTCTACACATGAGTTTTTAAATGTTGTCCTATCTACCTTCCCTATTTCTTGGTGGATTTTATATAAAAAAGCAGTAAGGAACGACATCAAGTCCGGCGGGGCCGACTATTTAATAACCTACACCTCTGTAACAATACACAAAGGGGCATTGCTTTAATAAATTGTTAATACAGTCGAAACTCTCTATAACGAATTCCAAGGGACTGAATATTTACTTCGTTATAAAGAAAATTCGCTATATAGAAAATAAAAACAATTTTGTTCCTTTTAACGTTTTTTATTTGTAGTAGTCAGTTATTTTGGTTTGAAGTACATTTTCCCACTTTTTTTCTTCAATATAATTTTCTAAAACATTTAATTTTCTAAACGTTCAACTGATGAAGAAAGTTGTCCATATGTGGGTAACGGTTTCGCAATATCGGCAGATTCTTATTCGTTTTCATCTGAATCTGTTAAAAGATAAATAATAATGTGGCTGAAGTATCGAAGTCATGTTGGGTGGGAAATAAGCAATTTCAATATTTTTCAATTGGTCCTTTACATCCCAAGGGTGTGCAGCGCAGTTGTCAACAAAAAGCAACACGTTTCTTTGTTGAGAAGCAAACTTTCGGTCCAATTTCAAGAGCCATTTCAAGAAAATCTCGTTTGTCATCTATGCTTTCGTATTAAATTCATAATCCACGTCTAGAGATTTGATTCCTTTGAAGCATCTCGGATTCTGGGCCTTCCCTATAATAAGCAATTTAACTTTCTCCGATCCGGTCATATTGCATGCCACCATAACAGTGATCCTCTCTTTGCTGTTTCCGCCCCAAAACACTTATCATTTTTAAACGCCATCGTTTTATTTGGTAAGCACTTAAAAAATGACCCGTCCCATCAGCGTTAAAGATGTCGTTTTCGTCATATTTCTCTAACAATTTTGGCAAGACATTCGTCACCCATTCATCTCGAGTTTGGATGTTGGCGGCAGCACTTTCACCGCACAATGTTTTTTGAACAATGCCAGCCTACACTTGCTTCAAATTCTCCGTGGCACAATGCTTCAGCGAATTGTTTTGCTTTTTCTCTCAGGATTGGTCCAGACAGAGGAAGATTCCTACCACGTGCGGCGAGTACCCATTTCAGCATTGCTTCGTCAATAAACTCAAAGGTACAAGTTCGAAGCTTCTTGCGTTTAATACTGTATGCATTATCTGTGACACTGGCTAAAAGCTTATCCCTGTTTTTTAAAATCGTAGCAATGTCTTTTTTTGAAGCTTCTCTCTTTTCAATTTCTTTTATGATCAATAGCTTTTTTCCACAGTAATACTTATGCGCGGAGTCATTTTACAACTTACTATCGCGAACTGATAGCGACTGCAAGAAATGTGAGAGATGGTAATGATTCCAGTTGTCACTTGCATAGTTCGGGGGTTCCCCAAAATACACTTTCAATTTTATGGTAAATATGTAAACGATTCAAAGCATCAGTCTCTGCTTGTGCGTTGTGAACGCAACAAAGTACAAACAGAGCAACAATAACAACATCAATAACACACAACAAAGCGACTTCGTTATATGGAGATTGAAAACGCTTCAATCTTGAATTTACGGTCGCAAAAATGCTTCGTTATAAGGACAAATTCGCTATAGGGAAATTCGGTATATGGAGATTATAATACACTCAAAGTAGTCCCAAAACACAGTGTTCTTAAAATTGCTTCGTAATAAAGATAAATTCTTTATATAGGAGTTCGTTATAGAGAGTTTCGACTGTAATTAGTTTCAGTTAACAAAGTACTTGAATTCACCTCCTCATCAAGGCAAATTCCAAGGAGGAGGTGAAGACGCTGATAATAATAAACTAGGCCAGACACGATAACCTTTAAAATGTGCAGTATTCTTTCATAAATCAAGAATCGGATGGAACAAATAGATGGGACTATAAATAATCTAAACAGATTTTCATCAATTTGGATAAAACACCTCATTTCTGGAATATAATATAAAGATCGGACGTAAATACAGTTTTCATAGAGCTTAAATGCTTATCACACAGGAACATAGTATATGTGGCTATATATAAATGAATTGAGTATCCCCAAATTTAGCAGTATTCGATCCTTTCTGCAAAATGTTGTAATGATCGAAAGTAGATTACAACTTCTATAGCGCTTTGATAACAAATAGGGAGAAACATATATATAGAGGATATATCATAATCTGAACAGATTTTCACCAACTGATCGAATATAAAATACAGTTTCTACAGCGCTTATATGCCAAATCGGATGTAACATACAAAAGGGGGGCTATATCTAAATCTGCACCGATTTTCTCCAAATTCGGCAGTGTTCATTCAGGTAATAATAAAACTCTTCCTCCGAATTTCGTACCGATCGGATATAAAATATAGTTTCTACAGCGATTACATTTCAAATTTGTTGTAACAAATATATGGGGGCTATATCTAAATGTGAACAAATTTCAACTGTGCAACAGTGAAAAAATACCCGGACTTGACAGTATAGACTTGATTCTATTACCAAATAACCCTATACTCGGTTTGGCAAAATTGGTGACCAATTTTTTTTATGGGACTCCAAAGTTTCTGTGACCCAAACCTCGTAAGCTTGAAGATATTCTAATAAAAAGTCCGATTAAAAGACATCATCAAAACAATACAATTTTGAAGCTGATCCAAATTTTTGTATGAAAATCCTAAGTTCCGACTAACACAAAAATTAACTTTGTAATATTTCTTATTATAAGTTAGTTGTATTTGTTTATTTGCTGTAGGACTAACATCCGACTTGTCAAAGAATTGCAATTTTAAAATTAAAGATAGTTTAAGTGGCCAAGATGTCACATATTCTATTTGATCACGACTGGTCTTTGCGGCCACAACTCGAAAACCAAAAATCTAGGCAGCGGTAACAAATATTTTTGGTTCTAAAATACATTTGTCGGTTTGACCACAGGCCGATTATAATTTTTTTTTTGCATTACCACGACATCTGCATGACTGGGCCTAATTTCTTAAAAGTTTCGTACTTTGATTTTCGATTTTCGCCAAGTGATTTTCGAACATTTGACCACTAATTATATAGAAAAGAGCGTTGTATATGGGCTGCTTATATGTATGGGGCCGTAGGCAGTTCTGGTACTACTGAATCTTTAGAATTTGGAATCTGCAAATTTCGTTAATCTGAGTAGGATTGTTCTAGCCACACTCTTAACTATATGTGCGCAAACTTTTAGCATAATCCCTCTCAGATATGTAGAGGTTTACACAATGATTTCTACGTTCAATGTTTCGATTTAATCGGTTTAGTTATTATAGTAGATTTGTGCCCAGACTGGACATAAAAAGTTGATTTCCAAACTCTTTGAAGATCAATACATACACATTAATTTATATATCCTGACCTCCTAAGTAGAGTGATCAAAAAACCGGTTTTTTTGAAAAAATAAAAACCGGTGGATGGTTTATTTAAGTTATAAAAAAACCGGTGGACGGTTTTTTTCTTCGAAGAAAACCGGGGAAACCGGTAGAACCGGGTTTTTTCTGCATAACAAAACAGTATGAAAATTGCCGTTTGAAAAACAAAAGCGATGTCTTCTGATCAGGAATCTTGCACCAAATTTAGTACTGTTGGATAGTAGTTGTGAGTTGGATTGTGATGAATATTGTCATTTGAGTCAAACGGTCCTTTTATCTCATACTTATAACTAATTAGCTATTGTATTTAGAAACATTTTCCAAAAGTGTTATCGATAGTCTTTTCTTCAACCTTTTAAAAAAATTAGCAAATATATTTTCATTACTTTTTTGCAAAATTAAACTTTTTTGAAATTAAATATGTTTTAATTTTTGATTTTTTTGCTCAAAAGAAAGCTTAGATAATTTGTGACCTATTAATGGGATGGGACCTGTTGATCTATCAAAATAAATATAAACCTCTGAAAAAAAATTAACGTTCAACGAAACATTTTAGCATTTCAGATGGGAAAAACAACCGTTTGACAAAACGTGAATATTTGACACCCTCCAACTCGGAAAGTCCTTAACCGATCTCGTTGGAATTGTGTCTCATAACTACTATCTGCTAGGGCTGCTTGGTGCAATTTTCATCCCGACAGAAGACATCCCTTTTAAAAATTAAGCCACTTGACATGAAATTCCCCTTATGTAGTTCAGTCAAGAAAATATTAATATTTCGGGGTATTAAATAGAATACATACATATTTATACATATATATTTTATATACACACTTTAGTGCAGGTGGGTATATACGAGCATATAAATATATAAGAGTATATATACACTAGTCGGTTTACCCAATTGAAATTTTCTTACTTGTTTTTGTTTCGGTTTGGAAGTGGGAGAATGCGTTTACTTTTTACATAACTTCTGCGCGTATGAATCATTTATTTTCTTTAAATTTTTGTAATTTGTATAGAAATTGGTGAATGGCTTCGTATTCTAGCAAAGTTGCCGAGTCTTTTTAGGCCATATAAGGAGATCTTTCATATTATTATCTTAATTTGTGATATTTTGTATATAAAGTTGTAAATAATTCTTAATATTTTAGTGATAATAAAAAAAACGGAAAACCGGTGGAAACAAACGAAAAAACCGGTTGCACCGGTTGTTCGAAATTCATGATTTTGAGAAAAACCGGGGACGGTGGAAGCAAAAAACCGGTGGGCCGGTTTATTTTAAACCGGTTTTGATCACTCTACTCCTAAGTGACTTTTGTAAGATTAAAAATTGTTTTGGTCAATATTGCACTGACCACAGTTTAAATTGTGTGAATGTGAATACCATATTCGAGCCACGCCCTTAGCTGTGTGTTCGCAAGCTTCCATATTATTACTTTTACATAGGGCCAGTGGTCAAGAAGTCACAAAACACTTGGCGGAGAAACAAATGCTTAATATGCTATGTACTCGTATGTTCCAAATTTCGATATAATCTGTTTGGTCATGATAATAGAAATCAAATCACATAATTCAAAACCTGATCATGTCTATAAATATTGATTGACCACACCCAGAAATTAGCTAAATTTTTATTAAATATACTACAACGTTGCTATTGGATAAAGATATATTTCGAAAATACTTTGAAAAATTTTTTGGTCGCGGTCCAAATCTTGACGACGCATTTCCTAGAAGATCGGTATATGCACACATATGTGTACTTAGGCCCAGAGCTCTTTGTGTGATTTTTATACCCTACACCACACTGTGGTACAGGGTATTATGACTTTGTGCATTTGTTTGTAACACCCAAAAGGAGAAGAGATATATCCATTGTTTATTATACCGATCGACTTGTAATCACTTTCTGAGTCGATTTAGCTATGTCCGTCTGTCTGTCCGTCTGTATTTGTATTCTTGTAATCAAAGTACAGGTCGCAATTATGGCCCGATCTTGACGAAACTTTACACATATATTTTTTTGGTCCAAGGACGATCCCTATTTAATTTGGTTAAAATCGGTTCAGATTTGGATATAGCCCCCATATATATGTTAGCCCCGATTTGACATGTAAGCGCTGTAAAAACTTTATTTTATATCCGATCAGTATGAAATTCAGCAGAAAGAGGTCTCTTATTATATGAATGAACACTGTTAAATTTTGAAGAAATCGGTTCAGATTTAGATATAGCCCCCATATATACGTTACCCCCGATTTCACATGTAAGCGCCGTAAAAAATTTATTTTATAACCGATCAGTGTGAAATTCGGCAGAAACAGGTTTCTTATTACATGAATTAATACTGCCAAATTTGAGGGAAATCGGTTGAGATTTAGATATAGCCCACATATATATGTTACCCCAGATTTGACATGTAAGCGCTGTAGAAACTGTATTTTATATCCGATCAGTAAAAAAATTGGCAGAAAGAGGTTTCTCATTACGTGAATTAACACTGCCAAATTTGAGGGAAATCGGTTCAGATTTAGATATAGCCCCCATATATAAGTTACCCCCGATTTGACATGTAAGCCCTGTAAAAATGTTATTTTATATCCGACCAGTGACTGCATTTTATATCCGATCAGAACGAAATTTGAGAGAAAGAGGTCTGTTTACATGAATGAGTATTCAGGGAAATCCGTTCAGATTTATATATAACCTCAATATATATGTTCCTCCTGATTTGGTATCAAAGCGCTATATAAGTTGTACTTTACTTCCGATCATTTAAATTTTCCAGAAAGATGTTTCTCAATTTAGGAACGAATTTTGCTAAATTTAGCGATTATCGGTTTAGAATTAGATAATATGTTCCTACCCATTTACCAGTTATTCCAAATAATTATCGCAATGACCCTTATCGCATTGTTAGGGAGGTGTAGGGTATTATATCGTCGGCCCCGCCCGACTTTCTGCCTTTCCTTACTTGTTGTTATTGAAAGAATCAAAAACTCTCAAAGAATTTTGAAATGCAGTAAAAGAAATAAAATTGTTTTGATCACTGCAACACATGACCACAAAAAATCCAAAAATCGATTATGTGAATTGTTCGTAGGTTATACAACACTCGAGTCTATAGATAAGCAAAATTTCTAGCTTGCTACCTCTTATAAGAGCCGCAACGGTCAAACGGTCTAAATTCGCTTGGTATCAAATCGCGTCCGTTGGCGATCAGTATTTACACATAAGTTAGTAGGATCATAGCTCATAAGGGAATTTTAAAATACAGAAAGAGTGATAATTGCTTTGGTCACTGCTACGCTGACCACAGTCTGAGTATTGACCGAATTGACAACGTTAGATATATTACCACAGTAAATGTTGAGCGACATATTTCGAAAATGATTTAGAAATTTTATGACGCTGTTTTATGTCCAGTTTGACCTCAGACTGGACATCAAAAGTTGTTTTCCCATTTCCTTTGAGGTCAGTATAATCAAATACATTTTTAGATTATTAGCTCTTAAGAAACTTTTAAAAGCAGTGAAAAAATGAAAATTATTTTTTGGTCACTGCTGCACTGACCACAATGTGAGAAATGCAAATTATGTTTTCGCGAATACATTTGTCGTGTATACATAGTACTTCATATTTACAAAGTTTAAAATTTTGTACAATTTAAGAGGCTTCTGAAAGGACAAAAAAAATACCCAAGTCTTTGATACCGCTAGAACTGACCATTGGCAAAAAATGAATAAATGAGTAGTCACTGGTTTATAAAACACTCTTGTCTATGCGTTTACAAAATTTCAGCTTTCTAGCTCTAACAGGAGCATTAGCGGTCAAGTGGTCGAAAATCACTTGGCGGAAAATCAAAAATCGAAGTAGCTTTTTTTAACATTCGGATGTTGGTCTATCTGTTTACCAAGTTTCAAAAAAATCGTTTCAGTTGTTAAGGCGTATAATATTTATAGTATAATAGTATTAAGGCCAATATTTTTGGGGAACATATTAACCCTCTAGTTCCCCCACATAACTGTAATTGTACGGCCTATTTTTATAAATCGTAAAAACACCCCTTAAAATGGGGAGGGCGGGGATGGAATGTTCTACAAAAATGTTGGCCATACAATTTTACTGTAGGTGTCAGAACACACCAAAGCTCAAAAATTAACACAAACATAAAAAAGAAGAAATAAAACGACCCATCGTTAATTATACCGATCGACTTAGAGTTACTTTCCGAGTTGATTTACTTACCTATGTATATCCGTCCATCTGTCCGTCTTTGCATATGTTCTTGTTATTAAAGTACAGGTCAGAATTATGGTCCGATCTCAGCGAAACTTTACACATACCATTTTTGTGGCCCAAAGACGATCGCTATTGAATTTCATATTTACATACAGCGCCCATAAAAACGTATTTCCGATTTGGCACATATGTACATACTGTATAACCAACATTTTTGAACCGCTTTGTATAAACATTGACGGAGAGAAATCTCTTGATACACATAGAGACAGAACTACATATGGGGAAACCCGGTTCAGATTTAGATATTGCCCCCAAATATAAGTTGCCCCCATTTGACAGGTAAGCGCACTAGAAACTTTATTTTATATCCGATCAGTGCGAAATTCGGCAGAAAGAGGTTTATTATTACATGAATGAACACTTCCAAATTCGAAGAAAATGGGTTCAGATTTCGATATAACCCCCATATATAAGTTGCCCTCCATTTGGCTTGTAAGCGCTGTAGAAACTGTATTTAATATTCGATCAATACTATATTCGATAGAAAGAGGTTTCCTATTATTTGAATGAACACTGACAGCTTGGAGATAATCGGTTCAATAAACAACAGAAATTGGGTTTTGTTGATGAAAATCTGCTAAGATAATCTATGGTACCATATATTTGTTCCTTCCGATTCTTGATCTATGAAAGAGTACTGCACATTTTCAGGTCTAGTTTCAGATCTAGTTACTATTACACTATGCAACAAAATTTTTGTCCAAGGGAAGTGGATAACAGTTTCTAGTGCAACTAGTTGTCACAAACACGAAAAAAATATTAAAAAAAAAATTATGATATTTTTTTTTTTTAATTCCAGCTTTCATGGAAAGTACATTCAGTATTTGGACCAAAATAAGTATAACCAAAATAAGTATAAGCCTGATTGAGTCGTGTTATGCCTCAAATTAAAGGGAATTATGAGGGCTATATTTGCTGCAAATATCGCTTTCACGTAGAATCTTTGGTTTAGTAACACTCGTCAGAAATATGAGAAAAAAAAAAATATTTTTTTTAAAACAGTTTTTCCTTGTACAAAAAAATTATAAAAAATAGAAAAAAAAATATTTTATTACATTTTTATAAAGCCAGCATGCTAAAGAAGAAAACACTGTCTATTTTTGCGTATATTGAATTCGCCATATGTGAGAGAGACATATAAGAGACATTGTACTTGCATTTTATTATATGTTTTATGGCCGTTCGTAACCCTCCATACATAAAACATGATATGCAATGTGAGAGCTATATTGGATGAGATCTGCTCAGATAGAGGGCCATTCAACAATATTTGTGGTTTTTATCCATTCAGTTACGCCTTTTAGGGGCATGGGCATCCCAGTTGTATATTCAGATAGTAAAATTATATGTACGCAATACAAAGTAGTACGCGGCAGTCTTGAAAATATTGGGTTTCTACGTTCGAAGCAAACTATATGTCAGCTACAGGTACTGCAACTAATGTACCCTAAACCCGGAATGTATGATTATTTCATATATATATAGTGTAACTCGCCTTAAAGAGATAAGCCGATTTTCTGAAAAAATATTATAAAGTATGAGTAAAAGGCAAAGAACTTTTCAATGTGTAAATGATCCCGACAATTTTTGCTACATCTGCGGAAAATATGAAATTAGAAAAAATCTACGTGCATTTAGTAAAATAATAGAAGAAATATATGTGCAGTATTTTGGTATACGAGTTAAAAATATGAACGAACCGTGGACACCTAGTATTTTGTGTAATTTGAGAAAGAGTTTTGGAACTGACCAAAGATAAGGCAGAACTACTTGCATCTGGAATGAAACAGTACACTTATTTTGGCCCCAGATGTTAACATATCATATTATAGAGTCCGAGATATACCTTACAAACAATTTATACAACTGTGGATAACAGATGCTTTTGCAAAGACATTCCCGGATTGTTCGAGGAACTTAATCAAACGTACAATTCAAAGGAATGGCGGTTACTTGTTGACAGCAGTAAAGAAAGTTTGAAAGCAGTACTTTTACACAACGGAAATCAGGAACCGTCGATTCCCAATGCTCATGCTGTCAACACTAAGGAATCGTACGAAACAATGGCTAAATTGATAAAATACATAAAATATGAACATGACTGGAAAATTTTTTGCGATTTAAAAGTAGTTGGTATGTTATGCCTCTGGGATAGCCGATATTTTGCCAACACTGCATATTAAGCTGGGGCTCTTTAAACATTTTGTAAAAGTCTTAAGGAAAGATGGCAATTCACTCTCATATTTAAAAAGTTTATTTAAAAGTCTTTCTTTTAAATAAATCGAAGAAGGAGTTTTTGATGGGCCTAAAATAAGGAAACTGATGACAGTTGTAAATTTCGAATCATATTTGACGTCGGATGAAATTGCAGCATGGAGGAGGAGGATCCAATAAAAGCCCTCAATATGAAACAATGATTAATGATTTCTTAAAAAATTATGAAAAAATTGGTTAGAAATATATTTTTTTTATATTTATGTATATAACACATATGCATGTATTCTTCCAACTCATTTTTCGCTTTATGTATTCCAACAGGTGTAAATATGTCCCTTAAAATTAATATCTTTCATTCTCATTTAAACTTTTTCCCCGAGAATCTTGGCGACGTAAGTGACGAACATGGCGAAAGGTTTCACCAAGAATTGAAGTCAATCGAGCGGCGTTACCAAGTGCACTGGGATGAAAGAATGATGGGAGATTATATTTGGTTCCTCATTAGAGAAACCGATTCCGAAATCTACGAACGTCAACAAAGAACTCACAATTACTTCTAATGAACCGTGTTCATGTAAATAAACTCAAATGTACATAATATAAATAAAAGTAATAAATAAAATCGTTATTTAAACAGAAATTAAAAAAAAAGATTTTTTGAAATTCTCTACCTCTACCAAAAGGGCTATAATTTCTTCATTTATCCATAGATTTTTTTTCAAATAGGAATTATTTTCTTTGCTAGGATGCAAGCTTTTAAAAAATAAAATAAAATATTTTTTTTTCTATTTTTTATGTTAGGGATATTTCCAACATTGGTAGCCCACATTAATAGCTTAAATTTAACGCATAAGTCGACCTGATCGGGCATATACTCCAAAAATTATAGTGCAAATACTAAGGGTATCTTCGACGATAATAACATTTTTAATAAAAAAAATGTATCCATAAAAAAATTTTTGTTTTTGATTTTATATAACAGTATGCCACAATCTAAACAAAAAAATAATTTTTAGGTCTAGGAAACAATTTTTTTTGTTGCGTAGTGTTATCAACTCCTCCTTAAAATAAGCCTTGATGGGGAGGTGTAGTTAAGTACTTTGTTAACCAAAAAAAAAACAATACTCTAAATTATTATCGCAATGACCCTTTTCGCATTATTAGGGAGGTGTTAGGTATTATATTGTCGGCCAGCCCGACTTTCTGCCTTTCCTTACTGGTTTAATTCCTCTCACTTTGCAATGTCGTAGGGTTTTATACAGTAGGCACCATCCGACTTAAGTTCTGCTTATTGGTTTCATTTAGATTTTAGTTTAAGACAAGTTTTAATGCAAGTTTTTAAAAAGTAATTTTGATTTACAATGAAGTCATTGCAGGGCTATAGTGCTACGATTTCAGGACTATATTATCTATTATTAAATTTAATATTTTATCTCTAATAAAGTTCTCTGTAATTTGCATTGAAAAAAAGTTGACATAAATAATATGACTACGATTTTATGAAATGTTATGTACAAGATACATATACATAATATATATGACATACACATACCCATATACTAATGCATGCAAAAACGAATTTATATATATGAGTCTGGCTTTTTGCTGGCTGTTGTTCAAAATGTTTTACATGACAACGACAAGATGTTTTTGTTTCTGTTTTTTTTTGCAAACAACTTTACATATTTTATTGTGCTTGATTGTGGAAGAGAAAAATATGTATTTATGTGGCGAAATTATAAGATGTTAAAAGAATGATCAAGGTTTTTTAAAAAGTCGGCTACAAAAATTCCAAGAAAATGTAATTTTTAAATTAATACTAAAACAAGTATATATTACATTTTTTTTATTCTTTATAATTTCTCTATGGTTTTAAGAAAACTACAAAACCGGAGTTAACAATTCTTACAACAACAAGATTTCTGTTTAGGATTAAATGTTTGTATTAACAGAGGCACCTATACGATATTAAGGAGAGTCATTTTGTACCAGAAGGAGTTGTTGAATATGGCTAATCTGCGAACTTAGCATGTGTTATAAGAAACTATTTTAGGTTAGGGTGGCAGTATTTTTTTAACCAGCTCACATAGACCAGTTTAGGTCCCTAGTGTTCTCATAATATTATTACATATACAAAATTTGAAGTCAAAAGTGCAAAAACATTAATAATTAGTATATTTTTCGCAGTGCTGACTACAGTGCTGACTTTAGTTGTAGTAGTTGAAATTACCTTCAAAACACGGTACATCACATTAAAATCGGTCACGTATTTCTGGAGATACAAGCTAAATAATGAACACACTTTTTAGAAAAAAACGTAATTTCGTCAACTTTAAATTGTTCATAACTCTTACAGAAATTTTTTAAAATTTTTTTTTTAGCTACGTATAAGATATCTTTAGGAAAATCATACATACACCCGATTGGCATGGAATGACTCTTATACAAAAAAAACTGCAATAACCCAATTATTCTTCAAACATACGCTTTTGGAGGACTTTTTATATACTTTATATATTACTTTATATATTTTTGTTTATGGCATTTTTCCCTGCCATTTAGAAATTTGCTTTCTTAAATCGGGAAAGATAAAATATAATAGCTATACTTCATATTCAATATTATTTAGCAAGAAAAAAGGAAATCGTTTTAATTTTACAATGCATATATCTCGAAAACTATACAGGTTAACCTTTGCAAAATATAGATTTTTGCATATATAATTCTATAATTTTGCGAAGTTTCAATGAAATTAATAAATTAGTGAAGTATAGGGTGATCCATTTCGAGGTTCCCTACTTTTTTTTTAAGAAAAAAACACAGAAAATTCAAATTGAATTGGGAATGTTTATTATCATTTGAAAGAACATTCTTGGGCATTTATTTTTTGAAGATTATGTCTATCAAATATTGGCCGCGGCTACGTCTCCGTTGACTCCAATTTTCGATAACTCGATTACGTTGACCATAAGTTGAGCGAAGTGCAGGAAACACATTCCCCGCAGAACGTGAATTTTCGTAATAAAGTTGCCAAACAATACTTAACAAAGATAACATGACAGCATGACACGACTCACACGTGATCTGTCAAAAAAAGGCTATTGAAAAAAGTATCTCTTTTTTGATCACCTATTATTTCCAGATTTCAGAAGTTGCATTGTGGTGCGAATGAGTTATGTCGAATAAAAATCAAACAGCTGCTGTGGATTCAGTAATGACTAACTGCTTTTGAAATAAAAAATAGATCAAAACCTGTAAGGAAAGACAGTAGGTTGGGCGGGGCCGATTATATAATACTCTACTCCTCCCTTACAATAATAAAAGAGGCATTGCGATAATAATTTGGAATAATTGGTTTCGTTTATCTGCTCATCAAGACTTATTCCAAGGAGAAGTTGAAGATGTTGATCATAATAAACTAAATCTGAAATGATAACCTTGAAATACAGAATTTTCTTTCATAGATCAAGAATCGGAAGGAACAAACATATGGGACTATACATAATCTAAACAGATTTTCATCAAACTGGATCAAAAGCCTAATTTCTGCCATCTATATATATAAAAATGAAACGGTCCATCTGTGTAATGGCATCACGTCAGAACGGCTGGAGCGATTTGGATGATTTTTTTTATTCGATTCTAAATTTTCACGAGATGGTTTATATAGAAAAAAAAAATTAATTGGACAAAGGGGCGTGGTACCTCCCATACAAATCGCAGGTTAAAAATCCGATATTTCTGCTCCTATTATAGGTATAGTGCTGAAATTTTGTTTGTATGCATTTAATGGCAGATTATGTGAATTTTCCAAAAATGGGCGGAATCGGACCAATGGGCGTGGCCCCGCCCATATAAGCCAAATTTTGAAATTGAGATATTTTGCACAATTTGTTAGCGAGAGTGCTGGAATTTTGTGTATATGTAAGGGGCCGTTCAAGTATTACGTAAGCACTATAGGGGGGTGGGGGGGTCTTTGCTTTGCTTATTTTTGATGACATTGGGGGGGGGGGGGGTGTTGGAGATGGTGATTACGTCAGCAGTAGTTCTTTACTTTTTTCCACATATGACAAGTATTGATCAAGTATTTTTCATATCTCAAGATGATAAAGCTCGGGTCCCTATTGGTGTAACCTCTTCTAATGCACATGGAATATAGAATCAAAGTGCCTGATCACGACTGGGTAATCGCTGAGCGGCATAAATTAATACCATCAGTTTATGCTGGTATCAAAATCACTTCCAGTATGCTAGGACAACCGCAAGCCGTTGGATATTCTGGACCAACATACATCGCTATTCGAAGTGGAAAGCATAGTTCATCTACTGCAAATACTCATGCTCATGATTTCGAGACGCTTCTCGAACTTGAAGAGTTTCAAGCATTAGCTAAAACTGACCATGGGTTGGTAAAACCAGTAGTAATCATGACGGTTGATGGAGGGCCAGATGAAAATCCGCGTTGTTTTTAGCTACCAATGCTCCTGGCAGAAGTGCGTATAACAGAGTAGAGCGCAGAATGGCTCCTCTTAGTCGGGAACTGGCTGGTTTGATATTGCCTCATGACTATTTTGGGTCACATTTGGATGCACGTGGTGTTACAATTAATGAACATTTAGAAAGATCCAATTTCGAGTTTGCAGGAAATGTGTTAGCTGAGATATGGAGTTCAATGGAAATTGATGGCTATCATGTTACTGCACAATATGTTGGGCCGGGCGAACATGATCTGCCTGATTTGCCAGATATTGAATGGTATTCAGAACATGTGCGTGAAAGCCAATACTTACTTCAAATTGTAAAATGTAGAAACATAGAATGCTGTCGTCCAAGAAGTGGCCTATTTAGATTACTAGACAACAGGTTTCTTCCACCAGCAGTAAAAGTAAACCAAACAGTTGATGACTTGGTTTTGGATGATGGAGGGCAATTTCTCAATCTTCCAGTCAATTTAGCTCTACGCTTAAATTCTTCACTCAAAGATTTCCTACAAATGCCATACGATTATTTTTGTCCGACGGTAAAATTGAAGCTATTAAGTCGAACATGCAAAACGTGTGGTCTTTATCATACTTCCGTCAAGTCACTAAATCGTCACATCGAGAAGATCCATAAAAAAGTAAACACGCACACTGACATGAAAGTTAGGCCTTTAAGAGTGGCTGCTCGTCGTGCTAATGAACTGATGTGCATTATTCAAAATTTAGAGCACCAAGATGTTGAATGGCTCGATGAAAACGACGTAGACATTCCAAAATCGAATGAAAGTGAGCAGACACACAACATTGAGCAGCAAACATCCAATGTCATCGAAAACTTAGAATCATGGATTCGGGTGTCATGGACTGAAGACTGTTAATTGGAATTAATATGTACACCAAAAATTTAAAAGAATTTTGTTTAGTTCGTAATATTACTTAATAAGATTATAATATTTGTACTTTACTCTATGTTGAATACCGTATCAATAAAGTTTGTTTAAATGAATATTATGTGCGTTAAAGTCCTCTATCCTAAGCCTATTTTCATATTTCTATAATTTTAACTGCTGCTCATGAATGAATAACAAAAATAGAATACATTAAATGAAAAATGCATATAACAATGTTTACGTAAGCATGGGGGGGGGATAAGAGCTTTGCTTACTTTTGATGACAAGGGGGAGGGGGGGGTAAATAATTGCAATAAATCTGCTTACGTAATACTTGAACGGCCCCTAAACGGTGGCAGTCTACGTGATTGGTCCAAAAATGGGCGGGATCGGACCAATGGGCGTGGCCCCGCCCACATAGAAAAAATTTGATATCTTGCACAATTTGCTAGCGGGAGTGCTGCAATGTTGCGTATATGTATCTGGTGGCATTCTACGTAATTGGTGAAAAAATGGGCGGGACCGGACCAATGGGCGTGGCCCCGCCCATATAAGCCAAATTTTGAAATTGAGATTTTTTGCACAATTGGTTAGCGAGAGTGCAGGAATTTTGTGTATATGTAAACGGTGGCAGTCTACGTGATTGATCCAAAAACGGGCGGGATCGAACCAATGGGCGTGGCACCGCCCATATAAGCCAAATTTAAAAAATGTGATATCTTGCACAATTTGTTAGCGAGAGACCTGGAATTTTGTGTATATATATCCGTTGGCGATCTACGTGATTGGTCCAAAAATGGGCGGGTTCGGACCAATAGGCGTGGCCTCGCCCACAATGACCAAATTTTGAAATTTTTATATCTTGCACAATTTGCTATCGGGAGTGCTGCAATGTTGTGTATATGTATCTGGTGGCATTCTACGTAATTGGTCAGAAAATGGGCGGGATCGGACCAATGGGCGTGGCCCCGCCCTTATAAGCCAAATTTTGAAATTGATATAACTTGCACAATTTTTTATCTAGAGTGCTGTCATGTTGTAGATATGTATCTGGTGACAGTCCACGTGATTGGTCCAAAAATTGGCGGGATCTGACCAATGGGCGGGCCACCGCCCATATAAGCCAAATTTTGAAATTGAATTATCTTGCTCATTTTGTAAGCGAGAGTGTTGAAATTTTGCGTATATGTATCTGGTAGCAGTCTACGTGATTGGCTTTCAAATGGGCGGAATAGGACCAGTGGGCGTGGCCCAGCCCATATTTTGATATATCTTGCAAGTATTATATAGGAAATACATAAACAAAAATGTTCGGTATGCGATAATTACAGCTGCTCGCTCCAATACAATCGCAATATGATAATGTGATGCATGACCAATGAAACAAGAATTTGGAAATTTTATAAGTATACATTTCTATTTTCTGGACTTTCCACTGAATTCGGTATTTTTTCATTCAGTGAATTTATTACTAATACCAGTAAGGAAAGGCAGAAAGTCGGGCGGGGCCGACTATATAATACCCTACACCTCCCTAACAATGCGATAAGGGTCATTGCGATAATAATTTGGAATAATTGGTAAATGTATTTTTAACCGATAATCGCAAAATTAAGCAATATTCGTTCCTAAATTGAGAAAAATCTTTCTGGAGAACTTTGTAATGATCGGAAGTAAAGTACAACTTCTATAGCGCTTTGTAACCAAATCTGGGGGAACATATATATGGAGGTTATATATAAATCTGAATCGATTTTCCTAGAATACTCATTCATGTAAAATAGAAACCTGTTTCTGTCGAATTTCGTACTGATCGGATATAAAACACAGTCTCTACAGCGCTTACATGTCAAATTGGGGGTAACATATATATATGGGGGCTATATCTAAATCTGAACTGATTTTCTCCGAATTTTGCGGCATTCCTTCATGTAATAAGAAACCTCTTTCTGCCGAATTTCTTACTGATCGGATATAAAATACAGTTTCTACAGCGCTTGAATTTCAAATCGGGGGTAACATATATATGGGGACTATATCTAAATCTGAACCGATTTTCTCCGAATTTGGCAGTATTCCTTCATGTAATAACAAACCTCTTTCTGCCGAATTTCGTACTGATCGGATATAAAATACAGTTTCTACAGCGCGAATTTTGACATGGGCAGCGAAGCGCACCGGGCTCAGCTAGTATTATATAAAGATGGGACGAAAATACAGATTTAATAGCGCATAAATATCAAAAAAGGGAGCAACATTTAGATATATGTGGCTATATTTTAATCTGAATAAATTTGACCAAATTCGTTCCTAAATTAAGAAACTTCTTTCAACTTCATATAGTGCTTTGATACCAAATGGGCTATATTTAAATCTTAACTGAATTTTCCCCAAATTTAACGGTGTTCATTATTGTAATAGGAAACCGAGGAATTTCGTACAGATCGGACAGTTACTACAGCGCTAACATGTCTAATAGGGGATAACATATATATGGGGGCTATATCCAAGTCTGAACCGATTTTTACCAAATTTAGTGGTGTTGCTTCATATAATAAGAAACGTTTTTGTGCCAAATTTCGTACTGATCGGATATAAAATACAGTATCTACAGCGCTTACATGTCAAATTGATTTTCCTCAAATTTGGTATCACCTCTAAGTGTATCAAGAGACTTCTCTGTCAGTTTTTATACAGATCGGTTAAAAAATATTGCTTATACAGTGTATGTATGCCAAATCGGAGGTACATATATATGGTAGCTATATGTAAATCTGAACCGATTTTAACCAGATTCAAAATGGGGACAAAATAAATTTTCGTTGAGATCGGACTATAATTGCGACCTGTACTTTGATCACAGGAATACATGGACGGACAGACAGACAGACATGGCTAAATCGACTAAAAATGTGATTCTATATCAATCGGTATAATAAACTATGGGTCTATATCTTCCCTTTTTGGGTGTTACAAACAAATGCCCAAAGTCATAATACCATGTACCACAGTGTGGTGTAGGATATAAATATACAATCATAGATGGTTTAAAAAAAACGCATATTTTACGCTGAACAGTAGATACTTCAAAAGCTCTGTACTGTACCGACATGTGATCATTTATGTGCACTGGTACTAAAGTAGTGAGCTATTAAAACTTGGTGTTATATTGTTTTCCAAAGAAATAGTTTACTGTTGAGAAATAAAACTCTGAAAATATCGAATTCAATTTGGTTTATTTTAATGAGGAGATCTTCACCTTGTCTGCTTCGCTGTACAAAAGGAATAGAATCAGCAAACATTTTTCAAACGCAATGATCATAAAATATTGTAAGAAATATTTGATAACAACAATACAAATTGCACATAATATTACGTTCCCATAGGAACAAGATGAGAAATTTGCTTAAATATGAAACAAGAACAGTAACATCTTTGTTAGAGGGGGCGCGGTTAACCATATGTACATACAGTTGATATGTAAGTATATACATATGATCTCTCTCGTTTTGTTATTTCTGTTTTTGCTGCGTGGGAATACACGAGATAAAGCAAAATAGAAACAGTGTAAGACAAGAAATTCAGTAATGAATAGGAAGGAGAATAAAATTAGTAAGCAGATAGACGAAAGGTTCGCCGCCTACATTATTTCAAGAAATAAGAATTGTTTAAGTATAATACAGTAGAACATTGATATTGTGTAATGTGAAAATTCATTTATAAGAATTTATCTCAATTAATGTATTTCTAATCCTAAAGATATATGATGAATTTATGGTTGTAAATATAAAGTTTTGCCAACACTTGGTATGATTTGAGCATTTTTTGTTGGAGATATCAAAAGGCGCATAGCAATAACGCATATGTATTACTGGGCTGCAACTATCACCATAAGTTTTGTTTTGCAGTTATTGGCTAGTTAAATCCACACAAAATATTGGTTCGTGCAGGACCAACGACACAAAAGTTATACACATTTAAATTGAATATACCCTAGGCGGTTTTTGGAGAGGGCCTATAGATAAAAGGAAAATGATTGGTTTGTTTCTTAAACAATCCCATTGCAACACAACTTGTAGAAGAGGTACTAGAAAAGCCACATTTTAAATTGGGGCACCTTATTGTATACAGGGGCGGACCTGCAGGTTCTCAAAGTTGGTCACTTCGGGTAAACAAAATGTTTAAGAGAGTGTTTTTTTGTATTTTTCATCTGATTCATAAAATCTTCAAAAGGCTTTTACACCTAAGAGTTACCGCGTATAGTTACCGAGATATCTGCAGTTGAAAATTTAATTTTTTTCCCGACGTTGTTGTAGTATTTTGTGAATATATACGCTGAATATCCACAGATTTAATTCACATCAACTTTTCTGAATAGGTAACAAAATTGTCTATATGGTGACAAAAAACCGATCTAAGTTATATTATTTGAATTTATATATTAAAAAATTTTATTTTTTTTATTTCTTTTTGAAAAAAATGATGTCGTATTTTGGAGTTATAGAAGAAGTTATTTCAAATGTTTAACATATTTATATTCGTCTTAAATGAAACTTTTTAGAATGTTCCTGAAAGAAGAACGTGCCAAAAATCTATTATACTAAAAGCCGGGCTCAAAGTTCCTTTTGTAGCTTACAGTGTGAAACATTACTACATATACAAATTTTCACATTTTGAAATTTTCGTAAAAAAATGTGTTATTTCGAGAAGCGTTGCCACGCTATTAACAAAATGCTTCGATTCATTGTATATATATTCTCCAGGGTGTTTATGATGGATATAAATATGTTCTATTTTCTTTCTAAAAATTCCTCTGTATCTCCAAAATACTACATACACCTTTGCGCAATAAAATGCAAAAAAATACCTATATTCTGAAAATATAATTGATATGGGCATAACTTTTGTATCAGTTTGATCGTATCATTGTATCAGTTGATCTGACCGAAATGTTTTATGTTGTACAGCTATTTTTTTTGTCAATTCAGAGAAGTCGTTTTATACTATGCATATTAGCAAAATGCTGGGACAGGTCATTAAAACAATGAACAAATAAATTTTCAAATGCAGCCAGAAATGTAATAACGCCTTAAAATATTTAAAAATTAATAGTTTTCAATGAAATATTTTGTAGTTCGTAGGTCTTGACACCAGAAATTGAAAGTAATTCGCCAAACAATATATTTTCAAAAGTCAATCCCCAAATAATTTCAAGAATCCCAAAAAATGTTTTTTTTTTAGATTTTGCCCTATATCTACTATACTAAAAGCCGGGGTCCAAATTCCCATTGAAGTTCAACGTGGACCACATATAAAAATGGTAAAGGTTTTAACATTTTATATTTGCGATTGGAGAAACTGTGGCTTATGATTTAGACTGAGACACTCTCTCGAATTAAGACCAACCTGTTTCTCTGTAGTGATAGAAAGCTAGTATTTTTACATGGCAAAATGTATTGCAAGTATTTCATTGCTTGTCCACAGATTATATCATGATTTCTGGGGCGTGACCCCCCTCATCAGTAATCTACATGAGCGGCTTTTCAGTAAAGCCTTTCATTGGTGATTGATGATTCGATAACCAAACTCGCAAAGCCCATTAAAGGGCGACTCATACGAATGATAATTGTACCCAAAGACTTATTTTTCGGCTATCGATAAAACAAGCAAACACTATGAAATACTAGCACTTTTCCGTAGAAATTCAATATAATTTCTAAATTTACTTACTGATGACGTCACGCCTCAGAAATCCTTATATAATCTGTAATACAATACAATTAATTTTGCCATGTAAAATACTTGCTTTCTATCACTGGATGGAAGCAGGTTGAGCCGAAAGAGTATCTCAGTTTAAATCATAATGATTACAGACCGAATAAAACGGGCAACAGATAAATAAATTTTTTATAACTCCAAACTACGGCGTATACCTGCGATTTCCCCAAAAAATTACAAACTGTAAAATTTTTATGAAAATATAACTTAAATTGACTATTAATTGTGTCTTATTGGGTATGAAATATTGATTATCTTCATATAGCAAATGTTGTTTGCTATTTAGAAAAGTTGATGTGAAAGAAATCGGTGCATATTCTGCTCCGATCTTCACAAAATATAGGACAAAAAATGAAAAATTCAATTTAAATTGCAGGTATATATACGAAATAAATCTTAGGTTAGTGGAATGCACCCAAAAAAATTTTTTTATGACTCAAAGCAAAAATGTAAAAGTTAAACGCTCTTAAACATTTTGTTCTCCCTAGATGGCCAACTAGTTCTGCCCCTGTATACCATAGGGGGCCAAATTAAAAATTTAACTTCTCTAATACCCCTTTTACAAGCATGCCAAGTTGTGTTGCAATCGAATGATTGGTTCAGAAACGACCGAATTATTTCCTTTTTATACCCTACACCACACTGTGGTACAGGGTATTATAACTTTGTGCATTTGTTTGTAACACCAAAAAGGAGAAGAAATAGACCCATCGTTTATTATACCGATCGACTTAGAATCACTTTCTGAGTTGATTTAGCTATGTCCGTCTGTCTGTCTGTCCGTCTGTCTGTGCATGTATTCTTGTAATCAAAGTATAGGTCGCAATTATGGTCCCATCTCGACGAAACTTTCCATATATCTTTTTTTTGCCCCAAGGACGATCCCTATTGAATTTGGCTAAAATCGGTTTAGATTTAGATATAGCCCCCATATATATGTTAGCCCCGATTTGACATGTAAGCGCTGTAAAAACTTTATTTTATATCCGATCAGTATGAAATTCGGCAGAAAGAGGTTTATTATTATATGAATGAACACTGTTAAATTTGGAAGAAATCGGTTCAGATTTAGATATAGCCCCCATATATACGTTACCCCCGATATGACATGTGAGCGCTGTCAAAATGTTATTTTATATCCGATCAGTGCGAAATTCGGCAAAGAGAGGTTTCTTATTACATGAAGGAATACTGCTTAATTCGGAGAAAATCGGTTCAGATTTAGATATAGCCCCCATATATATGTTACCCCCGATTTGACATGTAAGCGCTGTAAAAACTGTATTTTATATCCGATCAGTGCGAAATTCGGCAGAAAGAGGTTTCTTATTACATGAAGGACTACTGCTAAATTCGGAGAAAATCGGTTCGGATTTAGATTTAGCCCCCATATATATGTTACCCCCGATTAGACCTGTAAGCGCTGTAGAAATTGTATTTTATATCCGATCAGTGCAAAATTCGGCAGAAAGAGGTTTCTTATTACTAGAAGGAATACTGCCAAATTTGGAGAAAATCGGTTCAGATTTAGATATAACTCCCATATATATGTTACCCCCGATTTGAAATTCAAGCGCTGTAGAAACTGTATTTTATATCCGATCACAGCGTAATTCGGCAGAAAGAGGTGTCTTATTATATGAAGGAATACTGCCAAATTCGGAGAAAATCGGTTCAGATTTAGATATAACTCCCATATATATGTTACCCCCGATTTGAAATTCAAGCGCTGTAGAAACTGTATTTTATATCCGATCAGTGCGAAATTCGAAAGAAAGTGGTTTCTATTTTACATGAATGAGTATTCAGGGAAAATCGATTCAGATTTATATATAACCTCCATATATATGTTCCTCTTGATTTGGTTACAAAGCGCTATAGAAGTTGTACTTTACTTCCGATCATTACAAAAGTCTCCAGAAAGATGTTTCTCAATTTAGGAACGAATATTGATTAATTTAGCCATTATCGGTTCAGAATTAAGCTGAGTATAGACGATTGCCAGATCGGCAAACGTTATCAACGCTGTTAAAGTGCTGCAAATATACGGACAATGACAGATTGTTAGGCAAAGGTGAATTGACAGTTCAGACGATTGCAAGAAAACTTTACAATTTCATTTATTAACAATATATTTTGTAAATATTTATATGCAGGATTGCCAATAAAAATACATTATAGACAGTGTTGGAAATAAAATGTTTTTCTGCCAATGGCGCCGTTGTCACATGCATAAACTTAGCACATATAACAATCTGCAAATTATCTCGCAATGACTTTTCTGCTAACGTTGCAAAACAAAAATTGTATGTTCACACGGTTGTAAATTCACAGGGTTGTATTTTTCCGCCATTTTTCTGGCAATGTTGTCCGATCTGCAAATCGTGTACTTACCTTTAGGTATATCCACATATATATGTTCTTACCCATTTACCAATTATTCCAAATTATTGTCGCAATCACACTTATCGCATTGTTAGGGAGGTGTAGGGTATTATATAGTCGGCCCCGCCCGACTTTCTGCCTTTCCTTACTGGTTAAATTCATCCCTCTGTACGTATGAGTTATATATGTAGTAACACACATCGCCGGCATAATGCTACTTTGGTCCATAAATTGTTTTAATGTTTTTGTAAGGAGTTAGTTTACATGAGTTCCAATCACGATCTCCGATTTGCGGGAAACAATTTGTTTTTGTTCCATGCCTCCACCTTTCTCCCATCTTCAGTTCTTGATTCATTATTGCACGTTCTTTCGATCAAAATATGCCAGTTACTTTTCTCCGAAACCGAAGAGATTCTAAGTCGATCGGTATATTAAACAATGGGTCCTTCTCTTCTGCTTTTTGCTGTCACAAACAACTCATAACTAATCATAATACCCTGGACCGCAGTATGGCGTAGGGTATGAAAATGGCGTATGAAATAAAATGGCTTTAATACAACGATATTAATAATATATTATTTATTAAATATACGAGCACACACTCTCCACATACAAAACAGTGAGGAAACTTCATCATTGGGCAGCCAATTTTGATATGAGCAATTGCAAATGTAAACATTCAGAGATCAAAATTACATTTTTATCACCATATTTAACGACAAACATCGAATTCACATATGAGGCTTTCAACTTACACTCACACATTTACCCGAGTATATGGCCTTATTATGCTCACCATAAACTCACTGGCCGCCACATACGCATTGTCTGTTAATAATTAATTTCGATTGGAAAAAAGAGGAGAATTAATTTTGGTTATTGTCCTTGCCGACGGAAGCACTCATCGCAACATTGTTGTCCAAATAAATAATCACTCGAATGCGTGTGGACTCAAAAGCGACGACCACTCACATACGAGTGAGCACATAGATACGTACATTGTACGTTCACATAAATATTTACAATTGTTGCTCTTAATGTTTTCATATAAATCCGGCCCTTTTCCGTTTCGTCGGGCTCATTATAGCACTCTGTGTAATGGCAATGGCAGATGTGGATTTGGATGCCATAATGGCAAGGTCAGCCCAGTCAGTCAGTGAGTTAGCCAGCCAGCCGACCAGTCACTGACTAGGCGACGACTTGAACAATATAACCACAGCCAACAGGAACAGCAAAGCAACAACAATCACGGCCACGGTAATTGTGGCAAATAGGATCAAAAAGCCATAAACATACAGTGGACGACCAGCAGTAACAAATAAAACAGGAGTAGCAGCAGCAGAAAAAGCAGTATATTCCACGCACCGTGACCACACCGCAAAAGTGGGTCACACGAATGAGATCCTTTAAAAAAAGGTCAGATTAAAGTTGTGTTGCTGGCGCGGTCATTAAAGTCATTGTTCACTGTATATTCGAATATACTCGTCGCAGGTCGGCGGTTCACAGCTCGAGATGACAATGAAACCTTTACTCTTCTGACATTCATATAAACTAGGGAAGTGGCTTTAGCGAAAGCGAATGCGAAAGCGAATGCGAAAGCGAATATTGAAATATATTTCGTGCGAATGCGAAAGCGAATAGTGAAATATGCAATTTTGCGAAGGCGAATGCGAATAATAGTTAGAGCCTTTAGTACCAACAAATTTAAGGAACTGAATTGATACTTTTCCAGGATATTCAAGTATTAAGACTGTTTTCCATAGTTTTACCCATTGTTACCACAAGCACACACATATCTTCAAATTGTGTGAAGGAAATAAGGAGATTTAACACTTTAATAAATGGAAGCGAATACTGAAATATATTTTTGCGAAAGCGAATAATCCAAAGATGGTTTTTGCGAATGCGAATGCGAAAGCGAATTTTAAAATGATGCGAATAATTCGCGTTCGCATATGCGAATGCGAATATTCGTTACATCCCCAATATAAACATATGCGGAGAGTTAGTTGTTGAGATCTGTTATAATTATAAAACTGCAAAAATCTAATGAGTTTGAAGAGGGTTATTGTGTGTGGGGGTTTTAATTAAAGATACCACGACAATAAAAGGTTAATCAGCAATATTACAAAAAAGTCAACCTGTCTGGAACACGAAAATACTGCAAAATCAAATTGAAAATACGAAAAGTTAAAATTTAATTTATTATTATAATTTTTGTAAATTACGGACTTTCATTGGCATTTTATGTGTAAAACAGTCTTCATGTTCGAGATACGCTGCACTTTGGGGGATTCCAAAAAATGTAAATTATTTTGCCGTTGCTTTGCCAATCAACCGAAACTTTGCGCATTTGTAGGAGAGAAATTGTGGATAATTTTGAAATTTGGACCACCAGACATTTGAAATACATAAATCATATCGGCTGTACAACATTTCGAAATAAGAATTATAATGATAAGGGTTTGTCATTATTTTTTAAAAATGATTTCGGGCAAGTGGCCGACGCGACTTTCTCGAATAAATTCCAGCCGAGAGGGCCAATTATCGACCACTTTTTGCAGCATTGGGGGCTGTATGTCAGCGATATACGCCGAATATTCTCTTCCATGGCGTCAATCACTTCGGGCTTATCTGCGTAGAGCTTCATCGCTGAACAAAATGTTCTTGTTTTCTTGCCGATTTCGGTGTATGCGAAATGAGCATTAACCATGGATGAGATATGGGCCCACCACTTCACACCTGAGACCAAGGACTAGTCAAAGCAGTGGAATGGAAAAAGTTCCATATGTAGGCAAGATTATGGCGTCTGTCATTTGGGATGCTCATATGATAATTTTTATTGATTATCTTATTGCAGCTTTTAAGTGATGAAATTAAAGAAAACCAGTAAGGAAAGGCTAAAGTCGGGCTGGGCCGACTATATAATACCCTACACCACTCTCGAAATATTGAATAACTCTGATATATAAATTTTGTTATTCATGTATAAATTGTTTACATAAATTTAATTTTGGGACATTTTATACTTAAATAATACCATGTACCACAGTGTGGTGTAGGGTATAAAAACGATTGGATCTAAAGAGCAAAAACGGACGAAACATATATATGGGAGCTATAGCTAAATCTTAACCGATTTTCTTCAAATTCGGTGATGTTGGTTCATGGATCAAGAAACCCTACCATTCTAAATTTCAAAATGATTGGATGTAAAATACAGCTTCTACAGGACTAAAGAGCAAAATCGTACGAAACATATATATGGGAGCTATAGCTAAATCTTAACCGATTTTCTTCAAATTCGGCAATGTTGGTTCATGGATCAAGAAACTTTACCATTCTAAATTTCAAAAGGATTGGATGTAAAATACAGCTTCTATAGGACTAAAGGGCCAAATCGGACGAAATATATATATGGGAGCTATATCTAAATCTGAACCGATTTCAACCAAATTAACAACTGCGAAATACTCTAAACTGCAAAATCGATGGGAGTGAAATTGCGACCAGTAGTCGACGAACAACTTTACATGGACAGACGGACGGACGGACGAACATGCTTAAATCGACTCAGCTAGTGATTCTGAGTCGATCGGTATACTTTAAGGTGGGTCTAGCTGTGTTATTTTCAGGTTACAAACATCTGCCGTGAAACAAACTTATAATACCCTGTACCACAGTGTGGTGTAGGGTATAACAAGTAAGAGCATTAAATTCGGTCATGCCGAATGTTATACTCGTATACCCTCCACCATGGGTCACATGTGAATAACTTCGGGTATAAAAAAAACTAACATTACCAATTTTCAGCCCAATTTCTTGAAAATTGCGGTGCTTGCTACTTTAAAAAACAAAATTTATATTGACCTTTGTATGTGAGCTATACCAAAACATGGACCAATGACGATCGTTGTCCGTGTGAGGGGTTCTAATAATAAATATTTAGAGTCTTATAGTAGAATATTATGGCAAATATTTTTGTAGAACATTTTACTCCGTTAAACAAATGTTTTAGGGGTGATTTTTACCCTTCTCCACAAAAGGAACCAAAAAGAACCATAGGTTAAAGAATTAGAGGGTTATAATGTTCAACAAAAATGTTTCTCCTAATGTTGCTGAACACATCGTATAACTAAAATGTAAGGATCACAGCGTTTCATGTGCCGATTCAGCATAAGAGTTTGTAAAATGGGGAAATATTGATCCCCTCTCTAAAATGACCACCATACGTAAAATTGCAATACGCCGATCCACGTATATTCTTTTTTTATCCTCCCTATAAGAATCCGTTGACAGAACCTTGTTTTTTTGTGTTCCACAGTGTTATTTCTTCTAAACAATGAGGCTTTGGTTTATTGTGGTTCGAAAAGCTCTAAGGCTGGAAAACTGTCGTTCTCTAACATAAATTCGATTAGCCATATTCCCCCAAGGATTTCGATTGGATTTAAGTCAGGACTTGATGCTGGCTATGGAAAAGTGTAATATCATAAATTAAACCGGTCGGTTACAAATTTAGCTTTACAAATTGGACATTATCTTGCTGAAAACCAGTAAGGAAAGGTTAAAGTCGGGCGGGGCCGACTATATAATACCCTACACCACCTCGGCAATGTACATTAAGAATTTCTTTTGCATAGTTGGAATAATTAGTTTCCTTTCTTTTACGAAAGTACTTAGCTCCCCCGCCACGTGAAGGCTAATTCCAAAGAGGAGTTTAATATAATGTGTGGAATTAAAAATTGAACTAATAATAATATTCCACATATTTGCATTTACTGTGGTTATTATTAGCATTAACAAAATAAATAGTCCGATTCGTCGTACACAATATAAGTAATATATGCACGGTATGTTAGGTAGGTACCACCTTGGAATAATTGGTACTACCTTGGAATAATTGGTTTAAGTAATGTTTTAATTTTAATTTCCACTGAAGCCTTTCAGGTCTCTAAAATAGCGCTTATATAAAAAAATTAGGAACATATTTCTGGAAAATTTTGATCGGAAGTAAAGTACAACTTATATAGCGCTTTGGTACCAAATCAGGAGGAACATATATATGGAGGTTATATATAAATCTGAACGGATTTTCCTTGAATACTCATTCATTGAAAAAGAGACTTCTTTCTGTCAAATTTCGTACTGACCGGATATAAAATACAGTCTCTACAGCACTTACAAGTCAAATCGGGGGTAACATATATATGGGGGCCTATATCTAAATCTGAACCGATTTTCTCTGAATTTGGAAGTATCTTTTAATATAATAAGAAACCTCTTTGTGTAGATTTTTTTACTGATCGAATATAAAATACAGATTGTACAGCGCTTACATGTTAAATCGTAGGTAACGTATATATGGGGGCTATATCTAAATCTGATCCGATTTCCCTCAAATTTGGCAGTGTTAATTCATGTAATGAGAAACCTCTTCTGACAATTTTTTTTTCTGATCGGATTTAAAATACAGTTCTACAACGCTTACATGTCAAATCGGGGGTAACATATACATATATGGGGGCTATATCTAAATCTGAACCGATTTCCCTCAAATTTGGCAGTGTTAATTCACGTAATGAGAAACCTCATTCTGCCGAATTTCGTACAGATCGGATTAAAAATACACTTTTTACAGCGCTTACATGTCAAATCGGGGTAACATATATATGTGGGCTATATCTAAATCTCAACCGATTTCCCTCAAATTTAGCAGTATTAATTCATGTAATAAGAAACCTCATTCTGCCGAATTTCGTACAGATCGGATTAAAAATACACTTTTTACAGCGCTTACATGTCAAATCGGGGTAACATATATATGGGGGCTATATCCAAATCTAAACCGATTTCAACCAAATTAAATAGGGATCGTCCTTGGGCAAAAAAAAAATATGTGTAAAATTTCGTCAAGATCGGGCCATATTTACGACCTGTACTTTGATTACAAGAATACATCTACAGACAGACGTTCAGACGGACAGACAGACGGACATAGCTAAATCGACTCAGAAAGTGAGTCCTTTTTGGTGTTACAAACAAATGCACAAAGTCATAATACCCTGTACCACAGTGTGGTGTAGGGTATAAATAGCCATTGGTTCAATAATATCGTCCAAAAATTTGATAACAACCTCATCTAAAAGCTCGATATGGTCATTAGCATTTAAATTATTATTTAGGAAGCGTAATTATGATTTACGACCTAGCGTCATATCGCCCAAAAAACATCAATATTAGTTGTTGTTGTAGAACATTGGGCAATATGTCATTTTGAACAGTAGATAATTTGTTATTATTTTTTCGCCCAAAAAAAATGTATACTCAAATGTTCATCACGCCAATCAAAGTAAAATGTATCATTAGAATTTTTTTAAAACAACATTCGAATTATACCGATCGACATAGAATCACTTTTTGAGTCGATTTAGCCATGTCCGTCTATCTGTCTGTCCATGTATTCTTGTGATCAAAGTGCAGGTCGTATTTATGGTCCGATTGTGATACAATTTAGCACAGTGCTCTTTTTTTGGCCCAAGGATGATCCCTTCTGAAATTTGTCAAAATCGTTTCGACACCGGGCAAATTTCCCAGACTCCGACTCCAAGACTCCGACTCCACAGCCTTGGATATAAACATAGTCCCAATGTTTTTTATTTATTTTTTGGCTATAAAACAAAAATATATATTTTCCCAATATATATTTTACACCCGATTTGACATGTAAGCGCTGTAGAAAACCTTATTTTATATCCGATAAGTACGAAATTCGGCATGTATAAACACTGCCAAATTCTTATTGCAATGTCCGTTTTCGCATTGTAAGGAAGGTGTAGGGTATAATATAGTCGGCCCGCCCGACTTTCTGTCTTTCCTTACTGATTTTTGATAGATTAATGTTCAAACAAATTATTATGAAAGCCAATTTCAACGAATTTTATGATGTTTTTATTTTTTGCCATTAAAAATTGGTAATTTTTCAAATATTAATCTTTAAAAATAAAATATAAAAAATTTAATGACAAATATTTTTTTAAGATTTATAAAACACCAAATTCGTACCACTCCTCAGCTATTCAAAAAATATTAAAATATACCATTCTGTTTACAAATGTATTTTTCAACAATATTGCCCTTCAACTACTCACGAACGAAACTAAAAAATCCATTTATTTTACCTACACTTTTAATTTCACTGTAGCCCAAAGAACTATTCCTATGAAAATTGTTTTGCAATTTTCTTACCTTTAAAATGATACCAAAAAAATAAATTCGAAGCAAGTCAGTTCTCTGATTTTTGTTCATGAAACGGAGCTGTATGTATCGGAATTGGAGATGTCGAACAGGATTGGTTTCGGGATTTTTCGATATCCCGGGAGTTTCGGGGTTCTCGGGATGCATCGAAATTTGTTCATTCTTAATAATGTGATATTTTGAAATGGAATAAAAAAATTTCAGTTCAGTTTTAATTAAATTTTAATAAATTTAATAAGGATAAAATGATATCTACCCTCGTATCACTAAAGTGAGGGTATAAACAGATAAAGCATAAATTAACATTTATTAAAAAATACTAGCTTTTATTAAAATAGTTCACAACATCTTAGCTATGGAATAATTTTGGTCCAATTTCAGATACTCGTCAGAATTATTATCGACATTATAATCGTATATAGTTTTCTATCATTAAACCATGAAAAATATTTTTTTAACTTGAGAAATCAATTTGACTAATTCCGTTTTTATGAGAACCAAATCGATTTGTCAATCCAAATCAGAATTTGTATTAGGATTTATTCATAAATTTGAAAGAATAGAATACTTTGTTCTTCGTTTTGTGGGACAAAAACCCTCACGTTCTTGTTTTAAGTTTTCATGTTTATAATTAAATTTTGAAAATATATGTATTTTGTAATTCTTTTCCAAATTTCGAATTTTTTCACCGGATTACGTCAAAGTTTTTTAATGTTAACAATTTGCTTCATTAGCAAATTGTTAACATTGGATCGGGATTTCCCTGGATTTTCGGGATTGGGATATCCCGGGATTTTCGGGATCGGGATTTCCCGTTTGACATCACTAATCGGAATCTTTGTCAGAAAATTAAAAGAACGAAAAATCTGCAATGTCTTTTTGTTATGTTTTCTGAGAATTAACATTTTTTAAAAACCACAGAATTTAATATTTTTTTACTTTTTCAATAAATTAGGACAATTATACAAAATGTGGAGAACAGTTTCAGTTAAATTATTTCAATTTACAATTCCATAGTATTTGTGGTATTTGTAAGTCTTTTAAAGTTTAATTTTACGCAATATGTTTTATCGACAAATTGATGGAATTTAAAATTCCAATTAGTGCATCTAATCCGGGTAGCTTGTCAGCCACCCAAATGACCAGTAGTCGTACAACTCAACATATAAACACACAAACTCCAACACATATGTTTGTATGCATATACATACGCACGAACAGACTGAGAATTCTATTGATTTATACGCTCCTAAGCTGTAAGCTGAGACCATGATATATTGATTCATGCCTAACAATCAATTCTACATAATAATCTTTTGCATCGGCTGCAATAAATCAAACTACTCACGCACGCACAGACACGGATCCATATACAGACGGCGATTGCCACAGAGAGATGGACACGAATATGAGCAAACATTGACACACACACACACACAAAGAAAACAATCACGCAAATTCGAATACAATACGACGAGCACATGTGTAATCATAGCGAACACATTAATACCCCTCTCTCGATTGGTTTTGCTAACCAGTTAAGACTAACAAACACCCAATGCTTTGCTCGGCAACATTCGCCCACTCGGCTCTCACACTCCCATTGTTACTGTCTCCCCACGACCGACGCCCAACAAATCTCCGATTCTCTTGAATTAATTCAAGTTCTGTGTGGCGACTGGCCTACACAACACAAACGTATCCGCTTTTTGTGTGTGTGGTGGGAGGGCTTTAAATGCAATGGTGGGGGAGGATGGCGTGAGTAGTGGTCGTGCTTGGGTTTGTAGTCCTGTGGTCGTGTAGAAAAACAAATTGATTTCATAGTCAAATGCAAGACAAACAATCAAGCCAACCCCAATTGTCCCCCCATCCCATTCACCTCTCCCTTCAGACCATTCAAAGCTCTAGCCAGTGCACGCCTTTTACGATTGTGTAGTATATTCGTGGTCCCCTGCCGTCCCGCTGCCACCATTGTCAATGTTGTCATTAAAGTGTGCACACAATTTAACTAAAGCCAAAATGACCAAATACGAGCGTAGCGAAGGCAGTGAGTATGGCCGTCCGCCCGTCTGAAGTACTCTCTGGCCAACAAAGCCAAAAACACTATTTTGTGTAAACATGCGAGATTAGATCTTCATGGTCGATCAATAGGATTTACGAAATTGTTAGCTGTGACAACTGGTATCAAGGACAGCGAGGACGAGGACGATGACTATGATGAGAGTGAGACCGAGACTATGTCCACCAGAGACAGTGTGAGCGCTGTGCGAGAACAAACGACAAACGCCACAGTGACAAAGTACAAAATCCAGGAAATGAAAGGGAAACAGCAAAACAATTTACACAACGTTTATTGTTTTGTTTTTGTCGTAAAAATGTTATCCTTAATGCAAAGGAACAATAATGTATGTAAGCACAGCCACCGGTCAGTGTTTTGTGGGCTTGAGCAGACTTTCAAAAACATTTTGAGTTACATCTCGAAACACATTCCCGTATATTTTCATTAGAGACCTATAAACTTTTATTTGTGTAGATTGAGTCATGCTGTTTTATGAAACCAAAACAAAACGTAGAACTTTATTTAAACTTAGCTTTTTGAAATTTTCCACTCTCGAAATTTCGCAAGGAGTATTGTGGAAGATTTTTGGTTTCTCCATAATGGGGGCATATTCGAAAAATATTAAATTTTGGGAAGTATACTTACATATATCAATGAAAGTGTCTCCTCCAGTTCCGTAATATTACGACTAAAAACGCAACATTCCATATTACAGTTTTTCCGAAGGTGGTTGTGTACAATCACAGCAACTTCAAGTTAATTTAGTTGTTAATCTCCATACCGAAACTTATTTCGATACATCGGAATCATTTTCAGAATATTAAAAGAACGAAAAATATGCAATGGTTTTTGTCATATATTCTGTGAATACACATTTTACAAAAACCACAGAATTTTATATTTTTGACTTTTTGAACAAATCAAGACAATTATACAAAATGTGCAAAACAGTTTCAGTTAAATTATTTCAATTTACAATTGGACAGTATTTTATTTTGTAAGTCTTTTCAAGTGTAAATGGAAATGTGCACATTTTACGCAAAACAAAAATTTTTCTTTTAAATTCGATTTCTCATTCAATTATATTACTGGACAAATCTTTGGATATGGAGCAAATCATGGAACGATCTCTTTTGTTTAAGCAAATTACACAGTGCGACAAAATAAACTCAAGTTGAGAAGCAAATGACGCGATACTATTTTTCCTGTAGGTCTTGTCGAGTAAAACAAGAATCTTTTTTTGGAATTCCCCGGACACCCCTAAAATCCGGATTTACGTGCAAAAAACCGGTTTTCTTGCCTTTTTTTTACTTTAACGCCTATTAATTTTTTAATTATCAACGGATTTTCAATCTCTACAAGAATTTGGAAAGAAGAATATTAGACCTTTCCAACGGTGTATATTTTTTGTTTATTTGAATCTGTAGGAATTTAGGTTTATTTGCGCTACAAACACATTATGTCATTTTTGTCCGTCATTTTCTAGTTTAGACAATGTTTTTTCCAGTTATATTGTGAGATAACCGTACGATTAATTATGTTACATATATAGTATCTTCTATAAGGAAAAAAAATGCAACCAGTCTCTTAAAATTCCGTTTGCAATTGACTGAGTTATTAAAGTTTCATTAAAACTAAATGTGTACATAAATACTAGTTTATAACTTTAATACCAATACATTACACTGTACCAAATTCCAAGTGTTTGTATATGTTTGAAAATATAAGCCGTTTACATTTTGTGCACAATGATACATTTTTATGCGAGGTACCAATAGGTACTGTAAAGGCATTACACTCCATGAAATTTCAAACAAATTCTTTGCGTCTTTTTTCTATTATTTACGATTTTTCGAGTTAACACAAAAAAAAATTGTGAAAAAAAATCAATTTTTGTAATAGTTTTAACGACACCCAGTAAAACATTTTCCGAAAAAGCAATCGAGTAAGGAATTAAGCAGCTTTGTGTGTACTAATTCCCCACTCGCTTCCCTAACCGATTCTTTTTATAAAAGAAACGCCTTCTTATTTCGTCATATAAAAAATATTTTTTTTTCGTTTTTCTCTTCTTATTTTCTATTTTTAAAAATCGATCATGTAGTATACATATTGTCTCAAACATATTCTGCTAGAAATATACATATGTTCAGGGTACACTCCAAATATATAATATTTGACACACACTAATAAAGGGTCCGCCAAATAACTTTTTTTTTTAAATGCTATAAAAAAACTACTGAATATTTTCTCAAATTTCTTTTTTTATTTGAAAGTACAATCCTTCCGGTTAATAATGGAAAATAATTTCATTCAAATGGCTGCCTCGGCTGGCCATGCAGTAGCCTACATGATCGGTCCAATTTTTAAGCACATTTCGATTGTGTGCAGCTGTATTTCACCAATGGCTTCAGGAATATTGTCCTTTAAAGCGTCAATTGTCTCTGGCTTGTTGACGTAACACTTATCTTTGAGGGCACCCCACAAATAATAGTCCAAGGGGTGGACTGTAACGGCCACTCCTTGCTCATTTTCGAAGAAAAATGGCCCAATTATGCCTCTGGACCAAAATCCGCACCACACAGTGACTCGTTTTGGGTGTATCGGCTTTTCAATGTATGCGTGCGGGTTTTCTGTGCCCCAAATGCGACAATTTTGCTTGTTTACATACCCGCCAAGATCGAAATGAGCTTCATCTGAAAAGATGATTTTTTTGGGCAAAATCGGCATCTTCTGTAAGTCGATCGCAGGCCCACTTAGCGAAGCGAAAACGCATTGGATGGTCATACAAAGTCCAGTTGGTTCAACTCCTGAACCAACTGGACTTTGTATGGCGTCATACCAAGGTCTTTATGCAAAATTCGTCTCAATCATGTCTCCGAAATGTTCAATTGTTGAGAACGACGGTGAATTGATGTTGATGGCGCTTCACGCACACTTTCTGCCACAGCAGCAATATTCTCGGGTGTTAGCACTGTTTTTGGCTTTTCACGCTTTGGTTTATCGATGAGGATGCCAGTTTCTTTCACTTTTTTCACAAGATAACGAACATACGGAGCTGACGGTGCTTCTCTTCTTCCAAAAGCCGTACGCAATTTTCGCACACATTCTGCAACATTACAATGATTTTCAAAGTAATGTCGCAATATTTCCCAGCGTTGTTCAAGCGTATACACAACCATATTCGTTCAGCGGAAGGATAAAACTAATTATCTGTCAAATCAGACATGAGCTAAGTGTTACCATTCACGAAATAAGCACTAGTTAAAAAAAACGTTAGATGGCGGACCATCTTATATGTTTGGGAGGATATTGTTCTAAACAAAACTATGTTCCCATCCTAATATTTTTTTATTTGGAACTAATATTTCCGAAGCAAAGATTAATTTGTATTTAAGTATTTTGGCAATGTATCAATGCCTTAATTTAAAGGCAAGTTTTCTGTTTTTCAGAAGTTCAAAGTGCAATTCTTTCAGAAATGTTTGTACGATTCGATAAAAATTTAAATCGCATAAACTTTCGTATCTATAAATTACAATGATTGGTGGACAAAAAGTGATGAATATGAATATTTATAACTTCAAAATTGGTGTTGTAACATAATACGAAACCTAAGAAAATCTTATTAAAATACCAAAAACGTCAGCAAAGTTTTTTAAATGGAATATATTTGGAAAACTTCTTAAACCACAACTTTGTTTGTGTGTAAATACACGCTGAAAAAATATCGCTTCGGTAGTATATTGTCCCAAACATATTCTGCTTGAAATATATAAATGTTTAGAGTAAACTCGAAATACATGTATTATATTAGGCACAGACAAACATAATATATTTGGGAATGTTGTTCTAAAAAAAATAGTTTACGCCCTAATTTTTTTAATTTGCGACTTTATTTATGAAACAAATATTTATTTGCATTTAAATATTCAGAAACAAGTAAGAAAGTTTCAGTCGGGTAAACCGACTAAGGAATACCCTCACTTTGTGAGTTAATTATTCTGTCAATTTTTGTGGGAGGTACTAGAAGGGGTTTAAGAAATACACCTATATTTCGCTGAACAGTAGATACTTTAAATACATTGCACTGTGCCGAATTGTAACCGTTTATATGGACTGGTATATTAACGTTCAGATATTAAATTGTGGTATAATTTGGCCATTTTGTGTGGGAGGTACAAAAAGGGGCGTGGTGATAACGCTCATTTTTCACTGGACTATAACCATTATAAAAGCATTACACTGTACAACATTTCAAGTAATTGTATACACTGATATTAATGTTATAAACTGTTAACTTTTGGTGCAAAATGGTACCTTTGTGGGAGAGGTACTAAAAGGGGCATGACAATAACGCCCATTTTTCAATGGACTGTAGGCACTATAAAAACATTACGCTGTACAAAATTTCAAGAATTTTTATACACTGGTATTAATGTTATAAGCCTTGTTATAAACCTTTAGTGCAAAATGGTGCATTTGTGTGGGAGATACCAAAGGGGGAGTGGCAATTTCGCCCATTTTCCTCGAGTTGATAGCGACTAACAAACTAATACTATGTGTGGAATTTCAGAAGATTCGAATAGGTATAATAGCAGTTATTAAAGAAACAATATTTCACAATATTTTAAACCTTTGTGGGGGAGGTACCAGAAGGAGTGGACCAATATGGCCCATCTTCGAACTTAGCCGGAGATAGAAAAAAAATATTACCACATACGAAATTTGAAGTCAATCGGTTACTTCTTTCGAGTGTTATCGTGCGCATCAGCCTGCAGACAGACACACAGACAGACGGACGGACATTGCTCATTCCGCCGAACATACTTGGGGTCTTAGGTCACTCCTTCGATGTGTTACACTTTTTTCCGTAGCAAATGATATATACCCTCGTCACACTAAAGTGAGGGTATAAATATATCAATACATTAATTTTAAGACAAGCTTAATGTTTTGCAGCAATTCTACGATAATTATTTTTATGAAATTTTAAACGTTCGTAAAATTCTTTTATACTTGAAGGGTTGATAACAAATGATGACTTGGAATAAAAAGAAAAAACAAAATAGTGGTTTAAAACAAAAGTATTGCTACTTTTGTCATTATAAATTTTATGGTATTACTCGAAATCAATGAAAAATTAAATACCAAATTCGAAAAATCTGCCAAGTTTTGGAAAGCATTTTTTAAACAAAATATACATATTTGGAGAAATTCCTAAATAATAATTTTATTTGTATGTAAACACATATTTTATTTGAGAAAACTAGTTTGCAAATATATTTTGTTGTAATATATTAATATATGTATTCGTTCCAAATACATTTTATTGATTTTCAAATAAAATTTATTTGCTCAGAAATATATAATATTTAAAAATTTGTGTTCCAAATATTTTTTCTTTCGATTTAAACATACCAAAAAAGGCGATTTTGCCCAGTGTACATATTTTACTTGTGAAAGTTAGATCGCAAATATAGTTTGTTTTAATATATTAATAAACTTACATGTAAAATTCGACTCCCAAAGCACGATTTAACATCTAATCGGAGATACATATAAAGCGTGATCCATTTCGAGTTTCCCTACTTTTAAAAAAAAAACACAGAAAATTCATATTGAATGGGGAATGTTTATTATCATTTCAAAGAACATTCTTTGGCATCTATTTTTTGAAGATTATGTCTATCAAATGTTGGCCGCGGCAACGTCTCAGATGGTCCATCCGTTGAGTCCAATTTTCGATGACTCGTTCGAGCATTTCGACTGGTAACTGGCGGAATGACACGCGTGATGTTTTGCTCCAAGGCCTCAATCGAAGCGGGTTTGTCCGCATAAACTTTAGACTTTACATATCCCCACAGAAAAAAGTCTAACGGTGTGATATCACACGATCTTGGTGGCCAATCGACCGGCCCAAAACGTGAAGTTATCTGCTCACCGAAGTGTTCTCTCAATAAATCCATTGATTGATGCGATGTGTGGGAAGTGGCGCCGTCTTGTTGAAACCAAATGTCGCCGAGATCACGAGCTTCAATTTCAGGCATCAAATAGTCGGTTATCATGGCACGATAACGGTCGCCATTGACGGTTACGTTCTCACCGGCATCATTTTTGAAGAAATATGGATCGATGATTTCACCGGCCCACAAACCACACCAAACCGTTGTTTTTTCTGGATGAAGTGGCAGCTCTTGAATCTCTTCAGGTTGCTCTTCGTCCCAAATGCGGCAATTTTGCTTGTTTATATACCCATTGAGCCAGAAATGGGCCTCATCGCTGAACAAAATTTGGCTCGAAAACATCGGATCTTCTTGGAACTTACCAAGAGCGTATAGAGCGAAGCTAAGTCGCTTGGGAAGGTCGGGCGGCTTCAGTTCTTGCACAAGCTGTATTTTGTATGGTTTAAATTTAAGATCTAGACGTAAAATGCGCCAAGTCGTTCCATACGTTAGTCCGAGTTGCTGCGAACGGCGCCGAATCGACTCTCCACGGTCTTCGTGTACACTCTCAGCTACGGCAGCTACATTTTCTTCACTTCGTGCTGGACGTGGGCTATTCGGTCGAATATTATCCAATAATGAATGCTGGGTCTGAAGATGGTTGATGGTGTTGTAAATAGTACGCTCAGTAGGTCGATTATGTTGACCATAAGTTGAGCGAAGTGCATGAGGTTGAACGATTTGTAAAGGTTGTTCAGGTGTAAGTCTTTCCATGATGAAATGCCAAACAATACTGAACAAAAATAACATGACAGCATGACACGAATCACACGTGATCTGTCTGAAAAAAGTATCTCTACTTGGATCATATATTAATATATGCGTATTGAACTAGTTTTACTTGTTTCAAAACAGTGCATGCTAGCTCTCTGCACCACCAACGATCTCGCACTCATCAACGCTAATTTCTACTAAGTATTTAAGGGAACCGGAAACCTCGCTTGCTTTTTGGGATTTTTGTAATTAAGCTGACAACATGCTAGTTTTATTTTTAGACTCGTTTACTTTTGCGGATTTTTTGAATTATGTTCTCCACTAGAAAATTCGGAAAAAATACAGCACATTATATTCCGGAAGGAAAAATACAATGAATAATTAATGTATTGGCGCTAGTTCTACATCTACATCAATAAAATGCAGAGAGAAGTACTTAATTGAATCTTGGCAAACGAAACTGTAAGTATTTCCGGCCGAGTCAGTTACAAATGTAACCATTATTTTTTTACCGGGACATTATTGCTTATGAAAATGGTAAAGGTTTTCATATCCTAGCTTTACAAAGTTCTAGCATAGGGTCGAGGAAAAAATTTAAAATTAAAATTTCAAATGTAGATATCTCGGTAACAATGCAAGATAACTGTTAGGTGCAGGTGTAAACCTCGGTTACTAGAATACACACGAAAAAATATTTTATAAATCGGACGAAAACGACGAAAGTTACAAGGCCCTAAACTCAAAACTACACGGCTCTATACCTCTTCTACAAACATGTCAAGTTTGGTTGGAATCGGTTGTCTTGTTAAGAATTGACAGAATTACTTTCCTTTTTTAAATTCTTTCCACTGTGCGCTCTATTTCAATAAATCGTCCCTAAAGGATATGGAGAACATCGGTTCTCATGTGGAGGTAATAGACAAATTTGACTTGGCAGTGTATACCACAGTGTAGACCAAAAGTTTTTTATTCGATGTGCCTGCAATTTAGAAATGCAACAATTCATAGTAATGACGGGTTTTCTCCTTGCATAGGTTGGCAAACAATGGTAGAGGGTATGTGCAGTCGGCCCTTTCCGATTTTAGATTTTCCTTACTGGTTCTTATTTAAGAAATGTGAACATTCTCAAATATATCGGCCAGAAAAATTGCTTTGTTGAGAACTCTGCATAAACCTAACTTACATTTCGTATACGAGTATGTTGTTTGAAAATTAATCGTTATTTAGTGTAGGTATAGGTAAAATAAACTTGACGAAAACATAATCTCATTCTAAATAGTAATCATTACACAATATATTTGCCAGATGCTGTATTTATGTATGGGTTAGTTCATGTGTGCGTGTCTGTCTATCTGTCTTGTCTGCCTTCGTGTTGCTGGAAATTTCGATATTGTCACCATTTTAGTCTTATTCGTCTTCTTTTTCGGTTAGCGTGTGATTGTAATCATAAGCATTATATGGAATGACCATTATTATGTCAGACGCACACACACACGCACACGTACACTTAGATGTAATGTAAGTCCTAGAAAAAAATGGAAAAATCGTCACACACACGCACGCACTCACATCTGCACAATTTGCGAGACACTTAGGGAACAAAGCTGTTAACTGGTCTAAGATGTTTGATGAAAATAAATTGGTTGAAGGATTTCCAGAAACGAATAAAACTCAACTGACTGACACTTGTCAAAATTGTTGTCTTATCTTATTACTCGACGTCGTAGTTGTAGTCATTGTCATTGTCGTAGACGTAGACGTAGTCATTTTCGCAAGATAGTAGTATTTTCTTCGATTTCGATTTCTCAATTCCCATAAATAACCACAATGAGTGGTCTTCCAAATCGAAGTGGGAACCCCCCACTCCACCAACGCACAGAGAGAGGGAGAGAGAAAGGCATTCGATGCCTCTTCATTTTATTGAATGGCTTGTTTTTGGGGCCGACTCGTTATCGGTTTTGGGTTATTTTTTTTGGAAAATGTAATGTTTAGTGTTATTTGTGTGTTCAGAAATTTGCTGAACTAACGCAGTGTGAAAATTATTTCAATAGACCGACAGACTTTGGGTTTGGTCTGTTTATGAAGAGATTTCTTTTCTTTTTGTTTTGCAAAAAGTATTTTGTGAAGGGATAGTATATAAGTATGTGTGCGTGTGTCTTAGTTTTATTGAGAAGTGGCTTCATTTAGACAATTGAATGTTAAATTGAATTTTAGATTTTTTGTTCAATGGTGAGTATAATTTGCAAATATTTCACTAAGGAATTATGGAGTGATTTTTAGAGCTCAGAAAGAATTTTTGTATGTTGTTCCATGTTGTTGGCTCCAATAACTTTCAATAACTTCGTGAAGATATTTCAATAGAATATAATAAATAAAGCCGAGTTTTGCGTCAATTCGTAACCATGGATGAGACATGGGCCCAACAAATCACACCAGAGACAAACAAATTTAAAAAAATTGGACATTTTTTCAATAGTCATAATATAATTCCGGGTGGGCACATAGAAATATCCCCAAAAAATTAAAATATAAGAGCCATCCTAAAATTACGTAGTACAAAATTTTTTTTCCTGTGACACAGGGCTTTGCAGCCTATTTGGATATATGAGATAATATAGTTCTTAGCAAAAACGGTAGTATTATATATACACGCAAAGAAAAAATTCGTTTCTGCGAAACGAAATATTAGACAGCTACAATTCTCGTTTGCCGGAACTGAAATTTCGTTTGTTGTGACAGAAAATTATTTCGCGTAAGCGAAATTTCAGTCGTCGTAAACGAGAATTGTAGTTGTTTAATATTTCGTTTCGCATAAACGAATTTTTTCTTTGTGTGTATCATAACTCGAGAACCATTAAGAGAAAACCAGTAGAACACACACAAAAAGAAATTTTAGAAATCGGAAGAGAAACACGAGTTACACGCACTTGAACATATTCTTCACCCGATGTGGCCAACTTTGAGGCCCTCTAGCACCGCCCCTGTCTGACATAGGGGGGGACAAATATAAAACTTAACTTCTCTAACATATCTTCATCTACCATGCCAAGTTTGGTTGCAATCGGTTGTTTGGTTAAGAAACGGTCGAATTATTTCCCCTTTTTGAATTCGTACAGTGTTCTGTGCAGTGTTCTGCAAAAACAGACGAAAATTTTCAGACTAGTCTTGGTATTTCGTCCATAACTTTTACAAATATTGAGTCTGACAAAAATTTGTGTTCTGGATTTGTGAGAGTGCGACGAATATTCTGTGAAAATTTGAAGAAAATCGAGGGGGGAGCAATTTTTCCTACAAAGGTGTTTAAAAAAAAAAATTCGTAAACTAATTTTTTAAAAAATTTTAAATTTTTTTTTTTTTAAAATGGAGCATTGCCATTTTTTCAAAAATTAAAATGCCCATAAAATTTTATAATTTTTTTTTTAATTATTCCAAGATCTTATTTTACATATTTCTAACTGCTTATAAACATTTTAGCCAAAAATGAACTACATAGGTCGATATTAAATATTCTGACCCGTATATTAGATCTGACCCGTATATTAGATCGGGTATATTTCGACATAGACAAAAATGCTAGCACATGCTAGACAAAGCACCATAACAGTTCCGTACGACTATCATTCACCTTTCAATTCTAATATATTTCAGCTGCGGATCTGTGTAAACTTTTTAAAAAATGAATTTTTGCAGGTGTCAAATTCAGTATTAGTAAAATTTTTTAATAAAATCCTATTTAAAACATTACGTTATATGTTACCTCTTTAAATTGGTAAAAAGAAGTTCTACTGGTAACTTCGAAAGTTGATTTACACTCGAAATTTTTTTTTTTTTTGGTGTATGAAAAATGTTACTTTTACATACCTCCCTCTTATCTATAATTATTTTTGGCTGTAATTAATTTTTGCCAAAAAAAGGGGTACAATTTTCTATAGTGCAGCGCTTAGATACCAAATCGAGGTATACCTTTACATGGATAATATATCTGAACTTGATCCGGGTTTAGTGAAATTCTACAACGTACTAAAGTAATTGAATTTTTGCGAAATTTTTCGTTTGTTTCATATTCCCCACTTCTTTAAAAAGTTATAATACAGGGTGGCGCAGAATGAGCTATATGGTTTGATTTATTTACAACTTTTTTAGTTATTATTCCTTCTTTGTTTTTTTTCAGCATTTTGTGAAGGAGACTTGGCGAATTAATTATGAATCGAACAACGTACAAAAATAATTGAATTTTTCCGAAAAGTTATGGAAAATATGCTAAAAAGAGCACGTATGTGCGAAGCAGAAAATTGACATAACTTACAGGATATAATTTTTAAAATCTACATAATTGCAAAAAATTCCCCGATAATATACTGTATTTAAAAAAAAAATTTATAATAATCGCACAAAAAAATAATAAAGTTATAAACCATTTAAACCATATAGCTCATTCTGCGCCACCTTGTACAAACTGAAACTTATCAAGAAAGTCCTTTCGGCACACATTTTTTTGATAATTATCGGAAATTATATAAAGGATATATACTCGGGGCAAAATCGCTTTTGTTGATATGTTTGAATCGAAGGAAAAAAATTTGGAACACAAATTTTAAATATTATAAATTTAATTGAAAATCTAAATTTTAATTTTATTTGAAAGTCAATAAAATTTATTTGGAACGATATTACAACAAAATATATTTGCAAACTAACTTTATAGAAATATATTTTTTTAAAGCCTTTCAAAATGTTGCAGATTTTTCGAATTTAATTTTTAATTCTTCATTGATTTCGAGTTATATTTTACAATTTAAAATGACATAAGTAGCAATAACATTTGTTTTAAAGCGCTGATATTTAATTTCTAATTATTCCAAGTCATAATTTTTTGTCAACCCATAAATCATAAAGGAATTTTTTATTTAAAATTTCTGAAAATTATCGTTTATTACAGATATAAAAGTCCAAAATAAAAATATTATGACGAAAATAACAATTTTGTTTAGACCAACATCTTCACAAATATATAATATTTGTATGTGTCTAATATAACATATTTCGAGTGTAGCCTAAACATTTATATATTTAAAGCAGAATATGTTCGGGGCAATATTCTACAGAAGCGATTTTTTTCAGTGTGCAGCAGTTTGATAGCAAATCGGTATATCTAAATCTGAACTAATTATCCCCTCACCTAAGAGAGGAGGGTATATGTATATCATTTGCTACGAGCTAAAAGTGTAACACATTGAAGGAGTGACCTAAGACCCTAAGTATGTTCGGCGGAAATCCGTTTTGGGTTATTTTAAGTCGAATGAGCAATGTCTGTCCGTCTGTCTGTCTGTCTGTCTGTCCGTTTGTCTGTCTGTCTGCTGGTAATATTTTCTTCTGTCTCCGGCTAAGTTCGAAGATGGGCCATATTGATGCACTCCGTCTAGCACCTCCCCCTAAAAGGGTTAATATTAAGTAAATTATTGATTATTTAATAACTTCTATACTAATTATTTGAATCCTCAGAAATTCTACACGTAGTGTTAGTTTATTAGTCACTATTACCTCGAGAACAAAGGGGAAGTTGCCACTCCCCTGTTGGTACCTCCCACACAAATGGACAATTTTGAACCAAAAGTTAAAAGCTTATACCTTTATTATCAGTGCATACAAAGACTTGAAATTTTGTACAGTGTAATGGTTTAATAGTAACTAAAATACCGTGAAAAATTGGCATCATTGCCACGCTCCTTTTGGTACCTCCAACACAAATGTACAATTTTGTACCAAGAGTTACCAGCATATAACTTTAATACCAGTGCATACAAATACTTGAAATTTCGTGCAGTGTAATGTGACCGTTATTGGGAGGCCTCTTTTGGTACATCGCACACAAATGGACCATTTTGTACCAAATGTAAACAGCTTTTAACTTTAATACCAATACATACTTTAAAGTTGTTAAATGCAAATTAAATTGATAATAATTTAATTAAAAAAAAATAATATTTTACTAATATGTTTTTGGGAGGTGAGGGGTTCATAAGTCGGTGAACTTTTTACTTGTTTTCTTCACATTTGACAGCCTTTATTCTTGTATCGACAAATTCCCTGAAGTAAGAATAGAAATGCCCGGATGTAAAATAAGGCTTATCTAGCCTTTTGATGCCAACTCGGAGTTACATTTAGTTATATAAATTTATCTCCGACAGAATCCTTTCTTAGACCAAAATAGTCCGTAGAAACAAATTTTATAAAGATCGGTGAAAATGCGTCTTATACGGCGTTTATATGAGAAATCGAAGTAAACTAGATATGAGAGATATCTTCACGCTGAAAAAATAACAAATGTATAATATAGGGTGATCCAAGTAGAGATACTTTTTTTCAATAGCCTTTTTTCGATAGATCACGTGTGAGTCGTGACATGTTATTTTTGTTAAGTATTGTTTGGCATTTCATCATGGAAAGAACAACGTTTACAAATAATTCAGTTTTATTATCAAAATAATCGTTCGCCAATTGCGCCCATTTTTTTTAAATAAAAAAAACACTTTCCAGTCGACCCACGACCTTGACACCATGAGCAAAATTTTAGCTCTCGTTAAGAGCTATAACATTGCAATTGACCGATTCCCGATCCGATGTTCCGGAATCATCGGTCCATATTTCTTCAAAAATGATGCCGGTGAGAACGTAACCGTCAATGGCGACCGTTACCATGCCATGATAAACGACTATTTGATGCCTGAAATTGAAGCTCGTGATCTCGGCGACATTTGGTTTCAACAAGACGGCACCACTTCCCACACAGCGCATCAATAAATGGATTTATTGAGAGAACACTTCGGTGAGCAGGTAATTTCACGTACAATTGGTCACCAAGATCGTGTGATATCACACCGTTAGACTTTCTCCTGTGTGGATATGTAAAGTCTAAAGTTTATGCGGACAACCCCGCTTCGATTCAGGCCTTGGAGCAAAACATCACGCGTGTCGTTCGCCAGTTACCAGTCGAAATGCTCGAACGAGTCATCGAAAATTGGTCTGAACGGATGGACCATCTGAGACGTAGCCGCGGCCAACATTTGATAGATATAATCTTCAAAAAATAAATGCCAAAGAATATTCTTTCAAACGATAATAAACATTCCCCATTCAATTTGAATTTTCTGTGGTTTTTTCTTTAAAAAAGTAAATGGATCACGCTATATTTAAAAAAATTGCTTTCAAATATATTTTCTTTCAATTCAAATATATCAAAAATGTCTATTTTCCTCGGTGTAATTCTAAAGCGATGTTCTTCAAACTTGGGAATATTCCTTTCTGTATTAAGAAACTTTACTCTACTAAATTTCCTAATGATCATATGAAAAATAAAGCTCTTTGAGGCAAAATCCGATGGAATATATATATGGGGGGTGGGGGTTATATCTAAATTTGAACCGATTTTCTTCTAACTTGGCAATGTACGTTTCTGTCAAAAGAAACTTCTCGCTGCCAAATTTCATAATGATCGGATGAAAAATGAAGCTTTTGAAGCACCTTCATACCAAATCGGAAGGAACGTATATATGGGGGCTATACCTTAATCTGAACCGAGTTTCTTTCAAAAGAAACCTCTCTCTGCCAAATTTGATAATGATCGGATGCAAAATAAAGCTTTTGAAGCACGTTCATACCAAATCGGAAGGAACGTATATCTGTGGGCTATACCTAAATCTGTACCGATTTCTTTCAGTTATGTTGACTCCTCCTTGCCAAATTTGATAATGTTACGATTAAAAATACATTTCTATAGTGTTTAGATGCCAAATCGGAAGTAAATATAAAGGCTGATTTTTTTCAAATTTTGCCGCCTAGATTGTGCGATTTGACGTCTTAAGATTATTTTCATTCATTTAGATTATTCTCATTTCAAGGCTCATGTCTATGGGGACAAGCCCGCAACGGTTGGCGCCCTGGAAGCCAATATTGAAGAATTTATTCGCGAGATACCGACCGATATTTTGAAGAGAGTATGCCAAAATTTGACCCAGCGTAAGAACTATTTGAGGCGCATCCGCGGTTATCATTTCCATAAAATCATCTTTAAACTTTGGATTATATAGACCGTTCTATCGACTCAAATAAAGATTTCATACATTTCTCTAAATTCTATGTGTTTTTTTAAACCAAATCCCAAAGCTCTTAAAAAATCAACCCTTAACAAATGAATATACCCCCATCCTATGGTGGAGGGTACAAAAACCTCCATTTTGCGATTTGCTGTTTTCAACTTTTTTTGTAAAATTGTCATTTCAATTATCTACCTTTGAAGTAAGTACTACAAAATTATGAATTATTCCATAGCTATTAGTTTTTATGCATTTATCTTTAAAAAACTTAACTTATGTTAAAACATTTAACTGCTAACATATTTTTGAATAAAAACATTCAAAGCCTTGGCGTTTCTTAATAGTGTGTGATATCTTTATAATTAGTGCAATCTCGCAATTATGAGTTTTAAAGAAGCTTTACAATATGTTTCTTTGCCATTCCTTGCCTTTGAGTTGAGTGTACTTTCTTTGATTTTAAGTAGCATTTTTAAAATTTTAGTTAAAGATAAAGTCACTGACTGAAAGCAGCCTTTGAAAGGAGATGTGCTATGGGGTGGAGGGGGCTGTGCGGTGGAGGTCGTGTGGAGTGTATATGGGTAGTCGCACTAATGTCGTAAACATTATATTGTGCTTAAGATAAGCCTAAACCAATTCACAAAATGTGTTTTTTGCGATAGTCAGAACATTTGTTTGCTGATTGGATATCTTCGGACACATAAACATTGTCTGGCCTTAGTGTAGTTCTGTTACATGTTTTTGTTGTTGGATTTTGTTGACTGGGCTACAGATTTGATAGTGGTGATGTTGTTGCTGCTGCCTTTTTTTGGTATGTTAAAAAGGATAATATGAGTACATATTTCTAACAAATTTGCACAAGTATCCGTTCCATTGTGTTCACATATGAGAGCACTGCTGTGTTTGCATAGCACGTGACCATATATAGGATTCGAAAATGCTTACTATGGTCCTATATAGCCTGTACTATAGCAGTAGTGACCACCGTATGCGAATCTGTGACTAGCTCTGAAGAGAGTGGGTGTGATTATTAGAGAGTGAATGTTTGAATTTTTAAAGAAGGTCATGGGTAGGATTTTGTGGCCACAATACATACACTCTCTATGTGAATTCTTCAAGGACTCAAGGGTACAATTATCTAAAGGGTTTCGCAATTATGGTGATACGTAATCACACCAACACCAATACTCACTTATTGTCAGACACACTCTCAAGCGCACACCTATAGCTCTATGCATGAATCTGTTATAATGTGTGTGTGTGTCTCTCGATTCATTGTTCGGACATTTTGCAGAAGTATCAAATGTGCGTACAGATAAATACCAATTGAATTTTGGTCAAAAGGGGAGAATACTCAGTAATTTGTCCCCATAGAATATTGTCCAGAATTCGAATTAGCAGTTTCTAACTATTATTTTCATTTGAAATGGTAAGAGGTTCGATGTGCGTTGCAATTTAATGGAAGTGTAATTGTGTGTGTAATTGTAAATACATACGATATTGTTATTGTTCAGTGTCATGAAAACTTCACAAAAATCACAGAAAAGGCACAAATTATTTAAAAAATTATCAGATTTCTATCTAAATTCGTTGCCTTCATGATCCATTTAATGATTACATATTATGAGACAATACAAAAGAGGACATCACACACTGAAAAAAAATTTGTCATAAAATTAAAGAAATGCTCCAAAGACGTCCTTAGTCTTCAAAATTAGTACATTTTGTACTTAAAATGTAGATAAATGTAGGTACCCAAATGTCATCACACTGCATTCACCCATACGTTTATAATGGGTGATTATTTTTTTGAAAACACCGTTTTTGGCAGCTCAGCTGTTTTCGTGTAAAATGTTACATCTTCATTTTGGTCTATGAATCGACTTACAAACGAACAACCATTGCAGATTATTGCATTTTATTTATTTTAATTGAATTTTGAGTTCGGTGAACATTTTACAATATTGTTCTTCAGTTGTACAGCAGTTTTATTTCTATTTGGTATGTTGGGATGGAATTATTTAACTTAATTAGATCATTTCTATTTTAAGCTGCTTATGTATCATTTGTAGTTTATTTCCAGAATCGATATTTATTTGAATTTCTCTTTCTTCCGCAGAAATCCGTTCCCAAAACCTCTCATAATATGAAGAATACAAATGTTATCATAACATGGGATCGATACGAAAATCCCAAGACATCGCTGGCAAGGTTATCGAATTTCTAACACACACACTATACTATGAAGTAAGTAAGAAATTGGAATTTCAAATGATACACGTATGTAGTTTTGTGGAAATTTATGCACACACCTCTGTCTAAACGGTTACACCGTTTCTTCACTCTCCTTTCCCTGCTGCCATGACTCCTACAAGATTTTGACAATAAACGACGAAGATAAAGAGCAAAAACTTAATCATCTTTACCCGGACACAGAATTATTCTCAGCAGAATCTCATGGAATTGAATTGTATGATTTGTGTTCGGTTCTGTATTGTTGAGTTGAATTGTGTGGAATGTTGTCATCTCAACCGCCACCGTCACTGACAAATGAACGCTCAGGCAAAGTAACCTATTCGGCCATCCTCTGGGGAACATCAGAACAGTGGCACAGTTCGACATCACAGATATATGAATGTCTCAAGTGCCAAGCGGTTTAACTCCACTTTTTTCTCGAAAGTCAGTTCATAGATGCCAAATTTTTTACTGTTCATAAACATATTTTATAATTTTTTTTCTCACGTTTATACCCTACACCACACTGTGATACTGCGATTTAGCTATGTCCGTCTGTCTGCAGATGTATTCTTGTAATCAAAGTACAGGTCGCAATTTTGGTCCGATATCAACGAAGCTTTGCACATATCTTTCGTTGGGCCCAAGGACGATCCCTATTGAATTTGGTTAAAATCGGTTCAGATTTACATATAGCTCTCATATATATGTACCTCCGATTTGGCATATATGCACTGTATAAGCAACAACCGATTTGACAGAAATTGACAGAGAGTAGTCTCGTGATACACTGATACATACGGAGACAATACAAAATTTGGGGGAAATCGGTTCAGATTTAGATATAGCCCCCATATACGAGTATATCACTAAGCGGCATAACAATTATATTTTACATCTGATCATTATGATATTGGGCGGTGTAAATTTTTTTGATAAAATAAGAAGACCTTTAAATGTACAGTTCCTTCTGGTTTACCATCTAAACGCTACACAAGGCTGCTTTTAGACTTATATATTCAATATTTTGTTGAATTTAAAGGAGAACAGTTTCTTTACCACGGACAAATACTGCCGAGTTTGAAGAAAATCGGTTCAGATTTAGGGATAGTCATGGTATGTATGTGTTCCCTGATTTAACATCTAATGATCCGTTAATAGGTTGACGTATAGATATCGACCATATCACAGTGGAAGGAATCAAAAAAGGGGAGATAATTCGGTTTTTTTTCACCAGACATCCGATTGTGGTAGAGAAGTTAAGTTTTAAATTTTTGCCCTCTATGGTATACAGGGGGAGGGGGCGCTGGCTACAGAACCTCAAAATTGGCCACCTTGGGTGAACAAAACGTTTAAGCGCGTGTAACTTTCATCGATCGTGTAATCGAGGTCTACAAAAGACTTTTTACGACTAAGAGTTGTCTCATGTAGATACCGAGATATCTTCAATTGAAAATTTAATTTTTCCCGACACTGTCCTAGTATTTTGTGAATATCGGAGCGGAATATGCACGGATTTCTTTCACATCAACTTTTCTGAATTAGCAACAATATTTTTAAATTTATATTAAAAAAAATGCAATTTTTAAGGCAGTAGATGTACTTTTTTCGGGTAGGTTTGTTCCGCATTTTTTTTCTCCTATTCAATATCTACAATTTCGATTCCGACACAATAGTGATATTCCGTAAGGTATACCGAGAAAAAAAAATATAGAAAAAGTGCTAAAAATCCACCTTGAGCAAAAAAAAATCGTATGGTCATTAAATTATAAATTGAGCCAACTTGCCGTAACGAATGATGTACAAGTTCTTATACTTGGAGCTATTTTCACGACCAATTCTCAGAATTGAGTCCCAAATCAATGTACTGTTAATTACATCCATTCTGCACAGGGCTATAGGTACATTTAAAGCATTACACTGTGCAAAGTTTTCTAGTATTTTCGTGCATTATTACTCACGCTATAAGCTTTTAACTTTTGGAGCAAAATGGTCCATTTGTGTGGGAGGTACCAAAAGAAGCATGGATACTTCTCCCAGTTTTGTCATGGAGGTAGTGACTTATAAACAATAATATGTGTGAAATTCAGAAGATTCCAATAAGTAGTGTTGGAGTTATTAGAGAATCTATGTTTCATTAAATTTTAACCCTTTGTGGGGGAGGTACTAGAAGTGGACCAGTATGGTCCATCTACGAACTTAGCCACACACCAAATTTGAATTCAATCGGTTACTCCTTTCGAGAGTTATCAATGGACTGACGGAAATTGCTCAAATGACATAAAATGACCAATTTCTTAGCTCACTTGGGGTCTTAGCTCACTCCTTCGATGTGATCCACTTTTGGGGCCCATAGCAAATGATATATACTCTCGTCACATTAAAGTGAGGGTATAAAAAAATAAATTTTTAGTTGCAAATATCTCGGGAACTACATGAGATAGCTCTTAGGTGTAAATAGTCTTTTGTAGACTTCGGTTAAATTATTTGAAATAGGTGACAAAGACAAAATTTATACGTGCTTAAACATGTTGTTCACCCAAGCTGGCCAACTGTGGGGCCCTGCAGCTCAGCTCCTATATATTTACCAAATTTTGAACCCATTATTTTTCGAAAACATTATCTAGGAGGTTTGCTTAAGATGGGTTTAAATATGTTATACATTCGTTTTATAACTATCTAGATATCTCCAAAATAAACATATACCTTTTTGAAAAAAATTACAAAAATTACCTATTTGTGAAACTCAGTGACCATCATCTGACATTTTTTGCATTATATAGCAAATTTTGTTGTCGATTTAGAAATGTTGATGTTTTGAAGAAATCTGCCACGAAAAAACGAAATAATCAATTTTCAAAAGTCGACAGAAATCGAACAACACCCGAAAATAATTTGGTACCTCCCTCAAAAATTACAATTTTCCATGTGATCCCCATTCTGTAAAATTTGGACCAACTCAGTGTAGTTAATAAAAACGTTTACGATATATGGCTTACATTTTTAACCAAGCCTAAACCATGCTTTAGGACATCCTATATTTTTCCCCTCACTTTAGAGAGGAGGGTATATATCATTTGCTACGAGTCAAAAGTGTAACACATCGAAGTAGTGACCTAAGACCTTAAGTATGTTCCGTTGTTGGTAATTTTAAGTCATTTGAGCAATGTCCATCCGTCCGTCCGTCTGTGTGTCTGTCTGCTGGCTGGTGCGCACGATAACTCTCGAAAGGAGTAACCGATTGACTACAAATTTGGTATGCGGCAATATTTTTCTCTATCTCCGGCTGAGTTCGGACTTGAAATTTTGTACAGTGTAATGCTTTTATAGTACCTAGAGTCCACAGAAAAGTCGGCGTTTTTGGCACGACCCTTTTGGTACCTCCCTCACAAATTTTTTTGTGATATCTCGGTATCTACATGACTTTTAACTTTTATACCAGTACATACTTTAAAGTTATTAAATGCAATTTTAATTGATAGGAATTTAATTAAAACAAAAAAATTAAGAATACTTTTTTGGGATTCCTAAGTCGGATTACACAACTGAACTTTCTTCCTTATTTTCTTACATTTTTGTACACAGCTTGCCTCAAGGGTTCAAAAGTTCGCCTAGTTTGACGCCAAAAACTGTTAATAAGGTTTTGTACAGGATCATTCCCTCTACTCAACCGTGAAGGTGCAAAATCTGATCTGCTTGGCTTCGCGAGATATTGCGAAAACAGTAAAAAACTATATTAGTTACAATGAACTATAAAAAAAATCGCGGTTATTTAGAACTGTAACACAATTTCCAATAAATATGAGCAATTTTAAGTCGTTTTACCATTTACGCGATATTTGAAATCTATAAAACTGCCTAACATCGCCATTTTCAAACCGCGGAAAATTACGATTTGCAGTAGATCTTAAAGGGAAACTTAATTTGTACTGGCTGCAAATAATAATTTGACATTTTTATATTATACGAATTTAATGTTCTAATGTTCCTCCCATTATTAAAATGAAAATCCAAGTACACAAAAATTTCTTGAAGGTATGTTTTTACAATAACTTGCGAAATAGAGCTGACCGGACAATGATACCAATTTATTTACAAAGCACGCATTATACAGAACAAATCTCCATATGTGTCATTTTGAGATTTTTTTATCTTAAGGTGAAAAACGTTGTCTCTATGGAGACAAACCCATTCGATTTAGTAATCTACAAGCGATTTCGGAAGATTCTGAGGAGATGATTTCAAAGTGGTACATACCAAGCTAAGGCAAGTCTTAGTAGTATGTTTTGGGGCAAAAATGTTTGCACATTGCCATTAAAAAAATATATATAAGACAAAATATCATTTGAATTGAATATTCAAAATTTTTGAGAGGCTGGAAATCTTTACTGAATAACACTGAAAGAAATATATATAGACTCCCTTATTTCCTTTGGTCTCCCTTATTTCCTTTTGTCACTTTTAATAGGACTAACCGCGCGCGCGTTAATTGGATTTTATAATAAAATAATTCGGAGATAAAAGTGTTTTTCTTTAAATGTGTTCATCAGTAATCATAGATGTCGACAGTTTACTTCTAAAAACTCTCACCAAAATACTTTTTTAGAAAGTTGGCGGTGTTAGGTAGTTTTATAGATTACAAACAATTCGCAATATGGTGATATTGCAAATATCGCATAAATTGTAAAACGACTTACAATTACTCATATTTATTGGAAATTGTGTTACAGTTCTAAACTTTCGCGAATTTGTCTATAGTTCATTGTAACTAACTTCGTTTTTTACTGTTTCGCGATATCTCGCGATGCGAAGCAGATCCGATTTTGATCTCTTCACGGCTGAGTAGAGGGGATGATCCTGAACAAAACCACATTAACAGTTTTTGGCGTCAAACTAGGCGAACTTTTTAACCCTTGAGGTACGCTTTGTACTGTTCTGTTTATATCCAAATTTTAGCATTCTACGTTGATTAGTTTGTTTTTTAGAACTATTTCGTTTCATGTCAGCTTTCAGAATTATATACTGATTTTCATGACCAAAAATTGGTGTCTCATGGTGTAATATACTCAAAATTGTTTGTTGTTTCCAAAGAAAATTGTTATTAACAAAGTCACAAAAAATCTCTGAATGGAAAAGTCGAACAAATTGTCAAAAGCCGCCAAAAAGTGGCAAATTCTAACTTTAGTCCACAGCGGTAACACTGATCGAGCGCACAAGGTATACAGAGGGACGGAAATCGCTAAAATTACTTAAAATGGTCCAATACGGATTTCGCCAAATATTCTTGTGGTCTCTTAGGTCACTCTTTCGCTGTGTTAGACTTTTGGTACGCAAGAACTGATATATATCCTCGTTCAAAATAGTGGGGGTATAAAAACATGATTTTGTTGAAATTCTTTTACTTCTATCTGAAGGGACATACTTTCTTCATTCATCCATAGATTTTATTCCAGTAGTCATTTTTTCTTTGTTTGGATGGTAGCTTTCAAAAACGGAACAAACATTTTTGGCGTTTTTTCCTTTTTTTTTATGGTTTTTTTCGCGCAAGCAAACGACAGTTACTTAACTTGCATTTCTACGTGAAAGTGATGTTCTCAGCCATTGCAGTCCTTCAGTTTAGATGGTAACGATTTTATCGAGCTTATACTTCAAAAATATGGTCCAAATACATGGTGGGCCTAAAGAAACCAAGGGGTGTAAAAGTTTAAAAACTTTTTCGTTTATTAATTTTTTTTATTTTTTCTTCCAGATTATATAACATACAAAAGGCAAATTTTTTTACACTAAGTATGAAAAATAATGTCTCTTAAATGACCACCGTTTTCAGCTTCGTACTGATGGGCTCTTTTTAGAGCATTTTCCATAACACCTTTCAAAACTTGTGGCTGTAGCGTTCGAATTTCTGTAACAATGTTTGCCTTGAGTTCAAGGACTGTCTCTGGCTTGTTCACATACACTCGCTCCTTTAAATAACCCCAAAGAAAATAGTCGGGTGCTGTCAAATCTGGCGATCGCGCTGGCCAAATAATTTCCGAATTTCTGGAAATTATTCTCTCTCCAAAAATTTGACTTAAAAGTGCCATTGTGTCTCGGGCAGTATGGGCAGTGGCTCCGTCCTGCTGAAACCACATACCAGGTCTGTTTTCAAGAGCAGGACGTAAAAAATGTTCTATCATAAACCGATACCGCTCTCCATTTACGGTTACAGCACTTCCATCTTCATTCTCGAAGAAGTAAGGCCCAATGACATTTTCAGATGTCATCCCACACCATACTGTACACCTGATGGGGTGCAATTGGCGTTGATGAATGGCTCTTGGATTTTGAGAACTTCAGAACCTACAGTTCTGCTTATTAACAAAGCCATTGAAATGAAAATGAGCTTCATCACTCATAATCAAATCTATATATATAAAAATGGAAAAATGTTTGTATGTATGTATGTGTTTTATAGACGCTTAAACCACTGGAGCGATTTAAAAATTTTTTCTTTTGTTTGAAAGCTATTTTGTCTGAGATGGTTTTGGAAAAAAATTTTGCAAAAAGTGGGCGTTTGTGGGCGTGACAAATCGTTTGTTTTCCAAAATGGACGGGATCGGAAATCTAAATCTGGGGCAACGAAGTGGACCGGGTCCAGCTAGTTTTTAATAAAGATGATATCATTTCTGGCCAACTCTTCAAATTTAACTGCAAAATTTAGACGTTGCCGATGATCTGGGGGTTTTAATTCTTGCACCAATTGGACCTTATATGGGTATAACTGTAAATCTTTTTTTAAAATGCGCCGTAGTGACGTACGAGACATTTCTAGCTGAGCAGAACGCCTTCTGACAGATGTTTCTGGTGCTTCGTTAACACTCTGCTGTACTCGTTCAATATTTTCCGCAGTGCGACAAATCTCTTACGTGATGACGAGCAACTAAGCAACGAATCATTGCTTCAGAGGGCGAAATTCTGACGTTAAAATGTCGACGATATGCTCTTTGCGTTAAAATAATTGATCTCTGGTTTAAATAATAAAATTCTATTGTTCTGGTTCTCTGTTCAATTGTGAACCTCTCCATTATAAATTCTCCAAGTGTTGTCTATATAATCTGAAAGAAAAAATAAAAAAAAAATTAATAAACGAAAAAATTATTAAACTTTTACACCCCTTGGTTTCTTTAGGCCCACCCTGTACTAAATGCATCTTCCAAAAAAAATCCGAATTTACGAAAAAAATACCATTACTAAATTTTTTTGTTCTTAGTTCACCATATTACACCAGAAAATATTATGCACACCTCTTCGACAAAAATTTTATAAACTTGTGTAATTTTCTTTGACCAGAGCAGGTCCGCCCTTTCTCTACGGCATGCTTTATATGAATTATATCCGAATGTACTATTCTATTTTATAGGTTAACATTTAAGGACCCCTCATCTCATTTGAACCCACAGTGTAAAGGCATATTTTGCACTTTGTATTGAACTTTTCCATGTGCGTTCCACACGATTGTTTTGAATCAATTTTTTTCTGCTACAGTCGTAGCTGTTAAGTCCTGAGGTCTTATTGCTACGCCATTGGTAAAGAGGGATTAATAGCCAAGATGTTGATACAGTTGTATGGTTTCTCTTTCGCCTATGTCCCTTTTCCTTTTTAAGCTTCCCATGGAAGGGTGAATGAAATTTGCAAAAAGGGTTAGAATACTGTGAAAACGATACCAAAATGTATGAATGGCTTTTGTTGATTTGATTCAATGATCAGAGGAATGGGACACGGAAAAAGGACACAGAAACACATTTCTATTATCATCTCTTTAACTTTATGTCTCCGTTAAGGGAATTCCAAAGAGGCTAAAAGGAAAACTTGTATCACCAAAACAAACAAACAAACGAGCAATTCTGGGGGAAAAGAGATACTGGCAAAATATGTAGTTTGTCTAATGTGAAACTATAAAAGTAACTACAGATTCGGTCATTCTTCTGAGTCCCAGGAAATATTTAGAGAAATTTCCATACAATCTAAGGCTGAAACATACTTTGCCAATGGAATGTGGATGTCAGTCATCCACCCAAGGCGAATGATAATGTCTGTCAACTCCTTGGCTTGTTTAGTCATTTGAATATTAGTTAATTTATGTTGTAAATCTTAATTAGTTTGTGCAACATTAAAGTATTTCCATACACCTCACCTCATTAGTTGTTGAATTATTGGGCATATCAACACTCCAGACCACACGGAGGCTATTATACCCCAACCACAGTGTCTGTCCGTCTGCCTGCCTACGAGTATCATTTGGGTTGTCAGTTCAGTTTGGCTGGATAAGAAGAACAGCAGAAATCCGCCCAAAACTCCTGCTGGTTGAGTATGGCTAATTAGAAACATAAACAGAAAAGGTATTTGTATCTGTGCCAGACAGGAGGGAAGCAAAATATATAATCAAGTTTAAATTTAATCAAATTGTAATTCAATTTTAAACATTTGACATGCCATCCTTCTTGGGTGATGCGTCTTCATTGCCATGAACACACGTGGCCTTCCTTGTTTGTGTATCGTTCCGCTCTCTCTGTCACCATCACCGTCTCTCTCTCTATTAACCGACTAATGATTTAACAGTCAGTCAGTCCAACAGTCTAATTTTTAACGTCATAGAAAAAGTTCAAAGGTTGGTTTCTCTTATTGATTTAACAACTCATCATACATAAGCATAATTGGGGGAGGATATAAGGACGACATGGGTGGTACTGGGAAATAGCCTTTAGCTATTTTATGCCAATCGGCTGAGGAACACGAAGTACAAAAAAAGATACGCACAAAATTGCTGAAATATAGAAACTGATTGCAGGAAATGTGTTTAATTAACTTTAAATCAACTCCTGGTAAGGGGTAAATAAGCACATAGCTATACTCGTACTGGAATCCATTGTGATTTGCGATGTGGAAGCAAATATGACAAAACCTTTAGATTTTGTAATGTCAAATGTAAACGTTGATATTAACCAAAAAGGGGTCGGTCATACGTAGATAGCCATGACATACAGTGTATTCTATAAACACGTATGGAATATTATGATTTTCTATGTATATATGTTTGTACCCAGACTGAGAAAGCACACTACTGTTGGAGATAATGGGGTATTTTTGGCGTCACCCACAATATAGCAATAAAATAACTATGTACTTTTAATAATAAAACATGAGGGAAATTTACTTAGTATCAATTAAATTATATTAAATTGAAGTACGTTACTTTCTTTAATATATGGCCGTCAAAAATCTATATGTATAAAATTGTTGCGTGACTCGCTGACTGACTGATCATCGCCAAGGCCAAACGGCTGAAGCTACAATCATGAAATTTGGTATGAGGGTAGCCCTTGGGATGTAGACGTGCAATGACGGGCGTTTGACCATTTAGGGTGGTCCAGTATTATGGAACGTCTGAGAGAGATAGGTTGTCATGAGTTGTCTTTGTGGAGAAGTTATTTTAGTGATCGTTCTGCCACTGTTATGAGTGGTACTAACTCAGTCACGGTCCAGGTCGAGAGAGGGTGTCCACAAGGATCCATTGGAGGTCCAATCCTTTGGAATCTGATGATGGACCCGTTGCTGTTTCAGCTAGATGGATCTTGTAACTTTTGTGCATTTGCTGATGATTTGCTTTTGCTGATTGAGGCCAATTCGAGACTGCAGCTAGAGAGAGAGGGCGCTGCAATGATGAGAATTGTTGAGAGTTGGAGTGAAAGTGTGGGCGTCAGTATAAATTTTGATAAGACAGTGATGATGATGCTTAAGGGCACCTTGTCTTCCAGCAGGCACCTGATAGTTAAGATTGGTGATCGAGCTCTGTCGTATGCCCGCAAGGTGAAATATTTGGGCATTGTAGTGGGCGAGCGGATGAATTTCTTGCCGCACATAGATTATGTGCGAGACAAGTTAGTCTCCGTTGTCAGTCAGGTTCGCAGAGTTACTCGATGTGATTGGGGTCTAAGTAGAAAGGCGATTCGCCAGTTATACAAGGGTCTATTTTTATCCTGCGTCACCTACGGCTCGTCCGTGTGGTGTGATATTATCAGGGGAGCTTTTAGTAAGAGGAAGATTTTATCCTGTCAGAGAGTGGCTTTACTGGCGTGCATTAGAGTGTGCCGCACCGTGTCAACTGATGCATTGCAGGTCCTAATGGGGGCGACTCCATTGGATCTAGAAGTGTTGAGGAGAGGTCTAGTCTTTCGGGCTAGTAGAGGTGCTGTTTTACCCAGTGATGGATGGGTGGTCCCGGGTATGGAACTCATGCCTAGGATGGAGTTGTTGTCGCATCTATCGCAATGTACGTTACTGAAATGGCAGGAGAGGTGGGATTCCTCTACTAGTGGTAGAGTTACTTACCGTTTTCTGCCGGATGTGTTGTTTGCTGAATCGCACGGTTTCTTTGATTTCAGTATGAAATTAGGTTTCCTACTCACGGGACACGGTTCCTTGAATGATTTTCTGTTTAGGCGCGCATTAAGTCCCACATCATTTTGTTGTTGTGGAGCTCCATGTGAGGATGTTGAGCATGTACTTTGCGACTGCCAGCTGTACAGTGCTTTCAGGAATCTCCAGGTATGGGTGTTCTTTTTGATGGCCTTGAGTGGTGTTGTGAGGGCCTAGTTTCATCTCCTGAAACTCTGGCATGTGCTGAAGATTTTGCTCACCGATTGTTTGCAGTTCGACGAACCCTTATGAACGAGAACAGGTGATTGATGTGATGTGTCTTTGGGTGACCAGTCCCGGTGCTGCGTAGAGCCAAACTTCTGGTACCACGGGCAGATGGATGTGAGTCTTGACTCCCCATGTGTTATAGACTTAGGTCTTGTTGGGGGCTCGGCCGGGCTAAGCTTATATTGGGTGTCGTTCACCGACTCCGAACGGAAGAGGTCGGGATGGACCTCGTCTCCTCACGGTGAGATATGCATATCTACACTGTCTGCATCTGACCGTTCCAACTGCGTGTTTACGCTAACCATCCCACTGCCGCAGCTTAAAACTTACATAGACGGTGACCAGTCCAGCATCCTATGGGGTGCAACTGGTAGTAGATTTATTCTACGAAGTCTGACCAGAGGCTTGATTCTGGTACCACGGGAGTCAGGAGCCCCTGGAACTTGTTTTCCAGCCTGGCTATTGGTGTGGCCCCTGTTGGGAGCTTCGTGGTGGCTGTTGTTTAAACCCGTATTAGTAATGGTATCCCTGCGGAGGATTACCACCATCTAAGGGCCTATTATTACTAACACAAAGGGGCGCTGGCCGTCGCATTGTAACGTGCCCTTGTTGCGCTTGCGCACGTGAGTAAAGCTTTGTAGCAAGACTTACGCAAAAACATATACTTATTACCCGCACAATGGGCCAACAAGGGATAAATATGGTACCACCGCCAAATCTAAACGGAATGAGCTAGAATCGTGAAATTTGGTGTGAGGGTAGCCCTTATGAGGTAGACTCAGAAATTGACTAAATTTTTTTAAAATCCGAACATTTGCGCGCAGTGGGGTAAAAAGGGATAAATGTGGTACAACGGCCAAATCCAAATGGTAAGAGCTACAATCGTGAAATTTGCTGTGAGAGTAGCTCTTGGGACGTAAACTAGAAAAGGAGCAATTTTTTTTGAAAAATTTTAGGTCTACAGTGGGACGGAAAGTGATAAATATGATACCACCGCCAACTTTAACGCTTAGAATTAGAATGGTGAAAATTTAAGCGTGGGATGTCCTTAGGATAACGGATCGGGGTAGTCAGTTTTTTTTTGTAAAATAGGGTACAGTGGTTTAAAAATGTTAAATATATTCCCAGATTTTGTAACATAAACTAGAGATCGGAAGTGATTTTTGGAAATTCTAACCTTAAGAGGAACAGTGGGGCAAAACGGGTTAATTATGGTGCATTGGGGCAAAAATTAATCAATCTGGCAAAATTGGAACTTAAAAATGGGAAAATGTTTAAATATGGTACAGTGGAAAAAGTGTTAAATATGGTACAGTGAGACAAAAAGGGTTAAATATGGCCCAAAATTGTTATGTATGGTACAGTGGGGCAAAAATAGTTAAATATGGTAAAGTAGGAAAAAATGGATTAAATATGGTACAGTGGGGAAAAATCTTATTAACTATCATACAGTGGGGTAAAAACGATTAAACATGATACAGAGGGGCAAAAAGGACTAAATATAGTACAGTGTGACAAAAATGGTTAACTATGGTACAGTGGGTCAAAAAGGGGTAAAAAGGTGTTAAATATGATACAGTGGAGCAAATAGAATTAAATATGGTACAGTGGTGCAAAAAGTGTTAAACGTGTTACATGGAGAAAAAAAGGGTTTAATATTGCACAATGGGACAAAAAAGGGTTAACCATAGTACATCGGGGAAAATATAGTTAAAAATGGTAAAGTGCGACAAAATGGGTTAAATATAGTACAATGGACCAAAAAGCGTTATCTCGGAAATAGTAAGGCAAAAATGTGTTAACTATGGTACAGAGGGACAAAAATAATTAAATACAGTACAATGTGACAAAAATGGTTGACTATTGTACAGTGGGTTAAAAAGGGTTCAATATGGTACTGTGGGGAAAAATGGTTAAAAATACTACAGTAGGACAAACTTGGTTAAATATGGTATGGTAATACAAAAAGGTGCTAAATATGGCAAAATCATGGATCTAGGGAGAGAGGGCAACATCTGGAACATAAATATGAGATAAGAAGTCCTTTTTTCAAATGTTATGATTTTAGTTAAAGTTTAATATTATCGTGGCTAAAAGGTGTTAAATAGGGTTGAGTATAGCAAAAATGGTTAAATGTGGTACAATGAAGCTAGAAGGGATAAATATGGTACAGTGGGGTAAAAAATTGTTAAATACGGTAAAGTGTGGTAAAATGGTAAATGTGGTAATTGGGGAAAAAGTGTTATATATAGTCCCAGATATGTATATAAATTCATACTTGAGAAGAATAGTGGAATAATAAAATATTGAATTAAGTTAAGTAGTGCAGTGATTCATAACCAGAGTTCGATGTTTCTATGTAAACCGTGGGAAAAAGTTCAAAAAGGCCCGGTATGGTAAAAAGTTAAACGTGTCTCAGATAGGGGACATAAAGGGTAAAATACGGCCTAAGATTGTGAAAATGGCTCTTGGAATATAAACTATGATTTCTCTAAATGCACACTTTTAGTGGCACTGTTGGGGCAAAAACGATTAAATGTTGTACAGTGGTGCAAAAATGGTAAATTATGACACATTGTGTTGAAAGAATGGAGCGAAAATGATTAGATATGATCCCAATGGCAATTGTAAGCCTTGCAACTTAAATTAGGTATTCATTTTACCTTTTTTATTAAAACTTTTAACGACACGGTAGGGCAAACATTGTTTTATATTGTTTCAGGGTGTGATGTAGCTTTTGGTACATAAACTAGGGGAAAAGATAAAATATGGTCCAAAATATAGTTTTTGACTTTTAGAGACACAGAAGAGAAAAGGGATAAATATTGTACTCGTACCTTGGTGTCAGGAACATAAACAAGATAATTTTTCCCCATATGGAATAGTCATTTGTTTTTGAAAGAAAGAGGTATAACTATTCTACAGTACCCTAAAAAGAAAATAAATAAATGATGGGTGTGCGAAGCGCATATTTAATCCATTTTTTCCTACTTTATCACATTTAACTATTTTTGCCCCACTGTACCATACATAACCCTTTTTGCGTCATATTTAACCCCTTTTTGTCTCACTGTGCCATATTTAACACATTTTCCACTGTACCACATTTAAAAATTTTTCCATTTTTAAGTTCCATTTTTGCCAGATTGAATAATTTTTGTCCCAATGCGCCATAATTAACCCGTTTTGCCCCATTGTTCCTCTTAAAGTTAGAATTTCCAAAAATCACTTCCGATCTCTAGTTTATGTTACAAAATCTACACTAGAACCATGGGACTATATTTAACATTTTAAACCACTGTACCCTATTTTACAAAAAAACTGACTACCCCGATCCGTTATCCTAAGGACATCCCACGCTTCAATTTTTACCATTCTAATTCTAAGCGTTAAAGTTGGCGGTGGTACCATATTTATCACTTTCTGTCCCACTGTAGCCCTAAAATTTTTCAAAAAAATCCTCCTTTTTCTAGGTTACGTCCCAGGAGCTACTCTCACAGCAAATTTCACGATTCTAGCTCTTACCATTTGGATTTGGCCGTTGTACCACATTTATCCCTTTTTACCCCAATGTGCGCGTAAATGTTCGGATTTAAAAAAAATTTCGTCAATTTCTGGTTCTACCTAATAAGGGCTACCCTCACTCCAAATTTCACGATTCTAGCTCATTCCGTTTAGATTTGGCGGTGGTACCATATTTATCCCTTGTTGCCCCATTGTGCGGGTAATAGTACGAATTTCGAAAAATCCCGTCTTAATGCACGTCTACATCGCAAGGGCTACCCTCCCACCAAATTTCATGATTCTAGCTTCAGCCGTTTGGCCTGGGCGATGATGAGTCAGTCAATCAGTCAGCCAGTCACGCAACAATTTTATATATATAGATATATATATGTTCCCGTCTATCCTATAAGGAGCATAGGGCCTTAACAAATTGGTTGTATTGTGATCTATTATATGCTAATAGATTTATTTCTCTCCAACTTCTTCTAATGCTTACAACTTTGTTCTCTACTTGTCTTCAGCGCTGACCATGTGCTGAGTAATCGTTAAACGCTCTTCTGCAATCCAACACAAATGGCTTTAATCGCCGTTTAGCTATCTGTAAATGTTGGCTGATGGTACGACTTGTGGATCAGATTTTTCCACTCAGCCATCACTTGTAGGTGTCTTGCCTACTTGTAAGGATTTTTATTGGTTGAAGGTGCTCTTATTAGTTCGGTTATAATTTCCCAGGTAATCCGTATCACTTTAACATACGTTGAACCTTTTGGATTTTTTTTAAATTGGTCTTCTTTGCCACTCGCTCGTAATGCTGATGTGTCATACGTGTACTGTGTCCCCATTTTGAAACTATATCTCTTCCGCACAATGACCAAGTTCCGAGCAAAGGTTACTCCTAAACATTTCACATTGTTATACTTTGTATTTGTTTCATTCAGGAAACAACGCTCGTCATATCGCATGATTTTCGAAAATAAGCATAATGTTTATCTGTTTTGTGTCGCTTTACATTTAATCCTCTTGTTTGTCCTCATGTGCCACATCAGCTCTTCTACATAATTGGTTTGGATTTCAATCGCGTAGTATTAAAATGTCGTCCGCATAACAGACTGGTTTAAGTCTTTCTAATTTTGTCATCATGTTCTATGTAGTGCACTAATTAATACAAATCTGTTTCCATTGAACATCCATTGACATATGCGTGTTGTTTAAACATCAGCCTTTCATCCCGAGTGGTCGGACATTCCTTACATAATTTTGAATAGGAAAGCGGTTCTACTAATATGTCGATGAGCCTTTATAACAGCATAACTTGCCTTTCCAGGCTTGGGTATGAAGGCTAAGCGCTATAGAAGAAACTGAGTGTTATTGTAGCCTTATACTCAGCTGCTCGTTTTCCTCTTATATATTTATAAGGCGGTTTGGTATTTAAGTGCTGTGGAATTATCAATTTTCTCCAGAACTTTTATGATTTTTGGTTCAAAGAAGGTGTTTAATTCAGACTTTTATGCAACATTTGTATAATTTAGTCTCCCTATTTGACACCTAAGCGTCATCGCTGACTCACATTTATAAAATTTTTAAGTATTTCTGCTTATTATGCCCCAATAGTTGTATCTTATATAGCCATCGTGATGATGTCTTTCGACGAAATATTGAAAATAAATAATAATAACATATACATACCAACACATACTACCTCGAGCTCATTATTTCGAAAAATATCATATAAAATGAGATATCATATATTCGAAGGCGACTGAATCTATATATATATAGATTATATATCTATATATATAAAGAAGAATGTGTGTTTGTTTGCTTGTTTGTTTGTTGGTTTGTTGGTTTGTTTGTACCGTATAGACGTCTAAACGGCTGGACCGATCTTATTCAAATTTTCACAGAATGTACACGTTCGGGGCGTGGTGAAAATAGGGTACTTGAATTTTTGATATATCAAGTGGGCGTGGCCCCGCCCACATAAGACAAATTTTAATATTGAGATATCTTGCACAATTTGTAAGCGAGAGTGCTGTAATTTTGCACATATGTATCTGGTGGCAGTCAACGTGATTGGTCCAAAAATGGGCGGGATGGGACCAATGGGCGTGGCACCGCCCATATAAGCTAAATTAAAAAAATGCAATATCTTGCACAATTTGTTTGCGAGAGTGCTGGAATTTTGTGTATATGTATCTGGTGGCAGTCTACGCGACTGGTCGAAAAATGGGCGGAATCGGGCCAATGGGCGTGGCACCGCCCATATAAGCCAAATTTTGAAATTGACTTATCTTGCACATTTTCTAAGCGAGAGTGCTGTAATGTTGTGCATATGCATCTGGTGGTAGTCTACGTGATTGATCCAAAAATGGGCGAGATTGGATCAATGGGCGTGGCCCCGCTCTTATAAACCAAATTTTGAAATTGACATATCTTGCACAATTTGTTAGCGAGAGTTCTGTAATGTTGTGCATATGTATGTGGTGGTAGTCTACGTGATTGGTCCAAAAATAGGCGGAAACGGACCAATGGGTGTGGCACCAGCCATATAAGTCAAATTTTGAAATATAGATATTTTTCACAATATATTAGAGAGAGTGTTGTAAGTCTGTGTATATGTATCTGGTGGTAGTCTACGCGATTGGTTCAAAAATGGGCGGGATCGGACAATGGCGTGGCCCCGCCCTTATAAGTCAAATTTTAAAATTGAGATATCTTGAAAATTTTGTCAGAGAGAGTGCTGTAATTTTGTACATATATATCTGGTGGTAGTCTACGTGATTGTTCCAAAAATATACGGGATCGGACCAAAGGGCGTGGCCCCGCCCATATAAGCCAAATTTTGAAATTGAGATATCTTGCACAATTTATTAGTGAGAGAGCTGTAATTTTGTGTACATGTATCTGGTAGCAGTCTACGTGTTTGGTCTAAAAATGGGCGGAATCAGACCAATGGTCGTGGCCCCGACCATATATTCCAAATTTTAGAATTGTGATAACTTGAACAATTTTTAGCGTGAGTACTGAAATTTAGTGCATATGTATCCGGTGGCAGTCTACGTTATTGTTCCAAAAATGGGCGGGATCGGACCAATGGGCGTGGCCCCGCCCATATACATATGCCAAATTTTAGAATTGTGATATCTTTAAAAATTTTTTAGCGAGAATGCTGCAATTTATTGCATATGTCTGTATCCGGTGGCAGTCTACGTTATTGGTCCACAAATGGACGGGATCAGACCAACGGGCGTGGCCCAGCCCATATAAGCCAAATTTTTAAATTGAGATATCTTACACGATTTGTTAGCGAGAGTGCTGAAATTTTGTGTACATGTATCTGGTAGCAGTCTACGTGTTTGGTCCAAAAATGGGCGGAATCTGACCAATGGGCGTGTCCCCGCCCATATATGCCAAATTTTAGAATTGTGATATCTTGAACAATTTGTTAGCGAAAGTGCTGCAATTTAGTGCATATGCATGTATCCGGTGGCAGTCTACGTTATTGGTCCAAAAATGGACGGGATCAGACCAACGGACGTGGCCCAGCCCATATAAGCCAAATTTTGAAATTGAGATATCTAACACGATTTGTTAGCGAGAGTGCTGAAATTTTGCGTATATGTATCTGGTAGTAGTCTACGTGACTGGTCCAAAAATGAGCGGGATCGGACAAATGGGTGTGGCCCCGGCCATATAAGTCAACATTTTAAATTGATATATTTTGCACAATTTGTTAGCAAGAGTGCTGTAATTTTGTGTTTAATATATCTTGAGCAATTTGTTAGAGAGATCAATGTAATTCTGTGCATACATATTTGGTGTCAGTCTACGTAATTAGTCCAAAAATGAACGGGGTCGGAAATCTGAAATCTGGGGCAACGAAGTGGACCGGGCCAGCTAGTATTATATAAAAGAGAGTGTCTGTTTGTGGGTTTGTTTGTTTGTTTGTTTGTATGTTTGTTCCGTATAGACGTCTAAACGGCTTGACCGATCATCTTCAAATTTTCACAGAATGTACATGTGTAGGGGGTGCTGAAAATAGGGTACTTGAATTTTCGATATATCAAGTGGGCGTGGACCCGCCCATATGGGTCCAATTTTGATATTGAGAAAAATTTTTAGCTAGAGTGCTGAAATTTTTTGTGTATGCATTTAGTGGCAGATTATGTGCATTTTCAAAAAATGAGCGGAATCGTACCAATGGGCGTGGCCCCGCCCATATAAGCCAAATTTTGAAATTGAAATATTTTCCACAATTTATTAGCGAGTTTAGTTATATGTATCTGGTGACTGTAGTTTAGGTTATATGTATCTGGTGACAGTCTACGTGATTGGTCCAAAAATGGGCGGGATGGGACCAATGGGCGTGGCCCCGCCCATATAAGCCAAATTTTTAAATTGACATATCTTGCACAATTTGTCAGCTAGAGTGCTGTAATGTTGTACATATGTATCTGGTGGCACTCCACGTGATTGGTAAAAAAATGGGCGGGATCGGACCAATGGGCGTGGCACCGCCCATATAAGCTAAATTTTAAAAATGTGATATCTTGCACAATTTGTTAGCGAGAGAGCTGGAATTTTCCGTGTATATATCCGTTGGCGAGCTACGTGATTGGTCCAAAAATAGGTCGGTTCGGACCAATAGACCCCGCCCATATAAGCCAAATTTTGAAATTGAGATATTTTGCACAATTTGTTAGCGAGAATGCTGAAATTTTGTGAATATGTATATGGTGGTAGTCTACGTGATTGGTCCAAAAATGGGCGGGATCGGACCAATAGGCGTGGCCCCGCCCATATAAGCCTAATTTTGAAATTGTGATATATTGAACAATTTGTTACCGACAGTGCTGTAATTTCGTGTATATATATCCGTTGGCGATCTACGTGATTGGTCCAAAAATGAGTGCTGGAATTTTGTGTATATGTATATTGTGGCAGTCTACGTGATGGGTCCACAAATGGGCGGGATCAGAACAATGGGCGTGGCCCCGTCCATATAAGCCAAATTTTTAAATTCAGATATATTGAACAATTTGTTACCGAGAGTGCTGTAATTTCGTGTATATATATCTGGTGGTAGTCTACGTGATTGGTTCAAAAATGAGCGACATCGAACCAATGGGCGTGGCCACGTCCATATAAGCCAAATTTTGAAATTGAAATATCTTGCACAATTTATTAGCGAGAGAGCTTTAATTTTGTGTACATATATCTGGTAGCAGTCTACGTTATTGGTCCAAAAATGGGCGGGATCGGACCAATGGGCGTGGCCCCGCCCATATTACCCAAATTTTGAAATTGGGATATATTACACCATTTGTTAGCGAGAGTGCTGAAATTTTGCGTATGTGTATCTGGTGGTGGTCTACGTTATTGGTTCACAAATGGGCGGGATCAGACCAAACGGGCGTGGCCCAGCCCAAATGTTGAAATTTATATATCTTACACGATTTGTTAGCGAGAGTGCTGTAATTTTGTGTATATGTACCTGGTGGCAGTCTACGAGATTTGTCCCAAAATATGTGGGATCGGACCAATGGCCGTGGCCTATAAGGGCGGGGCCACGCCCATTGGTCCGAAAATTTTTAAATTGAGATATCTTGCACAATTTATTAGCGAGAGTGCTGTAATTTTGCGATGTATATGGTGGCAGTCTACGTGATTGGTAAAAAAAAAGCTGGATCAGACGTGTGGCACCGACCGAGTGAGTCAAGTTTTGAAATTGGAATATCAATTTGTTAGCGATAGTGCTGTAATTTTGTGTATATGTTTCTGGCGGTTGTCTACGTGATTGACCCAAAAATGGACGGGATATGACCAGTGGGCGTGGCCCCGGCTATGTAAGTCAATATTTTAATTTGATATATCTTGCACAATTTGATAGCGAGAGTGCTGTAATTTTGTGTTTTTATATCTTGAGCAATTTGGTAGAGAGATCAATTTTTATTGTGCATACATATTTGGTGTCAGTCTACGTACTTAATCCAAAAATGAACGCGATCGGAAATATGAAGTCGGGGGCAACGAAGTGGACCGGGTCCAGCTAGTCTATATATATAAAAGAGAGTGTATGTTTGTGGGTTTGTTTGTTTGTTTGTATGTTTGTTCCGTATAGACGTCTAAACGGCTTGACCGATAATCTTGAAATTTTCACAGAATGTACATGTGTAGGGGGTGCTGAAAATAGGGTACTTGAATTTTCGATATATCAAGTGGGCGTGGACCCGCCCATATGGGTGCAATTTTGATATTGAGAAAATTTGTTAGCTAGAGTGCTGAAATTTTTTGTGTATGCATTTAGTGGCAGATTATGTGAATTTTCCAAAAATGGGCGGAGTCGGACTAATGGGCGTGGCCCCGCCCATATAATCCAGATATATAATGATATATTTTGCACAATTTGTTAGCGAGAGTGCTGGAATTTTGCGTATATGTATATGGTGGCATTCTGCGTGATTGGTCTAAAAATGGGCGGGATCGGCCCAATGGGCGTGGCCCCGCCCACATAGACCAAATTTTGAAATTTTGAGATCTTGCACAATTTGCTAGCTAGAGTGCTGGAATTTTGTGTATATGTATATGGTGGCAGTCTGCGTGATTGGTCCAAAAATGGGCGGGATCGGACCAATGGGCGTGGCCCCGCTCATACAATCCAAATTTTGAAATTTTGATATCTTGCACAATATGTTAGCGAGAGTGCTGGAATTGTATGTATATGTATATGGTGGCAGTCTGCGTGATTGGTCCAAAAATGGGCGGGATCGGCCCAATGGGCGTGGCCCCGCCCACATAGACCAAATTTTGATATCTTGCACAATTTTTTATCTAGAGTGCTGTATTGTTGTACATATGTATCTGGTGACAGTCCACGTGATTGGTCCAAAAATTGGCGGGATCTGACCAATGGGAGTGCCACCGCCCATATAAGCCAAATTTTGAAATTGAATTATCTTGCTCATTTTGTTAGCGAGAGTGTTGGAAGTTTGAGTATATGTATCTGGTAGCAGTCTACGTGATTGGCTTACAAATGGGCGGAATAGGACCAGTGGGCGTGGCACAGCCCATATTTTGATATATCTTGCAAGTATTATATAGGAAATACTTGAACAAAAATGCTCGGTATGCGATTGGAAATTTTATAAGTATACATTTCTATTTTCTGGACTTTCCACTGAATTCGGTATTTTTTCATTCAGTGAATTTATTACTAATACCAGTAAGGAAAGGCAGAAAGTCGGGCGGGGCCGACTATATAATACCCAACACCTCCCTAACAATGCGATAAGGGTCATTGCGATAATAATTTGGAATAATTGGTAAATGTGGTGTGTGTGTGTATGTATATCTTATTTTGAACCGATAATCGCTAAATTAAGCAATATTCGTTCCTAAATTGAGAAACATTTTTCTGGAGAACTTCGTAATGATCGGAAATAAAGTACAATTTCTATAGCGCTTTGTAACCAAATCTGGAGGAACATATATATGGAGGTTATATATAAATCTGAATCGATTTTCCTTGAATACTCATTCATGTAAAATAGAAACCTGTTTCTGTCGAATTTCGTACTGATCGGATATAAAACACAGTCTCTACAGCGCTTACATGTCAAATTGGGGGTAACATATATATGGGGGCTATATCTAAATCTGAACCGATTTTCTCCAAATTTTGCGGTATTCCTTCATGTAATAAGAAACCTCTTTCTGCCGAAATTCTTACTTATAGGATATAAAATACAGTTTCTACAGCGGTTGAATTTCAAATCGGGGGTAACATATATATGGGGACTATATCTAAATCTGAACCGGTTTTCTTAGAATTTCGCAGTATTCCTTCATGTAATAAGAAACCTCTTTCTGCCGAATTTCGTACTGATCGGATATAAAATACAGTTTCATGGGCAGCGAAGCGCACCGGGCTCAGCTAGTTCTTTATAATGGGTGACTTTTTGGGAACACTGTTCTTGGCAGCTCAGTTGTTTTCGTGTTTTCATCTTTAAACATTGTTATACCCTACATCACACTGTGGTACAGGGTATTATGACTTTGTGCATTTGTTTGTAACACCCAAAAGGAGAAGAGATAGATCCATTGCTTATTATACCGATCGACTTGTAATCACTTTCTGAGTCGATTTAACTATGTCCGTCTGTCTGTCCGTCTGTCTGTCCGTCTGTCTGTCCGTCTGTCTGTAGATGTATTCTTGTAATCAAAGTACAGGTCGTAATTATGGCCCGATCTTGACGAAACTTTACACATATCTTTTTTTGGGCACAAGGACGATCCCTATTTAATTTGGTTAAAATCGGTTCAGATTTGGATATAGCCCCCATATATATGTTAGCCCCGATTTGCATGTAAGCGCTGTAAAAACTTTATTTTATATCCGATCAGTATGAAATTCAGCAGAAAGAGGTCTCTTGTAATATGAATGAACACTGTTAAATTTGGAAGAAATCGGTTCAGATTTAGATATAGCCCCCATATATACGTTACCCCCGATTTCACATGTAAGCGCCGTAAAAAAATTATTTTATAACCGATCAGTGTGAAATTTGGCAGAAAGAGGTTTCTTATTACATGAAAGAATACTGCCAAATTCGGAGAAAATCGGTGCAGATTTAGATATAGCCCCCATATATATGTTACTCCCGATTTTACATGTAAGCGCTTTAAAAAGTGTATTTTTAATCCGATCAGTACGAAATTCGGCAGAAAGAGGTTTCTCATTACATGAATTAACACTGTCAAATTTGAGGGAAATCTGTTCAGATTTAGATATAGCCCCCATATATATGTTACCCCCGATTTAACATTTAAGCGCTGGACAATCTGTATTTTATATCCGATCAGTAAAAAAATCTACAAAAAGAGGTTTCTTATTATATAAAAAGGGATACTTCCAAATTCAGAGAAAATCGGTTCATATTTAGATATAGCCCCCATATATATGCTACCCCCTATTTGACATGTAAGTGCTGTAGAGACTGTATTTTATATCCGGTCAGTACGAAATTTGACAGAAAGAAGTTTCTTTTTTAATGAATGAGTATTCAAGGAAAATCCGTTCAGATTTATATATAACCTCCTCCTGATTTGGTATCAAAGCGCTATATAGGTTGTACTTTACTTCCGATCAACATTTTCCAGAAAGCTGTTCCTAATTTTTTTATATAAGCGCTATTTTAGAGACCTGAAAGGCTTCAGTGGAAATGAAAATTAAAGCATTACTTAAACCAATTATTCCAAGGTAGTACCTACCTAACATACCCTGCATATATTACTTATATTGTGTATGACCAAAAATCGGACTATTTATTGTGTTAAGACTAATAATAACCACATTAAATGCAAATATGTGGAATATTATTATTAGTTCAATTTTTAATTCCACACATTATATTAAACTATTCTTTGGAATAAGCCTTGACGTGGCGGGGGAGCTAAGTACTTTCGTAAAAGAAAGGAAACTAAGTATTCCAACTATTAAAAAGAAATTCTTAATGTACATTGCCGAGGTGGTGTAGGGTATTATATAGTCGGCCCCGCCTGACTTTAACCTTTCCTTACTGGTTTTTCATCTTAAAACATTGAATTATATAGACCGTTCTATCGACTCAAATAAAGATTTCATACATTTCTCTAAATTGTATGTGTTTTTTTAAATCAAAACCGCTAGCACTTAAAAAATCACTCTAAATATTTAATTTAACAAATTTGTTATTTTGAAAAATCATAGAATGAACTTATTTCTTTTAATACTTAATTAACGATATATACTTGACTCTATTATAATCTATTGCATTCCTTTGAAATGCACTGCAGATCACTGTGTTTAGCAACACACATAAAACCGGATTCTCTAGATCAATGTAAAACTCATCACATAAATTTGTGAAAAAGGGCTATAGCCAACATCCCTTAGTTTTTTGTGAATGTAAAGCAACAACAAATGTTGTAACACCAATTGAAGTTACGGGAATAATTTACGGTCTGCAATGCACATTCACACATTCCTATAAGGCATCTGGCTAATCCTTTAAGTTTAAAAGTAATCAAAAATTGTACTTGGCAAACATACAAAACCAATTTCAATGAGATTTCCTGTTTGAAATTTGAAATCAATGAAATGGTAAGACTAAAAGTCTCGGTTATCTAAAATAAGGGATATGCGGAATTTTATGTTTTAAAAACCATGGTTTTGTGTTTTTTCACAATACCGTTTCATAGCAAAATACAAATATGTTTATGAGGTTCCCTACTTTTTTAAAGAAAAAAAACACAGAAAATTCAAATTGAATGGGGAATGTTTATTATCATTTGAAAGAACATTCTTTGACATTTATTTTTTGAAGATTATGTCTATCAAATGTTGGCCGCGGCTACGTCTCAGATGGTCCATCCGTTGAGTCCAATTTTAGAGCATTTCGACTGGTAACTGGCGAATGACACGCGTGATGTTTTGCTACATATCCGCACAGGAAAAAGTCTAACCGTGTGATATCACACGATCTTGGTGGGCAATCGACCGGCCCAAAACGAAATTATCTGCTCACCGAAGTTCTCTCAATAAATCCATTGATTGAGGCGATGTGTGGGAAGTGGCGCCGTCTTGTTGAAACCAAATGTCGCCGAGATCACGAGCTTCAATTTCAGGAGTCAAATAGTCGGTTATCATGGTACGATAACGGTCGCCATTGACGGTTATGTTCTCACCGGCATCATTTTTGAAGAAATATGGACCGAAGATTCCGGTACGTCGGATCGGGAATCGGTCAATGGCAAAAATATAGCTCTTAACGAGAGCTAAAATATTGCTCATGGGTGTCAAGGTCGTGGGTCGATTGGAAAGTGTTTTTTTTTTTATTTAAAAAAAAATGGACTTAGCGCAATTGGCGAACGATTATTTCGATAATAAAACTGAATAAATTGTAAACGTTGTTTAGGCGTAAGTCTTTCCACGATGAAATGCCAAACAATACTTAACAAAAATAACATGACACGACTCACACGTGATCTTTCAAAAAAAGGCTATTGAAAAAAGTATCTCTACTTAGATCACCATATATAAATACATTTAGGTTTTGGAATTTAATATATAATTTTAATGGTCTTATATTAAAATTATAATAGTCAACATACAAAAATGTTGAAGAGACATAATAGAGCTATGTTGCTGAAACTTTGCAGTTTGTATTTTATTTAGGCAAGAATTAATCTCAATTAAATTTATACAAATCGGTTTATATTCGGCAGATCAAATTCGGCATGGCCGAACTTAACAAAAAAATAAACAAACTGTTTAATTTTATTATTTCGTGATAATTTTAATGAGATATGAATTAGGAGATCGGAGGTATATATGCGTTTCAATTCATAACTTATATCATATTAAAATTATTCAAATCATATAAATTATTACAGCTACTTTTGTCACGACGGCGAAGGTATCAATATGTGGAGAAATGTAGCATATTTTTCTAGTTTTTAATGTAACTTTGCCAAAATAAAATATCGTGTATTATAAAGTTTTGAAGTCGACATTTTAAATAATATTAAAATTCGACTCTGGAAATCATTGAGATTCAATGGAAATCGTGGTATTTATGAGGCTTATATGAAAAATCGGGAGATACTCGTTCATATGTATCTGTACCTAATGGTGAACGGATTTTCTTTGAATTTAATTGTGTATCAATTATCTGCTCTCTGTGAATGTTCATAATGAGCACATATAATATAAGGCTTCCACATCCGTTAAACTTATAAAATAAACAGAACTGTGGCTTAAATGTAAATATTTGCAAACGCAGATTAACTAATTTAATTTACATAAATAAACAAATATTTAGAATAACATTTCACACCTAAATACTTTAATAGGATTTAATAGGATTAATATATGTACATAAATAATACACCTAATATTATTTGATTCACCCGAAAGTCCTTTTGAGACATCCTGATATACTATTTCCAAAAAGGTTGTAAATTGTCAACTCCCTAAAAATACTTTAAAAGTTCATCCGTACAATTTGCAAAATATAGTTCCTGTGGAGGTGATTTTTGACTCTTGTCTTGCTGAGGGAGCTCTTTAACCAGTTCACTCTTTCACCACTCCACTCTTTCACCACAACTTCAGTTAGTACATCCGTCCTAATGACTTTTGCAGCTCATATCCTTTTTTGGATGAATATTGTCAACGATGTGTTCGGGTAATCTTATTACACTACCCAACATACTGTATTGTACACAATCATATTTTTTTAGCATTCAATTGTGGGATTTTTCTCTCTGTCTGTTTGTGAAGGTTCTCTCCAGACTCTCCACACCTCTGGTCCTCCAGCCAAACCCACTACAGGACAATATCTCGGGGAACAACAGTAATTGAAAATATTACAAGTGTTTGTCATTTGTATAAATCCCAAGTGATATAATTGTTTAATACACACATATCTACGACTGGAGTGATACATACATATGTATGTAGCAGCAAACATAGATACAGGGAGCTCTGAGTCCTTTAGTTTTCCTTTACTGAGAGATACGTGTTTGTTGCCTGTCAGTGTCATTATTTGAATCCTGATGTAACAAGTTGTGCTGCTTTATCTTCAGCAGATATATAAACATATACAACTACAAAATACAGATACACCTTCGATGAAATGCAAAAGACTGTAAGTTTCAGAAAAATACAATTTAGAGAGATAGAGCCAGAAACCGTCATCAAGGTCAATTTAAAAGACCTTGGTGTCAGTTTCTGGTTCGACAGAATGAGCAACTGCAAAGCCAGCCGAGGCAGACACATGGATGAAATCATGTTTCGAATAAACCTATAACTAGTGTTTACACACATTTTGCCGATGGTGCAATTTGGTGCCTAAACATGAAAAAATATTAAAAACAAATTTTTTGGTTGTTTTTTTTTTTAATTTTTTATTCCAAATTTCATAAACATTTTTTATTTTTTTTGTATGCACCATAAGCCCGCTGGATCCGGAATACGCGTTAAATTACTGTAGTTATGTTGGCTAGAAATTTTGGAAATATCCCTTTCACGTGATCCCATATATATTTACCACCGATTTGACATAGATGTACTGTATAAGCAAAATTTTTTAACCGATCTGAATAAAAATTGACACAAAGAAGTCTCTTGATACACTTAGAGATAATACTAAATTTGATGACAAATCGGTTCAGATTTAGTTGTAGACCACATATGTATATGTGTTCTTCCCGATTTTGTATCAAAGAGCTACTAAGTTTTACCTTTCTTTTGGGGGAAAAAGGTTCAGATTTAGATATAGCTCTCGCATTCTCGTATATGTTCCTTCCAACTTAGTATTTAAGCGCTATTGAAACTGTATTTATATGTCAGAAATGAGGTTTTTGTTCAGAGCTGATGAAAATATCTTTAGATTATGTATAGTCACATCCATCTGTGCCTTCAAATTCTTGATCTATGAAAGAATACTGCGCATTTCATCTAAAACGAAAGCAATTAATCCAAATTATTATCGCATTGCCCCTTTTTGTTTTGTTAGGGAGGTTTAGGGTATTATATAGTCGGCCCCGCCTGAATTTCTGTCCTTCCTTAATTTTTTTTTATAAAATAAATTTTACAAATAACCTTTGGACTACTTTCTCTGGGGAAAATACGATTGGGAATAATACGATTGACGCTTTGGAAGCCAACCTTACACGTATTATTCGCGAGATACCAGTCGCTATGTTCGAACGAGTCGCTCAAAATTAGACATACCAAATGTGATTGATTTTGGGGTGTTGCAGCTGTGTTCAAACAAAGCAATAATAGTCCAACTGTTTATTTGTCTTAATTTTTAACACTGAAAACGACCACCCTTTATTCAACGTTAATAAACAACGCTAATTAGAAATTCGCTCTATATTTGCCACAGACCTAAAAGGTATTGCAATTATCTTAGAAGTTTTAATTTTACTCAGTCTTTCCTAATAACCTCAATCATATATACTTATGTTATGTTATTTAAACCCCTTTGTATTTTAGTTTAGGTCCGCACATTAGGTCATTCTGAAAAATCAGACTGATATAATAATATTGAGGATTTTTTTTAATATTCGTTTGTTTTCGTTTCAATCATAAATTAGCGATTTAGTCATTATCTTTCGGCCATTCATCGTGGGGTTATGCTCTTCATTGTCAGTATTATTTAACATGTGTTTTATCAAATTAAAGTTTACTTATATTTAGTTGATTGATTAAAAAATAAACCGTCTACGGAAAGAAACATCGTCATTTCAAAATTTATTTTTATATTTTTTTCCGATTCTATCCTAGTATTTTATTATCTACAGAGATATAACCAATAAAACAAAAATTATGGTTATTTCAAGTTATATTAAAAAAAATCTGTAATATTTTTCGCGAAAAGGATCGAATTTTGAAGTCATAGAAAAAGTTATGTACAAAATATATAACATATTTATCTTAAGTAAAACTACCTGAATGATATTTTCAAAAAATAAGGGTCAACAATTTTCATTATTATTGTTGTCATGGAAAAAATAAAAAAAAATAATTTTCAAATGCAGAGAGAAACTAAAAACTTAACAGAATATTTAATAACTAGCTGGACCCGGTCCACTTCGTTGCCCCAGACTTCAGATTTCCGATCCCGTCCATTTATCAAGATTTGTCTCATGTAGATATGGACAGTAGGAATCTCGTTAATCTATTCATAAGTACGGACAGTAGGAATCACTTAAAAAATTGGCTTATATGCGCGGACCCACGCCACTTCAATCAAGAACTTATAAAGCCTATGTTACCCTCTATGTTTATCTGACTGAACATTCCCCGAAAATTTCATCAAAACCGATTCAGCCGTTTTGGGGTCCATACGTAACATACACACATCCATTTATATATACTCGTATATAGCTGGACCCGGTCCACTTCGTTGCCCCAGATTTAGATTTCCGATCCCGTCCATTTTTGAACCAATCACGAATACTGCCACCAAAGCCATCTCCATAAAATAAGAGCACTCTCGCTAAGAAATTGTGAAGATATCTCAATTTCAAAATTTGGCTTTGGTCCATTGCTCTGATCCCGCCCATTTTTGGACTAATCACGTAGATTGCCACAAGATACATATAAACAGAATTACATTACTATGGCTAACAAATTGTTAAAGATATCTCAATTTAAAAATTGGCTTATATGGACGCAGCCCTTTGGTCTGATCCCGCTCATTTTTAGACCAATCACATAGACTTCCACCAGAAACATATACACAAAAAAAAACAGCTTTCTCCCAAATAGATTGAGCAAGATACCTCAATTTCAAAAGGTTGCTTACATGGGCTGGGCCACGCCGATTGATCCGATTCCGCCCAGTTTTGGACCAATCACGTAGACTACCATCAGATACATATGCACAAAATTACAGCACTCTGGATAAAAAATTGTGATAGATATCTTAATTTCAAAATATGGCTTATATAGGCGGTCCAAGCCCCTTATTCTGATCTCCCTCATTTTTGGACCAATCACGTAGTCTTCCATTAGACACTTATACACAAAATTACTGCACTCTCGCAAACAGATTGTGCAAAATACTTCAATTTCAAAAGGTTGCTTATATGGGCGAGGCCACGCCTATTGATCCGATTCTTCTCATTTTTGGACCAATCACGTAGACTACCACCAGACACATATGCACAAAATTACAGCACTCTCTCCAACAAATTGTGCAAGATATCTCAATTTCAAAATGTGGCTTATATGGGCGGGACCACGCCCTTTGGTCAGATCCCGGTTTTTTTGGAACAATCACGTAGACTATCACCATATACATGTACAAAATTACAGCACTCTCGCTAACAAAATTTTCAAGATATCTCAATTTAAAAATTGAACTTATATGGGCGGGGCCAAGCCCATTGGTCCGATCCCGATCATTTATAAATCAATCAGATAGACTACCACCAGATACATATGTACAAAATTACAGCACTCTCGCCAAAAAATTGTGCAAGATAAGTCAATTCAAAAATTTGACTTATATGGGCGGGGCCACGCCCATTGGTTCGATCCCGCCTATTTTTGAACCAATCACGTAGACTACCACCAGATACAGGTAAAGAGAACTACAACACTCTCTCTAACATATTGTGAAAAATATCTAAATTTTAAAATTTGGCTTATATGGGCGGTGCCACGCCCATTGGTCCCTTTCCGCCCATTTTTGGACCAATCACGTAGACTACCACCAGATACATATGCACAAAAGTACAGCACTATCGGTAATAATTTGTGCAAGATATACATATAATTTTTTAAATTTGGCTTATATGAGCGGTGCCACGCCCATTGGTCCGGTCCCGCCCATTTTTGGACCAATCACGTAGACTGCCACCAGATACATATGTACAAAATTACAGCACTCTCGCTAACAAATTGTGCAAGATATCTAATTTTTAAAATTTGTCTTATGTGGGCGGGGCCAGGCCCACTTGATATGTCGAAATTTCAAGTACCCCATTTTCACCAGGCCCCACACATGTACATTCCGTGAAAATTTCAAGAAGATCGGTCCAGCCGTTTAGACGTCTATACGGTACAAACAAACCAATAAAGAAACACACATTTTTCTTTATATATATACTAGCTGGACCCGGTCCACTTCGTTGCCCCAGACTTCAGATTTCCGATCCCGTTAATTTTTGGACTAATTACGTAGACTGAGACCAAATATATATGCACATAATTACATTGATCTCTCTAACAAATTGCTCAAGATATATCAAACACAAAATTGAATTGGCTTATATGGGCGAAGCCACTCCCATTTGTCCGACCCCGCCCATTTTTGGACCAAGCACGTAGACTGCCACCTAATATATATGCACAAAATTAGAGTAATCTCGCTAATAATTTGTGCGAGTTATGTCAATTTCAAAATTGGGTTTATATTGGCGGGGCCACGCCGATTGGTCCAATCCCGCCCATTTTTGCACCAACCAATTAGACTACCACCTAATACATATGCACAACATTACAGCACTCTCGCTAACAAATTGTGCAATATATATCAATTTAAAAATTTGATTTATAAGGGCGGGGCCACGCCCATTGGTCCAATCCCGCCCATTTTCGGACCAATCACGAAGACTGCCACCAGATACATATGCACAAAATTACAGCTGTCTCGCTAACAAATTGTGCAAGATATCTCGATTTCAAAATTTGGCTTAAAGGGTCGGAGCAACGCCCAGTAGTCCGACCCCGCCTATTTTTGGACCAATCACGTAAGTCGCCAACAGATATATATAAACAAAATTACAGCTATCTCGCTAACAAATTGTGCAAGATATCTCAAATTCAAAATTTGGCTTATATGGGCGGGGCCACGCCCATTGGTCCGATCACGCCCATTTTTGGACCAATTAAGTAGACTACCACCTTATACGTATGCACAATATTACAGCACCCTCGCTAACAAATTGTGCAAGATATGTCAATTTAAAAATTTGGTTTATAAGGGCGGGGCCACGCCCATTGGTCCTATCCCGCCCATTGTTGGACGAATCACGTAGACTTCCACCAGATACATATGTACAACATTACAGCACTCTAGTTAAAAAATTGTGCAAGATATCTCAATTTCAAAATTTGGCTTATATGGGCGGGGCCACGCCCATACGTCTGATTCCGCCCCTTTTTTGACCAATCTCATAGGTCGCCAACAGATATATTTACCCAAACTTACAGCTCTCTCGCTAACAAATTGTGCAAGATATCTCAAATTCAAAATTTGGCTTATATGGGCGGGGCCACGCCCATTGGTCCGATCCCGCCCATTTTTTGACCAATCACGTAAGTCGCCAGCAGATATATATACACAAAATTACAGCTCTCTTGCTAACAAATTGTGCAAGATATCTCGATTTCAAAATTTAGCTTAATGGGGCGGGGCCACGCCCATTAGTCTGACCCCGCCCATTTTTGGACCAATCACGTAGAATGCCTCCAGATATATATAAACAAAATTACAGTTCTCTCGCTAACAAATTGTGCAAGATATCTCAAATTCAAAATTTGGCTTATATGGGCGGGGCCACGCCCATTGGTCCGATCCCGCCCATTTTTTGACCAATCACGTAAGTCGCCAGCAGATATATATACACAAAATTACAGCTCTCTTGCTAACAAATTGTGCAAGATATCTCGATTTCAAAATTTAGCTTAATGGGGCGGGGCCACGCCCATTAGTCTGACCCCGCCCATTTTTGGACCAATCACGTAGAATGCCTCCAGATATATATAAACAAAATTACAGTTCTCTCGCTAACAAATTGTGCAAGATATCTCAAATTCAAAATTTGGCTTATATGGGCGGGGCCACGCCCATTGGTCCGATCCCGCCCATTTTTGGACCAATCACGTAGACTGCCACCAGATACATATGTACAAAATTGCAGCACTCTCACTAACAAATTGTGCAAGATATCTCAATTTTAAAATTTGTCTTATGTGGGCGGGGCCACGCCCACTTCATATATCGAAAATTCAAGTACCCTATTTTCACCACGCCCCACACATGTACATTCTGTGAAAATTTCAAGAAGATCGGTTCAGCCGTTTAGACGTCTATACGGTACAAACAAACCAACAAACCAACAAACAAACAAACCAACAAACAAACAAACAAACAAACACACATTCTTCTTTATATATATAGATAGATATAGAAAACTAGCTGACCCCAGCAGACGTTGTCCTGCCCGTCCTGTTTGGAACGTATTGGTTTGTTATTTATTGATATTTCATTAAAAAATGCATACATCCTGAGTTTCAGGAAAAAATCATCAAAATAATGTATATTGACCATATGTCCACTACAGTGCCATCTACCGGTTACAATCATACATACAAACTATTATCATAACAAACCACACATACATTTTAAATTTCATTCAAATCGAACTGGAAATGCGAATTTTGCAAATAACTTGACCATTCCGCAATTTATCGCGGTATAAATAATTCTAAAACACAAATGATCCCAAACTGAATATATTGTTCAATATTCAGCCCATTCGCTTTTATGGTTTCAGAGATCATGCGTTACTAACAAACGTACAAAGGATTTTATATATAAAGATAGATAGATAATAATAAAAAGCAATATAGTTCAATAATGTTTTTGCAGTTTGTAGGTATATGCATTAGATGTATTCAAAATTCTAAAATAATTCCATATGTAAACACACACAATTCTCAAATAAATTTCGAAAATCCGCAAAAATTTCAATTTTCAGTTTTTCCCCTAATTATACTGGGTAATTCCAAAGCAAATGAATCAAAAAACACACATTTCGAAATGAAATTTCGATTATTCAAATGTGCACGAATTTAATGGCGTTTTTAGTTTTTCAAAATACGTTGTAGTTTTTGTGGAACAGAGCTCCAAAGTTACCTATCTCAAAGATTTTTCTCAAAATTACTATTTGTTCAAATAGCCATATCTTCGTAACCGCTTTACGTATTTTGAAGTGTACAATAATAGCAACTGACGATGTTGGTGAAACTACGCTTGTCTCTTAGTTATTTTTAAGAACTTTATTTACATAAATGCCATGAAGATGCAACTCAAAGAATTGCGAAATATTGGCAAAAGACCTCTAGCTCGATTATATTTATCTCATTCTAGTGGAAGGAGGTGAAAATATGGTAAATATCCTTAATCCTTGAATATCCTAAAGAAGTATCAATTAATATCCTTGACTTTTTTTGTACTAAATAGTCAAACTATTATGAACTGACTATGGGAAAATCAATATGGAGCCTTGATGGACCAAAAAATATAGCAATTTTATTGAGTCAATATTACATTTTTTCTTGTAAATTTTTATATAGAATTTTGATTCGTCTGCTCGACTAGTGTAACTTTAAAACGGCTTGACCGATTGATGTTGTTTTTGCACATTCTGTTTTGTATTATCAATGTGAGTATGCATCACTGTGTCTAGATCAGATAGGTGGGACTGTAGTCAAGTTATTACAAATTGCTCATTGATGGACCAAAACGGCTGATATTCGTGGAAAAGGTTGATCAAGTAATACGAAAGCGAATCCCTTAATTTGGATTCAATTGTTGGCGCAATCGTCAAAATCTATATATATAAAAATGAAACGGTCCATCTGTGTAATGGCATCACGTCAGAACGGCTGGAACGATTTGGATGATTTTTTTTTTATTCGATTCTAAATTTTCACGAGATGGTTTATATAGAAAAAAAAATTAATTGGACAAAGGGGCGTGGTACCTCCCATACAAATCGCAGGTTAAAAATCCGATATTTCTGCTCCTATTATAGGTATAGTGCTGAAATTTTGTTTGTATGCATTTAATGGCAGATTATGTGAATTTTCCAAAAATGGGCGGAATCGGACCAATGGGCGTGGCCCCGCCCATATAAGCCAAATTTTGAAATTGAGATATTTTGCACAATTTGTTAGCGAGAGTGCTGGAATTTTGTGTATATGTAAACGGTGGCAGTCTACGTGATTGGTCCAAAAATGGGCGGGATCGGACCAATGGGCGTGGCCCCGCCCACATAGACAAAATTTTGATATCTTGCACAATTTGCTAGCGGGAGTGCTGCAATGTTGCGTATATGTATCTGGTGGCATTCTACGTAATTGGTGAAAAAATGGGCGGGACCAGACCAATGGGCGTGGCCCCGCCCATATAAGCCAAATTTTGAAATTGAGATATTTTGCACAATTTGTTAGCGAGAGTGCTGGAATTTTGTGTATATGTAAACGGTGGCAGTCTACGTGATTGATCCAAAAACGGGCGGGATCGAACCAATGGGCACCGCCCATAAAAGCCAAATTTAAAAAATGTGATATCTTGCACAATTTGTTAGCGAGAGACCTGGAATTTTGTGTATATATATCCGTTGGCGATCTACGTGATTGGTCCAAAAATGGGCGGGTTCGGACCAATAGGCGTGGTCCCGCCCACAATGACCAAATTTTGAAATTTTTATATCTTGCACAATTTGCTATCGGGAGTGCTGCAATGTTGTGTATATGTATCTGGTGGCATTCTACGTAATTGGTCAGAAAATGGGCGGGATCGGACCAATGGGCGTGGCCCCGCCCTTATAAGCCAAATTTTGAAATTGATATAACTTGCACAATTTTTTATCTAGAGTGCTGTCATGTTGTAGATATGTATCTGGTGACAGTCCACGTGATTGGTCCAAAAATTGGCGGGATCTGACCAATGGGCGGGCCACCGCCCATATAAGCCAAATTTTGAAATTGAATTATCTTGCTCATTTTGTTAGCGAGAGTGTTGAAATTTTGCGTATATGTATCTGGTAGCAGTCTACGTGATTGGCTTTCAAATGGGCGGAATAGGACCAGTGGGCGTGGCCCAGCCCATATTTTGATATATCTTGCAAGTATTGTATAGGAAATACATGAACAAAAATGCTCGGTATGCGATAATTACAGCTGCTCACTCCAATACAATCGCAATATGATAATGTGATGCAATATCAATGAAACAAGAATTTGGAAATTTTATAAGTATACATTTCTATTTTCTGGACTTTCCACTGAATTCGGTATTTTTTCATTCAGTGAATTTATTACTAATACCAGTAAGGAAAGGCAGAAAGTCGGGCGGGGCCGACTATATAATTCCCTACACCTCCCTAACAATGCGATAAGGGTCATTGCGATAATAATTTGGAATAATTGGTAAATGTATTTTGAACCGATAATCGCTAAATTAAGCAATATTCGTTCCTAAATTGAGAAACATTTTTCTGGAGAACTTTGTAATGATCGGAAGTAAAGTACAACTTCTATAGCGCTTTGTAACCAAATCTGGAGGAACATATATATGGAGGTTATATATAAATCTGAATCGATTTTCCTAGAATACTCATTCATGTAAAATAGAAACCTGTTTCTGTCGAATTTCGTACTGATCGGATATAAAACACAGTCTCTACAGCGCTTACATGTCAAATTGGGGGTAACATATATATATGGGGGCTATATCTAAATCTGAACTGATTTTCTCCGAATTTTGCGGCATTCCTTCATGTAATAAGAAACCTCTTTCTGCCGAATTTCTTACTGATCGGATATAAAATACAGTTTCTACAGCGCTTGAATTTCAAATCGGGGGTAACATATATATGGGGACTATATCTAAATCTGAACCGATTTTCTCCGAATTTGGCAGTATTCCTTCATGTAATAACAAACCTCTTTCTGCCGAATTTCGTACTGATCGGATATAAAATACAGTTTCTACAGCGCGAATTTTGACATGGGCAGCGAAGCGCACCGGGCTCAGCTAGTATAGAATATTTATACCCTCACTTTAGTGTGACGAGGGTATATATCATTTGCTACGGAAAAAAGTGTAACAAGTCGAAGGAGTGACCTAAGACCCCAAGTATGTTCGGAGGAAATCCGTTTTGGGTCATTTTAAGTCGAATGAGCAATGTCCGTCCGTCTGTCTGTCTGTCTGTCTGTCTGTCTGTCTGTCTGTCTGTCTGTCTGTCTGTCTGCTGGCTGGTGCGCACGATAACTCTCGAAAGGAGTAACCGATTGACCTCAAATTTGGTATGTGGTAATATTTTTTTCTATCTCCGGCTAAGTTCGAAGATGGGCCATATTGGTCCACTCCTTCTAGTACCTCCCCCACAAAGGGTTAAAATGTTGTGAAATATTGATTCTTTAATAACTGCTATACTACTTATTCGAATCTTTTGAAATTCCACACATAGTATTAGCTTATTAGTCGTTATCAACTCGAGAAAAATGGGCGAAGTCGCCACGTCCCTTTTGGTACCTCCCACACAAAGGTACCTTTTTGCACCAAAAGTTAACAGCTTATAACATTAAAAGCAGTGTATAAAAATACTTGAAATTTTGTACAGTGTAATGTTTTTATAGTGTCTATAGCCCTGTGAAAAATGGGCGTTATTGCCACGCCGCTCTTTGTACCTCCCACATAAAATGCCCAAATCATACCGCAATTTAATGTCTCATAACGTGTATACCAGTGCACATAAATGCTTATAAGTCGGTACAGTGCAATGAATTTAAAGTATCTAATGTTCAGCAAAAAAAAGGTGTATTTGATAAACCCCTTCTGGTACCTCCCACACAAATTGACAGAATAATTCGAGTAATATTCAATATTACATTACTCACAAAGTGAGGGTATACCTTAGTCGGTTTACCCGACTGAAACTTTCTTACTTGTTTTCAATAATAATACAAAAACAGCCCACATTAATATAAAGCTCCACCTATCTGAACTAAGAGCTATTATTTTCTTTCTTTACACTAAATTAACCTATACCGCGAATATGAGTGATTTTGGTACATTAATGCGGAATTTGTCAGTAACTTGAATACAGCGCCACCTATCGGATTGATTATATATCGCATTGATAATATAAGTATAATGTGTAAAAGTAACATCAATCGGTCAAGCCGTTTTTGAAGTTACACTAGTTCAGAATCTAAAATTGTACTCGTATATAAAAGTTTACAAAAATATTTTAATATTGACTCAATAAAATTGCTACATCTTTTTGGTCCATCAAAGTTCGATTTTGAGTTTTTCATAGTCAGTTCATAATAGTTTGACTCGTTAGTACCAAAAAATTAAGGATATTAATTGATAATTTTTCAGGATATTCAAGATTTAAGGATATTTTCCATATTTTCACCCCCTTCCACCAAAAGGAGATAAATATTCCATTCCGCAACCTTGAAGAGGAGTAGCAGGGCTTTTCATTGGTATTAATATCTTCAAAATACATAAAGCGGTTAAAAGAATATGGATAATTTAACAAATAGTAATTTTGAGAAAAATCCTTGAGATAGGTAACTTTGGAGCCCTGTACAACAAAGCTACAATGAATTTTGAAAAACTAAAAACGACAAAAAATTCCTCACAACAATAGATATATTGTGCTAAATTTTGTGAAAATTTAAAGGGTCATTTTTTGAGTTGGCTTTGGAATTACCCACTATACTCTGAACTGCTTTTGTACACTGAAAAGGTGCTTTAATAACGGTGCGATGATTAAATTTTTTTTTGCCCGAAATGGAAGAGTTGCACTTGGCGGACATTTGGTTTCAACAAAATGGTGCCACATGCCACACAGCACGTGAATCTGTGGGCCAATTGAGAGGCGAATTCGGTGAACAGTTTATTTCACGTTTGGGGCTGGTCAATTGGCCGCTAAGATCGTTGGATTTAACACCGCTATGCCCTCTAGCACTAAAGATAGGGTATGATTATAAAACTGAAATACAATTTTAATTTTCAATACGGCCTTATATTGATTTGTATGTCGAATACTTTATCCATATTGTCATCAGTAGTAGTTTGTGTCATTTAAAATGTATGTGGCATGAAACCAACAACATCAACAAGGACATTCTGCTTTCACACACACTCACGTGCCCAAACACATAGCGAATTGCAGAGTGTGTATTTATGTCTCCTGACATCCTTATTTTTGGATATCATCCTTTAATATTTACAAATTCTCAGGTGTTTAGTAGTTTTAAGTCGTACGTGTCGTTGGTTGCTCCAATGCTTGGTTGTTCATAATTCCATCTCATCTCGTACTTCTTCTTCTTATTCTCTATTTATGGGAGTTGTATTTCATTAACTTGTGTACATTTGTCTCCGTGCGATTCTTTATCTTCGCCAGACACCCCTTAAGTCCTCATACCTTTTACAATGCGAGAGTGGATGCTTTTGTCCTTTTCCACATTCCGGAGTGAATGGATGCGGGGGAAAGAATGGGTCAGATGTAAATTTTTTGGGACGAAATGCAATATTTGTGGCTTCGGATTGTGTTGTTGGTGCTAGATGTTTTTTGGGTATTATTGTGTTTGTACATCTGTTTCAATGGGTCTCCTCTTGGGTCTCCGTTAGAATTGGTTGCAGTGCATTTTTAGCATTGGCATTAAGACTTTGTGACATTGTAAATTGTATTTTTCGAAAGCTGCAATTAATTCCCAAAATTCGAGAAATTGCTGATGTCAGTGCTAAGTAGTTGCCAGGGCTACACTTAGGAGCGAACGGCCTAGAGTAAAACATATGCTATACAATGGATTAAGTTGGACAAGTGCTAGTAGGTACACAGAAAAATGTTTAATGCTTTCTTCATTTAAATAAATAAAATGTTATTTGGTTCAAAAACTTTCGTTTCATATTTTGTTAGTCCACGATTTTTTTTAAACCAAGTAAGAAAATTGGTATATTTGCTAAAGGTCTTCTGGTACCTCCACACAAATTGACAGATTAATTAGTGTAATGTTATATATTACATTACTCACAAAGTGAGGGTATTCCTTAGTCGGTTTACCCGACTGAACAACAATTATAACACGCAACTTTTTCGTGAGACGCCTTTTTGTTTTGACTTATCAACTTATACAGACTCCTCTGAAATAAATGTCTAAAAAGCATGGTATCTAACGCAAAAATAAAGTTTCAAAACTTAATAAATACTTGTTTACACACCCAATGACAGAGTCGATCTGGATAATCTGGTGGTGAACCACATTACTACATCTTTCGATGGTTCCCTTAATGAAGCCTGTCCAAGGTACAAGGATACTGCTAAACCACAATGGTGGTCTTCTGTGTTAAAGACTAGGAAAATTACCTGCAACAGGCTATTAAACTAGGATAAAGCTACTGAGGTCATTACTGACTGTGATGCCTATTAAGAGCAAATCAGAATCTATAAGAATGAGCTTAGGATAGAGCAGAGACGTTCTTGGTACAACTTCTGTGGAGAAATGGAAAAGATCTCATGGGGACGATATTAGCCACATAACAACTGCAAAAAGGCAGAACTTGAGGAACAGCAGAACCAACAAGCTAGGTTGGTTATCATGGTGGCTAAAAACCATTCCTTAGTCTCAATTGGTATGTTCATATACCGTTTTGATAACCACACCACTCTTGTAATGTCTCTTATTTCTATGTATTTTTATACCCTCCATCGTAGGATGAGGGTATATTCATTTTGTCACTCCGTTTGCAATACCTTCAAATATTGTCTGCGACTCCATAAAGTATATATATTCTTGATCGTCGTGAAATTCTAAGACGATTTAGCCTATATGACTTGGTTGATCAAATTTGGTAGAAATACTTCTTATAGTTGCAGGTCGCTTGGGATAACAAATGAGCCATATCGGTTAAAGTTTTGATTAAGCTCCCCTATAGAGGTTGCTCCAAAATACAGGGTTTGAGACATAGATACCACATTTGTAACAGCAAAAATGTTACAAATCGGTTAATATTTTTTTATAGTTACCCTATTAGGGTCGTTCCAAAATAAAGTACACTTATTTAGGCCATAAATACCACATTGGCTAAGCATTTTAACTCAATCACCGCACTTTGTTTTTTTATTTAGACAAGAATTAGTCACAGTAAAAATTTTATATTTCTGTTCATATTTGGTTATTGTCCACTTATAGATGTCGCTCCGAAAATGGCTTGTTAAAGCAATAAACACATTTTAAAATAATTTAGCTGAAACTTTGCAGTTTGTATTCTATCTTGGCAAGAATTCATCTCAATAAAATTTATACAAATCAGTCTATATTTTGATGCAGCCCCCGTGCAGAGGTAGCTCTCAAATATTCTAATTTAAGCCATAAATACAAAATATTTCAGATGAAGAGTTTGGCTGAAGAATTTGAGGCCTAAAACCACGATCAGTCTTGACAAGTTCCGTCGATTTTGGCTGATCAAAATCCTTGTTCGTTGAATGTTGTATTTTGGCCCGGTGCTTTTGGATATTCGTCATGCTTCATTCCCATCCCACCTGGTCTCTGTTTGTTTTAGGTAGTGATCGAATATATCCACCAAATGGCGTCAGTCGCAACGCCACTGGGAGTCGTAAGAAGAGAATCCTACTGCAGCTAGTTCGTCTGCATTTTCGTTCCATTAATTTTCATCCCTATGACTAGGGATCCAGGTGAGATCTACTTGATGTGTCGATGTTGGATTTGAGGGCTAGGATAGCCGCTTGACTATTGACCAATATTTCTATACGATCTGTTGTATGATTCTGCTGTAGTACATTACATGCTTTTTTTATCGCCAGTATCTCCGCCTGAAACACACGGCAATATTCAGGAAGTTTTAAAGAGAGTGAAATGTGTGCTTTCTCGGAGAAAACACCTGAACCAGCGCCACAGCTTATTTTGGAGCCGCCCGTGTGTACCTTGGTGTCGTATTCGGTCAACAGAGTTCCGCTATCTGTTCTACTAGGGAATTTAACCTCGAAGGAGTGTTCTAAGGTTATTGCGGGAGTGCTGTGGTTATTATTTCTCCGGGGAGTTTATGAAGGATACGAGCATGTCCATATGTTCTATCTTTCCAAATTCAGATAGCGTGTAATCTTGAGGCCGTGCTTGGCGATATGTGCATCATCGTGCTGAATGGTCCGGCAGAACAGAACAACGCATTGCCCTTGTCACCCCGATGCATGCAGATCTTTGTATGTTATATATTTGCTTTTGAGTGGTTTTATTTTTCGTTACCGGCCACCACATAAGTGCTCCATATGTGAGTATCGGTCTGATTATCCTTGTGTACATTCATAGTACCATATTAGGTTTGAGGCTCCAACGGCTGCTTTTTAAGCTCGATGTTCCATTTTACGTTTCCATAATAGATTTGAGTGTAGGATTACGCCTTTCCTTAACCGCGTAATCGAGGCAGCTTGAATGTTTCATGTTTGGTTCTTAAGGTGAACAACACCATCTCAGTTTTCCCCGGATTCACTCCCAGACCACTACTTTTGGTGCAAGCATCAAGTGAATGCAGGGCTCCGTTCACGATGTTACTTATAACAGACGGAAATAAACCAGAGGTAAGTATCACCACATCGTCTGAATATGTTATAACCTTAATCCCCATGTGGTCTAATTTAAAAAGTATTTCGTTAATGACAAGGAACCTTACTAATGGCGAGACTATCCCAACCTGTGGAGTGCCTCGATTGACGCGCTTTGACAACTTGCTGTTACCCATAGTAGCGTTTATGATTCTGTTCTGCAGCATGGTGACTATCCAGTTCTTGAGGAATCGTTCCACGCCAATATTACCAATGCATGTCCTATTGTCGAGGTATTTACATTATTAAAAAACGCCTTCTATATCTAAAAAGGCAGCTAAGGTGTATTGTTTATATTTTATGGATCGAATTTTTATCGAATATGCGTGTCGATAAGACTTTCGAGCGTTTTTACCAGAAATATTGATAGACTTATTAGGCTGAAATCCTTTGCTTTTTCGTGGCTATGTTTTTCTGCCTTTAACTATCTCCAATTCAGTACTATGTAGTTGAGGGATCGGCACAGTCTAAATATGTGCACTAGCCATGGGTTGATTATGCTCTCCGAGTATTATGCCATCTGGCCCTGGATATTTGTAAGGTGAGTATTATTTGGAATTCGATTAAATGTTATATACAAAAAGTTTGGTTAAATTTCCCATAAAAACGAATGTTTAAACAGTTATTTTACAATGTAAAATAACTCTAAATTTACTCATGACTGATCAGAATTTAGGATTAAACAATAAAAATATATTAATTGTGAATGTTTTGTTTTTGAGAAGTTTTAATTAAAACATTAATAAAGTTCTGTGATTATGTTTTTTCACAATATCTCTGAAACCGCTGATGGGTTGAAAAAATTACGTTGGAAGAAAATAAAGTCTATTTAGTTTAGTATTTTTTAATGCTTCCTCAACTAATTAGGATAAATGGTTCTCGAGTTTCGCTAAAATATGTGGTTCAACTTTATTTATCTTAATTTTGATAGACAACGCTATACAACCAAAAATTGTTTTTTCCGAGACCTAAACTTCTGTGGAATTTCGGAAGATTTTAATAAGTAGTATAAATGTTATTAAAGAATCAATATTTCACTAAATGTTAATCCTTTGTGTGGGAGGTGGCAGAAGGAGTGTACCAATATGACCCATCTTCGAAGTTAGCCGGAGATAGAAAAAAATATTACCGTATGCCAAATTTGAAGTCAAACGGTTACGGACATTTCACATTTGACTTAAAACGAATATCCGCCGAACATACTTACAGGGTGGCTGATATGTAATGCAACAAAGTAAAGCGCTATATTTTTTTAAATTTTATTGTTCAAAAGCAAAAAATGTCGGAAATAACATAACATTTTAGAAACAGTTTAGATTTGTTCGAATTGGCCGCCTTTGGCACGAAATTATGGCCTTCAAACGGCCGACAAAGCCATCACACGCTGCACGAAAGTGGCTCTGCGGTATTTTGGGCCATTCCCGGCGAAGCGCCGTCTTGAGATGATCGATACATTGGTATTTTTAGTGCGAACCTTACTCTCTAAAATGCCCCAGGCGCAAAAGTCCAACGGATTGAGATCCGGAGATCTTGGTGGCCATTATGCGGTAGAAATGAAGCGAGGAACCTCCTTTTTAAGCCATTCTTGGTTGACGCGTGCTGAGTCTTGTTGGAATGTCCATGGTCTGCGGCCGAAATGTTTGTCTGCCCAGGGCTTCAATACTGTCTTTAGGACATTTTCCCGATAATATTCGGCATTTATTTTGACCCCATGGTCGATGAATACGAGCGGTGAGCGACCATCGGCCGTTACGGCGGCCCACACCATTACCATCGGCGGCGCTTGAGTTCTGGTGGCTAATCGAAGGTGTAAATTTACAGCTAACCTCTTTGGCAAGTAAACCCGATCATTTTGTTTGTTCACAAACTGCTCAATTTGGAATGGCTTCTCATCGGAGAAAACCAAATTCGGTAACTGGCCACTTTCGTGCAAGCGAAGCAACTCCTTGGCTCTTTCCAGTCTAACTTTTTTTTGTGCATCGGTGAGCTCTTGCACTTTTTGGAACTTCAATGGCTTTAGTCCAAGCTCATTTTTTAATATGTGTTGTATCCGTTCTCGCGATATGTTCAGCTCACGAGAAATTTTTCTACCACTGCGGCGTGGATTTCGATCAAATCTGGCCTTCACTTTTCGGATCATTTCTGGTGTTGTTACCGTTTTTTTTTCGTCCACTTTTTGGACACGATGCAACACTGCCAGTATCACGGTAACGAGCAATGGTACGAGAAACAAAAGATTTATTCACATTTAAATGCTGGAGGGCTTTAACGATAGCCACTTGTGTTTTTCTACCCAAATATAAAGCAATCACACTATCACGCTTGAATTCCATCACGAATAACTTTTTCAATCAAACTTTCAATCAAAATGCTTTTGTAAGCTTGTAAACAATAAAATGAACTGTCAGCTATCAGACTAGCTGTTTAGAAATGATAGCAACCTGAAGTTGGTTGCAATACATATCAGCCATGTAGGGTCTCAAATCACTCCTTCGATGTGTTACACTTTTGGCCCGTAGCAAAAGATATATATTCTCGTATCACTAACGTGAGGCTATAAATAGTGACACATACCAAATTTGAAGTCAATCGGTTAAACCAGTCTTTCGCACCAACCAGACCGACAGATGGGCAGGCTGACGGACATTGCTAAAATGACTTAAAATGGCCCAAAACGGATTTCCATTGGGAACTCTTTAGAACACTTTTGGCCCGCAGCATCTGATAAATACCCTTGTTCAAAATAGTGGCTGTATAAAATCCGAATTATGTTGAAATACTCTTATTGCTACCAAAAGTGATATAATTTCTACATTTATCCATAGATTTTTTCAAAAAGGCATTGTTTTCATCGTTATGATGCAGCTTTTAAAAATTGTAACAAACAATTTGCGATTTTGTATGGTTTTTTCGTGCTAGCGAAAAACTATTTTTATGAAAAAAAAACATATTTTCCTAATTATTTTAACGACAGTTACTAAACTTGTGTTTCCACGTGAAGTTGTCATTACATACATTTGTAGTCCACATAATTTTCTTAAATTTAAAGTCTATCCCCTCTTTATCCAGAATATACTTCAAAAACAAGTAAGAAAGTTTCTGTCGGGTAAACCGACTAAGGTATACCCTCACCTTGTGAGTAATGTAATATTGAATATTACTCGAATTATTCTGTCAATTTGTGTGGGAGGTACCAGAAGGGGTTTATCAAATACACTTTTTTTTGCTGAACATTAGATACTTTAAATTCATTGCACTGTGCCGACTTATAAGCATTTATGTGCACTGGTATAAACGTTATGAGACATTAAATTGTGGTATGATTTGGGCATTTTGTGTGGGAGGTACAAAGAGGGGCGTGGCAATAACGCCCATTTTTCACAGGGCTATATATACACTATAAAAACATTACACTGTACAAATTTTCAAGTATTTTTATACACTGGTTTTAATGTTATAAGCTGTTAACTTTTGGTGCAAAAAGGTACCTTTGTGTGGGAGGTACCAAAAGGGGCGTGACAACAACACCCATTTTTCCCTGGACTGTAGGCAATATAAAAGCATAATACTGTACAAAATTTCAAGTATTTTTATACACTGTTATTAATGTTATAAGCTGTTAACTTTTGGTGCAAAATGGTGCATTTGTGTGGGAGGTACCAAAAGGGACGTGGCGACTTCGCCCATTTTTCTCGAGTTGATAACGACTAATAAGCTAATACTATGTGTGGAATTTCAAAAGATTCGAATAAGTAGTATAGCAGTTATTAAAGAATCAATATTTCACAACATTTTAACACTTTGTGGGGGAGGTACTAGAAGGAGTGGACCAATATGGCCCATCTTCGAACTTAGCCGGAGATAGAAAAAAATATTACCACATACCAAATTTGAGGTCAATCGGTTACTCCTTTCGAGAGTTATCGTGCGCACCAGCCAGCAGACACACAGACAGACAGACAGACAGACGGACGGACATTGCTCATTCGACTTAAAATGACCCAAAACGGATTTCCTCCGAACATACTTAGGATCTTAGGTCACTCCTTCCACGTGTTACACTTTTTTCCGTAGCAAATGATATATACCCTCGTCACACTAAAGTGAGGGTATGAAATTTTTGCAGGTCGGTCCGAAACATTTCCTAAAATCTAAATATATCATAACTTTAATTACCAACAGACAATATGAAAAATATTGCAAAATATTTTTTGCATATGCGAATAATTTCACTTTCTGGAGCAGTAATTTGAAATATTTTATATTTAGAATGCGTCCTATATTGACGTCCACCAGAATCAGAAAAAACATTTTGGTAGATCGCGCTTTGTAAAAATGTACAGCAATTTTACGGACACTACCTTTTTGCAAATATTTTTGGTTCATTATTACAGGACCTCAAGGACCTTACCAATTTTGTCCAAATGTACACAATAGCTGAATCCATTAGTTCTGAGTCCAAAAACGCATTAATTTTTTTTCGGCGGATCAAGTTCTCAGCATCGCGAGCTTCCAAACTGTGGATATATAATTTGCTATATCTCCGCCAATTCCTAATCAATCTGTACAAAATCAACGATAAATGAGACGTGAGAAAAGTCACTATCATATCTTGTTTCCTAATATATGTTTTCTTAACCCATTAAGAGCCAATTTTTTTTACTTTTTGTGTTAAATGCAATGATTTTGGAAAATGCGTTATGGACTGGACTGTTCGTGCGGTGGAAGTATAAATTGGCGATTCTATTAATACAAACAACACCTTAAGCTTTATTTCAACACGGGGCAAAATCGCCTTTTTTGATATGTTTGAACCGAAATATAATATATTTGGAACACAAATTTTTAAATATTATATATTTCTTAGCAAATAAATTTTATTTGAAAACCAATAAAATGTATTTGGAACGCATATATTAATATATTACAACAAAATATATTTGCAAACTAAATTTCTCAAATAAAATGTGTTTTTATTTACAAAAAAATTATTGTTTAGGATTTTTTCTAAATATATTTTATTTAAAATAAAAATCCAAAACTTTTGTGGACTTTTTCGAATTTCAGTTTAAATTTTTTCTTGGATTCAAATTGTACCTCCCAGTTATGATACCATATGCAGCATTAACTTCTGCTTTAAATCAATCATTTAATATTTCTGTGTATTCCAAATCATCATTAGTTGTCAATCGTCCAAGTAATTTATATTGATCCCATATTATACGATTTCAATTATTATTATTTTTATTAACATTTTTAATTTTTAAAGTTTTTAAAAATGTAACATTAAATTACTGAAAAATTTAACACAATTTAGGTATTTTCTGAACACTTAAATGCAAATAAATATTTGTTGCGGAAATAATAGTCCCAAATAAAAACATATTGGGATGTAAACAAAAATTTGTGTAGGACAACATCTGCCCAAATATATAATGTTTGTGTGTGCTAAAAATTATGTGTTTAGAGTGTATCCTAAACATATGTATGTTTCAAGCCGTATATGTTTGGGACAATATACTACAGAAGCGATTTTTTTTCAGCGTGAATGTATTATATGACCAATGTTTCCCATAAGAACATAAAATATTACTATTTTATTGTAACCCATACAAAACTTTATTATTTGGTAATGAAATAATACAGAATTGACTTTAGAATTTTTAACATAATTTTAGTTTCAATGTATGACAAAAGTTTTAGAGGCAATATGCTAAATTTTATAGTGGTTTTAAAGATTTATACCTTGAAATAAAGCTTAAGGTGTTGTCTGTATTAATAGAATCGCCAATTTATACTTCCACCGCACGAACAGTCCAGTCCATAACGCATTTTCCAAAATCATTGCATTTAACACAAAAAGTAAAAAAATTGGCTCTTAATGGGTTCAGAAAACATATATTAGGAAACAATATATGATAGTGACTTTTCTCACGCCTCTTTTATCGTTGATTTTGTGCAGATTGATTAGGAATTGGCGGAGATATTGCAAATTATATATCCACAGTTTGGAAGCTCGCGATGCTGAGAACTTGATCCGCCGAAAAAAAATTAATGCGTTTTTGGACTCAGAACTAATGGATTCAGCTATTGTGTACATTTGGACAAAATTGGTAAGGTCCTTGAGGTCCTGTAATAATGAACAGAAAATATTTGCAAAAAGGTAGTGTCCGTAAAATTGCTGTACATTTTTACAAAGCGCGATCTACCAAAATGTTTTTTCTGATTCTGGTGGACGTCAATATAGGACGCATTCTAAATATAAAATATTTCAAATTACTGCTCCAGAAAGTGAAATTATTCGCATATGCAAAAATATTTTGCAATATTTTTCATATGGTCAGTTGGTAATTAAAGTTTATGACATATTTAGATTTTAGGAAATGTTTCGGACCGACCTGCAACAATTTCAGTCGAATCCGTTCAATATTTCCGGAGAAAATTGGAGTTTTCTAAACACACTCGGAAAAATTCAATAGGTCATATCTCGCGAAAAATCAAAATTTTGCAAAACGGTTTAAATTGTTTTATTTTTTTCAAATTCTCAACCAGATTAATAACAAATTTCAAAAAAATCTTGACCTTTCAAAAAAATTTTGACACACTTGTTTTATTTTTACCCAGTGTTTACGACACCAGACACCAAAAAATGTTATGCACAGTAGGGCTGTGGAGTCGAGCCAAAACTACTCTACTCCAGCTCCGACTCCCGGAGTCGAATTTTAAAATCGTTCGACTCCGACTCCGGCAGTTAAATAACATAAAATTCTGAAATTATATTTCTACTAAGACGTGAGTTCATGTTATTGAAAATAAGATATAGCTTTGTTAAAAAAAAAACACAAAAATTTTATTATTTATTAATCGAGGCTTGACCTGCAAGTTGCAACTAATAGGGCAATTCTTTCAACATGGAATCATGATAACATTTTCATCAATCACTGCATCTGTTTTAATATGCCACAATTTTTGGAAATTATGTCCGCTTCAGGCAATCAGTTTAGTCGTTAGTTATTATAGCCTATGGTACAGGAGGTTATAAATTAGTTTTGTGACAGATTTTTAAAAAAAAAATACTACAGCTAGACACACCTTAAAATATACCGTTCTACTCGGAATCACTAGCTGCCCGTTTGTCCATCTTAAGTGGTCCGTAAAGTATTTGTACCAGTATTATAATTTGGCAATAAGAACTCTTTCACACTAGGAAGGAAACCTATTGGAATTGATGAAAATCGGTTCAGGTCGATATTGCCCCCATATAAAAATAGATTTGGCCTTGTAACGCTATGGAAGCTGTTTTCACATTCAATCATTTTTTATACCCTCCACTATGGGCTGGGTGGTATATTCATTTTGTCACTCCGTTTGTAACACCTCTAAATATTGATCTGAGACCTCATAAAGTATATATATTCTTAATCGTCGTAAAATTCTAAGACGATGCTTTGTCGGTCTGTTCATCCATCCGTCCGTCTGTTGTAATCACGCTACAGTCCGTAATAATAGAGCTAGGTTGATCAAATTTGGTAGAAATATTTCTTATAGTTGCAGGTTGTTTGGGATTGCAAATGGGTCATATCGGCCAATGTTTTGATATAGCTCCCTTATATAGGTCGCTCCGAAATACGGATTTTGAGCCATAGCTACCACATTTTCAAAGCAATTTAGCAGAAACTTTGCAGTTTGTATTCTCTTGACAAGAATTCATCAAAGCAAAAGTTTTACAAATCGGTTTATATTTGGTTATAGTCACCCTATAGAGGTCGCTCCAAAATATACGTATTTAAGCCATAAATACCATATTTTCGAAGCATTTTAACTGAATTTATTTTGTTGTAGTCCCCGTGTAGATGTAGCTATCAAAAAGCTTATTTAAGCCATAAATGCCACATTTATCAGGTAAAAAGTTTGGCTAAAGAATTTGCGGCCTAAAACTGCAGTGTTCGTTTTTTAATAATTTACTTAAACAGAAAGGATTATTTCATGATTTGCTTCATATACAAAGATTTTTCCAGTAATAAAACTTAATGCATTCCATGGCGCTTTTACTTGTTTTAATTTAGTAGGGTAGAATTTATTTATGCAAGAACTTAGGAATAGTGTATAGTTTTGCAAAAATACTTATTTTGTTAGCTAAATACAGAGCTTTCCTAAAACTGTTTTACATAAAAACTCGATAGTTTGGTTAACTTTATATATTTTTAGCATACTTAAATATTTGGTTAAAAGCTTCGAATATTGTATCCCTCTTTTTTATACCCTCCACCACAGGATGGGGGTATATTCATTTTGTCACTCCGTTTGTAACACCTCTAAATATTGATCTGAGACCCCATAAAGTATATATATTCGTAATCGTCTAAAATTCTAAATCGATTTATCAATGTCCGTCCGGCTGTCCGTCCGTCCGTCTATTGTAATCACGCTACAATCTATAACGCTTGAGCTAGGTGGCTGAAATTTGGTATATATACTTCTTATAGCTGCAGATAGCTTGGGATTGAAAATGGGCGATATCGGTCCATATTTAGATATAGCTCCCATATATAGCTTTAACTTGTTGTGATTGTTTTAATGCAGCAAGAAAAATACAAAAAAAATTTTTTTGTAATTTTTTTATTTCTTTAAATAATATTGAAGAAAAGGCTGTTGTAAACGGAGTCACAAAATGAGTATACTCTCCAAAAGTACAAAAAGGAATATGTGAAATAGACCAAATAAAGAATATTTCTGAGACATAACGGAAACTTTTTTTCAGTGCATAAACATAAGAACATGTTTTTCATTAACTCAAATTGGCTAGTTATTTTTCTTTCTGTCATCTTAAATAGATATTGAATACTTTCTGAAAACTGCTCCATTGTTAGCAAAGAATGAAATTGTGTAGAAAAAAGCTCTCTTTTTTAAAGATGTGTTCATGGAACCCAAATTAAAATAATATCTTCAAAGCTATTGGGAAATTTCCATATCAATGCTTCTCTATTTGAATACTATATTTGGGATTCTTCGAATTACTTCATAAAAATTCATATGAAATAAGATTTCTTTAAAATCGTTCTAATAATGTAAATTGTTATTGCATTTTTTGCATACTTGAGTGAATTATTATTGCTTATAAACAATAAAAGTATGTTAGAATTACTCATAAATATATACTCACTCGTGTAAACTTTTTCGAATTCAATTTAATTCCATTGTTCACTTCTTTACTGCAATACTGCCATAAAAAAATCGATCATTTTTTTGTTGCATACAAAACGAAAACGGAACGGAAAACAAAGTCCATGAAAAGTAAACATTTTACCAGATTTATATTTTGATTCTTAAGTAAATTGAGTGCAATGAATTCTCAGACATAAAGCTAAAAATTTGGGAATATTTCCATACATACACATACATTGCTATAGACCAACACAAGTTCTAACTTCAGGAAAACCAAATGCTAAAATAAAGTTCATTGAAATATTTCAGGAAAAAATAAGATTGTTACACATTTGTTCCTTCTTTAATGGGTACCGAATATAAAATTCTGAGAAACACATTGAAAATGTTTATTTCTATGTGCATACATACAAAGAAGTCTGTATGCACTCTATATGTATGTGTCTGAGCACTTAAATAAACATACAATCCGTTGTTAAACACTGAAAGAAAACGTTTATATATTAAATTTAAGAAATATAATTAAATATTTGGCATAGAATTTTTGATTTCAAGAAACTATTCTTTGTTTTAAATAAAAGTGCCTTTGGCTGGATAATAACACTGGTTTACAAAATTGCCTAAATTATTTAAAAATACACGGACTTGACAGTATAATTTTTATTCTACTACCAAAGGGTAGTATAACCCTATACTCGGTTTGGCCAAATTGGTGACTAATTTTTTTATGGGCCTCCAAAGTTTCTGAAAATCAGTGGGCCCCTCGAAAAAGGTGTCATCAGCTATTGTCAAACAACTAATTTAGACTTGGTGATACCGCTATACTATATTTGGCAAAAATGTAGCTAAGAATATGCTGAACAAAGTTTGTTAACATTTTTTCTGGTATTCTTTTTTTTTGAAAAGTGAAGGAAAAAATATTTTTTTCAGTCTAACATTCAGGGACTTGTAATTTTTCACTAACAATGTTTGGCAAAATTGTAGCCAACGTAAATCTGAACAACTTTTGTAAACATATCAATACCATCCGAACGTGTCTAGGCACCATAAATAGCTCAAAAACCTCATTGTAACTCAAAAATTTTAGTATTTTACTAGTTTGTAACAAAAATATTTTTTTGACGTAGGGTATGTTCAGCAACTTAATGCAAATTGTTTTCATTTTGTCACTCCGTTTGTATCACCTATACATATTGATCTGAGACCCTTTAAAGTACAGTGCGGCGCAGAATGAGCTATATGGTTTGAATTCTTTATAACTTTTTTAATTATTATTCCTTCTTTGTTGTTATCCCCTCACCTTAGAGAGGAGGATATATATCATTTGCTACGAGCCAAAAGTGTACCACATCGAAGGAGTGACCTAAGACCCTAAGTATGTTCGGCGGATATCGGTTTTGGGTAATTTTAAGTCGAATGAGCAATGTCCGTCCGTCTGTCTGCTGCGCACGATAACTCTCGAAAGGAGTAACCGCTTGAGTTGAAATTTGGTATGTGGTAATATTTTCTTCTATCGTCTTTTTCTTCTATCTTCGAATATGGGCCATATTGGTCCACTCTTTGTAGTACCTCCCTAACAAAGGATTAACATTTAGTAAAATATTGATTATTTAATAACTTCTATACTACTTATTTGAATCCTCTGAAATTCTACCATTAGTATTAGTTTATATACCTCCCACACAAATGGACAATTTTGAACCAAAAGTTAATAGCTTATAACCTTATTACCAGTGAATACAAAGAGTTGAAAATTTCCACAGTGTAATGATTTAATAGTAGGGATGTAACGAATATTCGCATTCGCATAAGCGAACGCGAATTATTCGCATCATTTTAAAATTCGCTTTCGCATTCGCAAAAACCATATTTGGATTATTCGCTTTCGCATTCGCTTTCGCAAAAATATATTTCAGTATTCGCTTCCATTTATTAAAGTTTTAAATCTCCTTATTCCCTTCACACAATTTGAAGATATGTGTGTGCTTGTGGTAACAGGAGGTAAAACTTAATACTTGAATATCCTGGAAAAGTATCAATTCAGTTCCTTAAATTTGTTGGTACTAAAGGCTCAAAAATGCATATTTCACTATTCGCTTTCGCATTCGCATTCGCAAGAAATATATTTTAATATTCGCTTTCGCATTCGCTTTCGCTAAAGTCACTTTCGTTACATCCCTATTTAATAGTACCTACAATACAGTGAAAAATTGGCATTATTGCCACGCTCCTTTTGGTACCTCCCAGACAAATGGACCATTTTGTACCAAAAGTTACCAGCTTATAACTTTAATACTTAAAATTTCGTACAATGCAATGTTTTGAGTCTAGAAAAAAGTGGCCGTTATTGGCACGCCCATTTTGGTACCTCCCACACACATGGGTAATTTTACACCAAAAGTTAACAGGTTATTACTTTAATACCAGCTCATATAAATACTTGAAATTTTGTACAGTGTAATGCTTTTATAGTGCCAAGAGTCCAAAGAAAAATGGTCGTTATTGACACGCCTCTTTTGGTACAAATGGACATTTTTGTACCAAAAGTTAACAGTTTTTACTTTAATACCAGTGCATACAAATACTTGAAATTTCGTACAGCGGAATGTCTAGAGTCTAGAGAAATGAGGCCGTTATCGACACGCCCTTTTTGGTACCCCCACACAAATGGACAATTTTACACCAAAAGTAAACAGCTTATAACTTTAATACCAGTACATAAGTATAATGATAATAATATAATTAAAACAAAAAATAAATAAATTTACTGATATTTTTTATGGACTCAAATTTTGCAAAAAGTTATGGAAAATATGCTATAAAGAGCACGTATGTGCGTAGCAGGATATTGACATCAATTACGTAGCAGGATATTGACACCAATTGCCATTAGCTTTGCAAAAAATTCCACAATAATATATAGTATTTAAAAAATATATAATAATCGCATAAATAAAAAAAGTTTAAAACCATTTAAACCATATAGCTCATTCTGCGCCACCATGTATTTCATCTTCAAAAGGTTACAATCTATATATGGGGGATTTCATGTCAAGTTAGTGAATGTTTAAAACCCATATCCTCCTGATCTGGATGAAACTTGCTCCAAATTAAATCCTATTGTATAGTAGTTATGACACAAAATTTCAAACAAAGCGGTTAAGAAGTGTCCGAGTTGGAGGGTGTTGAATTTTTAAAATGTTGGTCAAACTTTTGTCGCGTCCATATAACTTATTACCTATTGTATTTTGAAAATGTTGCTCAAAAAAGGGATTTCTCTTCATTTTTTTTAATAAAAAAAAATCAAATAAAACTTTTGCAACACTATAAATACCAACAAACAGATATGTACGAGAAAAAATATGTCTTATAGACACATCATCTCAAATGCAAAACACATATTCTTCATGTTGGAGAAAGTAAAATTTTGCAAAGGTTTTTCTGCTTTCGAAACAACAAAATCCCATAGATTTCCACTTGCCACACTTTCCGCCCTTGATGATGTGGAGATGGTTATAATAAAATTCAACTACCAAACTATCAATGCATCTGACTGTGTGTCTATTGTGGCGCCAGTCTTTGGGTGGTTCTCGATGTTATAATGGGTGAGTACGAGGGACTAATGCTTCGGGTTCCAGAAAAAACTTATTTTTTTATTCAAAACGAAACGAAATCTCTTATTCCAATTGTAGAGTGTGTATTTGCTTCTACGAGTATATTCATTTACTTGTTTTCCTGCAGTTTAAATGAATTTAAAATCAAAACTGGTGCTTGAAACGGTATTCAATTGAAATGTTGGTTTGTACGCAAAATCCAATTAAATAAAATGTTGGCAAATTAAAAATGATTGTTCAGTCTCAGAGTCTTAAATGTATTTAAATTCACATCTACATACACTCACAGAAATGAAGATGAAGGGTAGTTTTGATTGAATGGTGTGGGTGGAAGAATCTCTTGAACTATTCTACTGAAAATGTAATGCTCGACGAGCAAAAGTCTCCATTTATATGTAGTAGTAAAAGATTTATATCAAATATTTAATTATGACAAAAGATTCGGTATAGTGTGGGGTATCTTTATTCTATTTCAGTATAAATAATTGGTTGTATGTGTTGTGAGCTATGCGAAAAATGGGTGAATGTTTATAATTAATGTTGACAGTTGTACAAATATTACACCGTGCGACAAATGCGACCTTTTTGTCCCGTCTAAGATCGAGACTATATAGAAGTGAAATTATAGGCCAAATATGCATACCAAATGAAAGGATAGAATTCATGGTGTTCATTAAAATTTTTGGAAAACATTTTCAAGGACGAAGGATATTAAAAAATGTCCTTTTAAATGTTTCTCCTTGAATATCCTAAAAAGTAGTGGGTCTAAAATTCTGAAAAAATACTCGGAACTCTAACTGATACAACACATTAAGAACACTGAGACACACAAATAATTGTATTCCCTCCCACGAAGGAGACTGTATACAATTGAAAATATAGGCCACTAGTAGGACCTTATTTAATGATCATTTAAAAAAATATGTACACAAATGGAGGAAAATGCAACCCTGTGAACTTACAACCGTGTGAACAAACAATTTCTGTCTTTCAACGTCGGCAGTAAAGTCGTTGTAAGGCAATAATATTGGTAGACAACGTGTAAACACACAACGTTGTCATTGTGAAATAATTTGCAGACACTATTGATTGTCAGATGTGCGAAGTTTATGCATGTGACAATGCCGACCTTGTCAGAGAAACATTTTATTGGCAACTCTTTCTGTTTTCTTGCAATCTTCTGAACTGACAATTCATCTTTGCCTAACAAACTGTCATGGTCCGTACATTTGCAGCACTTCACCAGGGTTGATAACGGTGTCCGATCTGACAGTGTGTACATAGCTTAACTGATATATTCCTCCACCAAAGTAGATATATGTATTGTAAAATTGGTCGTATAAGCAATGTAAACATACGCATCGTTGCACAGTGGGAGGAATTAAATAGACCCCATTTTTTACCTTTACCGATTTCATATGTAGTAATGTTTTACACGATAAACCGCAAAATGAATTTTGAGACAGGTTTTTAGTATAACAGATTTTGGGGAAAAATTAAAAATTCCATTTTGAGCTATTTTCATATTAATTAGGGCATTGTGGGATTTACCTTTACAAATATAATAGAGTTACAATTGGTCTCGAAAGGGTTTTCCAACAAGAGGTGTTATTTTGGTATTCAAAGAAATAAAGTGGAAGGTATGCCGTTAATAATAAAACACAACATCAGGCAAATGGCCACCACGACCACGCTTACAATACCATATCCTTTTCATGCAATTTTCCACAACCAAATCACAAAGTGGCTGCCCTATTTCCTCGATAGCCTCACGAATTCTATCTTTGAGGTCTTGAATCGACGCTGGGCTGTTGGCGTAGACCTTATCTTTCACGTGGCCCCGAAGGAAGATGTCGCATGGTGTTAAATCACTAAATCTCGGTGGTCAATTGTGATCACCTCTTCGAGAGATAACACGGTCCGGAAACTTTTCCCGTAACAGAGCAATGGTTTCGTTGCTTGTGTGGCACGTAGCGCCATCTTGTTGAAAATAAACGTTGTCCATCTAACTCCAACCATAAAAAATCATTAATCATCTCTCGATAGCGCAATCCATTCACCGTAACTGTTGATCAGGGCTGCGGAGTCGAGCCAAAACTACTCGACTCCGACTCCGACTTCAGTCAAATAACATAAATTTCTAAAATTATATTTCTACTAAAACGTGAATTTATTTTATTGAAAATAAGATATAAAATAATATATTGTTAAAAAACCACAAAACAGTAGGTATTAAATACCAGTAATTGAATTATTATTTTGTTATCGACGCCTGACTTGCAGATTATATGACAATTCTTTCAAAATGAAATCATGGTAAACTGTTCTAAAATTTTTGCAAATTATGTTCGCTTCCGGCATCCAGTTTCTTCGCTAGTTATTGTACTCTACACAACACTATGGTACAGGGGGTTATAAAATTGTTTTTTGGCAGATTTGTAAAAAATACTACATATGTGTGTCTACCTTTAAATATTCTCCGCGACTCAGAATCAGTAGCAGTCCGTCTGTCTGCCTGTCCATCTGATGTTGTTCGTTGATATCAGGTCAAAATTTCACTCCGCTCCTGCTGAAATTTGGCAATAAGAACTCTTTCACAACGGGGAGGAAACCTGTTGCAATTGGTCAAAATCGCTTCAGATTGATATTGCCCCCAGATATAAATGTTACTTTAGATTTGGCCTTGTGGCGCTATGGGAGCTGTATTCCACATTCAATCATTTTGAAATTTAGTATGGTAGAGTCATAAGCGTAGGAAGGGGGTGGCTGGGGTGGTCTAATACCACCCCAGAAGTTTTTTAGCCCACCCCACAGATATTTCAGCTGGATTTTTTAATATTATCAATTCCAATCATCTATCAATTTAACAGTTACAAATAACAGAAATAATATACATTTTTGCAAATTCTGCAATGAATATAAAAACTCAAAAGTTTGCACTCAATTTGGAAGTAGAAGAATGATTCTTAGGTTTCGTAGATTGTGCTGTAAGTAGATATGCCAATTCTTTATATAAACTTATTTTTTTGGGAAAAAATAAGATGGGAAATGTTCCAATAATTGGAAGTCTTTTAATAGTGCAAATGTAATGTGTTTTAATTCACTCCGAGGCATATATAATTAAAATTGGGTAATTGTCGACTCCTATTTGAACATACAATCAGCATCAACATTTTTCAATGCTGTACGTACATATTTCCAAACTTTTCGGATTTGATTTAAAAAAACGCATAAAATTTAGAAAAAAGTATGAAATATTTGTTTGAGTCGAGAATGGTCTTTATAATTCAATGTTTAGATGATTTCATGTAAATGTTACGCTTACGTTCAATTTTGGCATACTCTCTCCAACATATCGGCCGGCATCTCACGAATAAATTCTTCAATATTGGCTTCCCGTGCGTCAAGCGTTGCAGGCTTGTCCCTATAGACATGAGCCTTTACGTAGCCCCAAACAAATAATCTAAAGGCGTTAAATCGCATGATCTACGCCAATTGGCCGCCTCAAAGTGAAATAAAATTAAATAATCGTTTGTTAGTCGATTCATGGTTAAATTATAGACCAAACTGAACATGTTTGACAGTAACATGTTACACGAAAATATTTAGCAGAGCTGCCAACAAAACGCTTACCAAATTTGTTTCGGTTAATTGCCGACATTGGTTAAAAGCCATTATGAAGATTTGCCTGATGATACGAAAGCGTTTTAATATTGAGAACAGATTTAAGTCTTTCACTAACGAAAGCAGTAAATTATTTGGTAAAGCTTTGAATCGAACTTCTGAATTTATTGATGAATATAGAAGTAACCTGCAAATTGACAAGGAATCGCCAATTGTAGAAACTAATGTGCTAAAAATATCTTCAAAACTCATATGACAATAAGCAAATCAAAGACAGAAACTGTTGATAGAAATGCATAAAATGTGGATCCAAAAAAAGATCGAATAAAAACAAAATCGTTTTAAATAATTTTCGAATTACTTTTCGGGCTGTGAAGGAAATCGATGCGATGGCGCGTCGAATTAAAACACGACTAAGATCTACAATGAACCAAAATCCTTGTTGAAATTTGACCATTTAAAATATCGAAAACGAAATAGTAAAATTGTTAGCGATATTCTTATTTTTTTAAAGAGAAGAATAATACATTTTTTATTCTTAGTGCCATTAACAATAAATAAATAAACTAGGGTTAAGAGGTAACTACCGGTTATAGCTGTTAAATTCGATACAATTTAACTTTCGTTAGCTCGAACGTTCGTTTATTTTGATTTGTGTTAATGGGGGTTATTATATTTTATTTCATACTGCTATTTTTTATGTTCATTATAAAATATTTAATTCCTTTTTACTTAAATAATAAAATTGTATTTATTCTTTTTAAACAATTGTTGTTTTAAAAGAGCGAATTCTTGTTTATGTAAAATATTAATTTATCATAGAAAGGTTGTAATAAATCTTATTTCAATATGAATTAATTCCTTACTTTTCGTTGACAATAAGATCCGTGAATAATTTTAAAGCATAAAAACAAACATTTCTTCTTGGGGCTATAGCCCACCCCAGCAGAAATCCATTACTACGCCAATGGGTAGAGTTTATTTATGCAGGAACGCTTATTGTCGAATTTGAACAAATTCAGTTTAGATTTAGATTTAGTTTTATAATTTTTATTTATATTTGCTATATCTGAGTTTATTCTGCTCTAACAAGGTGGTCTACGATATCATATAGTTGGCTTCGCCAGTCACTGGTATTTTCTTACTGGTTTTTTACTCGCTTAGGAATGGCGTATAATATATATATAATTTTGCAAATTTCTTATTTTGTTAGCAGCATATTCATCTTCCTAAATTGATCACATATATATATACTAGCATTTAAATACCCGGCGATGCCCGGGTTGTCTTTGAAAACAGTGATCCAAATATTAGTATTATTTGTGATTTTTTTTTTTTTTTTAATGTGTTTTTATTTGCGATCTATTTACAAGAAACATTAAGCAAATCTTATCATAAAATAAAAGTAACAGAGTTGTTAAATTCCAATGAATTTAACAAAATATACATATTTCAATTATGGCTCTATATACGTGAATTACATGAATGAATAAACATGAGTAACAAAATGAGGTGTGATTTTATATATTATTATATTTAATTGTATATACTATTGAATTATATAAAGGGGAGATCTAAAACATGGTTTCTTTTCAGTCTTTTGACTTCATTTGTGTCATCTAATAAATTTATTGCCAGTATATTAGGATGGGTACTAAGTCTGTTTAAATAACACTATGCAACAAATGAACACTTTTTGAAAAATACACGAACCTGACTGTATAGCTTCGATTCTACTACCAAATGGTAGTATAACCCTATACTCAGTTTGGCGAGATTGGTGACCAATTTTTTTTTATGGACCTCGAAAGATTCGGAAAATCAGTGGACCCCCTGAAAAAAGGTGTCATCGGTTTTTGAGCAACAGCTACTTCAGACTTGGTGATAGCGCTTAACTATATTTGGCAATAATGTAGCTAAGAACATTTTAAGGGGTGTTTTTTACGATTTGTTAAAATGGGGCCAGAAATTACGGTTATGTGGGGGAGCTAGAGGGTTAAAATGTTCCACAAAAATATTGGCCTTAATATTTTCTATAAAATTGCTGAACATACCCTATACCAGAAAAAAATATTTTTGTTTCATAACAGTGAAATACTTAAATTTTTGGGGTACAATGTGGATTTTTGAGCTATTTAAGGTGCCTAGACACGTTCAGATTGTATTGATATGTTCATAAAAGTTGTTCAGATTTACCGTGGCTACAATATTGCCAAATATTGTTAGTAAAAAATCAGCGATCCCTTAAAGTTATGCCGAAAAAAGTGAAAAAAAAATAAATTTAATCCTATGTTTTTCGAAAAAAAATGCTGGAAAACAAAATTTTTTGGCATGAAATGTTAACAGACTTTGTTCAACGTGTTCTTAGCTACATTATTGCCAAATATAGTTAAGCGCTATCACCAAGTCTGAAGTAGCTGTTGCTCAAAAACCGATGACACCTATTTTCAAGGGGTCCACTGATTTTCCGAATCTTTCGAGGCCCATAGAAAAAAATTGGTCACCAATCTCGCCAAACTGAGTATAGGGTTATACTACCATTTGGTAGTAGAATCGAACCTATACCATCAGATCCGTGTATTTTTTTCACTGTTGCACAGTGTAATTTGTACTAAAACGTTTAATTTCATCTTTAACTTTTGGAACTCCAAGATCACTGTGAATTATATTATTATTAACAAACCAAGGAGCATCTGTGATTAATCGCAATGTTTTCGATTGATATCTTTGTAATATCTCTATGTTAGAGTTGCTAGCTGTTCCCCACAACTGTATACCATACGTCCAGATAGGTTTTAGAATAGTTTTGTACAATACAACTTTGTTATTCAAATTTAGTTTGGATTTTGGACCAAGCAGCCAGAGCATTTTCTTTGTTTTTAGATTCAATTGTTGTCTTTTGTATTGTATGTGTTTTTTCCAATTAAGTTTTCGGTCAATGTGCAGACCAAGGTACTTCACACTATCTGCAGAATGTATTGTTAAACCATTCAATTTCGGAGCAGGGCAGTCTCCCTTTCTTAGACTGAAGGTGACATGAGTCGATTTTTCGGTATTGACTTTAATGTTCCATTTACACAACCATTTTTCTGTTTTATTTAATTGTCTTTGTAGAATGCATGAGGCTTCGGAAGGACAATTACTTGTAGCTAGTATGGCCGTATCATCAGCATATGTAGCGATTGTGACATCTGTAGAAACGGGCATATCAGAAGTAAAAAGAGTATATAATACTGGTCCCAATACACTTCCTTGTGGGACTCCAGCTTTTATCATTCCAATATCAGATTCAGCGCCGTTGACGTTTACATAAAAGCTTCTTTCATACAAATATGATTTTATTAATAAATAGTATGGAGTTGGTAGTAAGTGTTTTAGCTTAAATAATAGACCATCGTGCCAAACTTTGTCAAAAGCTTGTTTAACATCCAGGAAAACTGAGGAACAGAACATTTTATTTTCCAAGCTTTCTCTTACTGTTTTTACTATCCTATGGCATTGTTCAGGCGTGCCATGATTTTGCCTGAATCCGAATTGGTGATCGGGTATAATATTTACAGATTCAAGGATTGGAGACAACCGCTTTCTTAATAGCTTTTCAAATAACTTGGAGAAGACTGGTAATAGACTAATAGGTCTATATGATGATAAACTATTTTCTGGCTTTCCTGGTTTTGGCACCATAGTAATTTTCGCACATTTCCACTGGGTAGGGAAATGTGTTAACCTCAGGATGGAATTGAAGATTACTGTTAGAAACACGACTCCCTTTTTCGGCAGAGACTTGATGACTCTGTAATCAATTAGGTCATATCCGGGTGTTTTCTTATTTAGCTTTTTAATCTCATTTTTAACTTCACAAATTGTGAAATGCTTAATAGGTCGGCACATTTGGCATGGAACATCCAGGAAATCGCTTATTTTATTTGCTTGCTCTGGGTTGCAATGTTCAAAAGGAGTAAACGTGTCCTCTAAATATTTCTTGTATGCATCAGCTTTAGATTTATTTGATCTACACCATAATCCATCAGAGTTCTTAATTGGGACATTTCTCTGCCGAGGCCTTTTCAGATATTTTGTAGCTTTCCAAAGATTGTGGTCGTTATTTCCATTAGGTCTTAGATTACTTAAAAAATGTCCAGTTGATTCGTTTTTATAATCAGAGAGTCGAAATTTTAGATTATTCGAGGCACAATTAAAATTTGTTTTATCCGTCGGTTGCCTTGTTCTTTCCCAAATCCGGCGAAGAGGTCTTTTATTTTTGATAAGCTTCCTTATTTCAGCTGTAATGAAAAAGTTGGAGATAGTATTCTTATCTTCCCTCGGTGTGGAGATACTAGCAGCTTCATGTATAATCCGTGTAAAGTTTTCTATGCTGTCATCCAATTCCCTTCCAGTTTTAATTCTTATATTTAAGTTTATATTATTATCAATCCAATTTTGAAAATATTGAATGTTGGTATGGGTAGTAATTAACCTATGGTTCTGGTTTTCCTGGATATTTCTGGTTTTGTAATTTAAAATAATTGGGCTGTGGTCCGAACTGAGGTCGTCGCATGCAGTTATATGCAGCATAGATGAAGATATACCAGAATAAACTACAAAATCCAGAAGGTCTGGAATTTTATTAATATCTGAAGGCCAGTATGTAGGACTACCAGTAGATAAAACATTAAAATGGTTTGATGAAATACATTGAAAAAGTTCTTTTCCTTTAGGGTTTGACAATCGAGATCCCCACCATGTGTGCTTGGCATTAAAATCACCACCTACGATGAATTTGTGTCCGAGCTTCTTGAAGAATTGTTCGTACTGACTGCATTTGACATTGAATCTGGGTGGAAAATATACGGAATATACTGCTACCTTAGAATTGTCACAAACAATTGTTATGCCAGCTGCTTGCAAAAATGGTTCAGCTGTTGGTTCGGCCACTTCGTATTTAATGGTTGATTTAATTATGACTGCAGCACCAGCGTGAGCACGATCATCTGGATGGTTAGTTGAAATCTATATATATAAAATTGTTGCGTGACTGGCTGACTGACTGACTGACTGATCATCGCCCAGGCCAAACGGCTGAAGCTAGAATCATGAAATTTGGTGGGAGGGTAGACCTTGGGTCGTAGACGAGCAATAAGGCGGGGTTTTTCGAAATTCGTACTATTAGCCGCACAATAGGGCAAAAAGGGATAAATATGGTACCACCGCCAAATCTAAACGAAATGAGCTAGAATCTTGAAATTTGGTATGAGGGTAGCCCTTAGGACGTAGACTCAGAAATTGGCAGGATTTTTTGAAATTCGGACATTTACGCACACAGTGGGGTAAAAAGTGATAAATGTGGTACATCAGCCAAATCCAAATGGCAAGAGGTAGAATCGTGAAATATTGTCTGATGGTAGACCTTATGAGGTAGACTCTGAAATTGGCAGGATTTTTCGTAATTCGAACATTTACGCACACAGTGGGGTAAAAAGGGAAAAATGGGATAAATGTGGTACAACAGCCAAATCCAAATGGAAAGACCTAGAATCGTGAAATTTGGTGTGAGAGTAGTTCTTAGGACGTAAACAAGAACAAGGAGTGATTTTTTTTAAAAATTTAGAGGCACAGTGGGACAGAAAGGTATAAATATGGTACAACCGCCAAATTTAAAGCCTAATATTAGAATGGTGAAAATTGAAGCGACTGTGACAACTGATCGGGGTATTAAGTTTTTTTTTGTATTCGTAGTTTTCGGGGCACAGTGGGGCAAAAAGTGTAAAATGGATCAATGGTTCCAGGGTAACTTTTGGAACATAAAATAGAGTTTGGAAGTGATTTTTAGTAATTCTAACATTAAGAGGCACAGTGGGACACGACGGGTTAATTATGGAGCATGGAGGAAAAAAAGAACAATCTGCCAAAATTGGTACTAAAACATGATATATGAAGAGTGTATATGGTTTTAGGTTCAAAAACGGTTAAATAGTGGAGTGGAGAAAATATGATTAAATATGTTACAGTCGGGGAAAAAGGTTTAAGTACGCTAGCGTGGAGACACATTTTAAATACGAGTACGGTACATTGAGACCGAAATTTGTTAAATATGGTACAGTGGGTAAACATTTTGTACAGTGAGATAAAGAGTTGAATGGGGCACAGTTGTGCAAAAAGCGTTAACTATTGAACAGTGGGGCAAAAATGTATTTACTATGATACAGTGGGGCAAAAAGGGTTAAATATGGTACAGTGTGACAAAAATGGGTAACTATACAGTACAGTGGGGCATAACTGTGTTAATTATTGTACAGTGGAGCACAGAGGGTTAAATATGGTACAGTGGGGCAAAAACTGTTAAATACGGTACAGTGAGACAAAGCGTTTAATATGACACATTGGGGCAAAAAGGGTTAACTATGGTACATGGTAACGTGGACAAAATGGGTTAAATATGGTACAGTGGGGCAAAAAGCTTTAACAATGGAACAGTGCGAAAAAATGTGTTAGCTATGGTACAGTGGGACACAAATGGTTAAATATGGTACAGTATGACGAAAATGGTTACAGTGGGCACAAAAAGTATAAAATGGTAACGTGTAAAAAAATGGGTTAAAAATGGTACAGTGGGGCAAACAGCGTTTACTATGGAACAGCGGGGCAAAAAAGTATTTACTATGATACAGTGGGGCAAAAATAGTTAAATATAGTAGGACAAAAAGGTGTTAAATTTGATTCAGTGGACCCCAAAAGTTAAATATAGCACAGTGGGTCAAAAAACGTACATTTAGTACAGTGGGTAAAAATATGGATGCAGGGTGAGAGGGTAAGTTAAATATGAAATAAGAATGTTTTTTTTTCTAAATGTATGCTTTTAGTAGCACTGTGGTGCAAAAATGTTAAAATTATGATGCACTGCAAAAATGTAGCACTGTGGTGCAAAAAGGTTAAAATTATGATGCAGTTGGGACAAGCAAAAATTTGTCAACATGTTACAGAGGGGAAAAAATGTGTTAAATATGGTTTAGTGGAGCAAAAAGTGTTAAATATGGTACGGTGAAGCAAAAAAGTTAAATACGGTAAAATGGTTAAATGTGGTAAGTGGGGAAAAAAAGAGAACAAAATAGTCCCAGATATGTATAAAAATTCGTACTTTAGAAGCACAGTGTAATAAAAAGTGTTTAATATGGAACAGTGGTGCAAAAGGTGTTTAATGTGGTCCCTGAGTTCTTACAGCATAAACCAAAGCTAAGAAATGTTTTTTTCCAAATAGGTTCTTCTACTTAAACCGTGGGGAAAAAGTTAAATAAATGGTACAGATAGGTCACAAAAATTTTGAAATACGGCCTAAGCATGCGAATTTGGATCTTGAAATACAAATAATCATTTTAAGATATTGTACAATCGTGCAAAGTGGTTAATTATGACACACTAAAGGTTAAATGTGGTACAATGGAGCGATTTACTTTAGATTTTTAAATTTGTACCTTTATAGACACAGACAAACATGGTTTTATATTGTACCAGGGTGTGAATGTAGGTATTATAACATAAACAAGGGGAAAGTTGCTAACGTATGAACCACAAAAAATAGTTTTTCAACGTCCAGAGGTACTGTGGGAAAAGGGATAAATATTGTACCATGATGTCAGGGTATCTCTTGGAACATAAACTAGAAATGAAACGAGGATTCGTATTCCATATATAAAAGTAATCAAATCTTCTTCATTTTGAAAGAAAGAGGTATAGCTATTTTACAGTACCCTAAACAGAAAATAGATAAAAGATGGGGGCTGCGAAGCGCACCGGGTAAGCTAGTAATATCATAACCTCTAATTCGAAAGAAGGATTTGCTCGTACAGTGGGTTTCTGATACAAGAAGTATATCAATGAAGTTATTATGAATAAAAAGCTCTATTTCGTTTATATGATTTGAAATGCCATTAGCATTCCATTCTGCAATTACCAAATCTACTTGCATAGTTTGGACATTAGCATTGACATCATATTCATTAGTGTATTGGTCAATTCAATTTGTTTAGCTAGCATTGCTTCGATTTTGCTCAACAAATTGGATTCTTTTGATTGTTCTCCTCTTAAAGCTTGAGAGTACGTCCAAGCATTGTTTTGACTTCTGTTGTCTAATTGAATTGGATTTTGGTAGTCGTAGTTCGTATTGAAATTATTTCTCTCAGTGGTTTGTGTGTTAATAGCGGACGTTTTTCTGTTCACCAGTTTTTGATAAATTGGGCATCCCTTATAACTAGCCGTGTGTTTATTCAAGCAATGTACACATTGGGAGCAACATTTGCTGGTTTGGTACATTCTCTGGTGGGATGATACAAGCCACACTTCACACATCTGTAGGGCTTCCTGCAATATGACTTCGTATGTCCAAACTCTTGACACCTAAAGCACTGAACTAAATCATCGAACTGTTTCGGGGGTTCAATAGTAACTATGGCATTTTTAAATGACCGAATGTTATATATTTCTTTGTTGTTTGATTTCGGATCCAAGTCGACGAAGAACATTGGCAATGGCTCCTTGGTTTTACGGCTAATTATATTTCTGACACTTCTTATTTGATGTCCTTTTTCTAATAGCATTGCTTTTATATCTGTTATATCAGTAGAATGGTGGAGTCCCTTGATAACTACCCTAAAAGCTCTTTCAGTTTTGATTTGGAATGTATGATAACAGATATTAGAACTTTCAAAATATTTGACAATTTTTCGGTATGCTTCGACATTTTTTACCATTAAACGAACTTGACCATTTGATAATGACTTAAAATTATAATCAGTACTTTGAATAACTTTACCTAATCTACTTATCATTTTGGATATATTATCCACATCAGGAATGAAGATTGGTGGAGGTTTTGGTATAATTTCTGATGGCCCCTTGTTGTTAGTATCTTCATCATTTGTAGCAAGAGCAAGATATCGGTTAGAAGTCGATGGAATGTTGTCGTCGAATTGTTGTCGTTTCGGTATATTAGCTAAAGGTGACATCGGAGTTTTCCTCTTACTTGAAACAACTTGCCAGTTGCTATCTTCATCATCATCACTATCACTTGACTCACTTAGACGAGCTTCCTTAGCAATCATGTTGTTAAACTAACTACACGTTATGAATTGTTTTTGTAAAATGTCTTTTGTTATATGTAGTTCGCGAAGAATGCGTGCATGCATGCGTGCATAGCACGCACTGCTTTGTTATTGTTTGTGTGTTTTTCAAATGTTAAAAACAATTGAAAACCGGTTATTGACAAATTTACGAATGTTATTGGTTGTTGTTGTTTATGTTTTGGAACAAAAATATTGCAAATTTACGCAGCAACACGTCTTGTTGAGATCACAGATGAACAACGACTGTGATTTGTGATTTTGAATAAAAAATAAGGACCCAAAAACTAAAAAAAATGTTGGCTATAGCAAAATTTATGTAAAAATACGTATTTAAAATCTTTGTTTACAAATACCTTCGAATATTTGATCATACGCCGATCATTAAAAATTTGTTTAACATCCAGGATCAGTCTACTTGAAAGTATATCAAACTCCAGATGATCTCAAAAACTCAAACAAATTCACTGACAACAGGAAAAAATTCTGTAAATATGAAAGCACAACTTTCAAATGTACGATATGTGTGCAAACTTTCAAATTAATACTTTTATGGGGTCAGTGGTCAAGAGGTCACCAAATAAGTGGCTGAGAAACAAATGCATATTATGCCATGTATGTTTCAAATTTCGATATACTCGTATACATTTTTGTTTAAATATTACCGGTGTATATATCGAGCGATATATTTCGAAAAGACTTTTAAACATTATGTCTCTGTTTTTGTGTACCTCTTGTCCTCAGGCCGACGCATTTCCTTGAAGATCGTTTTATGCACATATATGTGCAGGTACACAGATCTTTATGGGATTTTTATTGGAAGAATGAAAAAATCTTAAAAAATTTTTAAATGTAGTGGAAGAATGAAAATTGCTTTGGTCACTACTGACAACAATCTTAGAATTCAAAATTGTTTTTTCCCTGTGTACACTACATATTATTTTATCTTTGTATAATTTAAGCGCGAGAGTTGACCATTGGCCAAAAAACGACTATGTTAATAGTCCGTAGGCTATACCACACTGGAGTTCCTAGCTTTCTACCTATTATATGAGCCGCAACGGTCAAGCGGCCAAAAGTCGCTTGAATTAGTATTAACATTGCCATTTTTAAAGTACAGAAAGAGTGGGAATTGCATTGGTCACTGCTACACTGGCCACAGTCTGAGATTTGACCGAATTGACAACGTTATATATGTATATCTTACCACATTAAGTGGTGAGAGCTATATTTTGAACAGGGGTTAGAAGTTTTACAATCTGTAAAATAGTGAACATTGTTTTGGCCACTTCTTCACTGACCACAGTCAGAGAATGCAAAATTATTATATTTACAAACTTTTAACTTTGTGTCCCATAAGAGGCTTCCGAAAGGGCAAAAACAATTGATAGCACTATAACTGACCACTGGCCGAAAAATGTCTACGTGAGTAGCCCGTGGTTTATACAACACTCATGTCTATGAGAGTGCAATTTATGGGATTTTTAATGTATTGAAAGAATGAAAAACTCTTAAAGAATCTTGAAAGCCAGTAAAGATTGAAAATAGAATTCAAAATTGCATTTCTCGGGTATAGGACTACATATTATTTTATCTGTGTACAGGGTCTCCCATATTCGACGGACCCATCTGGCAACGCCATAACTTTTGACAGAGATGTCAGATCGCTTAATGACATACCGCGTTTGAAGCGTCAGTGAGAAGTGCGCCTTCTAAGAACACCATTAAGCGTTTATACGAAAAAATTTCGACTGGTGAGGCTCTTTCTAATCCGAAGAGGCCAAATAAAAGTCGACCAAGGCGATCGGCCGAGAATATCGCTGCCGTACGAGCCAGTGTTGAGAGGTCCCCAAGAACATCCCAAAAACGCCGTTCTCAGCAGTTGGGCATGGCTCGGTCCACTTTACAACGGATTATTCGCGTTGATTTGCATTTGTTCCCGTACAAAATTCAATTGACGCAAAGATTGTTGCCTGCGGACAAGCCTCGTCGATTGGAATGGGCCCAACGAGTCCGTGGGTCCGTCGAATATGGGCAACCCTGTATCATTTTAGGCGCTTCTGAAATACCAACTTCTTAAAGGCACCGTAATGGTCAAGCGGTCAAAAGTCGCTTGGTGTAAAATCGCATCCCTTGGAGATCAGTATACAAACATACATTTTTAGGATTATAGCTCTTAACGGACTATTAAAGTACAGAAAGTGTGGGAATTGATTTGGTCCGAATTGACAATGTTAGATAGGTTACCACAGTAAGTGGTGAGCGATACATTTTGAAAAGGCTTTAAAAATTTTAAGACGAGGTTTTATGTCCGGTTTGACCTAAGACTGCACATCGAATTGTTGTTTTCGCATGTCCATTGAGATCAGTCTGTACATATGAATTTGTAAATCATTGGATCTTAAGGAACTTTTAAAATCAGAGAAATAATGAAAATTGTTCGGGTCACAGTTAAACTGACCACATTCAGATAATTCAAAATAATTTTTCGCGCATATATTTGCGGTTTATAGTACTGCATATATACAAAGTTTTAACTTTGTATTTTATAAGAGAATTCCGAAACGACAAAAACAAAACGCACTGACCACTGGCCGAAATATGATTAAGCGAGTAGTCCGTAGTTTATACAACACTCCAGTCTATGTGTGTGCTCTCTAGCTTTAACAGGAGCCTCTGTGGTCAAGTGGTCGAAAATCACTTGGCGGAAAAACGAAAATTAAAGTAGCCTATGGCACTTCCCAGGCATTGGTCTATCTGTCCACCAAGTTTCAAGAAAATCGGTTCAGCCGTTTAGGGGTGCTGCTGGAACAAACAAACAAACGATTTTATAATATTTATAGGATAAACATAACTTGCCTAAAACTGTCTTTACATAAAAAGTCGCTCCTTGGCAGCATAGGGCTTCCACAAAGCATATCCATCTTACACGATTTGTGGCAGTTGTTTTTTGCTTTTTCTTATTTAAGATTGTTTTGCCTTAGTTCCTGGATAATAGTGCAACACCAGGTGTTTCTTGGTCGTCCGCGGTTCCATGATAATTGGGGATTCCACCCAAGTGCCATCCTTGTAATACTATGTGGGTTTTTCCTTAAGGTATGGCCGATCCACCTCCATTTTATATGCCTAATTTGCTTCAGTAAGGGTTCCTCATTTGTCAAGTTCCATAGTTCTAAGTTACTTATGGTTATATTATGTATGGCAAATATGTTGTACTCTCGTTTTATAATTTCCTCCGTATCTCCAAAATACTACATATACGTTCTCGCAGTGAAATACTAAAATTTCCTAAATTTTGAAAATACATTTTGCAAGCAATTCGCGCATTATTATGTTTGCAAAAGTCAATCCCACAACAGAAATTTTTGCATTTTCCTCCGTATCTATCAAAATAAAAACCGGGCTGTACATTTATTTTTCAGTTTAATGTGCAACACCTTCGCACATATGTAACAAGTAAAAACGGATTAAATTCGGCCATGCCGAATCTTATATACCCTCCACCATGGATCACATGGGAAATGTTACGGGTACTAATAATATATAATAACATTATACCAAATTTAAGCCCAATTCGTTTAAAATAAGTATCCCTCTACATCCGAACTATGCGAATAACGTCCCGGGAGAGTCGGAGAGAGATACAACGCTGGAAGTCTCTCCTTACAATCCGTGCCATGCGAATATCGTATTGGGAGAGTTTGTAGATAGATTCTTTTAATCCCTCTACGATCCGACCCAAGAGAGTCGAAGGAGAGCACCAGACGCTGAAAAGCCCTCTCACAATTCGTACAAACGAATGTCGTCCTGGAAGTGTCGTAGTAGAGGCTTCTTCTCCTTCAACCCGCCAGGGTTGCCAATCAACGAAGGAGATGCGCAAGCTGGGGAAGTTGCGCGTAAAAAGTGGTGTAAATTTAAGTAGCTTGTGAGATGTGCCTTTTTCCAAGAAAATTACCAAACATATTTTTTTATACCCTACACCACACTGTGGTACAGGGTATTATAAGTTTGTTTCACGGCAGATGTTTGTAACACCTGAAAATAACACAGCTAGACCCACCTTAAAGTATACCGATCGACTCAGAATCACTAGCTGAATTGATTTAACGATTTCCGTCCGTCCGTCCGTCCGTCCGTCTGTCCATGTAAAGTTGTTCGTCGACTACAGGTCGCAATTTCACTCCGATCGTTCTGAAATTGTGCATGGATTCTTTTAATCCCTCTACGATCCGACCTAAGAGAGTCGATGGAGAGCACCAGACGCTGAAAAGCCCTCTCACAATTCGTACAAACGAATGTCGTCCTGGAAGTGTCGTAGTAGAGGCTTCTTCTCCTTCAACCCGCCAGGGTTGCCAATCAACGAAGGAGATGCGCAAGCTGGGGAAGTTGCGCGTAAAAAGTGGTGTAAATTTAAGTAGCTTGTGAGATGTGCCTTTTTCCAAGAAAATTACCAAACATATTTTTTTATACCCTACACCACACTGTGGTACAGGGTATTATAAGTTTGTTTCACGGCAGATGTTTGTAACACCTGAAAATAACACAGCTAGACCCACCTTAAAGTATACCGATCGACTCAGAATCACTAGCTGAATTGATTTAACGATGTCCGTCCGTCCGTCCGTCTGTCCATGTAAAGTTGTTCGTCGACTACAGGTCGCAATTTCACTCCGATCGTTCTGAAATTTTGCAGTTTAGAGTATTTCGCGGCTGTTAAGATCGCTATTGAATTTGGTTGAAATCGGTTCAGATTTAGATATAGCTCCCATATATATCTTTCGTCCGATTTGGCCCTTTAGTCCTATAGAAGCTGTATTTTACATCCAATCGTTTTGAAATTTAGAATGGTAGAGTTTCTTGATCCATGAACCAACACTGCCGAATTTGACGAAAATCGGTTAAGATTTAGCTATAGGTCCCATATATATGTTTCGTCCGATTTGGCCCTTTAGTTCTATAGAAGCTGTATTTTACATCCAATCGTTTTGAAATTTAGAATGGTAGAGTTTATTGATCCATGAACCAACACTACCGAATTTGAAGAAAATCGGCTAAGATTTAGCTATAGCTCCCATATACATGTTTCGTCCGATTTGGCCCTTTAGTCCTGTAAAAGCTGTATTTTACATCCAATCGTTTTGAAATTTAGAATGGTAGAGTTTCTTGATTCATGAACCAACATTGCCGAATTTGAAGAAAATCGGTAAAGATTTAGCTATAGCTCCCATATATATGTTTCATCCGATTTGGCTCTTTAGATCCAATCGTTTTTATACCCTACACCACACTGTGGTACGTGGTATTATTTAAGTATAAAATGTCCCAAAAGTAAATTTATGTAAACAATTTATACATGAATTACAAAATTTATATATCAGAGTTATTCAATATTACGATAGTGGTGTAGGGTATTATATAGTCGGCACCGCCCGACTTTAGCCTTTCCTTACTGGTTTTAATATAACTTCAAATGGCCATAACTGCAGGAACAGTGTGCAGACTACAGCCCGGTAAAAAATGACAAATTCAATTTTCAAATGAAGATATCTCGGTAACTATACAATATAAGACTCTAAACCATATTTTGTATACTTCGGTTAGTAGAATGTAGAATCTGTATCAATCATTTTAATATCTTATTATTCTGTATTTGTTACTACTTTTACAATGACAGTTTGCATCATTCTAATATCTACTCGTACCCAACAAAGTATTAAATTCAATATAACATTTATTGTAAAATGTGGGTATAATTAAATGGTTTTACGGCTGAAATTTTCTTTCTTTAAATTTAGGCCAAAACAGTTAACAAATATTTGATCATATAAAATTCATGAACATTTAATAATTCGCCCATTTTCAGTAGAATTATATTTCTTGGCAAAGGCAATATAAATATTTGAAATTTTTTATTTATTACATTTACACAACTATTCCTTCAGCGGGCTGAAAAATTCTTGAAATATTTAACTAATTATTGAAAATTTATACAGCGCAAATTTTAAACGGCGTCCGCTGATGGCTATATCAAATGCCATTTAATTTCAATGTATTTCTGAAACGCCTGAAGGTTATCAACAACCAGAGGAGGAAGACCCCCTTTCATTTATCACTTGTCTTGTGAAGTGTCCATTGTCCTGCGAACGAATACGATGGAGGAATGAGATATTGCACGGAGGGAGCCAGATAAAAATGTTGTTAGATTCACATTTAAAAGTGCTCCTTCTGTTTTACTGTTCGGATGTTAACAAGTTCTTTTGGGTCATTTGGAGTAGTGTCCTGCTGGATGCTCCATCTATCCACGTGTGTGTGTGAGTGTGTCCATGTCCATGTTCATGTAATGGCTTCATAACTTTAAATTGTTCAACACAATTGTATGTTGTTATTGTAATTTCTGTTGTACGAAAGCACTTCATTGTTTCCTTTATTCTTTCCCCCAGACATCCTCAGTTGTCTCTGCCTATCTTGACCGCTGTCCAAGCGGGGAGGGATGTGTTGGGAGGGAATACAGTATCTATGTGAACACAAAATTGTTTTGGTTTTTCTATTACATTTGTTTTTTGTTTGTCCGGTTGCTATTTTTCTTTTTATTTTGCTTCATCTTCTCGAACAGACAAAAAGCAACAATTTATAAAATCTCTTTAAATGAATGTATGTTTTGTAGGAGTTGTCTGTTTTTTTATTATATCCAACATGTAGTTTGGTATTTTTCAAGAATCTGAACATGTAATTGCAATATTTGCAGTATACATATGTATGTAGGTATTCGAGTGAATTGTGTGGTCATAATGATCTTATGCTATTGAATTGGTACAGTATGAATTTTGCAAACAATTTGAGAATTGTTATCTCCTAAAATTATTATGCATTATACTGTAACAAAAACAGAATTTTTACACAAGAAATCGCAAAAGTAAGACATCATTAAATAGAACATTATCCCATACCAAATTTGAAGTCAATCCGTTACTCCTTTCGAGAGTTATGATGCGCTCCAGTCAAACAGACTGACAGGCAGACAGACGGACATTGCTCAAATGACTTTAAATGGCTCAAAACAGATTTCCGTTTTGAGCCTTTTATTTATTTTTGTTGAGGGTACCGTAAAATAGTTGCACCTCTTTTTTTCAAAGTCACTTGATTATTTCATATGACGAAAATTAAGCAAATTCGGATCTTTTTCTACACTAAAATACGAAAAATCCCCTACAATATCTTATTTATATTCCAAGAGTTATCTTGTTACCGTATTTATCCTTTTTCCGCAATGTGCTTCTAAATGCCATTAAACCATTTGTGCACAACTGTACAACATTTAATCGTTTTTGTACCACAGTGCCACTAAAAGTTTGTATTAAGAGAAAAAAATACTGTATATTCCAAAAGTTAAATTCGCACCCTTAGGTCATTTTAACCATTTTTGTCCTACTCTACCTTATTTAACCCTTTTTGACATACTGTACCATATTTTACCATTTTTGCACTACGGTACCATATTCATCCCTTTTTGCCCCACTGTGCCATATTTAGCAACTTTTTTTCCCACTGCACATACATATTTAAAAATTTTCCCCCACTGTACCATATTTAACACATTTTGCCCCACAGTACCATATTAAACACAGTTTTGTCCCACTGCACAATTTTTTTTGTCCTAAAAATTCGGTTTCTAAAATTCCAATTTTCTTGGATGTTACCATAATTTTGTTTAAGTAGGTATAGGTGCGGTGAAGTCGGGATACCACTGAACTTAAAGGAATATATTAGGGCTAGAAATGCTGAAAACATCACTTTCATGTAGAAACATAAGATTAGTAACTGTCTTTAAAACACTAAGAAAAAAACACGTTTTTTTCTTGCACGAAAGCTAGCATCCTAACGAAGAAAACAATGCCAATTTGCCACTTTGTAAATATAAAGATATTAAAAAAAGTAATTTTTCATATTTTTATTTTTGCAATTTTGTTCGGAATGTGCTAAAAATGGGAGAATTGCCACGCCCCTCCCATACATATGAACCAATTTGCACAAAAAGTTATCCGCTTATAACTCCGATTCATGTTCAAACACTTGAAATTTTGTACCGTGTAATATTTCATAGTACCCATAGTACATTAAAAAATGGGCGTTATTGCCACGCCCCTTTTGGTACCTCCCAAACAAAATTGCGAAAATAAAAAATATGAAAAATTATTTTTTTATTTTCCCTATTTTTACAATATGGGTCATAATTTATAAACGGTGATCCAAGTAGAGATACTTTTTGCAATATCCTGTTTTTTGACAGATCACGTGTGAGTCGTGTCATGTCATTTTTGTTAAGCATTGTTTGACATTTAATCACGGAAAGGCTTACGCCTGAACAACGTTCAACTTTATTACGAAAATTCACGTTCTGTGAGGAATGTGTTTCGTGCACTTCGCTCAACTTATGGTCAACATCCCAGCAAAATTTCTCATTACCAAATAATCCGACGAGTAAGCAAAGTTCGATAATGGTAAGTACTTATTATTTAGCCACTTTTCTCATTATTTTAACATGGGGATGTCATTGGAGGAAAGTACTTCCCAAAAGCATACAATAAAGTAGCATAATAAGTACTTATTTGTAGCACTGGCATACCACATAAATATGTGGTTATATTTTCACGATTTTAGGTTCTTGAATAATGCATTACCAATAAGTTATAAAATTAGTAGTAGATATGGCTACCTAAAGTGATTTTTTGCGTCTTGTGGCGCGTATTTCTCGAAACAAAAAATTTCCGCATGCCAGATTCGAATTTCTGAACCCAAACCCCATGTGAAAAATTCTTCAATGGTCTAACATCATGCGATATACGTTAATTTTTATGGTATTTTCATTCATTAAATATTGTACAATAATCCACATATAGCCAAAATTGCATTACAATAAAATTAGCCAAAATGATTTTGACAAAAAAATCACTTATTTCTGTTATTATTAGTAAGTCATTATTAATAAGCCGAAAGTAATGCAGCGAATAATGAGATGTCATTATTTGGTAATGCAGGGAGTAATGACAGGTACTTACCAAAATTTTGCTGGGATAATCGGCCTACTGAGCGTACTATTCGCAACACCATCACCCATCTTGAGACCCAGCATTCATAATTGGATATTATTCGACCGAATAGACCACGTCCAGAACGCAGTGAAGAAAATGTAGCGGCCGTAGCTGAGAGTGTACACGAAGACCGTGGAGAGTCGATTCGGCGCCGTTCGCAGCAACTCGAACTGACGTATGGAACGACTTGGCGCATTTTACGTCGAGATCTTAAATTGAAAGCATACAAAATATAGCAAGAACTAAAGACGTCCGACCTTCCCAAGCGACATCGCTTCGCTCCATGGGCTCTTGAAAAGTTCCAAGAAGATCCGCCGTTTTCGAGCTAAATTTTGTTCAGCGATGAGGCCCATTTCTGGTTCAATGGGTATATAAACAAGCAAAATTGCCGCATTTGGGACGAAGAGCAACCTGAAGAGATTCAAGAGCTGCCACTTCATCCAGAAAAAACAACGGTTTGGTTTGTGGGCCGGTGGAATCATCGGTCCAAATTTCTTCAAAAATGATGCCGGTGATAACGTAACCGTCAATGGCGACCGCTATCGTGCCATGATAACCGACTATTTGATGCCTGAAATTGAAGCTCGTGATCTTGGCGACATTTGGTTTCAACAAGACGGCGCCGTGTGGGATCAATGGATTTATTGAGAGAACACTTCGGTGAGCAGATAATTTCACGTTTTGGGCTGGTCGATTGGCCACCAAGATCGTGTGATATCACACCTGCGGACAAACCCGCTTTGATTCAGGCCTTGGAGCAAAACATCACGCGCGTCATTCGCCAGTTACCAGTCGAAATGCTCGAACGATTCATCGAAAATTGGACTCAACGGATGGACCATCTGAGACGTTGCCGCGGCCAACATTTGATAGACATAATCTTCAAAAATAAATGCCAAGGAATGTTATTTCAAATGATAATAAACATTCCCCATTCAATTTGAATTTTCTGTGTTTTTTTCCTTAAAAAAATAGAATTTTTGCACATAGGCATTGTTTTCAAAACATTTTTTTTTGGAAAAAAATCGAATTTTTTCTAATTGTTTTAACGACAGTTCCTAAACTTCCGTTTCTACGTGGATGTGGTATTTTCAGCATTTCTAGTCATCATAATTTCCTTTAATATAAATGGCGCTATCGAACTTACACGGAGGAAAATCGCCATTTCTGATATGTTTGAATTCAAAGAAAATATACTTGGAACCAATTTTTACACAAGAAATCGCAAAAGTAAGACATCATTAAATAGAACATTATCCCATACCAAATTTGAAGTCAATCCGTTACTCCTTTCGAGAGTTATGATGCGCTCCAGTCAAACAGACTGACAGGCAGACAGACGGACATTGCTCAAATGACTTTAAATGGCTCAAAACAGATTTCCGTTTTGAGCCTTTTATTTATTTTTGTTGAGGGTACCGTAAAATAGTTGCACCTCTTTTTTTCAAAGTCACTTGATTATTTCATATGACGAAAATTAAGCAAATTCGGATCTTTTTCTACACTAAAATACGAAAAATCCCCTACAATATCTTATTTATATTCCAAGAGTTATCTTGTTACCGTATTTATCCTTTTTCCGCAATGTGCTTCTAAATGCCATTAAACCATTTGTGCACAACTGTACAACATTTAATCGTTTTTGTACCACAGTGCCACTAAAAGTTTGTATTAAGAGAAAAAAATACTGTATATTCCAAAAGTTAAATTCGCACCCTTAGGTCATTTTAACCATTTTTGTCCTACTCTACCTTATTTAACCCTTTTTGACATACTGTACCATATTTTACCATTTTTGCACTACGGTACCATATTCATCCCTTTTTGCCCCACTGTGCCATATTTAGCAACTTTTTTTCCCACTGCACATACATATTTAAAAATTTTCCCCCACTGTACCATATTTAACACATTTTGCCCCACAGTACCATATTAAACACAGTTTTGTCCCACTGCACAATTTTTTTTGTCCTAAAAATTCGGTTTCTAAAATTCCAATTTTCTTGGATGTTACCATAATTTTGTTTAAGTAGGTATAGGTGCGGTGAAGTCGGGATACCACTGAACTTAAAGGAATATATTAGGGCTAGAAATGCTGAAAACATCACTTTCATGTAGAAACATAAGATTAGTAACTGTCTTTAAAACACTAAGAAAAAAACACGTTTTTTTCTTGCACGAAAGCTAGCATCCTAACGAAGAAAACAATGCCAATTTGCCACTTTGTAAATATAAAGATATTAAAAAAAGTAATTTTTCATATTTTTATTTTTGCAATTTTGTTCGGAATGTGCTAAAAATGGGAGAATTGCCACGCCCCTCCCATACATATGAACCAATTTGCACAAAAAGTTATCCGCTTATAACTCCGATTCATGTTCAAACACTTGAAATTTTGTACCGTGTAATATTTCATAGTACCCATAGTACATTAAAAAATGGGCGTTATTGCCACGCCCCTTTTGGTACCTCCCAAACAAAATTGCGAAAATAAAAAATATGAAAAATTATTTTTTTATTTTCCCTATTTTTACAATATGGGTCATAATTTATAAACGGTGATCCAAGTAGAGATACTTTTTGCAATATCCTGTTTTTTGACAGATCACGTGTGAGTCGTGTCATGTCATTTTTGTTAAGCATTGTTTGACATTTAATCACGGAAAGGCTTACGCCTGAACAACGTTCAACTTTATTACGAAAATTCACGTTCTGTGAGGAATGTGTTTCGTGCACTTCGCTCAACTTATGGTCAACATCCCAGCAAAATTTCTCATTACCAAATAATCCGACGAGTAAGCAAAGTTCGATAATGGTAAGTACTTATTATTTAGCCACTTTTCTCATTATTTTAACATGGGGATGTCATTGGAGGAAAGTACTTCCCAAAAGCATACAATAAAGTAGCATAATAAGTACTTATTTGTAGCACTGGCATACCACATAAATATGTGGTTATATTTTCACGATTTTAGGTTCTTGAATAATGCATTACCAATAAGTTATAAAATTAGTAGTAGATATGGCTACCTAAAGTGATTTTTTGCGTCTTGTGGCGCGTATTTCTCGAAACAAAAAATTTCCGCATGCCAGATTCGAATTTCTGAACCCAAACCCCATGTGAAAAATTCTTCAATGGTCTAACATCATGCGATATACGTTAATTTTTATGGTATTTTCATTCATTAAATATTGTACAATAATCCACATATAGCCAAAATTGCATTACAATAAAATTAGCCAAAATGATTTTGACAAAAAAATCACTTATTTCTGTTATTATTAGTAAGTCATTATTAATAAGCCGAAAGTAATGCAGCGAATAATGAGATGTCATTATTTGGTAATGCAGGGAGTAATGACAGGTACTTACCAAAATTTTGCTGGGATAATCGGCCTACTGAGCGTACTATTCGCAACACCATCACCCATCTTGAGACCCAGCATTCATAATTGGATATTATTCGACCGAATAGACCACGTCCAGAACGCAGTGAAGAAAATGTAGCGGCCGTAGCTGAGAGTGTACACGAAGACCGTGGAGAGTCGATTCGGCGCCGTTCGCAGCAACTCGAACTGACGTATGGAACGACTTGGCGCATTTTACGTCGAGATCTTAAATTGAAAGCATACAAAATATAGCAAGAACTAAAGACGTCCGACCTTCCCAAGCGACATCGCTTCGCTCCATGGGCTCTTGAAAAGTTCCAAGAAGATCCGCCGTTTTCGAGCTAAATTTTGTTCAGCGATGAGGCCCATTTCTGGTTCAATGGGTATATAAACAAGCAAAATTGCCGCATTTGGGACGAAGAGCAACCTGAAGAGATTCAAGAGCTGCCACTTCATCCAGAAAAAACAACGGTTTGGTTTGTGGGCCGGTGGAATCATCGGTCCAAATTTCTTCAAAAATGATGCCGGTGATAACGTAACCGTCAATGGCGACCGCTATCGTGCCATGATAACCGACTATTTGATGCCTGAAATTGAAGCTCGTGATCTTGGCGACATTTGGTTTCAACAAGACGGCGCCGTGTGGGATCAATGGATTTATTGAGAGAACACTTCGGTGAGCAGATAATTTCACGTTTTGGGCTGGTCGATTGGCCACCAAGATCGTGTGATATCACACCTGCGGACAAACCCGCTTTGATTCAGGCCTTGGAGCAAAACATCACGCGCGTCATTCGCCAGTTACCAGTCGAAATGCTCGAACGATTCATCGAAAATTGGACTCAACGGATGGACCATCTGAGACGTTGCCGCGGCCAACATTTGATAGACATAATCTTCAAAAATAAATGCCAAGGAATGTTATTTCAAATGATAATAAACATTCCCCATTCAATTTGAATTTTCTGTGTTTTTTTCCTTAAAAAAATAGAATTTTTGCACATAGGCATTGTTTTCAAAACATTTTTTTTTGGAAAAAAATCGAATTTTTTCTAATTGTTTTAACGACAGTTCCTAAACTTCCGTTTCTACGTGGATGTGGTATTTTCAGCATTTCTAGTCATCATAATTTCCTTTAATATAAATGGCGCTATCGAACTTACACGGAGGAAAATCGCCATTTCTGATATGTTTGAATTCAAAGAAAATATACTTGGAACCAAAATTTTTAAATATTATATATTTTTGAACAAATATATTTTATTTGAAAATCAAGAAATTTTGTTTGGAACGCATATATTAATATATTACAACAAAATATATTTGCGAACTTACTGTCACATATAAAATATGTGTTTACAAACAAACAATGGTTTTGTTTAAGAATTTATCCAAATACATTATATTTAAAAACATGTTAAAACTTTGTTGACTTTGACAATTTTTAATTTTATTTTTTCCTAGATTTTGTGTTATACTTTATAGGTAAAAATTGTCGTAAGCAGCATTTTTTTTTTGTTTTACAGCACTAGTTTTTAATTTATAAATAGTCCAATTGTCAATCCATCGATGCTATTTTTCGTAACCCAAAATTAAACGATTCACATTTTTCAAACATAAAATTTCAAAAAAAAATATCCCTTAAATTTCTAAAAAAAAATGGAAACTTTCCTTTAAATTAAGGCATCGATACATTGTCAAAATACTTAAATACAAAAAAATTAGGATGAAAACATAATTTTGTTTAGAACAACATCCTCACAAACATAAAATATTTTTCAGTGTCAAATATGATATATTTGGAGTGTACCCTTAACATATGTATGTTTCCAGCAGAATATGTTTGGAACAATATACTACAGAAGCGATTTTTTTTCAGCGTGTATACAAAAAAATGTGGTCCAAATACTAAAAATAACATGAAAGAAAATTGGATTTTTAGTAAAAAAATTTAAAAAGATTTTTCATAATTTTTTTTTTTCATAAAATGGTATGGTCTGGTAAAAAGCTCTCGGACACAAACAAAAAAAATTGTTTACTGCATAGTGTATTCGCAAAATACTAGGACTGGATCGGCAAAAAAATAAATTTTCAATTGTAGATATCTCGGTAACTATACAATATTACTCTTAGTTGTCAGAATTAAAGGAGAAATAAGAAAGTTACACGCAATTATACATTTTGTTCACACGAGGTGGCCAACTTTGAGGCCCTACAACCCAGAGGAGTCCCATTTTCAGAACTTAACTTATCTAGTAAGTTATCTAGGTTAAGCAACGGAAGAAAATTTCCATCTTTTTTAATTCCATCCACTGTGCGCCGGTAAACTGGATGCAATTGAACACCTGGAAATATACATTCGACGAATTATTGGCAAATTACTGCAGTAAATGCTGCGAAAAGTGTTTCAAAATTGGAGTTGCCGAATGCACCACATGCCCAAAATCATATCTAGACATTGATGTCATAAATTTATCTATCCAATAAAGACAATTTTATTGATATTAAACATATTTTTTTCTTTATATTTTCTTTAAAGTTCTGTTACTCTAACAAAACACGCTTTTAATTGTAATATTGTTCTGTTAAAAACAACTGTTTAATTCCTTTGTGATTCCAATAAAATCCAAAGAACCCAAAATTAAAGTATGCATAAAATGATGCTGTGTGTTTATTCTTAAACGATACCCAACTAAATCGAAGTATGCAAATTTTGGCTATCGTTCTCCATGAATTAGAACATAGATATCCAATGAAGTACCCTTCATTCACTACACTAAACTAGAACTGCACTATCACTTTCCACAAATTGTGCTTATCTTGTCTCTCTCTATGTGCTCTGTACCGGCTGTACATTTGTAGTGTTTTTTGCGTTGTCCATATTGTTGTGTTTAGTTAATCCTTCTATGTTTCTCTTCTCCCCACAATCAACTTTGTGTCTATTGCTACACCCAGTTGCATAGGGTGCTTGCAACTTCTGCAAAGTATTTACAACTCGACCCTTCTTCAACTCACTCTCTCGGAACAAACGAATTCAATGTAGATTAAGATAAAGTGTCACCACTATATTCTCGACTGCCGTTTAAGTTCTGTTGTCTATTTAATAACTCCTAGGGTTTTTCTCTATCCTTCGGTTGGTGATAGGCACATCATACAATTCTTTACAAGATTTGAAGGGGAAATTCTATGACCTGGTGAGGAACTTTACAACAATTATAAGTGGTATTCGGAACAACAGCTATATAATTCACATTCTCATCTTAATGTTTATGTATATATATGAAATACGAAATATCTTGGGGAAATAGTGGACCAGTCGTCGTGAAATTTGGTTGCTGTATTTGATATCACTATGCGTGACCCAAAAGAAAATTGGCGATATCGGGATAATTTCGATGTTACCATTGATTTTCAGATAGAATTTCTCCGCATACCATAAAAGATGCCTCAGTGGCTCGACATTCTTGACTACAATTTTAACCGGTAGCATTCTCATACCAATTCTGTTCAGTAACTCTTTCTCGTAGAGTGGTAAAGATTCACCATCACCGACCACTGCAGCTAAATACACATATCCTGGCTTTGATTCACCGTTTAGCTTTGCTTAACCACTTCCACTGCCACTGCAGTGCCAGTTTTGTTTTTGATTTTAATGTAAAGATATCATTTCAAATATTTCTCCGTCATTCGTAGTTATCGTAGTGGCTTTCATTTGCTTTTTATCAGTAAATTATACAAAAAGTTATCACATTTCATGAAAGTTCTTTAAAAAATGTTGTTGTCGCATGTAATTTGTATTTGATCACAAACACATACGAGTATAATAATATACATTAGTACAATGTATAACTCTTCACCATAAAATCTTATGAATATTTATGTTAATCTAGCTTCTTTAAAATAAACGAAAATTACTTTAGAAAAAATATATTAGGATTAATACAAAGTTTCTTTCAATAAAGTGCTCGCAAGTTTATCTGTACGAAAAACAAATTCACATTTTTGGCAAGGCCTTAAGGTCGGTATGGATTTATATGTGACAGCTATAACAAAACTTAGACGTTTCTCAGAAATGGTTGAAAGACGAGCTTATAAAATGCGTGACACTCAAAATTCTTTTACAAGAAAAGTGTCACAGCTTCATATCTTCACAACAATGACCAACACAATTCCCAGACTTAAAACCGATGAATTTTTCGTCCATTTTGGGGGACTAAGTATCAACATAACAGTATGAGGTGGTCGACACATTAATGATAATGGGACAAAATACCATAGATACCTTACTGGCGCAGATTGTAAAGCCTTCCTGGACGGAGTAGACGCTAATAACCACGATATAATGAAGTGAGTGACGACACTGAGGTCGTCCTCTATACTAGGGGCGACCACTGAGGTCGTCCTCTATACTAGAGGCGACCACTGATGTCGTCCGCTATACTAGAGGCGACCACTGAGGTCGTCCTCTATACTAGAGGCGACCACTGAGGTCGTCCTCTATACTAGAGGCGACCACTGAGCTCGTGCTCTATACTAGAGGCGACCACTGAGGTCGTCCTCTATACTAGGGACGACCACTGAGGTCGTCCTCTATATTAGGGGCGACCACTGAGGTCGTCCTCTATATTAGGGGCAACCACTGAGGTCGTTCTCTATACTAGAGGCGACCACTGATGTCGTCCGCTATACTAGAGGCGGCAACTGAGGTCGTCCTCCGTACTAGAGGTGGCAACTGAGGTCGTCCTCCGTACTAGAGTTGACCTTTACGAGTATATGTAACAATAGGGAGTTTGCACAACACATTTTAGCATAATTCGTGAACTATTTATCCGAATTCCTTCAAGAAAGTTTTAAATAAATGATGACCAGTGTAATGAATAGTTATGCACGGCATTATGTAGTCTGAACTTTTTTGCTACTTCTAGATAAACGTTGTCCAAATTCACAAACAATTTTTCACAACACCTTTTTGAATAATACTCAAATATCTCCTCATCATCATTTACGTTTGGAACTCTGCATCCACCTAAAATGTCATCAATTTGTTTGTCTTTAATCAATATATATTTTTGTTCCTATTGACAAATATTAAGAAATATTAAATTTTAATATACATACAGGGTTGCCCATATTCGACGGACCCATCTGGCAACGCCATAACACATACCGCGTTTGAAGCGTCAGTCCAAGCAGATTTTTACCATGGAACAATACACGCCACGCGAGCGCTCTGAAATAGTTGAAATTTACATTCAACAGAAGAAGTCAATTGTGAAAACTCAACGTGCTTTTAAAATATTAAAAAATGTGAGAAGTGCGCCTTCTAAGAACACCATTAAGGGTTTATACGAAAAATGTTCTACTGGTGAGGCTCTTTCTAATCCGAAGAGGCCAAATAAAAGTCGACCAAGGCGATCGGCCGAGAATATCGCTGCCGTACGAGCCAGTGTTGAGAGGTCCCCAAGAACATCCCAAAAACGCCGTTCTCAGCAGTTGGGCATGGCTCGGTCCACTTTACAACGGATTATTCGCGTTGATTTGCATTTGTTCCCGTACAAAATTCAATTGACGCAAAGATTGTTGCCTGCGGACAAGCCTCGTCGATTGGAATGGGCCCAACGAGTCATCGAAATGGCCGATGATGACGAGCAATTTTGGAACAAAATTATCATGTCCGATGAAGCCCATTTCACATTGAATGGGACCGTAAATAAGCAAAATTGCCGTATTTACGCCACTGAAAATCCTCAGGAGATTCAAGAATTGCCTCTTCATGACGAAAAAGTCACAGTTTGGTGCGGCGTTAGTGCGAAAACGGTCATTGGGCCGTTTTTCTTCCAAAACGAAAATGGCCATGCTGTTACCATCAACCAGGAGCGTTATCGCGACATGATGACCAATTTTGTGATGCCAATTATTCGTCGAAAGCGTATGAGGCAGTTCTGGTTTCAACAAGACGGCGCTCCACCGCACACAAGTCGCATAACAATCGATTTTCTGAAGAATTTGTTTCCGGGCCGTTTGATGTCGAAAAGTGGTGATTTGGACTGGCCACCGCGTTCGCCCGATTTGACGCCGCCTGACTTCTTCTTGTGGGGATATTTGAAGTCAAAGGTTTACGTTAACAAGCCAAGGACCGTAGAAGAGCTCAAGGACAACATTCGTGAAGAAATAGCCGCTATTCCGGCCGAAATGTTGGCGAAAACGATGGAAAATACTGCAAAAAGGGCACAATACGCCATCAACGCCAGAGGCAGCCATTTGAGAGATATCATATTCAAAAATTGATGTAAACAAATCTACTTGGAACAAATTAAATGATTAAGATTGCCAACCGCCAAATTTTTATTTCTTTCTTTGATTTTTTTTAAAAAAACATGGGTCCATCGAATATGGGCAACCCTGTACATACTAGGGCGGGTCGATTTCAAAATCACCCATTGCTCAGTGAAAATCGTATTCTAGGGATCAAAATAAGAAACTTTGCCGAAGGAACCATACTTCTAAAACGAATTCTGATGTCCCGGAAAAAATCCCACTTTGACAGTGGGATTTTTCAAAATTTGCCCCTACCCAAATTCCGGGACATCAGAATTCATTTTAGAGGTATGGTTCCTTCGGCAAAGTTTCTTATTTTGATCCCTAGAATACGATTTTCACTGAGCAATGGCGACTTTTTTTGCCTCCCCACAAATCGACCCGGCCTAATACATACATATACATATTTACACTCTCTGCATGTCACTTCACAATTAATATTTTATAGATGTGACAAAAGTTATGGTATTCGATATTATTGTCAAATTGTTTAACATATATCACTGTTCCCCCACTAATGCTCACACTGACAACAATACCTTAAATTAACAATATTCGACCGCGTATTCTCCCTACCACCAATCAATCAGCAAAAAAAGAATAATAACAACAATTATTATAAATTTGGCCATTCACCATATTTAACCTCACTAATCAACTTCAATGAGTTTTTTCCTTTTTCTGTCAGTTTTCATTTCCCAGCTCCCGTTTTTGATATCTTATCCGCCATTTTGCTGAAAAACAAAAAATCGAATCACATTATTCACCTAAAATGAATGGAAAATGAACATATTTATTCATCTTTTTAAAAAGGGGCTGTAACAGCAAAGACAGGCGGGCGGGCTATACCAGCAAACACAACAACAGAAACAAACACAAATTAAATAATGACCCTTTTGACAAACGAATGAACACAAATTTGCGTGACATGGACTCAGAAAAAATTAACACAGCCAATACTTATTTAAACAAAAGAAAAAAAACAACACATCAAGCAAAGCAAATCCCTCAAAAATACATTCGTACTAATTTACACATCAAAACAATAAAATGTGTGTATGAGAAATTCCATACAAAATGTTTGAAGTTGAAAAAAGAACAACAAGTAAAATTGATTTCAATGAAACCGACATTTTATATATAATGTCCTGTGGTTCATATTAGGAACAAAGGTCCAGGACGAACTGAACCCATTGGTTTCTGTTAGATGACAAGTTTTGTATTTCTCTCTAGCTTAGTCCGCTTCGCGTTATTTCCTGCTCAAAGAGGCTCTTTCATGTATGCCAAGGACGTCCTCTTCTTCGAGTCCTGCCCTGTGGGGTCCAGTCAATGACGATTTTAGCTACGTCGTTACGGTTCAATATTTCTACCTCAATAGGCCTTTGGTTGGTTCTGTTCATTTGAGATAGTTGTAGGCCAAAATATCCTAAGTATTCGTTGCAGACAGCGGTTAAAAAACAACTCCACTGCGTGTACATATATCTCGCGATAAAGCGTTACATGTCTCGCTGGCATACAAGAGTACTGATTTGACGCAGGAATCGAAAACAAATATTTTAGTGTTGTTGGAAAGAACCGTTGACTTCCAAATTGGTTTTAACATATCGAAAGATTGTTTGACCTTTGATATTCGGTATGCTACGTTATTGCTAGATCCACCAGTATTCGTAACGATGCTAACGAGGTAACAAACGAACGCTGCATCAGCCAAGTCGCTGGTGCCTGTTTTGAACCTGCTGCTATTTACGTTGTTGCAGCGCATACTCTTGCCCTTGGCGTCTATATCTCTGTAACTATGCGATATCAAACATACGTTCATTGAGCTCCCATCTGATACCTTGGTTGGCTACTGTTGCATTTTGCATTATTACGCCGAGTGCGCCATTGAACAGCAAGGGCGGTAGTACACACCCTTTTCTGACGCTATTTAGGACATCAAAGCTGTTGGTAGCGTTGTCGTAAACGACTCTGCATTTGACATCTCTGTATAACGTACAGAGCGAGGAATTCCAAAAAAAGGGAAATAATTCTGCTGCGTTTCTTAACCAGATAACCGATTGCGTCCAAACATGTTTGTAGAAGAGGTATTAAAGAAGTTAACCCAACAAAGACTTAGTAAGTGCCTGTTATTATTCCCTGCATTACAAAATAATGACATCTCATTACTCGCTGTATTACTTTCGGCTTATTAGTAATGACTTACCAATAATAACAGAAATAATCGATTTTTTGTTATAAAAATCATTTTGTCAAATTTTAATATAATGCAATTTTGGCAAGACTTATTTATTTTTTAAAATGTTTTCAAATAAAACGTGCAGTTTTGAATGAAAATACCATAAATATTTACGTATATCGTATGATATTAAACCATTGAAGAATTATTCACATGGGGGTTTGGTTTCAGAAATTCGAATCTGGCATGAGGAAATTGTTTATTAAATGGTAATTTCCACATATCTATTACTTATTTTATAACTTATTGGTAATGCATTATTCAAATACTTAAAATCGTGAAAATATAATCACATATTTATGTGGTATGTCTTTGCTACAAATAAGTACTTATTATGCTACTTTATTGACTGTTTTTGGGAAGAACTTTCATTGGAGGGAAGTACTTCCCAAAAGCATACAATAAAGTAGCATAATAAGTACGTATTTGTAGCATAGGCATACCACATAAATATGTGCTTATGTTTTCACGATTTTAAGTACTTGAATAATACATTACCAATAAGTTACAAAATACGTAGTAGAAATGGTAGATATGTAGAGATGGCCATTTAAAGTAATTTTGTGCATATTGTCGCGCATATTTCGAATTTCTGAACCCAAATCTCCATGTGAAAAATTCTTCAATGGTCTAACATCATACGATATACGTAAATATTTTTGGTATTTTCATTCAATTTGCACGTATTTTTGAAAAGCTTGTTAAAAAATTTTAGTAAACAATGTTGTAATTTGGAGAAGCGTGGCAACACTATTAATACAAATGTTTGACCATAACTATTGTCTCAGCGGGCAGGGACGTATCCAGGATTTTGGTTCGGGGGGGGCACAACCTTTTGTTCCATAACAAAGATAAACCACTAATTTCTTTCCATATCACAGCTTATCGCGAGAATTTAAAGAGACAACCCTTTAGGCTAAGAAAAAAGAGAGGTTGAACCACATATTATGGCATAACTAGAGAAACATTCATCCGAATTGGTTCAGGTAAGCTTTTCAAACTTCAGAATTAAGTAGCTTTCAGCTTCGCACAATATAATTTTCCATCCGTTCAGCGGTTTCGACGATATCTTACAAAGTATTGCAAAAAATCATATTTTTTGAGAAAATTTTAATAATTTTTAAATAAAAGCCTCATAAAAACATCTAGAAACGCACAATTGTCATATTTTTGTGATTTTATCGTAAACTCTGAAAGGTTATGAATAAATTGAGACTATTTCGAAGAAAATCGATGCATAATTTAAAAAGTTTTAGCGAGGAAACCACGCACTTTTCATATTTTTTGTTGTTATTACTTTTACTGTTACCATTTTTTACGATTTTGTATTGTTTTTTTAACGGCCTTCCAAACATTTTTCGTATTTTTTTTGAGTGATATTGAAAATTGTAAACAATTTATGCCTATGTTTAAAACATTTCGGGGGGGGATACGTCCCTGTCAGGGGTATATGAAATTGCAATACTTTGTCATCAAATAGCAAATTTTTGTGTCTATCCAGAAAAGATAATTCTAACAATATTAAATTTGTAAACGTAAATCCCACAATTCCCAAAATAAATTCGAAAATCCCCAAAGAGGGAATTTTTTCCCCAAAATCTGTTATACTAAAAGCCGGGCTCAAAATTCCTTTTGCTGTTTATCGTATAACTTATTATTACATATAAAAATTTCATATCCTAGCTTTGCGATTGAAAAAATGTGGCCAAGTTTTGAAATTTTAGTAAACAATGTTGTAATTTGGAGAAGCGTGGCAACACTATTAATACAAAATTTGACCATAACTATTGTCTCAGTGGGTATATGAAATTGCAATACTTTGGCATCAAATAGCAAATTTTTGTGTCTATCCAGAAAAGAAAATTATAACAATATTTCATTTGTAAACGTATATCCCACTATTCCTAAAATAAATACCCCAAGAAAGGAATTTTTTTTTTGTTTTTCCCAAAATCTGTTATACTAAAAGCCGGGCTCAAAATTCTTATTGCAGTTTATCGTATAACACATTACTACATACAGGGTTGCCCATATTCGACGGACCCATCTGGCAACGCCATAACTTTTGACAGAGATGTCAGATCGCTTAATGACATACCGCGTTTGAAGCGTCAGTCCAAGCAGATTTTTACCATGGAACAATACACGCCACGCGAGCGCTCTGAAATAGTTGAAATTTACATTCAACAGAAGAAGTCAACTGTGAAAAAACAAAAAAAAACAAAATTATCATGTCCGATGTCACATTGAATGGGACCGTAAATAAGCAAAATTGCCGTATTTACGCCACTGAAAATCCTCAGGAGATTCAAGAATTGCCTCTTCATGACGAAAAAGTCACAGTTTGGTGCGGCGTTAGTGCGAAAACGGTCATTGGGCCGTTTTTCTTCCAAAACGAAAATGGCCATGCTGTTACCATCAACCAGGAGCGTTATCGCGACATGATGACCAATTTTGTGATGCCAATTATTCGTCGAAAGCGTATGAGGCAGTTCTGGTTTCAACAAGACGGCGCTCCACCGCACACAAGTCGCATAACAATCGATTTTCTGAAGAATTTGTTTCCGGGCCGTTTGATGTCGAAAAGTGGTGATTTGGAGTGGCCACCGCGTTCGCCCGATTTGACGCCGCCTGACTTCTTCTTGTGGGGATATTTGAAGTCAAAGGTTTACGTTAACAAGCCAAGGACCGTAGAAGAGCTCAAGGACAACATTCGTGAAGAAATAGCCGCTATTCCGGCCGAAATGTTGGCAAAACGATGGAAAATGCTGCAAAAAGGGCACAATACGCCATCAACGCCAGAGGCGGCCATTTGAGAGATATCATATTCAAAAATTGATATAAACAAATCTACTTGGAACAAATTAAATGATTAAGATTGCCAACCACCAAAATTTTTATTTTTTTCTTTGATTTTTTTTAAAAAAAACATGGGTCCGTCGAATATGGGCAACCCTGTATAAAAATGGTAAAGGGTTTCATATCCTAGCTTTGCGATTGTCGAAAATGGGGCCAAGTTTTGAAATTTTAGTAAACAAAGTTGTAATTTGGAGAAGCGTGCCAACACTATTAATACAAATTTTCGACTCGTTATTTTCTCGAAAGTATTCTCCAGGAAGTGTCCATTACGACTAATATAAATATGTTATACTTTCTTTTTATAATTTCCTCCGTATCTCCAAAATACTACATATAAATTTTCGCAATGAAATATAAAAATTTGAAAAAAATTTTAAAACTATAAAATTATGTATATGACCATAACTTTTGTATAAGTGGGTACATTTGACCGAAATTTCTTACATCATATAACTATTTTTTTTGTTAATTTAGAGAAGTTGACGTGAGAGCAATCGGTTTATATTATGCACTGATATTAACCAAATGCTAGGACCGCGTCAGGAAAAAAGCGAAAAAAAACTCTTTTCAAATGCAAACAGAAATGTAAAAACAACATAAATTTTTTAATAATGAACATATTTTAATGAAATATTTTCTAGTACCTCCCCCATAAAAGGTTAACATGTTGTGAAATATTCCATCTTTAATAACTGCTTATTCGAATTTTCTGAAATTCTACACATAGCATAAGTTTATTAGTCGCTATCAACTCGAGAAAAATGGGCCATGTTGCTGCGCCCCTTTTGGTACCTCCCACACAAGTGCACCATTTTGCACCAACAGTTAACAGCTTATAACATTAATAGAAGTGTATAAAAATACTTGAAATTTTGTACAGTGTAATGCTTTTATAGTGCCTACAGTCCAGTGAAAAATGGCTGTTATTGCCACGCCCCTTTTGGTACCTCCCACACAAACCATTTTGCACCAAAAGTTAACAGCTTATAACATTAATACTAGTGTATAAAAATACTTGAAATTTTGTACAGGGTATTGCTTTTATGGTGTCTATAGCCCTGTAAAAAATGGACGTTATTGCCACGCCCCTTTTTGTGCCTCCCACACAAAGGTACCATTTTGCACCAAAAGTTAAGAGCTTACAGCGTGAGTACCAATGCACGAAAATGCAACAACATTTTGTACAGGGTAACACTTTTGAAGTGCCTATAGCCCTGTAAAAAATGGGCGTCATCACCACGCCCCTTTTTGTACCTCCGACGCAAAATGGCCAAATCATACCAAAATTTAATATCTGATAACGTTAATATACCACTGCAAATAAACGCTTATAATTCGGCACAGTGCAATGTATTTAAAGTATCTACTATTCAGCGGAAAATAGGTGAATTTGTTAAAAACCTTCTGGTACCTCCCACACAAATTCGTTTAATATTCCATATTACATTACTCACAAGTGAGGGTATACCTTAGTCGGTTTACCCGACTGAAACTTTCTTACTTGTTTTAACTAACTTCTTCTAAAACTCGAAAATACAGCCATAGTCAAATGTTATTACACATTGCTAAATTTTTTCGTGTTTTGGAAAGACTGGTTCGTTTCTTGTTGTTGTTGTTTTCAATATAAAGCAAATTTGTTGCTATTATATTGAATGGAGTGTGTAGAACAAATGTACAAAAATTCCAAAAAAATAACGTTATTCTTCACAGAAAAACGACAGATTTTGTTGATGCCTATTGGCGTCAGATGTTATTATACACATTTTATTCGTGTCAAAGATAATTACACAATGTCATTTTATACGGTTTATACAAAGAATTATAAAATTCTTCCGATCTTGGACAAATGTATGGAATTTCGCGGAAGACTGTCTATTTTAGTAACAAAAAAGGAGACTTGCAGAAATTTAGAAGACAAAAAGAAAAGTGGACGAAAACCTGTTATAGGCCAGAGGGAGAATACAAGATTGATGAGAGTCATTATGGAAAATCCTACAATAAGCCCTGTTCGCATTGCAGAAAATTCGGACAAATTAATTGGAAAAACAGTTAGTGAAGCTACGATTCGTCGCAGGATGAAGAGCATGCAAATGAAATCCTATGTAGTCCGCAAAGTGATGGACATAACCCCAAACAACAAAGCCAAACGCCTTGCCTTTGGTCAAGAGCATATTAAAAAGCCTATAGAATTCTGGCACAACGTTCTGTGGACAGACGAGTCCTCTTTTCAGTTCCAGGGGACGTTTGGAAGAAAATATATGCATCTACCGTCAACTCTAAAAGGCAAAGCAAGGCAGCCTCTAAACAGATTTGGTGGAGGATCGGTAATGTTTTGGGGATGCATATCATTCTATGGATTTGGAGAGCTAGTACCAATTAAAGGAACTTTAAATCAATCTGGATATATTGATTTGTTGAATGATCATGCATTTCCTTCAGCGAATAGTCTATTTCCAAGCGACGACTTGGTTCTGCAACAGGATAATGCCCCTTGCCACAATGGATGGTTGGCAATGAAGTTTTTAAATGAGGTAGATCAAGCTGTTCTTCCCTGGCCTCCACAAAGTCCGGACCTTAACGTCATAGAAAATGTTTGGGGTTTCATGAAACAGCAACGAACAATTGATAAACACCGAAAACTAAATGACACTATTTGAAGAAATTAAAAATATTTGGGCTAAACTAACCTTCCTTTCATCCACACCTTGATAGAGTCTATTCCGGCCAGGTTGCAAGCAGTAATTGATGTCAAAGGAGGAGTAACAAAATATTGACTTAAAATATAAGAAACAATTTTATAATTATTTGTATAAACCGTATAAAATGACATTGTTTAATTATCTTTGACACGAATAAAATGTGTATAATAACTTCTGACGCCAATAGGCATCAACAAAATCTGTCGTTTTTCTGTGAAGAATACCGTTATTTTTTTGGAATTTTTGTACATTTCTTCTACACACTCCATTCAATATAATAGCAACAAATTTGCTTTATATTGAAAACAACAACAACAAGAAACGAACCAGTCTTTTCAAAACACGAAAAAATTTAGCAATGTGTAATAACATTTGACTATGGCTGTATATATATTTTCCTAAAAAAGGAAAAAATCGTATTTTTTGAAAATACAACATCAAGTCGCCATAACATTTGTCCTATTGGGTATATCGCACTAAAATTAAATTTTTAAATGCAGATATCTCTGTTAGGTGCAGGAAGCCTTTTGTAGACCTCGGTTACTAGAATACACGCAAGTAGAGATTTCATGAAGCGGATGAAAAAGACGAAAGTTACACGCACTTAAACATTTTGTCCACCCGAGGTTGCCAACTTGCAGGCCCTGCAGATCCGCCTATGTATACCACCATGCCATGGTCAAGTTTGGTTAAGAAACGGCAGAATTATTCCCTTTTTTTGGAATTCCTCCCACTGAGCAACGACTGGATCAGCGATATACGTTTTGGTGGAACTCCCTTGCAGGTTAGAGAAGTCCATTTCGCTTCGTGCTTTGGATTATCAAACGCTTTTTCGAAGTCGATAAAAACCATATATAGAGGTGACTGCCATTCTGTAGACTGCTCGGTGATCATTCGCAAGCTATTTATATGATCAATGCAAGATTTTTGCGGCCTAAACCCGGCTTTCTCACACCGGAGATCTGGGATAATCGCTTTCGAAATCCTGCTAATTTATATAAGGTTTGGATGAGAGGTAGCATTAAACGCTATATTATCGACTCCAGCGGTCTTATAGGATTTTAAGGCCGTAACAGCACTTAGGATTTCGCTGTAATTTTCTGTCGGTCTTGCCTCACCATATGATTATTACATCTACATATGATTATGACTACATCTACTCGCAACAGGGGTGGTGTAGACATCATAGTAGAATTGTGCCTGCGACTACAAGGTGGTGATCAGAAGAACAATCCGCACTCTTTTAACGCTTAAATCCAGGAGGCTTCTAAGCCAAATTCGATCTGGTCGATCTAGTTTTCTGTCGATATGTCTGGTGATACCCAGGTTGCTTTGTGTGGTTTTCTATGAGTTAATAGAGTACCTCTGATTATTGCACATTCCAGTGAACAGTAATGTAATATGAAATATTAAACGAATTATTCTGTCAATTTGTGTGGGAGATAACAGAAGGTTTTTAACAAATACACCTATTTTTCGTTGAAAAGTAGATACTTTAAATACGTTTCACTGTGCCGAATAATAAGCGTTTATGTGCACTGCTATATTAACGTTACTCGTATGAGATGTTAAATTTTGGTATGATTTGGCCATTTTGTGTGGGAGGTACAAAAAGGGGCCTAGTAATAACGCCCATTTTTTACAGAACTATAGGCACTTCAATAGCGTTACACTGTGCAAAATGTTTTTGCATTTTCGTGCATTGGTACTCACGCTGTAAGCTGTTAAATTTTTGTGCAAAATGGTACCTTTGTGTGGGAGGTACCAAAAGGGGCATGGCAATCCGTTTTTCACAGGGCTATAGACACTACAAAGGCATTACACTGTATAAAATTTTAAGTATTTTTATACATTGGTATTAATGTTATAAGCTGTTAACTTTTGGTGCAAAATGGAACCTTTGTGTGGGAAGCAACTTCGCAAATTTTTCTTGAGTTGATAGCGACTAATAAACTAATATTATGTGTGGAATTTCATAAGATTCGAATGAGTAGTATAGCAGTTATTAAAGATTCAATATTTCACAAGATTTTAACCCATTGTGTGGGAGGTACCAGAAGGAGTGGACCAATATGGCCCATCTTCGAACTTAGCCGGAGATAGAAAAAAATATTACCACCTACCTAATTTTAAGTCAATCGGTTACTCCTTTCGAGAGTTATAGTGCGTACCAGCCAGCAGACAGACAGACAGACAAATATTCGACTTAAAATGCCCCAAAACGGATTTCCGCCGAACATACTTAGGGTCTTACGTCACTCCTTCGATGTGTTACACTTTTTTTGTAGCAAATGATATACATATACCCTCGTCACACTAAAGTGGGGGTATAAAAAGGTTAGAATAAAACAGACATTATCCCATAAAAATAAAAAAATAAAACAAACCAGTTGTTTATAAAAAAATATCAAAGAATAAAATGTTTTATTGCAGATTATTATAATATTTTTTTTATTCAGAAATAAAAAAAGAGAATCGAATTGTCATAAAAATGTGGTATATTTACCTCAATCCTCACATATATGTCCTCACAATCCTCACATATATATATTTACATACATATATTCCTATCAATCGCTGTTTTTCTTCTTCCAAATATCTACTTATATTTATTTCATATGGAATGACTCGTAACGTGTCTTGCAAAAAAATAAATTTCTGTAAGTATTGTCGGCTGCTAATGTTCTTTATACAAGGGCACTTTTTATGAAACTTCAACAATCGTTGAATAGACCAAATTTTACAACACTGAGAGGAATAGCGAATATTAATACCCTCACATTAGTGAGATAGGGTACAGACGAAAAGTATAGTATATCGAAGAAGTGACCCATATATGTCTCGGGTAAATCCATTTCAGGACATCTTAAAGAGTTTGAGCAATGACTGATGTACTACATCCACAATATTTACCTTCACAATAGAGAGGGTATAAAAACATGATTTTTTAATTCTCTTACTTACCAAACGGATCCTCGATCTAATCAAAAATCCAGTTTTTAGGTCTCAGAAACAAATCAAATTTTGTTTGTTGCATAGTGGTATAATTGAATCGCGTTTCAAAGTGTTGTTTATAGGGTACTCAAAGCCACAAATTCCAATTTGATTGAGAGGGCCAGACAAGTGAAAAATTACACCAAAAATAAAAATAATTTAATTCAAAGTTTGCGAGTGACACGTACATTTTTTGGAATAACATTTGGTCACCATGCTACTAGGGCCATCTCCATCTCATTCACCAATGTTGTGGCACAAAGAAAAAAGACGACGACGACTACAATAAAACTGAAATAAAATGAAATGAAACAGATTTCAGTCGCTGCCATTTGTTATGATAATTTCCGAATAAAGCCGAAAATATAAAACCAAACTAAATTATTAAAGTAAAATACCATTGCCCTACACCTCATCCTCCTCCTACGCTCACGACTCCTACTCTCAATCTCACACCAATAGCATAATTTCGTGTGTCAAAATAAAAGTTGACAGACCTTATTGTGGTCGCCTCTTTAGATATTGTTGTTGTAAGGAAAAAAAAACGAAACAGCGAAAACAAATCTAACAAAAGCTGCAACAAACATAAACTTAGACCCAGACCTTTGCCCAAAATTGAGTGGCTGGAGGGGCGAGAGCGAACCCTCCCATAGACCTGGTCTAACACTTCATTAGCCATGCAAATATTATACAAAACAACGACATTCGTCCCCAACACCCGTCACTCGTTGTCGTCGTTGTCCCCTCACATCCTTTCGCCACTACTTCCTGTCACCTTTTTTGGTGGATAGAGGAGGGGGTGTGCCGGAAAATACCCTTAAAGGCGGGGTATATTTTATTGTTTTTTCTTCGACTTTCACGGAAGTGTTTCTCCCCTCCGAAAATAAAAAACACAATAAAAATATACAAAAATAAAAAGTTTTCCCCACGAAGCGTGAACATATTTCTTAATAAATGTTGGGCGATGATGCGACCGAAACGACATGAGTGTCATCAAAAGTACTGCCATACAAAATATGACCTCCAGTATTGATTGTTATTTTGTTTTGGTTTTATTTTATTTTTTTTTATCAATTATTGAAATGCAAATAGGGTTTTTTACCTCCATCCCTCACCTTTGCCTTTTCGAATTCGAAATATGCAATTTTATAATTGTTTTCTTTTCAACGCCATAAGCGCACAATTTCGATGGCGATTTCTTGGTCGCCTTGGACCGATTTGGGGTTTATGGGGATTTATTTATTCGACCAAGAGTGTTGTTTTTGAAAACACTTCCAAGATAAAGTTATTGCAAACGATTGAAAGAAAAATAAAAGTTTCAATATTAATTGATTTATTGTTATTGTGGTGTCTAAGTGGGATATTTCTTTTAAAACATTTAATATTTTTTATACCGTGCTTAAATATTTTAAAGGATTTTTCGATTAGGGCAGGTCGAAGGACAGTATTAAATGTATGTGTTATGTACTACTCTTTATACCCAACACCACACTGCGGTACAGGGTATTATGACTTAGTGCATTTGTTTGTAACGCCCAAGAGGAGAAGTGATAGAGCTATAGTTTGTTATACCGATCGACTTGGAATCACATTCTGAGTCGATTTAGCCTGTCCATGCATTTTTGTAATCAACGTGCAGGTAGTATTTTGGTCAGATTGCGATAAAATTTAGCACTGTGCTCTTTTTTGGTCCAAGGACGATCCCTATTAAAATTGGTCAAAATCGGTTCAGATTTAGATATAGCCCCCATATATATGTTCTTGAAATTTTCACAGAATGTACATATTTAGGGGGTGGTGAAAATGAATTTTCGATATATCAAGTGGACGTGGCCCCGCCCATGTAATTGATATTTGATATTCAGAACCATTTTTAGGTAGAGTGCTGAAATTTTGTGTATATGCATTTAGTGGCAGTTTATGTGATTGGTGCAAAAATGGGCGGGTTCGGATCAAAGGGCGTGGCCCCGCCCATATGAGTTCAGGTTTTAAATTTAAATATCTTGAACAATTTGTTAGCGAGAGTGCTGTAATTTTGTGTATACGATTTGCTGCTATAAAAAACGATCAGCGATCATTGGAAATGGTTTTATTGTTTTTAAAAATATTCTCAGTATTTTCTTGATGTGAGGGAATAAGAAGAATTCATTGGATGGCAAATCAAGGCTGTACGGCGACTGACCCATATATTCGACATCTTTAGTGCTCAAATAGCCCATTGTCGTGATGTCGCAATGTCGTGATGCAAAATAATACGTCTTCACTTATTGTTTTTCCTTATTTCTTCGAACACTGTTGGCAAACAGTCACTCAAAATTGACCGTCCTTCGTTTCACTAAAGGTACAGTGATACATGAACGGTTATATCAAAAAACGCGATAATTTGCTTCGATGTGCTTCTTCCACGAACTTGTTGGATTTGGCTCGTCTTGAAAGACCCATTTTTTGGGTCGATTGCTGTTTTGTTTCGGGCTCATATGCATACACGCTGAAAAAAAATCGCTACTGTAGTATATTGTTCCAAACATATTCTGCTGGAAACATACATATGTTTAGGGTACAGTCCAAATATATAATATTTGACACTCACAAATATTATATGTTTGGGAGGATGTTGTTCCAAACAAAATTATGTTTTCATCCTTATACTAGAGCAATGGACAATACTAGGCTATGTTATTGAAATCGAAACATCTGGAAAATCAATGCCACAATTCTTTAAATGTCTTTAAATGTGGTATGTATGTATTTGACAGCAAAAATTACGACATGATATGTTCCTGTTTCACTAAACTGAAATTTGGGGCAACGAAGTGGACCAAATCCAGCTGGTATACATATATTCTTGATCATCGTAAAATTCTAAGACGATCCAGATATTTTCGACCATCTGTCTATGTTTTGAAACCATCAACTCAAATTTTACAGATGTATTTCTTATAGCTGCAGTTCGTTTGGTATTGAAAATTGGTCATATCCTTTAATGCTTTGGCATAGCTCTGTAGAGGTCAATCCCAAATATATTGCTTTAGGTCATAAAAATCAAATTTCGTAAACAATTAACCAAACAAACATAAACCATTATTCAAATCACGTCATATTTTGTTTTGATATAGTCACCATACAGACGATGCTTTAAAATGTTTAACAAGGAGGAGTAGTTGTTCCATAAAGACAGTTTGCGTTGTATTTATACTAAAATTCTTCACAACGTAAATTTAACTAATCGGTCTACTTTTGAAACAGTCCCCATATAGATAGAGCAAGCTATGACAAATAATTTGGCTGACAATTTTTAAATTTCATTTTATTTGGGAAGTATTTGCCACCACAAGAAAGTACCAAACAAGTCCATTATTTGCATCTTTCAATTTAAAAAATTGTCCTGTTTTTGAATTGAATGCAATCAATGTTAGTGTTGTACCAGAAACCTTGGACTTTATAGTCCATTCACTAACTTCGAATAATCTCAGTTTCGAGAAAATATTGCCACAAACAATATTTCAAATCCTCCAGTCTATTCTTTCAAGAGTTATCGTGTACACCTGATAGACGGACGGATATAGTTCAAATGACTAGTAATGTTCTGAGAACGATGTCTCTCCATTTTCTGCAAATTGATGCAATAATATGGATATGGAGGATACAGTATCTTACAAAAATATTACAAATAATTCCAAAACTTTTGTCCCGTTTAACGCGCAACACTTGTTAACATTGTACTTTAAATGAAGTACTTTATTTCCCACAACAAATTACACAAAAGTCATTAAAAACACACAATTGTTAAATTTGTAAATATATGAGAATACAATAATTTACAAAGGTATTTAAGAAAATCTCAAAAAATAATTTAAATCTATTTTATAACCTCCCTTTCCCGGTTAACGAGCTACACTTGTTAACATTCTACTTTAAATGGAGTCTTTTAATTTCCACTAAAATATACCAACAATTCATTATAAATACACCAAACTAAAAAAAATGTCCGTCTGTCTGGTCGACAGTCCATTTCGTTCGTTGGGAAACAACATTTGGTATCATCAACGAGAAATATATCATTTATAATGGATTTTGGAGAGTGAACAAAAATTAAGATGTTCCCCAGAAACATTAGTCATTGTTGAACAAGAAATGGTTGGGGTTCCGGCGCACGAACTACAAAAAAAACCATATCACATTTCCAAACAAACCGAAATAAATGAATGAATGAATTTGTAAAATGCTAGTTGTTGTCTTAAGCTTTCATTTGTAGCTGCTGAATTTATTATTTTGCTCCTGGCGTAATTGTGTGGTTTTATGCATTAAAGTAAAGCTATCCAAAGAATATTTTTCTCTCGTACCACTCAATTTTCCTGTTTGAACAGAAACCAGGAAATTCTTGAAAATTAAAAGGACTTGTATTTAGTTTAATGGTCGTATGAGATTTGTAACACTGTGAAAAATACACAGACTTTACGGTATAGGTTCGATTCTACTACCACAGGGTAGTATAACTCTATACTCGGTTTGGCGAAATTGAAGCGCAATTTTCTTATGGGCCTCCAAAGGTTGTGTAATTAAGTGGGCACCTCGAAAAAATGTCATCAGTTTTTGTCTAACAGCTAATTCAGTCTTGGTGATACCGCTTAACTATATTTGGCAATAATGTAGCTAAGAATATGCTGAACAAAGCTTCCTAACATTTTATGTCAAAAAAAATTGCCATTAATCTGCAACTTCCCCCATCATATAACCAAGACATTTTGAAACACAAATGCTATCTTCAAAGTGTTTTAATGTTGCCCTTGTGACAAAACAGTTATATGAAACTGAAAGATTACAAAGGTTATTTCCTTTATGAAGAGAGACGTCAGGTTGTCTTATGTTAATGATAAATGTGTTATGGGGAAGTGATTAAATGTAGCGTATGTTTCACTTATTTTTACTCTGACCTCCATTTTCTACATTTGAGAAATGGTTTGAACTATTTTCTCAGAATTTAAGTGTGGTGGCTAAGGTATGTTATGTTCCACAAATTTTTTGTATAAATCCACGTTAGAAATATGTCTCGCCAGATTCAAATACTGGGTCGCTGATATGTATTGCAACCAACTTCAGGTTGCTATCATTTCTAAACCGCTAGTCTGATAGCTAACAGATTTATTTCAGTGACAGTTAATTTTATTGTTTACAAGCTTACAAAAGCAATTTTATCTATTGCATTCAGAAAAAAAGTTATTCGTGATGGAATTCAAGCGTGATAGTGTGATTGCTTTATATTTGGGTGGGAAAACACAAGTGACTATCGTTAGAGCCCTCCAGCATTTAAATGTGAATAAATCTTTTCTTTCTCGTACCATTGCTCGTTATCGTGATACTGGCAGTGTTGCATCGCGTCCAAAAAGTGGACGAAAAAAAACGGTAACAACACCAGAAATGATCCGAAAAGTGAAGGCCAGATTTGATCGAAATCCACGCCGCAGTGGTAGAAAAATTGCTCGTGAGCTGAACATATCGCGAGAACGGATACAACACATATTAAAAAATGAGCTTGGACTAAAGCCATTGACGTTCCAAAAAGTGCAAGAGCTCACCGATGCACAAAAAAAGTAAGACTGGAAAGAGCCAAGGAGTTGCTTCGCTTGCACGAAAGTGGCCAGTTACCGAATTTGGTTTTCTCTGATGAGAAGCCATTCCAAATTGAGCAGTTTGTGAACAAACAAAATGATCGGGTTTACTTGCCAAAGAGGTCAGCTGAAAATTTACACCTTCGATTGGCCACCAGAACTCAAGCGCCGCCGATGGTAATGGTGTGGGCCGCCGTAACGGCCGATGGTCGTTCCCCGCTCGTATTCATCGACCATGGGGTCAAAATAAATGCCGAATATTATCGGGAAAATGTCCTAAAGACAGTATTGAAGCCCTGGGCAGACAAACATTTCGGCCGCAGACCATGGACATTCCAACAGGACTCAGCACCATCGCACTCAGCACGCGTCAACCAAGAATGGCTTAAAAAGGAGGTTCCTCGCTTCTTTTCTACCGCACAATGTCCACCAAGATCTCCGGATCTCAATCCTTTGGACTTTTGCGCCTGGGGCATTTTAGAGAGTAAGGTTCGCACTACAAAATACCAAAGTATCGATCATCTCAAGACGGCGCTTCGCCGGGAATGGGCCAAAATACCGCAGAGCCACGTTCGTGCAGCGTGTGATGGCTTTGTCGGCCGTTTGAAGGCGATAATTCGTGCCAAAGGTGGCCAAATCGAACAAATCTAAACTGTTTCTAAAATTTTATGTTATTTCCGACATTTTTTGCTTTTGAACAATAAAATTTAGAAAAAAATTAAAAAAATATAGCGCTTTACTTTGTTGCATTACATATCAGCCACCCTGTAAATGCATGCAAACTTAACACTATGGTCGTAGAGGCCTCGATGTTCTGAAACCAATTCAAAGTATTAATAAATTAAAATTAAAAAAATATTAATAAATTAAAATTTTTTATTTTGATACGGCGCACTGAAGCTGTATGTGTTTAAACAAACGTTTAGTATATTTAACAGTGTACGAGAATCACGTACGCGATAAGGAAAATTACTTATGGTCTCTTATTTTGATGAAACTTATTAATTATGGTGCCCTAAAAACAAAGATAATATTTGGTTAAAAAATCTTCACAAAATCTGCACATTTAAACATTAAATTGGGCAACAAATATCGAAAAGTGCTTGCATTGGAATGTTCATAACTTTAGTTTTAAGATATTTATTTAAAAAATTAGTTTTGACCTAGATTTGTAAAGACTTAAGTGGCATTTTTAAAAATGTTTATTAATATAACTCGCACTCGGACCTTAGTGAGTAGTAGCGCATCTCAGATGATGATCAAACCCAACAATAGAATGCAACTCTCCTTTCGTTTTTGGGATTTAACCACATTCACCAAATATGCTGCCAAAGGTGCAACACTAAAGGCCATGCGGAAAACGAAGTGCTGGGGCTCCTGGCTACCGTGGTACCACAGTACCAGTATTATATTCTATAACCACGGACTGTCAGACTCCATAAGCGAACCTACAACCAGTTGTACTCCAAATAGTCCTGGACTGGTAAACTATAGGGGTCTAAAGGGTAATACACAACGAACACAACCGCTCTCACGAGCAGTTCGGTGATCTAAGGTGACACAATGTCGAACAAAACACAAGTCCCATGAGCAAAAATCCAAGACTTAGGACGAAACCAAAATCACTCTCTGTCCATCTTGTTCCCCACCCAGACAAGGGGACTCATGCAAGAATTCCTGTTCCTCCTACTGTTCCCATCTACAACTGGATCACATGTTATGACAACGGATTCTAATAGAGGGGGTAAAAAAGAATATACGTGTATCGGCGTTTTGAGAGTTTACGTATGGTGGTCATTTTAGAGGGGATCAACATTTCTCTCTTTAGCACATTCTTATGATGAATCAGCATAGAAAACGGTGTGATCTTTACATTTTAGGTATATGATGTGCTGAACAACATTACTAAATATACTACAAGGAACAATTTAGAACATTTTGACTCGTTAGGGGTGATATTTACCTTCTCCACAAAATGGACCAAAAATACCCTAGATTGCTCGATAAAAATAGGTTAAGTTAATACTGTTGGTGTTCTCAGAGCAATTTTTTAGGAAACGGAATCACAATTTTTATGAAGCGGCTTTAGATTGTATATGCATTTACTTATATGCATTTAGCAGATTTTTAGGAAAGTTGTGGAAGGATTGGGAAAAAGAATTTTTTTCTTTTTAAATTCCAATTTTCATTGAATGTTGGGAATATCACTTTTACGTACAATTAGAGATTTTTTTAAAAAATAATTTTTTCTGAAACAGAATGACATAAAATTATAAAAAAATCGCCAAAAAAAATGTTGAAAGCTTGAATCCTAAATAAGAAAGCTATGCCTATTTGTAAAAAAAAATTATGGATAAATGTATAAATCAAATTGTAAAAAAGTTGTAAAAGAAAGGGATTTATTTTGTATGTGTAGGTACTTTTGAAAAAATCTTCTGGCATCACTGCATGTTATTAATGAATCAATATTTCATTTAATTTTGATCCTTTGTGTGGGAGGTACTCGAAGGATAATATCCCGAATTATAAGAGCTGGAAAGATTCAACTTGGTGTGTAAGATATAAATTATTTTGAAACAGAAATAAATTATTGTTTCGAAAAGTGGGCAGAGCCATTCCCCTTTGTAAAAACGTAATATCAATCAAAGTAAAGCGTGATCCATTTCGAGGTTCCCTACTTTTTTAAAGAAAAAAAAAAAAAAAAAAAAATTCAATGGGGAATGTTTATTATCATTTTAAAGAACATTCTTTGGCATTTATTTTTTGAAGATTATGTCTATCAACTGTTGGCCGCGGATACGTCTCAGATGGTCCATCCATTGAGTCCAATTTTCGATGACTCCTTAGAGCATTTCGAATGACACGCGTGATGTTTTGCTCCAAGGCCTGAATCGAAGCGGGTTTGTCAGCATAAACTTTAGACTTGACCTATTCCCACAGCAAAAAGTCTAACGGTGTGATATCACACGATCTTGGTGGCCAATCGACCTGCCCAAAACGTGAAATTATCTGCTCACCGAAGTGTTCTCCCAATAAATCCATTGATTGATGCGATGTGTGGGAAGTGGCGCCACCTGGTTGAAACCAAATGTCTCCGAGACCACGAGCATCAATTTCGGGCATCAAATAGACGGTTATCATGGCACGATAACGGTCGCCATTGACGGTTACGACGGCATCATTTTTTCATGAAATATGGACCGATGATTCCACCGGCCCACAAACAACTCCGAATCATTGTTTTTTCTAGATGAAGTGGCAGCTCTTGAATCTCTTCAGGTTGCTCTTCGTCCCAAGTGCGGCAATATTGGTTCTTTATCGCTAAACAAAATTTGGCTCGAAAACGTCGGATCTTCTTGGAACTTTTCAAGAGCCCATAGAGCACAGCGATGTCGCTTGGAAATGTCTGGCGGCTTCAGTTCTTGCACGAGCTGTATTTTGTATGCTTTCAATTTCAGATCCAGACGTAAAATGCGCCAAGTCATTCCATACGTCAGTCCGAGTTGCTGCGAACGGCGCCGAATCGACTCTCCAAGGTCTTCGTGTACACCCTCAGCTACGGCCGCTACATTTTCTTCACTGCGTACTGGACGTGGTCTATTCGGTCGAATATTATCCAATAATGAAGGCTGGGTCTCAAGATGTGTGTTGGTGTTGCGAATAGTACGCTCAGTAGGCCGATTATGTTGACCATAAGTTGAGTGCATGAAACACATTCCTCACAGAACGTGAATTTTCGTAATAAAGTTGAACGATTTGTAAACGTTGTTCAGACGTAAGTCTTTCCATGATGAGATACCAAACAATGCTTAACAAAAATAACATGACAGCATGACACGACTCACACGTGATCTTTAAAAAAAGGCTATTGAAAAAAGTATCTCTACTTGGATCACTCGTTGGTATCAATATGTGGGAGAGTGACCTGGATCCAATTCAAATCCTTCCCCAATTTTGATTTGTGTTTGGGAAAAGTTTTCTGGTGATGAAGAAATCAATGGGATCTGGTGTTTTTTGGAATCAGTTTACCAATACGTTGTTGAGCCAGTCAATACTACTTGACAGCCAAGTTGACGAACTGCTTTTAAAAGTTCCCTGACTTTTGTTGTTGTCAGTCGTCATCCCCAGTGAGTGGGTTTTGCATTAAAGTCGCCGCCGATGAAAAGTTTATATTTGTGAGACTCTAACTAACAATTTAATGTAGTCACCAGATTTTATAATGTGTCGTGGAGGACTGTATACTGATGTGAGTTATATATGTATGTAGTTTATTTTCAATAACGGTTATTGTAGTGGCTTGAAATTCTTCCTTCTGGGTCTTGTCTTCTTCCCAATGGATTATGTTTTTTCGAACTATAATAGCACTGACGCACAATGGGAAAAAAGGGTAAATACACGCGCATAGCAGTATTTTTTATCTCACGACTATACCGTTAGAGATAGAGTCCTACGGTTTGGACCGTCTTCAAGAGAACTCTTTGGACAATAATTTGGTGTAGCTATATGTAGATTTTTCCTACTGCTGCCATTTATTGCACGGGCTTCAAAAGCGACTTTGTGGAAATTAGTGTAAAACCCCAAATATCGTGCCAACTTCAGTGATCTTGATTTTAAATTAAAGCTGACAAATTTTGTTTAAAATCTGTTTCAGGTACTTGTTTGTGTGTTGCTGCGTTTTAAATTTACAAACCATTGAAGTTCAAAAATATTTTTGTCAACATTGTCTATAAAACCTGCCATGTTTTTAAATTTGAAGCCAAGACAACTTAAATAGGACACAATTGTAGGCTGCAATATTTTTGAAAGCTAAAATTTTGCTATAATGCACTTTACACAATGGGTCGTAGACAGATAATAAAAGAAAAGTTAAATTAAAAACAAAAAATAATCGGTCCACCCGAAGCGTTTATATTTTACTGTAACTATATTTTTATAGGTTTTGTAGAAAAAGAGTAGTATAACAATTACTATAATCCTTATAATATTAATAAGATCCCTATTTTTGATCCTACTTGATCAAACTTGCAGCCGCCTGTTAATCCATCAATCCTCGTCCGTTGAGTACTGTTCGTAATTATTATCCGATTTTGACGAAATTTCGCAAATGTTATTTTTTTAACCAAGAAAATCGGTACATATGTTTCGGGAAAATTGGTTCATAGATTGATATAGCTCCCACATATATTTTCTATATTTAAAGAAAAAAAAGCACATATTTAAAGTACACAAATCTGCCAGAATCGCAAAAAGTCGCAGATAAACTAGGTACCGTTGGATTCATCCCTAAGTCACCTCTCTTCTTTATGTTATATGGTAGTGATCCCACATGATCCAAAAAATTTGTATTCCATTTACTGTGGACAATTTTTTTTAAAAACAAAAAAAAACTGTTTTTTTACTTTGAAATATTTCTTTACTGAAAGACGTTAAAACTACGTCTTATACACAAAAATTAAGATGAATATAACCTTATTATATGTCGCAAGTCCTATCGCATTTCATCAATAAACGCGAATTATACAAGCATTTTAGTATTTGCATTTTATCATCGCAATGTTATTTGCATTTATTAGTGAAAAAGACAAACTTTGAATGGTCATAACTCGAAATCGCCTGGAGATATTTTCATAAAATTTGAAGGTATTTTAATTAAATGTTATCCACAATAAAATGGCATTCCCAAAAAAATGATTTTTGCAAGATGTTTTCAAAGTCCTATGCGCGCATATTTCATCATATTTTCCCATCGTGTGACGCCTCTTGCTTTGTTGCTTGGGTGGATAGAGTGGATAGAGTGGTAAATACAATAGTTTGGTATTTCCATATATGATTGGGTCGTGAAATGAGTTTCACGTATGAGGCATATATCTATGTTTCTAGATTCTAATACGCATAAAAGTTCGTTTTTGTGCTGTAGAAGTCCGTTGGCCATTCCATAATTTTAATTCCTTTTTTCATTCAAAAACAGATAAAAAGTTTTCTTCTAGATATAGTAGGCGATTCTCAAATAATTTGTTTTGAGCCTCAATATTTTCAAGTTTTTTCAACATTTGGGTAAGAATATTGTGATTAGCGTGGTAATCAGAAGTCGAATTCACTGCATTTGTACATGCTACCGTGGAATAAGATCTTACTGATGCAGATTGGCGAATATTGTTTGGCATCATATGGTTAGTTTCACATGTTGTTACATGACTTTTACTAGAGTCTTTCAATTTCTGTAGCTTATTTTCTCCTATCTAGATAAATTGCAGGGCGTTCTTGTCCACAATTAACGCATTTCGGTTGTGATTAAGCGGGCTTATTGCAATTTTTGGATTAATGTTTTTGTAATTTTTTTAGCGGCAGTAACTACACTTTCCACGTGTAAGTGATATTTTAAATATTGGTAGCCCTCAAAATTTCCTTTTAGTTAAAGGCTGTCCAGTTGTATCGGGCTTATACTTCAAAAATATGCTCCGCATACCAAAGGCACCTTCAAAGAAAACAGGAATTAAAAAAAAGTACCATAAACATTTTTTTAATTTTTTTTCGTTGTTAGGACACATATCACATAAAAAAGTATTATGCACAGCCCATGAAAAAATTTTGTAAGCTAGTGTTACCGAAAAATGGCAACTCATAAAAACCACCATTACATTATATTTTGTAATCAAATATTCGAATGAATTTAATCAATGGACTTAAACTCCCTATGGAGTGCTAATTATAATTAAAGAGTTGTGTCATTTGTTGTGAACTTTGATGAAAACTTCCCCTTAATACCTTCTAATACTACCTACAGAACCATTCTCGGTTTTTGGCCTATAATTACGCTATTTTCCTTAATACACCAAGTATTTTTCTAAATCATTTACTTCGATGGCCACAATTAGTTAAGACTATTTACTAGCTATTAGGTATAGACCTCATGTTACCCTAAAATACCATTCCTGTCAGGTTTCCTGACGTTTCCAATTTAATTCTTAAACGATTCTTTTAAATACTCCCAATGGTAGATTAAGTATGGCCTGTGGGGGGTTACGAAGACGAAGAAGAATTTGCGTATTGGTTTTCCTCAAAATCCCTTTGACATGACTTCAAATCGAAACTGTCACTATCATTCTATGGAATTTTAATGAAAATCTCATCCACATTCGTGTGGAAGTGTACAGAGAAATGGATTAAAATAAAATTCCGTTCTTGGAATTTCCAAAGCACCCCCTTCCCGCATCAGCCACTACCACGACAGCCAGAGCATCATCAGGTGATCTAATTTAAAACTTATATTAAAAGTTTATGTCATTTACCTTGAAGAGATGAAAAGCTGAAGTAGATGAAGGAAATTCCTTTTGCACAAAATCACTGCCACCCTTTTGCATTTATCATTGGTGAAAGAAATGAGTTTCATTTCAGTCAGTCAGCGCGTCAGTCATGCAGTCGGATAGACTAGACGAAGAAGAGAACCCTTCAGCTTTGGCGGAGGTTATTAATGTCAACAATATCTTAATGTTTATGTTTAATACAATTAAAAATAGAAAAAGTTTGACATACCAAAAAGTAGTAGAAAGTACAAAACAACTTAAATTAATAACATTCTATTGTCTGTCACAACAAGTGGGTTGGTCGCACCTTGTGGCGGAGGGCAAAACATTTCAGCTGAAGAGCAGCAACAGAGTTCCTCTCATTTTGATTAACAACTAGCCAGGCTGCCTTCGTAGTCTTCAGTCTCCTCCTTCACCAAGGAGCTCTGACATGAAATGGAGGGCAGTGGAGTATAGCGCAGCCACCAAAAACACTCTTGGCAAATATTTTAACACCTCACGACGATTTAAACAACAAATAACCTTCATCGCAGTCATAGTCATCGCCATCGTCATCCTCAACTGACTGACAACCCAGAGCGACCGGTAAACTGGCAAAAAATTAAAATGAAAATGAGAACTGAAAGCAACACAAAAATTCCTCAGTGACAACGAATAAAAAAACTGAAGAACTGCTTCTGCGAGGAAAAAAGAACAAGAAAACAGCAGCAGTACTAATAATGAGTGTGTCCAAGCCAAACCTGTAACTATAGGGAAATAGACAGACAGGAGGACGGACAGCAGGACAGATTGTCAGTCACAGGGCAGTTAGTTTAACTCCGTTCGTGGCAGGCTATTTTAATTCGGCATTTCACGTTTTTATATTTTGCTTTTTTCGCCCATTCCTTACGTTTGCCTCATCATCCGGACTACGACAAACGAGTGTCAGGAGTGGCTGGAATTGCAGCACGAGCAACAATGACAGCATCAGCAGCGGCAAGCACTGTGCCAGGTATTCAAGAGGTGACGTCAAACGAATCAACGTGGTCAGAGGATACAGAAATGATGTTGTATTTCCTGTTCCAAGTTCCTTCCCTGGCTCTTCCTTTACTTTGTCAGTGGGTCTGTAGGTTTGAAATCGCAGGCATTTACGTTCAAGTGAAACAATATGGCTCAAGTTCATAGCCACTCATCACAGAAATTTAGTCATTAATTCGTTTACAAAAAATAAACTTCTAAAGGGAACATTGTACTGTGGTTTTAAAGGAAAATAAGTTTTATTTATAACAGCTTTGCGAAATGTTGTCAACCAGAAAGGCAAACACAAAGCTTAGTAGAAATTCCTTATCCACTCCAGAGTCACAGTCAAGAGTAGAATGTCAAATAACGTTTTTTTCGATTTAACGGAAAATTAAATTTTTATAAAACCAGTTTTCGGTTAGAACTTTTTCTCAAAAAAGGCTCAAAGAAAATTCACATTTGTGAATATAAAATAAATGCTATTCATCACGATTTCTATCTTTGAGGTCTTGAATCGACGCTGGGCTGTTGGCGTATACCTTATCTTACACGTGGCCCCAAAGGAAGAAGTCGCAAGGTGTTAAATCGCAAGATCTCGGTGGCCAATTGTGATCATCACTTCGAGAGATAACACGGTCCGGAAACTTTTTCCGTAACAGAGCAATGGTTTCGTTGTTTGTGTGGCACGTAGCGCCGTCTTGTTGAAAGAAAGTCCAGATCAATACCATCCAACTCCGACCATAAAAAATCATTAATCATCTCTCGATAGCGCAATCCATTCACCATAACTGTTGATCCAACCTCATTTTCGAAAAAGTAAGGTCCAATGACCCCGCCGGACCATAAACCGCACCAAACAGTCACACGTTGAGGATGGGTTTTCACACTCATGGGTTTTCCGAGCCCCAGATGCGACAATTTTGCTTGTTGACGTAGCCACCGAGCTGGAAATGGGCCTCATCAGTCAAGATGATTTTCGATTTTTAATAATTTCAATGCGTTGTTGAATGGTGTATCGTTCCATTTTTAGTAATGGCGTAGTTTCTACTTGTCAAATGTCAAAGAATAACAGCTTCAAAAGTGACTGCTACCAAAATACCGGGTCATTCAAAATATCACCTCTTGTTGGAAAACGCTGTATTTTCGTGCATTGGTACTCACCATCACTACTATCAGCTGTTATCTTTCTGTATAAAATGGTACATTTGTGTGGGAGGTACCAAAAAGGGAGTGGCAATAGCCTCAATTTTCATTGGACTGTAGGCACTATAAAAACATTGCACTGTAGAAAGTTGCAAGTTTTTTTTTATTCACTCCTATTCAATTTATAAGATGTTAATTTTGTTAAAATGGTCCATTATTGGGGGATGTACCTAAAGGGGCGTGGTAAATTCGCCAATTTTTCTCATAGTGCTAGCGACTAATAAACTAAAGTAGTATAGATGATATTAGAGAATAAATATTTCATTAAATGTTAACTCTCTGTGGGGGAGGTACTAGGAGGAGTGCAGCAATTATGCCCATCTTCGAACTTAATCGGAGAGTAGAACAAACATTATCACACATCAAATTTTAAGTCAATCCGATACTCCTTCTGCTATTCCTACACACAGACATACAGCCGCACGGACGGACATTGATCAAATGACTTTAAATGAACAAAAACGGGTCTCCGCTGGATATACTTGGGGTTTTAGGTCACTCCATCGATGTGTTAGAGTTTTGGCCCGTAGCAAATGATATACCAGTCTGTTCAAAAGAAAAGGTGAAATTAAATTTTTTAACTGATTTGCGCCAAATTTTTTAATGATCGGAAGTGAAGTGCAACTTCTATAGCGCTTTGATACCAAATCTTGAGGAACATATATATGGGGGCTACATTTTAATCTGAACCGCTTTTCCCCGAATTTGGCAGTGCTCATGCAGGTAATAAGAAACTTCTTTCTGCAGAATTTCCTACTGTTCCAATATAAAATACAGTTTCTACAGCACTTACACGTCATATCGGGTGTAACATATATATGGCGGCTACATCTTAATCTGAACCGATTTTCCTAAAATTTAGTATTGTCTCTTAGTGTATCAAGAGACTTCTCTCTGTCAATTTGTATACAGATGGGTTAAAAAATATTGTTTATACAGTGCATATACGCTAAAAAAAAATCGCTTCTGTCGTATACTGTCCCAAACATATTCTGCTTGAAATATATTAATGTTTAGGGTACACTCGACATTTGGCACACACAAATATTATATATTTGGGAAGATGTTGTTCCAAACAAATCTTTGTTACTGTCCTAATAGTTTTTATTTGGGATTATTATTTACGAAACAAATATTTATTTGCATTAAGGTATTCAGAAAATGTATCAGCACTTTAATTTTAAGACAGGTTTTATGTTTGTCAGTAATTCAACCATAATTTTTCCAGAATTTGTAAATGTTGTAAAAATTTAATTATAATTAAAATGGCAAATCTTGCGTAATGATACATTGCTTAGTGGGTGGACAAAAAATGATGATTTGAAGTAAATATAAATTAAAAACAAGTAAGAAAGTTCAGTCGGGAAAACTGGCTTAAGAATCCCCTCACCACAAGTCCCAAAAAAATATTCGTAAGTTAGTTTGTTTTTTGTTTTAATTAAATTATTATCAATTTAAATTGCATTTTGGTGCTAATTGGTCCATTTATGTGGGAAGTACCAAAAGGGCGTACCAATAACGTCCACTTTTCTCTGAACTCTAGGTACTATAGAAGCATTAAATAGTACAAAATTTCAAGTATTTGTATACACTGGTATTAAAGTTATAAGCTGTTAACTTTTGGTGAAATAGGGTCCATTTGTGTGGAAGGTACCAAAAGAGGCGTGCCAATAACACCCACCTATCTCTGGACTCTAGGTACTACCAAAGCATTACACTGTACACAATTTGAAGTACTTGTATGCACTAGTATTAATGTTATAAGCAGTTACGTTTTGGTGCAAAATGGTCCAATTGTGTAGGGGGTACCAAAAAGGTCGTGGCAACTTCGCCCCTTTTTCTTGAGGTTGTTAGCATCTAATAATCTAATACTATGTGTGGAATTTTAAAACATTGGAGTTAGGAGTATATACATATATATTTTCCCATAGTTCCTAGGAGGATCTGTAGCTAAATATTTTATTTCACGCCAGCTTCGTGGGCTTCAGCATCTACGAGTCGTCTCCACGTATTTGCTGGTCTTCCTCTTCTGCGACAACCCTGCGGGTTCCAGTCAAGTGCTGTACGTGTGATGTCATCATGCGGCTTCCTTAGGGTGTGGCCAATCCACATCCATTAGCGACGTTGAATTTCTATTGCTATTGGTTGTTGCCGCGTGACCGTCCATAGAGATTCATTGTTAATAGTATTCGGCCAGAATACACACATTATTTTTCTTAAGCACCGATTGATGAATGCTTGAAGGGCCTGCAGTTCTTTGTTGCCAGCGTTTCACGTTTCGCATCCGTAGAGTACCACCGACTTGATGCTGGTGTAAAATATTTTCAGTTTTGTATTTCGTGATACATATGTTGATCGCCATATCTTCTTAAGGGAACTGAATGCGGCTCGACCTTTGTTGATTCGGCATCTGATGTCTTCAGCAGTGCCACCTTTGGTTGTTATCGTGCTTCCTAGGTAGCAGAATGATTCCACACTATCAATTGGGATGTCATCTATTTTAATTATTTCTGTGCTGCTTGTGTTAATACGCATTAGTTTAGTTTTTGGTATATTTATTGACAACCCCGCTAACGCAGCATACTTTTTAACATCGCATAGCATTACTTTTATATCCGTGTGCTTATGGGCGAGAAGGCATATGTCATCGGCGTAGTCGATGTCGCCAAGGTTGCCTTGAAGTCCCCACGTTATTCCTCTATTCATTTGAGATGCACGGATCATCACTGTGTCAAGCACGATGTTGAAAAGGAGTGGTGAGAGGACACATCCCTGACGTACACATTTCTCCACTTGTATTTGATTACTTAGTTGTTGTTCGTGACGTATTCGACAAGTCGCGCCTTCATATAAACTTTCAATCAGGCGTATGATTTTTCGTGGGATTCCTTTAACTTCTAACGATTTTAAAAATTACGTTGTGGCTTATAGTGTCGAATGCTTTCTCGAAATCTATGAAGCATAAGTAGAGAAGTGTGCGCCACTCCACGGACTGCTCTACTACTATGCGTAGCGTGTTGACATGATCGACGCAAGATCGCCGTGCTCTAAAGCCAGCCTGCTCGTTTCTTAGACTTGGTGTTACGTAGTCTGATAGTCGCTGGTTGATAATATGTGCGATTACTTTGTATACCATGCTTAGTAATGTGATCCCTCTCCAATTCTTGCACAAGGATAGGTTGCCTTTCTTTGGGAGTAGAATGATAGTCCCTTCATTTAGTTGGGTCGGCAGGGATTCGCTAGCCCAAAAGTCCGATATGAGCGGATACAAAAGTTCAGCACTCAGCATAGAGTCTGCCTTCAGCAACTCAGGAGGTATGTTGTCGGGGCCAGGGGATTTGTTGGATTTCAGAGATCCTATCGTGATTGCTATTTCCGGAATACCCGGACGTGTGGTGTCAAATTGAGTGTCCTCATGGTGTTGTAAGCAGGTGCATATTTTCGATTGGGATTGACTAGAGGCGGTGAGGAGTAAGGAGTATAGAAGCTATTAAAGAATAAATCTCTGCCTTAGAGTGTAAAGGCGCTAAGTCCAATAATAAGTGGTCATAACTTTTGTACTATTGGATATATAGAAACAATTTGTTTTTCGTTATAAGGAAAGTTTATGGCCCATCCAGACATGTTGACACGAATGAAATCGGTACGTATTGTGCTCCGATATTTACAAAATTCTAGCACACGGTAAGGGAAAAAATAAAAAAAAATAATTTTTAATTGCAGATATCTCGGTAACTATACGAGATAATTCTTAGTTCTGGATTTGTGAGAGTGCGACGAATGTTCGGTGAAAATTTGAAGAAAATCGAGGGGAGGGGAATTTTTTCTTACAAAGGTTTTATCAAAAAAAAACTTTCGCAAAATTTTTTTTAAAAAATTTAAAAAAAAAATTTACAAAAAATTACGCATTATGTCCTCTCTAAAACAAAGTAAACTCTGCAAAGTTCAGCCGATCGAGAGCAATGACAAATATTGTAAAACACAAACGCTCATTTTTTTAATTTTTTCAAAAATTAAATTCCCAACAAAAAAAAATTATAGCGAGATCTTATTTTCCCTATTGGTAACTGCTTATAAACATTTTAGCTAAAAATAAACTACATAGGTCGATATTAATTATTTTGACCCATATGCGTTTTACTTTGAGAATGAATCATCTTGTAGTTGGCCAGATGTTAAAAGCATCTGAAAGCTGAACATTTTGGGAAAATATCAGAAAAGCTGTATTGTGGAAATTAAGTATTATGAAAACGCGAGGACGGAATTTTACAAATGAAGGCCCTTTTGTAAGGTCATAATTAAGGTTAATTTAAAGTTTTTAAATGCATCAGTTGCATATGCAACTTTATTGTGCATCCTGCATATATGAAAATATAGTCATGTTGCCCCATATGTGTTGTAAGGATCCTAAAAATTTCAAGATGGTGTTCAGCCTAGTTCCTTTTTGAATAAATTGACTAAAAAATGCCTTTATAAACTATGACAAATATTGAAATCACAAAAAAAAGACAGAATCATTTAAAAAAAAACAATTGAGATTTCTTAAATTTTGTAGTAAAAATGCTATTATATAGAAACTGAAGAAAACACCAGATTAAAATTTATCGGATCAGCTCAGATTAGATAGGACTACATGCCTATATATATTTCATTTATATTTGTTGGTGTTTTCCTGGTTCTGTGTGCAAATTAAATTTTAAGAGGACAAGGGATTCAATGGCGTAGCTGGTATTTTTTTTGATTTCAGCAAAGCATTTGATCTGGTTGATCATAAGATTCTTCTCCAGAAACTTACGTACTATGGTTTAAGTGGAAATGCAGTGAAACTCATGGAAAGTTATTTAGCAGACAGAAGACAATACGTCCAAATTGGCGAGTATAAAAGTTCTATACTTCCCATAGATTGTGGAGTTCCACGGGGAAGCGTTTTAGGTCCTCCACTATTTACAATTTATTTGAATGTCCTTAATAATCTTGGTTTGTTTGGCACCATTGTGATGTTTGCTGATGATGTTTCCATTTTTTACCCCTATAAGAATGATTTGGTTCTGAAAACGCAAATAGAAAGAGACGCATCATTAATAATCGAATATGCTAGAATAAACGGCCTTGTTCTGAACCCAGATAAGACTAAATTGTTACGATTTAGACCACATTCACCGTCAATAAACAGTGATTTCTCCATATATATCAATGGAAAATTAGTAAGAGAGGAACATGAAATCAAATCAAATCTTGGGATGGTCACATTAAATCTTTAAGAGCAAAAATTTCATCTGCGTCCGGATTGCTTTTCAAATTAAGTAGGAAACTGGCGACTAAAAATAAACTATTGATATATCAGTCTTTAATTCACAGCCATCTCGAGTATATGGCAATAGTTTATGCTTTCAAGGAAACTAAAATTCTTCAATCAGCACAGAATAAAGCTTTGAAATGTCTTTTTAATTTGGATATCAGACATAATACGATAGGTTTATATAAAGATTATTGTAAAACTATAATGCCTATTTATGGATTATATAAGAAACAACTATTATTGTACGTATATAAATCAGTGCATAACATTGGATCTAGATTTATCAACTTATCGGTAAATCAGAATATTCGTAACACTAGAAACTCATCAAATCTTAGAAACGCAAGATGCAGGCTCGAAACTACTCGGCAGCGGATTGAATATGCTGGATGTGTAATTTTTAATAATTTGTCAAGTAATGTTAAAAATTGTACTTCAATATCTATTTTTAAAAAAACTGTGAAAGAGTATATTTTGCATAATATTGAAATTCTTCTTGATTACTGATTATATTCTATATAATATATTATTAATATATTTTTTTTAATGGAAAAAGAAATTATATATCATTTTATGGGAAAATGTCGTGTACTAAGAGGCCAGCGTTTGCAATTCTTTAACAAAACATCTTTGACAGAGCCTGAATTAGTTGGAATATTGGATGTAAGAAAGATAATCGATTGGGGAAATCTCATTAAATATGTAAAAAATGCCATACAATATCGCAAGCTAATACTAAGAGAGTACGCATAATAATTATAATATTCCAAAACAAATATATGCCTTAACAAATAAAAGCAAAATTGTTAAGAATATATACATATATATTTCAAGTCCGGTTGACGACATGATGTCATAGCTATAAATCTTTATTTCAATGAATTTAACTCGTATAAAATCTTATTGCTAATAATTTTTTAATATAATCAAATTTATGTATTTATTTATTTAAATAATTTTCTTTGTCGTATTAAGCATGAAAATAATTATATAAAACGAGAAAATAACAATGAATAAAAATACTACTAACGGGGTTTTCAACAGGGACGCTACAAAAGTAAACCGACAGGGACAGCAAACGACGCCATATTTTTTGCCGCTCTTTTGATATTTCTCTTCAGTAAGGTTTGCCATTTCATGATGGAAAGATATACGAGCCAACAACGAGTCGAAATTATTAAAATTTACTACCGAAATTCGGAGTCAGTGGCCTCAACGTTAAGAGCGCTACGTCCAATTTATGGTCGTCATAATCGTCCTAGCAGATCCACAGGCACAGTACAAAATGTTCCCGTTCCAGTGAGACAAAGAAGTGCCCGTAGTGTCGAGAATATTGCTGCCGCTGACGCTTCAGTTGAAGAACGCCCAAATGTGTCTCTCACACGTCGTTCTCAAGCGTTGGGCATATCTGTGACGTCGTTGTGGCGAATTTTGCGAAAAGCTCTTGGCCTACATCCTGACAAGATCAAATTGATGCAAGAACTGAAGCCGCTTGACCAACAGAAACGTCGTATGTTCGTGAATTGGGCTGAGCAACAGCTTGAAAATGATTCGGATTTTCATCGAAAGATCATCTCAGCGATGAGGCTCATTTCTGGCTGAATGGCTTCGTCAATAAACAAAATATGCGTTATTGGTCAGACAGCAATCCACACGTACTCCATTAGTCATCATTGCATCCCGAAAACGGTTTGGTGCGGTTTATGGGCCGGCGGCGTCATTGGGCCGTACCGGTCTTGATCATCACGGCACGTTACTGTGAATGGGAATCGCTACCGTTCAATGATAACCGAATATTTTTGGCCCCAATTGGATGATATGGACTTGGAGGACATGTGGTTCCAACAGGACGGCGCCACAAGCCACACAGCGAATGCCACAATCAATTTATTGGAAACCAAGCTTGGAGAACGTGTTATCTCACGAAATGGTCCATTCGATTGGCCGCCTCGGTCGTGCGATTTGACGCCGTTAGACTATTTCCTGTGGGGCTACGTCAAGTCTATGGTCTATGCCAACAAGCCAGCGACGATTGATGAATTTCGTACGAATATCGAACGTGAAATTGCAGCAGTATCGGCCGATTTGTGCTTGAAAACCGTCGAAAATTGGGTTCAGCGTTTGGACTTCAGCAAGCGTGCCCGTGGTGGCCATGCAAAAGAAATCGAGTTCCATACATAATGGCATCGAACGTACTTTCGCAGGAATAAAGAATTTCATTGATATCCAAAACCGTTTTTGTTTTATTTAAAAAAACTTTTTTTGCGCTCTTATTGAAAAACCTACTACTGCTACTACTAATTTGTATAAATTAACAAACGCGTTTTTAAAATATATAAATGCGATATTCGCATCACAAGAATTTTATAATAAATATTTTTTTTTAAAAAAAGGACGGGGCTGAACATTATCTTAAAATTGTCAGCGTTCGTTTAGAATTTATGTTGCTACATAACTATATTTTTCACCGAATTTTAAGTTGGTGTCATTGATGTGTAAAATGCAAATTAAATTTGCAGAGCCATCGGATGCATTTAAAAATGTTACAGACGCAAAAATTAATCCTTGCTATATAAATTGAGCTTTCATTTATAACTCATTTCTCATATTTCAGATGCTAATAACATACCAACTATAAAATGTTTTATTTTGAGTAGAGAATCGACATCAAAATTTATTTTTATTCGGGAATGGCCAAAAAAGTGTTCCTGCCTATTTAGTATTAAAGCGCCATTAGAACAGTATTTTACATCCGATCTTTACATAAGTTGGCAGAAATTAGGTTTTTGATCCAAGTTGATGGAAATCTGCTTAGATTATGCATAATCCCATTTATTTGTTGCTTTCGATTCTTGATCTATGAATGAATACTGCGCATTTAAAGCTTATCGTTTATTATGATCAACATCTACATTTCCTCCTTGGAATAAGCCGAAACCAATTATTCCAAATTATTATCGCAATAACGCTTTCCTCATTGTTAGGAATGTGTATGGTATTATATAGTCGACCACGCCCGACTTTCTGCCTTTCCTCTCTGGTTTTTTATGATAAAGTTTTTTCTTATTTTTTTTTAATTTAAATTTTTATTGAAGGTACCTATTTGGACTGTATTTGCACCAGGGATGTAACGAATATTCGCATTCGCATATGCGAACGCGACTAATTCGCATCATTTTAACATTCGCCTTCGCATTCGCATAAACAATCTTTGGAATATTGGCTTTCGCAAAAATATATTTCAGTATTCGCTTCCATTTGTTAAAAGTTTTATATTTTCTTATTCGCTTCGCACATTTTGATTATATTAATACCAATGAAAACCTCTGCCTCTGTCTTTTCAAAACAGTTGAAAAATATGTTTGTGCTTGTGGTAACATGGGGTAAAAATATGGAAACATTCTTAATACTTGAATATCCTGGAGAAGTATCAAATCAGTTCCTTAACTTTGTTGGTACTAAAGGGTTAAACTATTATTCGCATTCGCTTTCGGAAAATGCATATTTCACTATTCGCTTTCGCATTCGCAAGAAATATATTTCAATATTCGCATTCGCTTTCGCTAAAGTCACTTTCGTTACATTCCTAATTTGGACATTATTTTGTGAAGTACAAGCTCGATAAAGCCGGGATGCCATTTAAATTAAAGGAAATTATGAGGGCTAGATATGTTGCAAATATTTCTTTCACGCACTTCTATTACCACGTGCAAGTGTCATTATTAGCATTTGTAGTCCTCTCTTAATTTTAAGCGACTTACTTACTTTACTTTAAAAACCAGTAAGGAAAGGCTAAAGTCGGGCGGGGCCGACTATATAATACCCTACACCACTCTCGAAATATCGAATAACTCTGATATATAAATTTTGTAATTCATGTATAAATTGTTTACATAAATTTACTTTTGGGACATTTTATACTTAAATAATACCCTGTACCACAGTGTGGTGTAGGGTATAAAAACGATTGGATCTAAAGAGCCAAATCGGATGAAACATATATATGGGAGCTATAGCTAAATCTTAACCGATTTTCTTCAAATTCGGCAATGTTGGTTCATGGATCAAGAAACTCTACCATTCTAAATTTCAAAACGATTGGATGTAAAATACAGCTTCTATAGGACTAAAGGGCCAAATCGGACGAAACATATATATGGGAGCTATAGCTAAATCTTAACCGATTTTCTTCAAATTCGGCAATGTTGGTTCATGAATCAAGAAACTCTACCATTCTAAATTTCAAAACGATTGGATGTAAAATACAGCTTCTATAGGACTAAAGGGCCAAATCGGACGAAATATATATATGGGAGCTAGATCTAAATCTGAACCGATTTCAACCAAATTCAATAGCGATCTTAACAGCTGCGAAATACTCTAAACTGCAAAATTTCAGAACGATCGGAGTGAAATTGCGACCTGTAGTCGACGAACAACTTTACATGGACAGACGGACGGACATGCTTAAATCGACTCAGCTAGTGATTCTGAGTCGATCGGTATACTTTAAGGTGGGTCTAGCTGTGTTATTTTCAGGTGTTACAAACATCTGCCGTGAAACAAACTTATAATACCCTGTACCACAGTGTGGTGTAGGGTATAAATATGGTACTCGTATATATACCAAAGGCACCGTCTAAGAAAATGGAAATTGTAAAGAATTTTTTATTTTTGAAAAGTTTACCATACAAATAATTTGTAAATTTTTTTCGTATTTAGGACATCCCTTTGAAAAACATTTTATTGCATAGAGTTGTTATCAGGATACAGGTCCGTAATACATAGTATTTTACTTTTTGTTGCAGCAACATAACTCTTGATCCACTGTGCATATCAACGGACCCAGAATGACAAACGACAACAGAACAGGTGAAAAGGAGTACGGCCGATGAGAGTACAGGTTAAATAGAAACTAACATTCACACACACAAAAATCCTCTTAAAAGGAGAATATTGTAATAAAAACTTAAAAGCAAACTTGGAATTAAAATTAAAATGACCATGATGGAAATGCAAATTGTTGTTGGTGGTGCTGGAGATGATGGTGGCTCTGATGTCGTCCCTGCACTACAATGTAGATGATGAGGTGGAGAGCACAGACAATGACTAGGTCGTTCTACTCCAAACTACACCAGCAACCGGGAGGACAATGGTAAAGGCAAGAGCAACGACAACGACTGCAAAAGCAATAGCAAAAGCATTAATAATAGTAATGATAATGGTCATTATCACTAACGCCAAGTGGAGGATAATTACAATGAATAAAATAACAAAGATGAGAATCGTTTTCCATCCAAAAACAAGAGCATCTTTTGAAAGAGACATTCACCGGCCCACCAACCGACCGACTGAACAAAACAATTGAGGTGAGGTCCACAGCTTGAATGGATGACTATAATCGTAAAAAGGTGAAATATGTCAAGGTCTCTTTTGGGTACTTCTTTCGGACGACCGCGAACAAGGGAGACTCGAAATACTAGTAATAAGCCATGATAATTCGTAATTACAGCTGAAGAGAACTTAAGTCAATAACTATGAAAACGTTACGAATCACGGCGCGGCAGTGATAATTTCTCTTTTCGCAGATAATTCATTTGTTCGTTTTCCGCAAAAAAATGTCGTTAAAACTGGCGATTGTTCTTTAAATATGTATCATTATTTTAATATATTTTTTGTATGTCCTAATGTACGCGGAAAACATTTTTACTTGTAGATTGTTTTAGAAATAGTTGTCGTATTTTTGGGTGGAATATAAATTCTAGAAGATTCTTTTAAGTCAACTATATACATAAATGGTCAGCGTTAGAAGTATTATATTTTTGTATATTATTAACAATTATATATTTTTACTTGTTAAAATTTCAACAAAAATATGGGTCAGAATTTTTAATATTAATTTACGAATTGTATTATTTCCTGTAAAGATTATAAAAAATTGCTAAATTGTAAAAGATATCGCTATAACATATTTTCCAAAATTTTATGGGTATTTGAAATTTAAACAAGTAAGAAAGTTCAGTCGGTTAAACCGACTAATGAATCCCCTCACCTTGAGTCTCAAAAAAATATTAGTAAATTTATTTTTTTTTTTGTTTTAATTAAATTATTTTCAATTTAAATTGCATTTAAAAACTTTAAAGTTAAAAGCTGTTTACTTTTGGTACAAAATGGTCCATTTGTGTGAGAGGTACCAAAAGGGGCGTCCAAATAACGGTCACTTTTCTCTGGACTCTAGGTACTATAGAAGCATTACACTGTACAAAATTTCAAGTATTTATATGCACTGGTATTAAAGTTAATAGCTGTTAACTTTTGGTACAAAAAGTCCATTTGTGTGGGAGGTACCAAAAGCGCCCATTTTTCTCAGGACTCTACGTACTATTAAAGCATTACACTGTACAAAATCAAGTATTTGTATGTACTGGTATTAACGTTATAAGCTGGTAACTTTTGGTAAAAGATGCCTCATTTGTGTGGGAGGTACCAAAAGGAGCGTGGCAATGATGACCTTTTTTCACTGTATTATAGGTACTATTAAACCATTACACTGTACAAAACTTCAAGTGATTGTATGTACTGGTAATAAAGTTATAAGCTATTAACTTTTGGTTTAAAATTGTCCATTTATGTGGGAGGTGCCAAAAGGGACGTGGAAATTTCGCCCATTTTTCTCGAGGTAATAGTGACTAATAAACTAATACTATGTGTAGAATTTCAGAGGATTCAAATAAGTGCTATAGAAGTTATTAAATAATCAATATTTCACTAAATGTTTACTCTTTGTGGGGGAGGTACTAGAAGGAGTGGACCAATATGACCCATCTTCGTACTTAGCTGGAGATAGAAGAAAATATTACCACATACCAAATTTGAAGTCAATCGGTTACTCATTTCGAGAGTTATCGTGCGCACTTGCCAGCAGACAGACAGACGGACGGACATTGCTCATTCGACTTAAAATGACCCAAAACGGATATCCGCCGAACATACTTAGGGTCTTAGGTCATTCCTTCGATGTGTTACACTTTTGGTTCGTAGCAAATGATATATACCCTCCTCTCTAAGGTGAGGGGATAAGAATTGAGAAAAATTATTTTTTTCAAAATTTCTAATTGTTCTTGAACGGCTGGTCCGATTTTTACAGAGGGGTAATAATGAAACAAGTGTGTTGAATATTTTTGGAATGTCAAGATTTTTTTAAAATTTGTTAATAATCTGGATGGGAATTTGAAAAAAATAAAACAATTTGAACCGTTTAGCAAAATTTTGATTTTCTCGCGAGATATTACCTATTAATTGTATCCGAGTGTGTTTAGAAAACTGCAATTTTCTCTGGAAATATTGAACGAATTCGACTGACATTTTAGGTCCGAAACACTTCCTAAAATCAAAATATATCATGAACTTTAATTATAAACTGACCATATGAAAAATATTGCAAAATATTTTTTGCATTAGCCAATAATTTAACTTTCTGGATCAGTGATTTGAACTATTTTATATTTAGAATGCGTCCTATTTTGACGTCCACCTGAATCAGTAAAACATTTTGGTAGATCGCGCTTTGTAAAAAGTAACAGCAAATTTACGGACACTTCCTTTTTGAAAATATTTTTGGTTCACGATTACAGGATCTCAAGGACCTTACCAATTTTGTCCACAAATGTCTAAAAACGCATTATTTTTTTCGGCGGATCAAGTTCTCAGTATCGCGAGCCTCCAAACTGTGGATATATAATTTGCAATATCTTCGTCAATTCTTAATCAATCTGTACAAAATGAACGATAGAAGAGACATGAGAAAAGTCACTTTCATATCTTGTTTCCTATTATATGTTTTCTTAACCCACTAAGAGCAATTTTTTCAACATTTTGTGTTAAATGCAATGATTTTAGAAAATGATTTATTGACTGGTGAAAAATTCCAAAAGGAGCATTTTTGAAAAAAGTTTACAAATTAAAAAAATCCATAAAAAGTTTACGTCTTTCAAACGATGTGAAAATTCAATATTCAAACAAAAATTTCACAAAAATCACATTTAAAACAATTAATGAACAAATTATTTTATACATATGTCTCAACGATAATTGCTTTCTGTCGTTCTATTCACCTCCTGTAGCAGGGGATAATTATGCCTCCCCCACAATACCTCTACATTCTGCTGCATCCTTTACTGACTGACATTTTTTTGGTTCTGACCGTATAAAACTGAAGCTAACCAACTGTCAATCAAACTGACAACCATGAGTCAAACATACATTGTAATAGGGCACAAAAAGATGAAGGAAAGGGACATGAAGAAAAGCACAATAATGTTAATAATGTTTGGTCTAGTCGACTGTGGAAGTCCTTTAAATCAATGATCGGAAAATTAGTTTGGATGTCTTCGAACGTTTACGACTCGGAATTTAAAAGACGGAACACATGAAAGTATTGACATATGATATTATTTATAACTTTGGCGAGAATCTGTTTCAGGACATTTTTAATCATATGAGCTATACCCGTCGGTCCGTCAGTGTCGAAGGTGCGCACGATAGCTCACGAAAAGAGAGTCCGACTGACCTAAATTTGTTTGTCGTAAGATTTTCTAGTATCTTATATTGGGCCCCAAAGATCAGTCGTATTGGTCCACTCCCTCTGCTACTTTCCCCACAGGATGCAGTATTGGTCTACTCCTTCTGCTAAATTCCCCACAGGTTGATAACATTTAGTGAGACCTTTATAAGTTCGACAGTACTCCCAGAAATCTTCCGTAGTCTCACGCGTCTTCGTGTTAACCTTTTGACACCTTACATACGAAGACATCATTGTGCAACAAAAATTAACTGTACATAACTTCTATGGCAGTACACTCAAACATTTGAAATTTTGTAAATTGCTCTCTCTTTTTACAGCGACTACAGAGGCTGCGTATACAAGAAATTCGTATTCATGAATTATTATGTCTTCCCCAGATGTATAAAGAGAAATTTTTTTGGGGTTTATTTGTATTTCATGCAGTTCTCTTGATTGGAGCCCATTTCTTTAAGCAGTTTTTGTAACGAAAAAGGACCCCAAATTTGGGGTACAACTTTAGTTTCAATTTCGGGTGCATTTTCGTGGGACCTAACTGCTGGCCGTCGTTTCCACCTATCTTGCGTCTGCCACATGAAGTTCCATATTATATTTCGTACACCCAGGAAAATAATTGGTTTCAATTCGATTGTAACAATAAAAAAACAGTAAGGAAAGGCAGAAAGTCGGGCGGGGCCGACTATATAATACCCTACACCTCCCTAACAATGCGGTAAAGGTCATTGCGATAATAATTTGGAATAATTGGTAAGTAGGCAGGAACATATTATATAATTCTGAGCCGATAATCGCTAAATCAAGCAATAGTCGTTCCTAAATTGAGAAACATCTTTCCGGAAAATATTAACGATCGGAAGTAAAGTCCAACTTCTATAACGCTTTGATACTAAATCAGGAGGAACATATATATGGAGGTTATATATTAATCTGAACCGATTTTCCCTGAATACTCATTCATGTAAAAAGACCTCTTTCTTTCGTACTGATCGGATATAGAATACAGTCTCTACAGCGCTTACATGTCAAATCGGTGGTAATATATGGGGGCTATATCTAAATCTGAACCGATTTTCTCCGAATTTGGCAGTATTCCTTCATGTAGAAAGAAACTTTTTTTGCCGAATTTCGCACTGATCGGATATAAAATAACATTTTTTACAGCGCTTACATGTCAAATCGGGGGCAACATATATATGGGGGATATATCTAAATCTGAACCGATTTCTTCCAAATTTAAAAGTGTTCATTCATGTAATAGAAAACCTCTTTTAGCCAAACTTCATACTGATCGGATATAAAATACAGTTTTTACAGCACTTATATGTCAAATCGGGGGTAACATATATATGGGGGCTATATCTAAGTCTGAACCGATTTTCTCCGAATTTGGCAGTATTCCTTCATGTAATAAGAAACCAATTTCTGCCGAATTTCACACTGATCGGTTATAAAATAAATTTTTTACGCCGATTACATGTGAAATCGGGGGTAACGTATATATGGGGGCTATATCTAAATCTGAACTGATTTTAACCAAATTAAATAGGGATCGTCCTCGGGCCAAAAAAAAGATATGTGTAAAGTTTCGTCAAGAACGGGCCATAATTGCGACCTGTTCTTTGATTACAAGAATACATCTACAGACGGACAGACAGACGGACATAGCTAAATCGACTCAGAAAGTGATTACAAGTCGATCGGTATAATAAACAATGGATCTATCTCTTCTCCTTTTGGGTGTTACAAACAAATACACAAAGTCATAATACTCTGTACCACCGTGTGGTGTAGGGTATAAATATTACTAGCAACAAATATATTATATTTCGTACACCCAGGAAAATAATTGGTTTGAATTCGATTGTAACAATAAAAAAATAGTACTACCAACAAATAGTATAGTACTCGTATTACCTACACCGAGTGTCGGTTGTACGAGTATTTAAATATAAATAGTTGAAACAACAATAATAACATGGATACGATCAAATGAAAATCGATGGTTGTATCAACCAATTTAAGATTGTTTTTTTCATTGACACTCGGTTAGTTATGATAACTACTTTTAAATTTTCATTATAGTACCATATGATCGATTTTTGGTTGTGACAACCAATGTTTTATTCTTGACAACAGAAATTGTATCAATGATTATTATTGCAGAAATTGTACCAAAGATTATTATTGCAACGAAATATTGGTAACTACAACAGAAAAAATATTAATAAATAATGGTTTTTTGGTTATCCCAACAATTTCCCAAATTTTGTTACAGTATTTTTGAAGATACATGACAAACAAACATAAGTTAATTCGACAAAAATAAATCTTCAACATTTTGTTCAAAAATACATAATCTCGTGTGGATAATAATGTGTGGAACGCAGAATATGTTCTGCAAAATGTTTTACATAAATAAAAAATAAAAGCAACAATCATGAAACTGAAATTAACAGGAAATTAATAAACAGGGTTATGCAAATATTTCCATAAAAGTTTTGTGTTTTTTCTTTCGTGTACTAAAATTTGTGTCAAATATTTCCATATCTCATAATAGTTATGAATTTGTAATATGGGATTTTTAATTTTGTTATGAATTGTTTGGTTTTTTGTTCAATAAATAGAATAAATATTAATGAAAACTGTTTTTAATTAATTGTCGGTAGTATATGACTGACAAATTGTCAGAACAACCAATTTTTTAAAACAGTTGGTTGTAGCAACATACAACAGATAATTTTAGCCACCATTTTCGTAGTTGGCGCAACCAAATATGATTGTTGTCAACATGGAAGCAGAAGTATGCACAACTAAAATGTTGGTTGCCTGATGGAATCGCATGATAGTAGACAGAACTACCAAAATTCGGTTGGCATATAATTCGGTTGAGGCAACCAAACTGTATTCTGTGTGTACAAAGTGCAGGTACACTAGCTGATTCGATTTAACCACGTCTGTCTGTCCATCCTTCAGTCCGTCCATGTAAATTAGTTTTTCCGTAAATAGAGGTTGTCATTTTTATCTGACCTTACAAAATTTGGCAGGATGATTTTAATTGGTTCACAGACCAATCATATTGAAATTGGTGGAATAAAGTTCGATATTTGGATATGGTTCAAATATATATGTAGATTTGATATTTATGTGCCACATAAGCCGCTTGTTGCTATGAAAAATCTGATATTAGTTGTTTAAATCGGTTTAATTTGCATATAGCACACACATATACCTGTATCCCGGTTGGATTTCTATGGAATTCGCATTTTGGAATGTATTTTTATAAAATTCGGCTGACAAAAGTTGTTTGATCCATTACGTTGCCAAATTTGAAGAACATCTGTGGCCCCAATATACGACTATATTTATATCACAATTTTATATCTAGATATTTTGAACAAAAGTTAGCAGCTCATATTTTTAATACAAGTATATAGTAATACTTGAAATTTTCTACGGTGTAATGATTTCGCAGTACCTACGGTCCAATGGAAGATGACCGTAACTGACACGATCATTTTGGTACATCCCTCACACAGAAACCAAATCGTACTAAAATTCATTGAATCATAAATTTTAAATTTTAAAATTAAGTAGATTTGTTTTTTTTTCATTATAAAATGAAAAACCCCTTTTAATTTATTGCTTAAGTTCCAAGAGTTACACTGGCATCCTGGTACCATATTTATTCCTTTTCCCCACTATGTATCTAATTGTCGAATTACTACTTTTTGGATCATGTTTAACTTCCACACTCTGGGAAGAAATAATACCATTTTAGCCCCACCGTGTCCCTTAAGGTACAAATGTATAAAAAACCTTAATATTCCTAGTTTATGTTACAAGACATTGGGAATATATTTAATCGTTTTCGCATTTTTACGCTTTTAACCCTTTTGAAACACTGCGTCATATTTAACCATCTGTGCACCACTGTACAACACAATGAACACTGCCAAAATTGACAGATATCGGTTCAGAATTAGATATAGCTCAAAGAAGTTGTATTTTACATCCGGTCATTATAACATTTGGCAGAAACGAAGATTGTCGACTTTGAAAAAAATCGTTTCAGATTTGGCAATATATATTTACCTCCGATTTGGCATCCAAGCGTATTAAAAATCTGAGCATTATCAAATTTCGCACAAAGGAGTTAAATGATCCTAAAATGAACATTGTTAAATTCTAAATAAATCGATTTAGATATAGTTTTCCGATTGGGCATCAACGTTCTATAAAACCATTATTAGATTTAGATTAGATATAGTTCCCATATATATGTTCCTTCTGAGTTGGTATCAACGTATCAGAGAAGCTTTATTTTACATCCGATTATTATAAATATATACGTCATAAAAGTATTCGTTTCGAATTAGTATCAAAGTGTTATAGAAACTTTATGTTACATCCGGTCGTTGTGAAATTTGGCAGAGTGGACTTTATTGATTGAAGAAAGACCGCTGCAAAATTTGGAGTAAATTTTGGTTCTCATTCAGATATCGACCACATGTGTAAAATATATCTCTCGTAGTGTACTTATTCCGCTAACAAAGTGGTGTAGGATATCATATAGTACGAATCTTCTGCAATGTCTCACTTAATAAAAGTATATTCCACAAATTTCTAGGCTAGGTTACTAAGGTCATATCGAAATAAGTATAAACTCCTGTGGATAGTTTCTTCATGTTTTCTGTCTTAACATTCGTGTTTTTCACAGTCTCTCAATATTCGTTGTTTTTGCGGCTGCATGTTAATTTGGGTTGTGTCAGGTCTTCAGAACAAGATGGATATGTGTCAGTTAACATGTCTGTGTGTGTGTGTCTTATTGATCCACAGAATGTTTGGACTATGTGTCAAACAACATGGTCAGTGGTTATGGGTCTGAATGTCGAATGATTGTTGCAATTGGGTGTCTTTGAATAAGAACAACTGACAAATAGATGCATTTATAAATAACTAATTAAACGTTTATTTGTTTTTAAAAATAAATACGATTCATGTCAAAAATAAATTTCTGGTCACATAGCCTCACTAGGTTATGGTGGTTACATTCATACTTACATAATCAAAACGTCGCCCACATATATTATCACAACATTACAGATATTGAGCCAGAGACGTCTCAATCTTTAAAATAAGTAGACGTCATACTTAAACTAAGGACAATTTACGAAATATTGACGAAATTGACTGAATATTATATATATAACTTATATTAAATAAAATGGATATTTAATCAAATTCTTTAAAATTGGGAAATTTACTTTTCACAGTTTATTTAGTCTAATTGATTACACACCTATTAATTTCAAGAATACTGATAATGACATTGATGTCTATGGCAAATATAATTTTACCACATAGTGTCCAGCACATATTTGAACACTTAATAGATATTAACCCAAACCAGTCACACTCCTCGATCCTATTGTATCTTGTTTTCTCTTCTGCGGCACCCCTTCCGCCTTGCGCTAAAACCTGATAATGAATGTCAAATTGAAAAAAAAGAGAACTCTGCCAGAATCCTTTTCGCTTATTCGCATAATACAGTCGAGCCGATGGGTGTGCTTATCGGGAAACTATTAAAGCGGAAACCCGACCCCAGCAAACCCGAGATTGGTATTGAGAGCTGTCATCCCCACCTCCAGTGGGGGCACGACAAATGCACGTCTCTCTATAGACCGCCGACAGGAACATAACCATGAAAAAAGTGAAAACCACTTCATTGCTGTGTTTTGCATTAATGACGACGTCGTTGTTTTTTGTTCCTGTCGCCATACGAAATAATCTACATATGAGCTGGAGTGCATTCCTTGTGGGTGTCTGAACGGTGCCCCTACGCCTCCCCCTCCGCAACCATAATCATGATACCGACGATGACGATACTGATGATGATGGCCTTGTTAAGGCAGTGCATAAGTGCATAAATCTCATGCAATGCAACAAACGAAACATTTATAGCCGTGTGTCCGTATGTCACCATATCTGAATGTACGAGGGACATACTAGTTGTGTGTAAAATTAAAAAAAAAACTATTAAAAGAGTTATGGAAATGTTACCAAATATCAGTTGGAAAATGTGGTCTCTAAAGCGTCAAGTGACTTCGTAAGGGAAGTTTATATGTGGTATATATCAAAACATAGTCCGATATGCCCCATTTTCAAAAGACATCGTCTCTAGTCTTAAAATTGTATCTGAGACAATTTTCTCAAAGATCACTTCATATTTGCCACCTGCACTTTGACCACAAGAAAATATGAGCAGACAGACGGACATGGCTAAATCGACTCAAAAAGTGTTTCTATCCCGATCGGTATAATAAACTATGGGTCTATCTCTTCTTTTTTGGGTTTTGCTTCTTTTTGTATTCGAACGAATTCGTCGGTAACGAATTTTATATGTTTATGTACACTTGTATTAATATTAATATTATGATTTGTCCTTTTTGTGGAAGGTACCAAGAGGGGCGTGAGAATAACGCCTATTTTTCGCTGAAAAAGAAATCGCTTCTGTAGTATATTATCCCAAACATATTCGGCTTGAAATATATATATATATATATGTTTAGGGTATACTTCAAATAAATAATATTTGGAAAACACAACTATTATATGTTTGGGAAGGTGTTGTTCCAAAGAAATATTTGTTTCAATCGTAACAAAGTACAACACATGATTTTGGGATATATTTTTTCTATATTTTTATGCCCTCACTTTAGTTTGACGAGGGTATATATCATTTGCTACGGAAAAAAATGTAACACATCAAAGAAGTGACCTAAGACCCCAAGTATGTTCGGCAGAAATCCGTTTTGGGTCATTTTAAGTCGAATGAGAAATGTCCGTCCGTCCGTCTGTCTGTCTGTTTGCTGGCTGGTGCGCACGATAACTCTCAAAGGAGTAACCTATTGAATTTGGTAAGTGGTAATATTTTTTTTCTGTATCCGGCTAAGTTCGAAGATGGGCCATATTGGTCCATTCCTTCTTGTACCTTCCCCACAAAGGTTTAAAATGTTGTGAAATATTGATTCTTTAATAACTGCTATACTACTTATTCGAATCTACTGAAATAGTCGCTATCAACTCGAGAAAAATGGGCGATGTTGCCACGCCAAGTTTGGTACCTCCCACACAAATACACCATTTTGCACCAAAAGTTAACAGCTTATAACATTAATACCAGTGTATAAAAATACTTCAAATTGTATACAGTGTAATGTTTTTATAGTGTCCTGCGAAAAATGGGCGTTATCACCACGCCCCTTTTTGAACATCCCACACAAAAAGACCAAATCATACCCAAATTTAGTAAATCATAACGTAAATATACCAGTACACATAAACGCTTTTAATTCGGCACAGTGCAGTGTATTTAAAGTATCTACTGTTCAGCGAAATATAGGTGTATTTCTTAAACCCCTCCTGGTACCTCCCACACAAATTGACAGAATAATTCGTGTAGTATTCAATATTACATTACTCACAAAGTGAGGGTATACCTTAGTCGGTTTTGCCGACTGAAACTTTCTTAATTGTTTTGTACTTTTTCTATATTTTTCTTGCTATACCCTACGAAATACCTCTTTTCTTTCTGAAGCAAAGTTGTAGATATTGAATAGGAGAAAAAAAGCTGAACATACTGTATTTAAAAAAAAAAGTTTAATTATGTCTTAAATAAGTTATAATGAACTCAAACCCCTTCGGCAATTTTGGGCCACCCTGTATATTGCTTTGATATTCCGATGAATTGAGAGGTGTTCAGTAATGTAATAAGAGACTTCTGTATGACGAATTTCGTACTGATCAGATATAAAATGCAATTTCTACAGGGCTTAAATATCGAGTTTAACACATATATGTGGGCTATATCTAAATGTGAAACCACGTTTTTAAGGGAGCTGCCTGGAAGATAGAAAAGCCTACACAGTCTCAGAATTTTTAAAATAAACCTATGCATTTTATTTGCGACTAAAAATTTATTAAAAGCTGGGAAATGGTAAAATAAAAATGCTCTATCATTTATTTATTTATTTTTTTAATTTCCAATAACACTTTATAACAAAAAATTTCATATTGTGTGCAAAACCTATAAATTTTTTTTACAGATTGAGGCACACTATTTTACGAAGCAAAAAAAAAATTTTTTTATGGTAAAGCTTTTATTAAAAATTGTTTTTCTATGATTACAATGTTCATGGAAGTTACCTTTAATAACACTATGCAACAAAATTATTGCCCAAGGGATGTGGATAACAGTTTCTGGTGCAATTAGGAGTCAGAAACACGAAAAAAATATTTAAAAAAAATTGTATAGTAAATTTTTTTTTTTATTTTTTTTTTTAAATTCTTGGAAGGTACTTTCAGTAATTTTTCAAGTATAAGCCTGATTGAGCCGTGTTATGCCTCAAATTATATTATGAGGGCTACATATGCTGCAAATATTGCTTTCACGTAGAATCTTTGGTTCAGTAACAGTAGTCAAAAATATGAGTAGTCAAAAATATGAGAAAAAAATATTTTTTTTAAAAAAAAAACGCTTTTGTTGAGTATTGTAATTGGAGCATATTTGGAATTAAGCCGGAATACTATTTAAATTATAGGAAACTATAAGGGCTAGAAATGCTGAAAACATCAGCTTCACGTAAAAACGAAAGTTTAGCAGCTGTCGTTAAAACAATTAGAATAAAATTGATTTTTTACAAAAAAATAATTTTTTGCTGGCACGTAAAAGCCAAAAATCCAAAAATCCATAAAGAACATTTGTTGAAAGCTATCATCGTAGCGGAGAAAACAATACCTATTTGCAAAATATCTATGGATAAATGTATAAATTACGACCCATATTGTAAAAATAGGGAAATTCAAAAAATTATTTTTCACATAAAAAATAATTTTTCACATTTTTTTTTGCAATTTTGTTTGGGTGGTGCCTAAAGGGACGGCATTTGTATGTGCAGGAAGCCAAGTTATGGCTTCCATGTACTAAAAGGGACGTGGTAATATCTCCAATTTTGCACGGAACTGTAGGTACTATAAAATCATTACACTTCACAAAATTGCAAGCATTTGTATAGACTAGCCCGTTTACTAGTTGTGCACAATGGTCCATTTGTATGGGAGGTACCAAAAGGGGCGTGGCAACGTCGCCCGACTTTTCTCAAGATGATAGCGACCAAGAAACTAATGATATGTGAGGAATTGTCAAAGATTGGGAATAGTATTATAGAAGTTATGAGATGATCAATATTTCACTAAATTTTGACCCTTTATGGGGGAGGTATTCGAAGGAGTGGATCAACATAGACCATCTTTGACCTTAGTCTGCGATAGAAAAAATATTGACACATACCAAATTTGAAGTCAATCGGTTAACCCTGTCCAAAGTTATCGTTCGCACCAACCAGACGGACGGACAGGCTGACGGATATTGCAAAAATGGCCCAAAATGGATTTTCACCAAATATTCTTGGGGTTGATATGTTTCACTTTTGACCTGTTCTGATTAATACCCTTGTTTACAATATTGGTTGTATAAAAACAGGATTATGAGAAATTCTCGTATTTCTACCAACTATAATTTCTACATTTATCCATAAATTTTCATCTTCGTGAATGCTAGGTTCCAAAAATTGAGAAAACAATTTTTTGCTAATTTTTCTCTATTTGTATATTATATATTTGTTGAAATAAAATCATTTTGTTTCTAATTATTTCAACGACAGTTACTAAACTTCTGTTTCCACGTCAAACTGTCATTACTAACATTTGTATTCCTCATAACTTCCTTTAATTTATCTTCAACAATATGGCCCAAATACTAAAGATATCTTCCAAGAAAATGGGACATAAAAGAAAAATTAAAAAAGAGATAACCATAAATATTTGTTTAAACATTTTTTTCGCGTTTAGGACACCATATTACACCAGAAAATGATATGCACAGCCCTTCGACAAAAAATGTTGTTGTGTAGTGTAATTTATGGGGATTTGAAATCCTAAAAACATAGTTTTTTTGCTTTACTAAATTTGTAATTGCTGTTGAAGGTCGGAGAAAAATGTTTAAATTAAAGACTTTAAAAACACGTTCAAAACGAAAATATGTAATTTTTTAAAAAAAAAAATCCACAAAAATTTGGCCTGTTATGTTCTCTTTCAAACTTATGGGGATTTGAAATCTTAAAAAAATAGTTCTTAGATTTTACTAAATTTGTAATTGCTTTTGATTTTTAAATTAAAGCTTATTAAAAAATGTTCGATACAAAAATATGCAAAAAACAAATCCACAAAAAATTGCCTTTTATATTCTTTTTCAGACTTTGTAAAAATCGGTTCAGCCGTTCGAAAGCAATTAAAACTTTTTAAATTATATTTTTAAAAAAAAAATAATAAAAATTTAAAAAGAAATTCTATTAAAAAGTACACGTTATATTCTCTAAAACTATAAATCGGTTCTGCCGTTCATGAGCAATTAAAAATTCATAAGAATCAAAATATTTGTTTTGCCAATTTTTAAAAATTTCGTATCGCCAGAAAATGTTGTAAACATTTTTCTTTCTTCAACAAATAAGTGATAGCGAGATCTTTTACATTTTAAAAACCTTTTGGCAAAAAATAAAATTAAAATAAATGGGTTAATATTATATGTATATAATATTGTATAGCCAGGCATGGTGGATGGTATGAGTATTACACAGTCGCCCTCTCCCGACGTTAGTCTTTCCTACGTTTTCTATAATGCTATTTAGAATTAACAACTTCAAATATTGCATTTCTCTGAATTTCTTCCCGGTATCCATAATAATCATGTTATCATAAGTGACATCACCCTCGAATATAAAAATTTGATTAAAAACATTGCTAGCAGAGTTATTTTAAGTCACCTCAAACCATCTGATGAAGTGTTCTATATTCCGTAACACATTATTCAACTTTTGCGCACATATTTTAAAAATATTTCTAGATAATCAAAAGTTGATCAAAGCTTTCATACAACCCTCCAACATGTGTCTGCCTATTTCAATTCCTCTTTCACATTTATGCCTGCAGGTCTTTAAAGCAAAGCTCGCCACAGAATGATATGAAGGAAATTTTTGTGTCGCATAATTTCCGCTGCAGCTGCTGTCGTCATCGTCGTCGTCGACATAGTCATCATTTCCAAGCAAATATCCTCGTCATATGAATTGCATACGACATGTCATAGGCAACCATCCGTGCATCTCCTCCTCCTCCCTCCTCACTCCATGACCATCCATAGGTACACCACCAATCACCACTTTCAAGTGCAATATCAGAGCAACGAACCACAAACGCATAAACCTCAAATGACTTCCTACGACATTGCCTTCGGGCCATAGCACTCAGCACTCCGCCCCCAGCCCATTGGCCCCGTTACCAGTCCAGTCCTCTTGGGTAATGCGTTGTCGAGAGTAATTTTTCAGCGTTGATAAATAAATGGATCACCGAAAATGCAAAGAACGTAAGACGAAGACTACCACAATTGCGAACTGCGGAGGAAAACAAAAATACTAGCATAAAGTCATGATGCAATATTTTTTAGGCTACATCGTGTGAATCTTAAAAAAAAAATAATCTTCTGCTCTCAAGTTCGCTTTCATTTTTTAAGAGTATTTTTTAAGAATTTTTCATTACAAGTCACATTTATTCGTATACACGAATGCATTGAGTGTGAGTGCTGAGCATGTATGCTAAGGCTTTTCTTTAAATAAAACATTTGACCCACTTCTCTTAAGCGTCTGAACCTGCATACAATTTATTTTACCATGGAATATTCTTCGTTTGACGATGAGTCTTAGAGTTTAACAGATAGCAGAGCTTTTCTTCGAATTTTTGCGGAAATTTACCAAAATCTTATGTTTTAATTTATGTGTTTGGAGAAAATCAATACCTGAATATTTAAAATCATTTGAGATAAGTCCGTCCGTTCGTCTGACCGATACGCAGGATATCCCTAAAATGGAGTGTCCGATTAAATTTAATTAATAATTAAATTTTGCATGTGGTATTATTTTCTAATAACATAGTATAAGTTCGAAGATGGGGCATATTGACACAGGTACCACCACGCTATGAGTTAACATTTTTATCCCATTTGTATTCTTAAATTTGGGATACAAGAAAAGTTTCTGCATTATCTGTCCTCAATATTCCCTGCCCTGCACAGAAAAGTTTTCTTACTTTAAAGACAGTGGCAATGATTTCGAGCCAATGACAAATAATCTTTAAAGTAAGAACATTCCATGCTTAATATTAAGAAAATTTAATAAATATTTAGCTGAGTTTTTAATATTAAGTAAATTATTTTTAATACAAGTAGGAAATGTACTTTAACTTTAAAACCAACTTATAATTGGTTCGAAATCATTGCCGCCGTCTTTAAAAAATTTTCAGTCTGGGAAATATTAAAAACCAGCAACGTAAAGAAAAATGTTTAATCTGTCTGTAGGAGAAATTCTTTAACCTCGGCCGAAGTCGATGTTTTCAAAACTAAAAATATTGAAGAGAGATAATGTGGAAACATTTTATTTGTGTCCCCAATTTTGGAACTGTTTATATATTCAGATTTTTCAATTCAACTTAAGATGTTTGAAATATATGTCGAAAGTGTAATATCATGCGACATTTGCTTTGGCTCACGAAAATTTCTATAGAAGAAACAAAATTCGCGTTTAAAAGGAAATGCAATTTTTTAAGGATATACATAATTATTGAAACATTTACAGTAATTTTTTGACAGTCCTAGTAAGACAATATGGATTCCAAATGAAAGGAGACACTTTGGACTACCTAAATATTTTTTGGTTTTTAATAACTGGAACAAACAAATTCTAAAAAAGGAGCTTTCTGATTGTATTCATCCAATATCCTTTAAACATTCATATCCAAATTTGAGCAATCTACGTTGATTAGTTTGTTTTTATACCCTCCGTCATAGGATGGGGGGTTTATTCATTTTTCCACTCCGTTTGTAAGACCTCTAAAAGTTGATCTGAGACCCCATAAAGTATATATATTCTTAATCGTCGTAAAATTCTAAGACGATTTAGCCATGTCCGCCCGTCTGTTGTAATAACGCGACAGTCGATCAAATTTGGTAGAAGTATTTATTATATTTGTAGGTTGTATGGTATTGCAAATGGGACATATCGGTCATTGTTTTGATATATCTCCCCTATAGAGGTCGCTTCAAAATACGGGTTTTAGCCATAGATACCACATTTTTAAAGCAATTTAGCAGAAACTTTGATGTTTGTATTCTATTTTGTGAAGAATTCATCACAGCAAAAATTTTACAAATCGGTTCATATTTTGTTATAGTCGCTCCAAAATATATATATTTAATCCATAAATACCATATTTTCTAAGCATATTAACTAAATCTTTGCAGTTTGTATTTAATTAAGATAAGAAATCATTGCAGTAAATATTTTTTAAATCGGTTCATATTTTGTTATAGTATACCTATAGATGTCGCTCCGTTTTGCTGGAACTTTGCAGTTTGTATCCTTTTTTGGCAAGAATTCATCTCACTAAAATTAATGCAAATAAAATTTCATTTTGTTGTAGTCCCCGTTGTAGCTCTCAGAAATGCTACTTAAGCCATAAATACCACATTTTTCAGGTGAAGAGTTTGTCTAAAGAATTTGCGGCCTAAAATTTGGCTAAGAGCAGCGTTCGTTTTTTAATAATTTGCTTAAACAAAAAGGATCGTTTCATGATTTGCTCCATATCCAAAGGTTTTTCCAGTAATAAAATTGAATGCAATCCATGGGGGAGGGTATATAAAATTCGGCATAGCCGAACTTAACACTTTTACTTGTTTTAAGTTCACTTTGAGGAACCACTAAAATTATTTAACAGTACCTATTAAAAAATATGTATATGTTTCTAAAAAATTCACTTCGCCGAAAAAACGTACACAGTCGGATTACTGAACTAAGATTCTCATGTTTACTTCTATTTCTTGAAACGTTAAACGACTTTGGTAGCGAACATTAATGAGTAAACTAATCTCAAGAAAAATAACAATATTACACTAGATTTAGCATTAGATTTATAAGTTTATTCCAACCTTAATTATCTTAAACCATCAACCAATAGTTATCGCTTTCTCAATTGAAAATATGTTAAAATCGTAATATATAAGAGTACCACCAGATACATAAACACAAAATTATAGCATTTTCGCTAAAACATCGTGCAAGATATCAAAATTTAAAAATTTGGCTTATATGGGCGAGGGACACACCCTTTGGTCTGGTCCCGCTCATTTTTAGACCAATCATGTAGACTATCACCAGATACACTTGCACAAAACACAAAAATTGTGCAAAATATCTCCATTTAAAAAATTGGCTTACATGGCCGGGGCCACGCCCATTGGTCCGCTCCCTGCCATTTTTGGAACAATCACGTGGACCACCACCAGATACATATGTACAAAATGACAGAAATCTCGCTAATAAATTGTGCAATTCAATTTCAAAATTTGTCTTATATGGGCGTGGTCTCGCCCATTGGTTTCATCCCGCCCATTTTTGGAACAATCACGTAGGCTGCCACCAGATACATATGTACAAAATGACAGAACTCTCGCTAATAAATTGTGCATTTTAATTTCAAAATTTGGCTTATATGGGCGGGGCCTCGCCCATTGGTTCGATCCCGCCCATTTTTGGAACAATCACATAGACTACCACCAGATACATATTCACATAATTACTGAACGCTTGCTAACAAATTGTGCAAAATATCTCAATTTCAAAAATTTGACTTATATGGGCAGAATTGCGTAGAATGCCACTAGATACATATGCACAACATTGCAGCACTCTCTCTAATTGTACAAGATATCTAAATTAAAATATTTGGTCTATGTGGGCGGGGCCACGCCCATTGGCCCGATCCCGCCCATTTTTGGGCCAATCACGTAGACTGTTACCAGAAACATATACACAAAATTACAGCACTATGGCTAACAAATTGTGCTAGATATTCCAATTTCAAAACTTGACTCCCTCGGTCGGTGCCACGCCCATTAGTCTGATCCCGCACATTTTTTGACCAATCACGTAGACTGCCACCAGATACATCGCAAAATTCCAGCACTCTCGTTAATAAATAGTGCAAGATATCTCAATTTATAAATTTGGCTTATATGGGCGGGCCACGCCCATTGGTCCAATCCAGCCCATTTTTGACCAAACACGTAGACTGCTACCAGATACAGGTACACAAAATTACAGCACTCTCGCTAATAAATTGTGCAAGATATCTCAAGCCACGGCCATTGGTCCGATCCCACATATTTTGGGACTAATCTCGTAGACTGCCACCACGTACATATACACAAAATTACAGCACTCTCGCTAACAAATCGTGTAAGATATATCAATTTCAAAATTTGGGCTGGGCCACGCCCGTTGGTCTGATCCCGCCCATTTTTGGACCAATAACGTAGACTGTTACCGGATGCATACATATGTATGCACTGAATTGCAGCACTCTCGCTAATAAATTGCCCAAGATATCTTAATTTCAAAATTTTGCTTATATGGGCGAGGCCATGCCCATTGGTCCGATCTCGCGCATATTTGGACCAATAACGTAGACTGCCACCGGATGCATATGCACTTAATAGCAGCACTCACGCTAACAAATTGTTTCAGATATCACAATTCTAAAATTTGGCATATATGGGCGGGGCCACGCCCATTGGTCCAATCCCGCCCATTTTTGGACCAAACACATATACTGCTACCGGATACAGATACACAAAATTACAGCACTCTCGCTAATAAATTGCTTATATGGGCAGGGCCACGACCATTTGTCCAATTCCGCCCATTTTTGGAAAATTCACATGACCTGCCACTAAATGCATACACACAAAATTTCAGCACTCTAGCTAAAAATATTTCTCAATATCAAAATTTTACCCACTTGATATATCGAAATTTCAAGTACCCTATTTTCACCACCCCCACACATGTACATTCTGTGAAAATTTCAAGAAGCTCCGTACGGCCGTTTAGACGTATATACGGAACAAACAAACAAACCCACAGACACTCTATGATTCGTTATTATGAAAGCTTAAAGATGTCAGAAAAATTATAGATTTAAAAATAAATTTTCATTAAATAATATTTTTCAATTAAATAAAATTGTGATCCCAAATACAGATTCCCACACAGAAACAACACTGTGTTACAACTTTCGTAAAAACATGTAAGAAAATCTCGTGCAGTCAGTAAAATGGACAGACAAGTTGGATTTAGCTCAAATTCCTTGCCATGTCATAAAAGCACTACAATAGTTTCTGCTGAAATTGTTTATGGTTTTGATATATCTTCTACACAAAAATTATTACTCGAATCAGACGTCGAAGACAAAAGATACACGCTCCTAAACATTTCGTACACCCGAGGTGGCCAACTTCGGGGCTCTGTAGATCCGCCCTTGTATAGCATATGGGTACCTCTTACTTCTCCTATAAGCATGACTTGGTTTATCGTAATCGGTTGTCTGGTTAAGAAAATGCCGAATTATTTCCATTTTTAATTTCTCCCACTATGCGATGGCTCGATCTTGCAAAATTTCGCTAATATTTTGTAAAATTTTTACGTTTTTGGTAAACTTGTGTTGTTGTTTTTTTTTGTTGCTTTTATATATTGCTTCTTATATTTCTCTATTATATTTTTTTTAAATTGTATTGTGGTGAGTGAGTAAAAGGAAATGAATATATATTATACTCACTATCTCATAATAGTGGTGTACTTACAAATGATTTAAAAATGCATAAAGATATTTTGTGGTTATTCCAGCATACATTCTGACACATGTACGAGTATATATTACATTCACATGAATGTGAACAAAGAAAAAGATATACTAAACAAGATGGAAATCTTCATTATTATTTATTGAAAGCAAGCACCCAAAGGAAAAACATCATTAAAATTGCACTAGACTAAAAAGACTGCAACCCAAAAACAAAAATCAATAAAGAAATTACTTGGGGCATTTAGTCTTGAAACAAAAAAAGCAAAATAATTCTATGGGATCACAACGACATTCAGACACACTGACCAGTGATATAAAGATGGGATAACATAGCCATATATCGTATACGAGGGCGGTTCGGAAACTTCTTAGCCTATCAATGAAAGAGAATAGTTAGTTTTTCAGAAATATTTTTATTTTTCAATATAATCTCCTGAAACTTCAATACACTTAGTCCAACGCTTATCTAGCAATTCTATATCTTGATTAAAATAGTTTTCTTCAAGGTCTTCAAAATAGTGGTTTACAACTGTAATTGCATCTTCATTTGAAGTAAAACTCTTGCCAGCAAGGATTTTTTTTAGATTTGGGAACAGGTAAAAGTCACTGGGAGCTAAATCAGGAGAATAATGTGGGTGGTCAAGCAACTCCTACTTTAATTCGTTGATTTTAGCCATTGTTAAAACACTCTTGTGCGCTGATGCGTTGTCTTGATGAAAAATTATTTTTTTGTGTTGTAAGCCAGGACGTTTTTCTCGAATTTGTACATTTAATTGATCCAAAAGGTTGCAATAGTACTCTGAATTTATTGTTTTACCCTTTTGCAGATAGTCAATCAATAAAATACCTTTGAAGTCCCAAAAACCGTTGCCATAACCTTACAAGCCGATTGAATTGTTTTTGCCTTCTTTGGGGCACTTCCTCCAGCTTCAGTCCATTGTTTGGATTGTTCTTTTGTCTCTGGAGTATAGTGGTGGATCCATGTCTCAACAACAGTTATGAAACGACGCTTACAATCCATTTTATTTCGCTTAAAACGATCAAAACAAGCTTGAGAAATGTTCATTCTTATGCGTTTTTGGTCGACTGTTAACAAGTGCGGCACCCATCTTGCAGAAAGCTTTTTCATCTGTAGTTCTTCATGCAAAATTAAATGGACTCGATCATTTGTGATGCCCATGATATTAGCTATTTCACGCACTTTTATTCGTCGATCATCTAATACCATATCATGCACTTTGGCTACAATTTCTGTTGTTGTTGCTGTTTTTGGACGTCCACTACGTGGTTCATCTTCAATGCTTGTACGACCACGTTTAAATTCAGCAACCCAATTTTTTACTGTTGCATATGAAGGAGCACTTTCACCTAACACATTCACCATATCATTATGAATTTCTTGTCCCGATAAACCTTTTTTATGTAAATATTTAATGACACCACGCATTTCTAATTTTTCCATTGTAAAAAAATCGCGGATGCGTCTTTTGTGAACACCTGTTTCTATATGAAGGAGTTGCCAGATCGAAACAAAATTTAACGTGTGTTCATAGCAGAGATGGAAGTTTCCAAAACACTTAATGATGTGTCAATCAATCAAAAATTCAACGTTGTATTTGTAGTGGTATGATGTACATAAATATTTAAAAATCTAACTGAATAGATCTGTCCTTAGAAATATATGGTTCAACGACTATTCTAAATTTTAATTATTTTGAAACAAAGTTGAATGATTACACTATGCAGCACAAATTTTCTTTTTGTTTCCTAGACGTAAAAATTATTTGTTTGTATAGATAGTAGCATATTGTTATATACCCTTAGTATTTGCACTATAATTTTTTAGTATATGCCCGATCATGTCGACTAATACGTTAAAATGAAGCTATTAATGTGGGCTACCGTTGTTGGAAATATCTCTTTCACTTAGAAACAGTGGTTTAGTAACAGTCATTAAACAAATTTGAAAAAGTAGATTTAAAAAAAAATCCTGGGACAAAAAAAAACAAAAAATAGAAATATTTTATTTTTTAAAAGCTTGCATCCTAGCTATGAAATAATGCCTATTTGAAAAAAATCTATGGATATATGTAGAAATTATAGTCCTTTTGGTAGAGGTAAGAGAATTTCAAAAAATCTTTTTTTTAAATTTCTGTTTAAATAGCGATTTTATTTATTACTTTTATTTATATTATGTACATTTGAGTTTATTTACATGAACAAGTTTCATTAGAAGTAATTGTGAGTTCTTTGTTTGTAGATTTCGGAATCGGTTTCTCTAATGAGGAGAAACCTTGGTAACGCCGCTCGATGGCCTTTATTTCTTATTGAAACCTTTCGCCATGTTCGTCACTTACGTCGCAAAGATTCTCGGGAAAAAAGTATAAATGAGAATGCAAGAAATTAATTTGGAGGGACATACGTACACCTGTTGGAATACATACGCGAAAAATAAGTTGGAAGAATACATACATATGTGTTATATACATAAATATAAAAAAAATATATGTCTAACCAATTTTTTCATAATTTTTTAACAAATCATTAATAATTGTTTCATATTGCGGGCTTTTATTGGATCCTACACTACACGCTTAAACGACCCCCATGCTGCAATTTCATCCGACGTTAAATATGATTCGAAATTCACATCTTTCATCAGTTTCCTTATTTTAGGCACATCAAAAACTCCTACTTCGATTTTTTGAAAAGAAAGACTTTTAAATAAACTTTTTAAATATGAGAGTGAATTGTCATCAAAATTGTTTGTAAGGTATATCACGGACTCTATAATATGATATGTTAACATCTGAGGCCAAAATAGTGTACTGTATCATCCCAGATGAAAGTAGTTCTGCTTTGTCTTTGGTCAGTTCAAAATCTCTCACTAGATCCAAATCATTGGCATTCCAAATTGCACGTGAAGTCTAAAATTAAAATAGTTTATTCCACAAAACATTGTAATACATTAATTGTTAATTACTTAACGCATTCTTCCACTAGTCCATTGAGTAAGATTTACATGGAACGAATTTCACAAAATAATAGGTGTCCACGGTTCATTCATATTTTTAACTCGTATACCAAAAAATTACACATATATTTCTTCTATTATTTTACTAAACGCACGTCGATTTTTATACCCTCCCCCATAGAATGGTGGGTATATTCATTTTGTCACTCCGTTTGTAACACCACTAAATATTGATCTGAGAACCCATAAAGTATATATATTCTTAATAGTCGTGGAATTCTAAGACGATTTAGCCATGTCCGTGTGTCCGTCCGTCTGTGGTAATCACGCTACAGTCCGCAATAATAGGTTGATCAAATTTGGTACAAATACTTCTTATAGTTGTAGGTTGTTGATCCCTACTGTTCTCATCTACTATATTTTTTGTGTTTTTCGGTGTTATTTTCTTTAGGTTTGAGTTATTTTATGAGATCACATGCTATCCATGGTGGAGGGTATATAAGATTCGGAACGGCAGATGTACCAGAAATTGTCGGGATCATTTACACATTGAAAAGTTCTTTGCCTTTTACTCATACTTCGAAATACAACTTTATAGTATTTTTCAGAAAATCTACTTATCTCTTTAACTCGCTGAATTACACTAATTTATTAATAAGAAATTTCATTCATAAATTCCGGGTTTAAGTTGCAGTACCTGTAGCTGACATATTGTTTGCTTCGAAAGTAGACAACCAGTATTTTCAAGACTGCCGCGTACTACTTTGTATTGCGTACATATAATTTTACTACCTATATATACGACTGGGATGTCCATGCCCATAAAAGGCGTAACTGAATGGAAACCTCATAAATAAAAAAACCACAAATATTGTTAAATGACCCTCTATCTGAGCGGATCTCATCCAATATAGCTCTCACATTTCAAATCATTGTTTTATGGAGGGTTACGAACGGCCATAAAACCTCGTCCTCTCTATAATTTTATAATGTCTGACATCAATCCTCATAAAATAAAATGCAAGTGCTATGTCTCTCTTACATATGGCGAATTCAATATAAGAAAAAACATAATTTAAAAACGAAAAAATATGAAAAAAAGATTTTTTTGTATTTCCATAACATTTACAAAATGGCTCATAACTTTTACTTCTATCCATACACGGGGCTAAATCGCATTTTTTGATATGTTTGAATCGAAAGAAAATATATTTGGAACACAAATTTTTAAATATTTTATATTTCTTAGCAAATAAATTTTATTTGAAAATCAATAAAATATATTTGGAACGCATATATTAATATATTACAACAAATTATATTTGCAAATTAAATTTCTCAAATAAAATATGTGTTTAAATACAAATAAAATTATTATTTAGGAATTTTTCCAAATATATTTTATTTAAAAAAGATTTCCAAAACTTTTGCTGATTTTTTCAAATTTCAGTTTCAATTTTTCCTTGATTTCGAATTGTACCTCCCAGTTATGATACCATATGCAGCATTACCTTCTGTTTTAAATCAATCATTTAAAATTTCTGAGTATTCCAAGCCATCATTAGTTGTCAATTCTCTAAGTACTTTATATTGACCCAAGATTATATGATTTCAATTATTATTTTTTTTTAGGAACATTGCAAATTTCTAAAAATTTAACTTTGAATTACTAAAAAATTTGACACAATTTATGTATTTTATGAATATTTAAATGCAAATAAATATTTGTTTCACAAATAGCAGTCACATTGGGATGTAAACAAATATTTGTTTAGAACAACATCTTCCCAAATACACAATTTTTGTATGTACCAAATATTACATGCTTAGAGTCTACCCTAAACATATATATGTTTCAAGCCGAATATGTTTGGGACAATATACTACAGAATCGATTTTTTTTCAGCGTGTAGTAGACAGTGTTCAAATAGACAGTGCTTTCAGGTTTTTTTAAAAATGTGATAAAATAATTCTTACGATTTTTTTCTATTTTTATGGTTTTTTTGTTGTACAAAGAAAATGTGTTTTTTGTAAAAAAAACACTTTTTTCTCATAATTTTGACGATTGTTACTAAACCAAAGATTCTACGTGAAAGCGATATTTGCGACATATGTAGCCCTCATAATTCCCTTTAATTTGAGGCAAAACACGGCTCAATCAGGCTTATACTTGATTATGGTCCAAATACTGAATGTACTTTCCAAGAAAGCTGGAATTTAAAAAAAAATTAACCATAAACATTTTTTTTTATATTTTTTTCGTGTTTGTGACACCTAATTGCTCCAGAAACTGTTATCCACATCCCTTGGACAAGAATTTTGTTGCATAGTGTTATATGGGTGGGGCTTGGGTGGAGAATGATAACCTATAGGAATATTTAAATCACCATATATCTTGAATTTAAAGTGTGTAATAACATATTTAACACATTTTATGAAGTTCTAAATCAATTTAAAAAAGTTAAATTCAATTCAAATTCAATATTGTTTAGAAAAATAAGTTACGTTTTTTTTGCACTTCGAAATTGTATATCCCTTGTGACATATCAAAAAAATCCATAGACATATCTAAAGCTGTGTAGGGCATATACAAAATCCTTAAGCTTTTAAAGATACCAGACAAAGCAATAAAATAAATAAAAGGTCAGTAGTTCAGAAATACAAAAAAACACAAAGACATGCAAACTCATCCATATTTAAACATTGTTTATTTTATGTATATTCTATTGTATGTGTAGACGTTCTGGTCCATATCATTTGGCCATAAATAAACCAACAGCTCAATGATCCACAAAAGTCAAGGAAATTGGATGGGATATATTTTATTTTTAAATTTTCTTAAGTACTAAACCGATTCGTATCAATGTCATGCAAAAGTAATTTTTTAAAGTGGGACAAGATTACAAATCCTCAACATAATTTTTAATATATTTAAGGAGCAGTTTGTGTGTGTGTGTATTTTTATTACAGTAGGCCAGATTAAAAGTAATATTCCTTATTAAAATTGTATATGCCGAAACCGATAATCCTTATTGCAATAAAGTATATTGCAAAAATCAATTGATAATAAGCTGATTTGCAAATCCAAACGATGACATTTAAAAAATCGCTATATTTTTCTAATTTTACACGCTGAAAAAAAATCGCTTCTGTAGTATATTGTCCCAAACATATTCGGCTTGAAACATATATATGTTTAGGGTACACTCTAAACATATAATATTTGGTACACACAAAAATTATATATTTGGGAAGATGTTGTTCTAAACAAATCTTTCTTTACATCGCAACATGTATATTCATTGCATTTAAATAAGTATTCAGAAAATACCTAAATTGTGTTAAATATATCAGTGATTCAAAGTTAATTTTTTAGAAATTTTTCATGTCGTAAAAATAATAAACAATAATAATTGAAATCGTATAATCTTAAATCGAAATATATAACTTGGAGGATTAACAACTAATGATGGCCTGGAATACTCAGAAATTTTAAATGATTGATTTAAAACAGAAATTAATGCTGCATTTGGTATCATAACTGGGAAGTTCAATGCCAAATAAAATAAAAAAATTAAAACTGAAATTCGAAAAATTCAACAAAAGTTTCGAAAATCTTTTTTAAATAAAATATATTTGGAGAAATTCCTAAACAATAATTTTATTTGTATTCAAACACATATTTTATTTGAGAAACTTAGTTATATGTTGTAACATATTAATATATGAGTTCCAAATATATTTTATTGATTTTCAAATAAAATTTATTTGCTTAGAAATGCATAATATTTAAAAATATGTGTTCCAAATATATTTTCTTTCGATTCAAACATATCAAAAAAGCCGATTTTGCCCCGTGTATGTGTGGGCTGGATAATCGTATAAAAGTGTGGGCTCGATAAGGCTATAAATTGGCCCTAATGTCGAAGGGGATATGTGTAAAGTATGAAAAATACCCAGCGGTAAAATGGATGTAAATACCCAGCGGTAAAATGGTCCAGGCCTGATAGACGGGCTTCCATCACCTTCTTTTTGAAGGCACGCATGCCTTCATTGTGAAGGCCTGGAAAATGTGTAATCTGCGGCTTCTATAAAAGTAAGCGTGCCTCCCGCTGCCCGCTTTTCAAACATCTCTAATACCTTCTAAAAGATGTCAGAGAAAAGACGCTCTAAAAAAGTAACCGTGCATCCCGCTCCCGCTTTTTATCCAACATGTATAACGCCTTCTAAAAGATGTCAGAGAAATGTCGTTCTTAATGGCTAGCAGTTCTCCCTCTCTCAAGTTTTTGGATATGTTGAAAAATGTACACTCTGCCTTCCTGCTCCCGTCTTTTATCAGGCATTTCTAACGCCTTCTAAAAAATGTCAGAGAAAAGTCGTTCTTCATGGTCAGCAGTCAAATTGAATCATGAACAACCACCAATTTCATGAATCATGAACAAAATACAATTTCCTATGATAATGCTTTGTACAACAATTTGTATTTTATATATGTATGTCAAATCGGAGGACTATATCTAAATCTGAACAAAAATTGAATCATGAACAACCACCGCCGATATGTGTTCATATATTGATAAGTTTCGTTCTCCCTCTCTCAAGTTTTTGCAAATGCAGAAAAATCTACACTTTGCCTTCTTTCTCCCATCTTTTATCAGGCATGATCTGTCCTTCTAAAAATATATCAGATCGAAGGTGTTCAGAACACAACATTTAAATCTTGTGTGGACATATTCATGCATGATAAAAGACGGGAGAAGGAAGGCTGAGCGTACGCGAATTCGTTCTCCCTCCCTCAAGTTTCTCATGTATGAATAGCTAATTGTGTTCAACCCCCGACAACCAACCACTGAACTTTGTTGCTACTGCGAGCATTCAAAACCAGTTATATGCAAAAAAACGAAATACCGCTACACAAATTGAAAAGTGAGGGTGTGAAGACAATTCAAATTAACAAACAATTAATCGTTTCAAAGGTTTTGTAGCGTTCAGTTGTGTTGAAATTTTAAATTTCACATAAATTTAAAGTTTCACATAAATTTAATTTGTTTAAAAAACACAAAAAATAACAAGGAAAAGCGTTAAAGCGGCCATGCCGAATCTTATATACCCTCCACCATGGATAGCATGTGACCTCACAAAATAACTCAAACCTAAAGAAAATAACACCGAAAAAACACAAAAAAATATAGTAGATGAGAACAGTAGGAAGTTCGATGCTATATATATAAATATGGACCGATATCGCACATTTTCAATCCGAAGTTACCTGCAGCTATAAGAAGTATCTGTACCAAATCTCAGCCACCTGGCTCAAGTATTATAGATTGTAGCGTGATTACAACAGACGGACGGACGGACATGGCTAAATCGTCTTAGAATTTTGCGACGATTAAGAATGTATATACTTTATGGGGTCTCAGATCAATATTTAGAGATGTTATACCCTCCTATGGTGGAGGGTATAAAAATACAGAATTTATTGTCGTCTCATATGCGATGCTTTAGTTAGATTCTAATCAAGCTGTATATCAGGCCTTCCTATGGAGGCTCCACATAGAACCTTCATTTCGAAACTCTAAATCAGACCTTCATTTCGAACACAACATCAGACCTTCATTTCGCAGGTCTAAATCAGACCTTCATTTAGAAGCTCTAGGTCAACCTTCATTTCGAAGCTCTAGATCAGACCTTCATTTCGAATCTCTAAATCAGACCTTAATTTCGAAGCTCTAGATCAGACATTTATTTCGAAACTTTTCTTAAGACCTTCCTTTCGAAGTTCTTCATCAGTCCTTTTCCGATAAGCCCGCGTTAGGCATGATTTTTACCGCGAGATGCAAGGCCTTGCCTCACAATATCACTCCATGTAAAAAAGAAATAAAGATTGAATGCGGCGGGCAGGCCTCAATCAGGCCTGATAGCTTGCCGCCAAAGCCATGATTTTTACCGCTGGGTAGAAGGGCTTCCAACACCTTCTATTGGAAGGTACACATGCCTTCTTTATAAAGGCCTGAAAAATGTGCAATCTCTCACTTCTAAAAAAGTAACCGTGCCTCCTGTTCCCGTCTTTTTTCAAACATGTCTAACGCCTTCTAAAAGATGTCAGAGAAAAGTCGTTCTTCATGGTCAGCAGTCAAATTGAATTATTGACAACCACCGCCGAAATATGTTTATATATTGATGCGTTTCGTTCTCCCTCTCTCTCAAGTTTTTGCATATTCACTCTGCCTTCCTTCTCCCGTCTTTTATCAGGCACAGGGTTACCATAACCTTTTTTCGGAAAGGAGGACTTTTGTGTCAGAAAAGGAGGACATTTGTAACATTTACAAAGAGAGTTTGAAACTTTCGGAGGACATTTAAAAAATACAATTTCCTATGATAATGCTTTGTACAACAATTTGTATTTTATATATGTATGTCAAATCGGAGGACTATATCTAAATCTGAACAAATTTTCTTCAAATTTGGCAAGGTTTTTACTTGGGTGCTACATTTAAATCTGAGCCGATTTACACCAAATTCGACAATGTGGGCCCTTGGATCAAAAAACTCCATACTGCTTAATTTCAGAGTGATTGGATATGAAAAAGCTTCTGTGGCGTTAAAAGGCAAATTCGGAAAGAAAATTTATATAGGGCCTATATCTACATCTGATCCGACTTTGACCGATTTCTTCCCAGGTATGATAAAGCCCTTATTGTCAAATTTCAGCAAGATCGGAATGAAAGTGCGGAACAATTTTAAATAGACAGATATACAATCGGTGTACTTTAAAGTGGGTCTAGCTCCAGTATTTTTAGGTGTTAATTATAATAAATAAGTGAAGCGGCGTTAAGATCTGCCAAGCCGAATTTTGCATACCCTACGCCATAGATTGCATGTCAACAGTTTTTTAATTCTTTGAAATTTGTTGAGTTTCTTGCGTTAAGAAGTAAAATCTTGAGGTAACTTTATGTGGGGGCTATATCAAAACATGGACCTATAATGACCATTGTTCGTCTGAAGGGTTCTGGATATACATACTCCCAAATTACCAATTTCAGTTCGATCACTTGAAATTTGCAGTCTCTATGACGTTAATAAGTCAAATCGGACAGAAGATGCTAAAAATTTATCGATATTGCTCATTTTCAATAGTTACCTGCAGCTATAAGAAGTATCTGTACCAAATTTCAGTCATCGAGGTCAATTATTTTAGTACTAACTTTGTACTAAGGGCAGTTGCGAGTATAATTCATGTGGAGGTTTACTGTTTGTGAAAAATTTTAATTTGTAGTAAAAGGAGGACAAATCCATCATTTTTGAAAAAGGAGGGAGGACACTGGTTAAAAAGGAGGACATGTCCTCCCAAAGGAGGACGTATGGTAACCGTGACCAGGCATGATTCTGTCCTTCTAAAAATATATCATATCGAAGGTGTTTAGCACACAACATTTAAATTTTGTGTAGACATAATCAGGAAAAGACGGGAGAAGGAAGGCAGAGTGTACACGAATTCGTTCTCCCTCCCTCAAGTTTCTCATGTATGAACTTTGTTGCTACTGCGAGAGTTCAAAACCGGTTGTATGCAAACAAAAATAAATACCGCTACACAAATTGAAAAGTTAAGGTGAAGACTATTAACAAACAATTAGTCGTTGCAAAGGTTTTGTAGAGTTCAGTTGCTTTGTGTTTTTGATAGATTAAGATAGATTCTTATCAAAATTATTCTATGTTATATTTGCGAACTCCTATATTATGCATTTGAAGTGCTGAATGTGACATTCATTTAAAATACATTATTTGGTCTGCATTTTGATTTACTGTAGGACTTTCCTTAGAAGCTGTACATCAGACCTAGATTAGACCTTCATTTCGAAGCCCTTCTTAAGACCTTCCTTTCGAAGTCCTATATCAGACCTTCATTCGACAATCCTTTGTTAGGCATGATTTTTACCGCGAGATGCAAGGCCTGGCCTCGCAATGTCACTCCATGTAAAAAAGAAATAAAGATTGAATGCGGCGGCCAGGCCTCGTGGCTCTTAAATCAGGTCTGATAGCTTGCCGCCTAAGACCTGATTTTTACCGCTGGGTGGTTGTTAATCTAATACAGCGATGGGCACACAATACTTCTACAAAATGTTTATGTATTTGTGAGAAGTGTTAACACTCTCTTTATGTACTGCGAGAAATAGTATTTGCATTCTCCTAACATATATTTGTTGGGTAAGATAATAAATAAAGTGGACACCGAACATCATTAAGTAGATTTGGGGTTATTATACGGGTACATAAGGAAATCGAACTTTAAATATGTTATTATTAGCCATATACATATTTATTATGCTATGCAAAGTAATCAATCCAAATTTTCCAATAAAAGTACTGCATACTCGTATTGATTATGCCATATTCTTTATTTAATTCTCTATTTTTTCTATTAACCGTTTTCGAGTGTCCAACTTTTTTTTGGTTAGTATATTTAGGTGTTTATACAAATTTTATTAAAAAATCGTTAAAAGATAATAATATATACATTTAAAATTATTTTAAAAAATTCTTTACTTTTTCTTTAATTCTTTAATTTTGACAAAAAGAAAATAATATATACATTTCTGCAGTAACATAATAAATAATTTAAACTTTTATTTAGAAATGTTTATAAATTCTTCGGTAAAAATACAATACGTACAAAACTTTATTCCTATACTTGAAGTATGTATTGTAATAATTGTATCATCCATTTTTTCTTTATGTGCACGCTAAGCAACAAGCCACGACACAACCTCGTCGATCGAATGTCCAAGCGCGACTGAATGATAGTGAACTCTCATTCAAGGCCGGGTTAGGCATACGTAACCGTAATTTATCTTTACCGTTGCCGTAACGTTGCCCGTTTGAGCGATTAGCCAACGTTGAGATAACGAGTCATATGTTCTGACAACAACAACACATAAGTAAACAAAAAAGCCGCGATTTCTTTTTGTTTAGGTTTATTAAAAATGAAGTTAAAAAGATTGTTTATAAATTTGTGTTTTTTAAATCTGTGCAGAATTTACAATTAAAGTAAATCAAGAAAATATCGTAGGATAAGAAGATGGGGTGGACGTCCTATAAACAATGACTGAGTTAACTACGCCAAAGCAACGGAAATATTAACATTCTATTCTTTAAAATTGTAGATATTTGTGTCACGGTTGTTCCATACAATCGATTGCATGGAGTCACAGGCTGGGAAAAACAACAATGCGAAATATTGTTTTAGAATACAGTGAAGTTTTGTGGCGCTTGCTTTCGCCGATTTATTTAAGTGAACAAACTACACAGCAGTACAAACACATTGCCAATGATTTTCAACGAATGGGGGATATGCCGAATTGTGTGGGAATCTGCGATGCTAACTATACATTCATATCAGTTAATGTTGGAAGTTATGGCAGCCAACACGATGGGGGTATGTCCATTAAACTTCTATTTAATTATAATCTATTTTAATACAAACAATTTCCATTTCTTAATTTAAATTAAATACAGCTATATTCCAGTAATCTCCGTTTGGCCAATCAGTACCTGTACCTCCTGGTAAACCATTATCGTTAGCATCCTCTGAAGCCTTTCCTCATTTTTTTATTGGCGATGCGGCGTTTCCCCTGAGGAATATCCTTGGTCTAAGTCAACAACTATAGACGAGCTCAGAGACAACATCCAACCCGAAATTGCCAACGTTCCGGTCGAAATGTCGCTGTTGACGGGCTCGTGGTGGTCATTTGACCGAAATTGAATTTCATTCTTAAAATGTAACATTTGCACTACACCTGGAATAAATTTGATTTCTATATCTTAAATATTCTGTGTTTTATTAATACTTTTACTTATGTCTATTTCCATTGAAGAGGGACTCAGTCAAATCCAATCCAATCTCTATCTATAAATAAGTCCACGTTTGTAGAGACGCTTATATTGCTGTCAAATTAACCCACAATGAAGAAGATTGGCGCAATGATTGTCTCGTACTGTCGCCAAAAGAATCCTGAAGCAGATTATAAATTTAATTTTTAATGGAGTCAGCCGCGATCTTCATAAAACTCACCTGTGACGCCCAGCTCCTTGCCAATTTGCTTCCAAGCTTCTCGCTTTTTTTCAGATATCCTATATGCTGGATTATATTTATTGTATAAATACTCGTGCGACTGCACCAATGAAATCAAATATTCGTCTTTCATGTTTATTTGCACTTTTAAAAAACAAATAATTAATAAATTATTTTCTTTACTTTTCTCGGTGAACATACAATTGTAATTGTAAACAACATGTAGTATCAGCTGTTGTTAAATTGTACGTAAACGGAACGTCCAATTCTGATTTCAACAGATTCCGCCGTCCGTTTACGTTTCGTTTCCGTTGGCTAATCGTTTACACCGACTTCCATATGACAGATTCAATCAGCTGATTCGTTACGCTACGGGGGCGTTACGGTTAAGTTTGCCTAACTGGGCCTTCAATAGGCGTGTTTTCGTTACACCATAAGTGCTTAATTTGTATGGGGAGCTAAGCACTTTTAAGCACTATTAGTTCCCGATGAAGTTTGGTGCTTGTATTCATGTCTTAATCGAGTATGATGTTGCCAGATTGGGCACCCTATATTTAGCAATATGGCATCCCATTTTTTGAGAGATTTTATCAATTATTGTGAATTAACGGGAAGAAGAAGAACAAAAATGGGAAATTATTTTAATATTTGCAAAAGAGTGTAAACAATTGAACATAGAATAGTAAATATATGTTTTATAAATACTTTTCACGAATTTTTTGTCTGTTTCGCACTGTTCTTTCTTCGCAACTCATGACGCCATTGCTACCAGATAGTGAAAATCCGCCACTTATTGCTTATGTGCCAGTTAGTGGAAGTCAGTTGTTTTCGTTGCAAAGTGCTAAACTAAAAGTGCTAGCTTGAAACTAAAACATGCCTAATGTGTGTGCTCATGTACACGTGAGAGGAAAAACCCCGGGTTGTGCTTTTGCACATCGCTGTTCTAATATAGCACGAGTATCGATGGCCTCTCGTTGTCTTGTTCGTTTTATAAGATGTTTGTATATGTGTGCTATGTTCTCTGTATCGGTTTTGTAATTACCCTGCAGCTAAAATTACTAGTTTGTATATACATAGAAATATACTAGTTGATTTTTACTTCAAATTAGTAACATATCTGTCCTTTTTTCATATAACGAACTATAGATTTTAACATTGGTTTGTCATAGGCGTCCAACTAGTTCATTTGTTTACAATTCAGTACTAGTTAATATCTAGTTCAGCTATTATTATATTTGAGAATAAGAGAGAAAAGAGAATGGTGGTGGAAGAGCACATGTCGCTCTCCCGACGCATGTCACCACCAAACAAGTACTTGCTCTTAAAGCAGCTTAGACACTCGCATTTGCTTATTTATCTGCTGCTGACGGCAGAAAGGCGAACGTGTCGATCTGCAAGCACCAAGTAGGTATCAAGCATGCACTGTAAATCATCTCAGATAATCGTTTTTGCTGGCAGATATGCGAATGAATTTGCAATGGCCACATTGCAACTAGCTTATGACTGGATCAATACGCAACTAGAAATGATTTCAGCTGAAGAGTAACTCTTTTTTCTGTTGGTACATCATTTTGTTAAATCTTAAAACGTAGTTATACAATTTACCTATAATATAGATCAAAAAGTTTTTTTCTGTCTACAATTTCAAAACAAAATTGTTATAAACAAAAAAAGGTTGCAAAAAGTCGCGAAAGGGGTAAAAATGATAAAGTGGCACAAGTAGTTGCTTGCCGTCAAAAAAGTTGCAAATTGCAACTTTAGTCGCACAACGGTAAAGGGCACCGTACATTGTGGATTTGTTGTCAAGCATCATGTTCTCTCAGATGTTGTGTTCGACGAGTGTTTGCCCTTACATTACTCATGCAATCTCTACAACATCATTTCATCTACGACAGCAACGTGGTCGGTTGTGCGTGTGCAGCGAAGAAAAAGATCAAAATGCCGTCGCAAAATGAAAATATGTGACCCTAAAAATTTCAGTATTTTCCTTCGACCTTTTTTAATGAATAATTAGGGAATTTTTGAAAGAATTTGTTTATACCCACATTCCATACGACTGTGCATCATGCGTTATATTTTTAATGTGATATACAAATGTACCTGATACAAATTTTACCTGACTTTTTCAATACATTTGTTTCATGTTTTATACAAAATAATATATGCCGAAACAGAGGAGAAAAGTAAAATTTTACAAATATTGCCTTCCAAAAATTATGTTTGGGAGAGACAGACACAAATTCTGTATACTTTTGAAGTAAATGAAAGTGTTCTTTAAATTAAAATGCTTAACAAATCTAGGAAAAATATTTACATATGTACATATTTATTTTCCACAAGAAATTGTATATTGCCTTCAAACCAACATAAAAAATTAGTTTAGTTTTTAAAATAAATTTTTAACAAGCCGGTCATTCAAGGAAAATTAAGCGAAATTTAGTTTTTCAAATTTAAAATCAACGTAAATATTTTTGAAACAAAATTATACTGTTGTATAATTCAAAGAAAATCCAATTAAAATTGCCTATCTCTTTCCATTTTCAGTTTTAGGCATCTTTACTCAATAAGGTTTCTACTGAAATGTAATTTTGCCGACGGCACTTTGTTCTCTTTTCGTGTTTTCACCACAATGTTTCTTTTGAACTGACGAATTGTTGTCATACCTGCCATTACATTGTGGATTTGCATGAGCCAACATGAAAATATCAAAATCGTTTTGATTTTCGTCCAACATCCATGAACACTCATCATGCAGCTCCTTAGACTGTGGATAAATCCATGGATCACACAAGTTGTACGACAAAACTGATGTGTGTAAGCAGGCCTTAACGCTGGGTACGTTGTTAATATGCAGCATCTCGAGAGTAAATCGTTTGTTATAGTTGCTCTCTCTGAAACAAACGATTTACTCTCCAGATGCTGCATATGCAGTCGCACAACGGTAACTCTGGGTACGTTGTTAATATATATTAACAACGTACCCAGAGTTACCGTTGTGCGACTAAAGTTGCAATTTGCAACTTTTTTGACGGCAAGCGACTACTTGTGCCACTTTATCATTTTTACCCCTTTTGCGACTTTTTGCCCTTTTTGCAACCTTTTTTTGTTTATAACAATTTTGTTTTGAAATTGTAGACAGAAAAAACCTTTTTGATCTATATTATAGGTAAATTGTATAACAACGTTTTAAGATTTAATAAAATGATGTACCGGGCAAGCTCAGCATTACGATGCCCATTCATTAAGCCTAGAAATTCTTTATATCGAACAATTAGTTAAACGAGAAGTTAGAAACTAAAATTTAATTTTCCAAAATTTGTTAAACTGCCTCAATTTTAGCATTTGAATAGGACAGTAATAATATCTAAAATTAATATTCTGACGTCAGTTTCTACACGGGGAAAATCGAATTTTTTGATATGTTTGAATCGCAAGAAAATATATTTGGAACACAAATTTTTAAATAGGGCCTGTTTCTGTAACTTATTTTCCTTCGTCTACGGCGAACGATCAAAATTCTCTCAGCTATTACATGAATTCTATAAAACGCAGGTTAGAAATATTTTAGTAACAAGCTTTTTACATGATTTTCTAGAGACACAACGAATTATAAACTTCTGTGATTTATAGATTTCTCGGAATAATTGAGTGATTTTTGATCGTTCGCAGTAGACGAACGAAAAAAGTTACAGAAACAGGCACTTTCGATTTTTCGAATTTAATTTTTTATTAATTTCGAGTTATAACTTATAATATACATTGACAATTCGCAATAAAATTTGTTTTAAAAAAATAATTTTCAAATTTCTATTTATTTCAACACGCTGAAAAAAATCGCTTCTGTAGTATATTGTCCCAAACATATTCGGCTTGAAACATATATATCTTTAGGATACACTTTAAACATATAATATTTGGTACACACAAACATTATATATTTGGGAAGATGTTGTTCTAAACAAATCTTTGTTTACATTAATTTAATTTTAAATGATTGGTTTAAAACATAAGTTATTGCTGCATTTGGTATCATAACTGGGAGGTTCCAAGCAAAAAAAAAAAACAACAAAAAAAATAAAATTTAAATTCGAACAAAAGTTTCGAAAATCTTTTTTAAATCTATATATATAAAAGAGAGTGTCTGTTTGTGGGTTTGTTTGTGGGTTTGTATGTTTGTTCCGTATAGACGTCTAAACGGCTAGACCGATCATCTTGAAATTTTCACAGAATGTACATGTGTAGGGGGTGCTGAAAATAGGGTACTTGAATTTTCGATGTATCAAGTGGGCGTGGACCCGCCCATATGGGTCAAATTTTGGTATTGAGAAAATTTTTTAGCTAGAGTGCTGAAATTTCGTGTGTATGCATTTAGTGTCAGATTATGTGAATTTTCCAAAAATGGGCGGAATCGGACCAATGGGCGTGGCCCCGCCCATATAAGCCAAATTTTGAAATTGAGATATTTTGCACAATTTGTTAGCGAGAGTGCTGGAATGTTATGTATATGGTGGCAGTCTACGTGATGGCTCCAAAAATGGGCGGGATCGGACCAATGGGCGTGGCCCCGCCCACATAGACCAAATTTTGAAATTTTGATATCTTGCACAATTTGCTATCGGGAGTGCTGCAATGTTGTGTATACGTATCTGGTGGCATGCTACGTAACTGGTCAGAAAATGGGCGGGATCGGACCAATGGGCGTGGCCCCACCCATATAAGCAAAATTTTGAAATTGATATATCTTGCACAATTTGTTAGTTAGAGTGTTGTAATGTTGTACATATGTATCTGATGGCAGTCCACGTGATTGATCCAAAAACGGGCGGGATCGAACCAATGGGCGTGGCACCGCCCATATAAGCCAAATTTTAAAAATGTGATATCTTGCACAATTTGTTAGCGAGAGACCTGGAATTGTGTGTATATATATCCGTTGGCGATCTACGTGATTGGTCCAAAAATGGGCGGGTTCGGACCAATAGGCGTGGCCCCGCCCACATTGACCAAATTTTGAAATTTTGATATCTTGCACAATTTGCTAGCGGGAGTGCTGCAATGTTGCGTATATGTATCTGGTGGCATTCTACGTAATTGGTCAAAAAATGGGCGGGATCGGACCAATGGGCTTGGCCCCGCCCACATAAGCCAAATTTTGAAATTGATATAACTTGCACAATATGTTAGCGAGAGTGCTGGAATTTTGTGTATATGTATATGGTGGCAGTCTGCGTGGTTGGTCCAAAAATGGGCGGGATCGGCCCAATGGGCGTGGCCCCGCCCACATAGACCAAATTTTGATATCTTGCACAATTTGCTATCGGGAGTGCTGCAATGTTGTGTATACGTATCTGGTGGCATGCTACGTAATTGGTCAGAAAATGGGCGGGATCGGACCAATGGGCGTGGCCCTGCCCTTATAAGCCAAATTTCGAAATTGATATATCTTGCACAATTTTTTATCTAGAGTGCTGTAATGTTGTACATATGTATCTGGTGACAGTCCACGTAATTGGTCCAAAAATTGGCGGGATCTGACCAATGGGCGTGCCACCGCACATATAAGCCAAATTTTGAAATTGAATTATATTGCTCATTTTGTTAGCGAGAGTGTTGAAATTTTGCGTATATGTATCTGGTAGCAGTCTACGTGATTGGCTTACAAATGGGCGGAATAAGACCAGTGGGCGTGGCACAGCCCACATTTTGATATATCTTGCAAGTATTATATAGGAAATACATGAACAAAAATGCTCGGTATGCGATAATTACAGCTGCTCACTCCAATACAATCGCAATACGATAATGTGATGCATGACCAATGAAACAAGAATTTGGAAATTTTATAAGTATACATTTCCATTTTCAGGACTTTCCACTGAATTCGGTATTTTTTCATTTAGTGAATTTATTACTAATACCAGTAAGGAAAGGCAGAAAGTAGAGCGGGCCGACTATATAATACCCTACACCTCCCTAGCAATGCGATAAGGGTCATTGCGATAATAATTTGGAATAATTGGTAAATGTATTTTGAACCGATAATCGCAAAATTAAGCAATATTCGTTCCTAAATTGAGAAACATTTTTCTGGAGAACTTTGTAATGATCGGAAGTAAAGTACAACTTCTATAGCGCTTTGTAACCAAATCTCGAGGAACATATATATGGAGGTTATATATAAATCTGCATCGATTTTCCTTGAATACTCATTCATGTAAAATAGAAACCCGTTTCTGACGAATTTCCTCCTGATCGGATATAAAACACAGTCTCTACAGCGCATATATGTCAAATTGGGGGTAACATATATATGGGGGATATATCTAAATCTGAACCGATTTTCTCCGAATTTGGCAGTATTCCTTCATGTAATAAGAAACCTCTTTCTGCCGAATTTCGTACTGATCGGATATAAAATACAGTTTCTACAACGCTTACATGTCAAATCGGGGGTAACATATATATGGGGGCTATATCTAAATCTGAACCGATTTTCTCCGAATTTGGCAGCGTTCATACTTGTAATAACAAACCTCTTTCTGCCGAATTTCGTACTGATCGGATATAAAATACAGTTTCTACAGCGCTAATTTTGACATGGGCAGCGAAGCGCACCGGGCTCAGCTAGTATATATATAAAAGAAAGTGATGTTAGTTACTACGCTTATAACTCGAGAACGCCTGGACCGATTTCGGTGATTAGCACCAATTCGGACAGGTCTCCGGCCAAATAAGAAGAATACACAAGAAAATTTTGGAAAAAAGTCGGAAAATTGGGAAAATCGAAAATTGCTATTTCTTGCGAGATTCCTACTGTTCCTATCTACTACTCTCTTTTTGAATCCAATTTTTTTTATTAATTTTCTATTAAACAAAAAAGTTTTCAATTAAACATATGTACGAGTATGTGCTATTTTTCTTGCTGCAATTCATTCGAGTTTTGCGTATTGTTACACTGATTTCGCGTATCACATCGACAAACGGTACAAGCATTACGATCAATTAAAATTCAACGCGATATTTATCAGTTCGAAAATTTTTTCAGATAATAAGTTTGAGTATAATAGGTAAGGTTATCTTATTGGATTGCGGGCACTGCAAAATCATAATTTCGGATGAATGCACGATGGCGCATAAACGAGCTCTGGAGGCAGTTGACCGAACGATGAAGGATTTACGACGTGATTTGAGACAATTTGGTGAGTCTATGATATTGTTCTCCGGAGATTTTCGTCAAACGCTTCCCGTCATCCCGCAATCTACTGCCGATGAAATTAATGCATGCCTGAAATCGTGGTCTTTGTGGCGGCATGTCAAGAAGTTGAAATTGACCACGAACATGAGAGTCGCGTTGCAGAACGACTCATCGGCTCTTGAATTCTCGAAACAACTGTTGGCGCTTGGCAATGGCCAAATTACTGTTGATGTTTCCACTGCATTGATATCGTTCCCGCAAATTTTTGCGAGTTCACATCGTCGAACGAGGAACTCATCACCAAAGTGTTTCCAAATCTCGATTAGATTAGTAAACGGGCAATATTAGCAGCGAAGAATAAGGACGTCGATAGCATGAATTTTATTATTGAAAGTAAAATCGAACTCGCTTGATGTGCCAGGAGCTCCGCCGCATAATTTACAGCTGAAGGTGGAATCGATCATAATCATGTTGCGGAATCTGAATCATCCGAAATTGTGCATAGTTCGCGGTTGTCCATTATGAAACTGATGGACAATGTGATTCAGGCGACGATCATCAAGGGAAAATTCAAAGGAGAGGAAGTCCTTATCCCACGAATTCCGATTATTCCAACTGATCTTTCATTCCAATTCAAGCGGATTCAGTTCCCTGTACGACTGGCTTTTACGATGACAATCAATAAATCTCAAGACAAATCGTAGGAAGTCTGTGGAATTAATCTCGAATTTCCCTGTTTTTCGCACGGTCATCTGTACGTTGCCTGTCTTCTGTCTTCGTTGTTTGTTGTTTATCACATCGCTCTCTACTGATTTCGATTCCTTTTAAACAAATCGCATTAAAATTTTAACTATCTGTGTTTTATTATCACTCTGGAGTTTATCTGAAGGCGTTAAATTGGGGCGAGGCGAAGTTCGCCGGGTCCGCTAGTACATACATAAATATAAAAAAAATATATTTCTAACCAATTTTTTCATAATTTTTTAACAAATCATTAATCATTGTTTCATATTTTATTGTCTTTTATTGGATCCAATGAAATTTGAAACTACAAGCTTAAACGACCTCCATGCTGCAATTTCATCCGTGGTCAAATATTATTCGAAATTCACATCTTTCATCAGTTTCCTTATTTTAGGCCGATCAAAAACTCGTTCGTCGATTTTTTTGAAAAGAAAGACTTTTAAATAAACTTTTAAAATATGAGAGTGAATGGCCATCTTTCCTTAAGGTTTTTACAACATTTTTAAAGAGCCCCAGCTTAATATGCAGTGGTGGAAAAATATCGGCTATCCCAGAGGCATAACATACCAAATACTTTTAAATCGCAACAAATTTTCCAGTCATGTTGTTCATATTTTATGTATTTTATCAATTTAGCCATTGTTTCGTATGATTCCTTAGTGTTGACAGCATGAGCAATGGGAATCGACGGTTTCTGATTTCCGTTGTGTAAAAGTACTGCTTTCAAACTTTCTTTACTGCTGTCAACAAGTAACCGCCGTTCCTTTGAATGTTTGTATGTTTGATTAAGTTCCTCGAACAATTCGGGAATGTCCTTGCAAAAGCATCTGTTATCCACAGTTGTATAAATTTTTTGTAAGGTATATCACGGACTGTATAATATGATATGTTAACATCTGGGACCAAAATATTCTACTGTTTCATCCCAGATGCAAGTAGTTCTGCCTTATATTTGGTCAGTTCCAAATCTCTCACTAGATCAATGAGTTGAAACTGATTTAAAAGCGATGACTTTTGACTCAAACTTGAATCGCTCAGAGTTGAGTACTCAGTTGAACTTGATGATGTTTCCGTTATTAGGCTGTTAGCTTTACTTAGACACTTCCTACTCCAATCTATTAACTTAGACAAAAATAGCAGTCCGTATCGTCAATGAATGGTTGTCTCCAAATCATTGGCATTCCAAATTCCACGTGAAGTCTAAAATTAAAACGTTTTATTTCACAAAACATTGTAATACATTAATTGTAAAGTCCTTACCGCATGCTTCCACTACTCCATCGAGTGAGATGTCCACGGTTCGTTCATATTTTTAACTCGTATACCAAAATATTGCACATATATTTCTTCTATTATTTTACTAAACGCACATCGATTTTTTTAATAACATCGGCATAATTTACACATTGAAAAGTTCTTTGCCGTTTACTCATACTTCGAAATATAACTTTATAATATTTTTAAGAAAATCGACTTATCTCTTTAAGCGCTGAATTACACTAATTTATTAATAAGAAATTACATTCAAAAATTCCGGGTTTAAGGTACATAAGTTGCAGTACCTGTAGCTGACATATAGTTTGCTTCGAACGTAGAAACCCAATATTTTCAAGACTGCCGCGTACTATGAACTTTGTATTGCGTACATATACATTTTCTATCTGTATATACAACTGGGATGTCCATTCCCCTAAAAGGCGTAACTGAATGGAAACCTCATAAATAAAAAACCACAAATATTGTTGAATGACCCTCTATCTGAGCGGATCTCACCCAATATAGCTCTCACATTTCATATCATGTTTTATGGAGGGTTACGAACGGCCATAAAACCTAGTCCTCTCTATAATTGTATAATGTCTGACATCAATCCTCATGAAATAAAATGCAAGTGCAATGTCTCTTATATGTCTCTCTCTCATATGGCGAATTCAATATACGCAAAAACATCATTTAAAAACGAAAAAATATGAAAAAAATTTTTTTTTGAATTTCCATAACATTTACAAAATGGCTCATAACTTTTACATCTATCCATAGACATTGTTTTCTTCTTTAGCATGCTGGCTTTTTAAAAATGTAATAAAATATATTTCGATTTTTTTCTATTTTTATGTTTTTTTTTGTACCAGGAAAAAGGTTTTTTTTAAAAAAAATAATTTTTTTCTCATATTTTAGACGACTGTTACTAAACCAAAGATTCTACGTGAAAGCGATATGTGCAGCATATGTAGCCCTCATAATTCCCTTTAATCGGAGGCATAACACGACACGGTACGATCAGGCTTATACTTGAAAAATTATGGTCCAGATACTGAATGTACTTTCATGAAGGCTGGAATTTAAAAAAAAAAAATTTAAAAAAAAATTACCATAAACAATTTTTTAATATTTTTTTCGTGTTTGTGACACCTAGTTGCACCAGAAACTGTTATCCACTTCCCTTAGACAACAAATTTGTTGCATAGTGTAATCAATTTGATAAATAAACGATAATTTTGTACAAAAAGTAAACAGCTTAAAACTTTACTGTTACCTTTTTTATATGAAGTAATGTGTTATACGGTCAACTGCAAAGGGAATTTCGAGTCCGGTTTCAGTATAATCGATTTTGCGGAAAAATTTAAAAAATCGGTTTCTGGGTATTTTTGAATTTATTTTGGGAATTGCTAAAACAAAATTTATAGCCATTTAAAGTTATACTTCTAAAAAAATATTTTCTGTATTCTTGCAATTTTTGTTACTTTGGAGAAAGATTATTTTGGGGAAAGAATAAATTCAAATGCCAAAAAAATCTCTTAGCGGATATATCTAATGGTAATGTTTTTCAGCAAATTTTGTTGTATATCCAGAAAGACAGTGAGAAAAAAATCTGTATATATCCGGATCTTATATATATCGATTAATAGGAAATGATCGGGAAAAAATTACAAAAAAATGTTCAAAGGCAATCGGAAAATGTATAAATCGATAACATATTTAAAAATTAATATACGAGTATTGCAATTATTATTTTGTAATTTGTAGGTCTTGATTAGGGATATTCGCATTCGCTTATGCGAACTATTTCAAACATTCGCTTACGAATTCGCGAAACCCATATTTGGATTATTCGCTTTCGCAACAATGTATTTCAGTATTTGCTTCCATTTGTTTAATGTGTTAAATCTTCTTATTCCCTTCACATAATTGGAAGATATTAATACCAATGAAAACATCTACCACTTCTCTTCAAAACAGTTGATGTAAAAATATGGAAAACATTCTTAATACTTGAATATCCTGGAAAAGTATGAGTTAAGTTCCTTAAATCTTCTGGTACTTAAGGCTCAAATTATTATTCGCATTCGGTTTCGCAAACATGTATATTTTACTATTCGCTTTCGCATTCGCCAGAAATATATTTCAATATTCGCTTTCGCTAAAGTCACTTCCGTTACATCCCTAGTCTTGACACTTGAATTCGAATCTTATTCTAAAATTAATATATTTGTAAAGGAAAATCCGGAATTCCCAAAATAAATTCGAAACTAAAAGCCGGGATGAAAACTAATTTTGCAGTTTACCATTAAATACGTTACTACATAAAAAATTCTAAAAGGTTTCATATTCCACCTTTGCGATTGTCGAAAATGAGGGCAAGTTCTGAAATTTTCGTAAACAATTTTGTAATTTGGAGAGGATTGGCAACAGTATTAACAGAAATTTTAAATGCATTCTCTTCTCGAGAACATTCTCCAGGAAGTTTCCTTGAAGACGAATATAAATATGTTTTATGTTTATCCCCTCACCTTAGAGAGGAGGCTTTCCATCGATCATACTTAAGGTCTTAGGTCACGCCTTCGATGTGTTACACTTTTGGCTCGTAGAAAATGATATATAAGTAATATCATTTTATCTAAGACCTTAAGTATGTTCGGTTGAAAGCCGTTTTGGGTCATTTTAAGTCATTTGAGCAATCTCCGCCCGTCCGTCTGTCTGTGTGTCTGCCCGCTGGCTGGTGTGCACGATAACACTCGAAGGGAGTAACCGATTGTCTTCAAATTTGGTATGCGGTAATATTTTTCTCTATCACCGGCTAAGTTCGTAGATGTGCCATATTGGTCCACTCCTTCTATTACCTCCCCAACATAGGGTTAACTTTTATTGAAATATTGATTCTCTACTAACTTCTATATTACTTACACAAATCTTCTAAAATTACACACATAGTATTCGATTATTAGTCGCTAACAACTCAAAAAAATGGGTGAAGTTCCACGCCTCCTTTGGTACCTCCCACAAAAATGAATCATTTTGCACCTTAATACCAGTGCATACAAATACCTGAAATGTTGTACTGTATAATGCTTTTACAGTACCCAGAGTCCAGGGAGAAGTAATGGCATGTCCCTTTTAGTACCTCCCACTCACATGGACCATTTTGCACCAAAAGTTAACAGCTTATCACTTTAATACCAGTACATATTTTAAAGTTCTTAAATAAAATTTAAATGATGAAAATAAACTTAAAACAAACCAGTAAGGAAAGACAAAAGGTCGGGCGAGGCCGACCTTATAATACCCTACACCTCCCTCACAATGCGAAAATGGGCATTGCGATCATAATTTGGAATAATTGGTTTCTTTTTAGATAACAAAGTATTTAGATAAATAACCTTAAAATGCGCAGAATTCTTTCATAGATCAATAATCAGAAGGAACAAATCTTAACAGATTTTCATCAACCAAGATCCAAACCTCATTTCTGCTAAATTATATAAAGATCGGGCGTAAAATACAGTCTCAATAGCGTTAAATACTGCATAGGCAGGAACGTAGTATATTTGTGGATATATTTAAATCTGAACCGATTAACCACAATAAGAAGTAGTAGTTACTAAATTAAGAAAACTCTCTCTGCCCAATTTACTGTCAATCGGGTGAAACATATATATGGGGACAATATCTAAATCTGAAAGGATTTTCCCCGAATTTGGTAGTGTTCATTCATGTAACAAGAAATCTCTCTCTGTCGAATTTCGTACTGATCGGATATAAAATACGGGTTCTACAGCGCTTATATATCAAATCGGGTGTAACATATACTTATATATGGCGGCTATATCTAAATCTGAACTGATTTTGACCAATTTAAATAAGGATCATCCTTGGGCCAAAAAAGGGCACTGTGCTAAATTTCGTCATAATCGGACCATAAATACGACCTGCACTTTGATTACGACTATACATCTGCAGACGAACCGACAGACGTACATGGTTAAGTCGACTCAGGAAGTGATTCCAAGTCGATCGGTACAAAATTCACAAACTCATAATATCCTCGACCACAATGTGGTGTAGAGTAGAGTGTTTCTGTGCCAGTAACAAATATAACCAGTAATTTTTTACTGGATCTCTTCTCTTTTTCGGTGTTACAAACAAATGCACAAAGTCGTAACATCCTGTACCACAGTGTGGTGCAGGATATAAATAAAAAAAAATTATCGTATATCTGATATGGTGCACTTTGAGAAATTAAGTTCTCCATTAGAAAATACGGCAAAAATACAGCAAGTTATTTTCCGGAGAAAAAAACAAAGAAGAATTAATGTCTTGGCACTAATTCTACAGCTACCTCAATAGAATGCAGAGAGCAATGCTTGAAACGAAACTTGATATATTATATCCGATGTGGTCCTCTTTGAGGCTTTGTAGCTCCGAACCTGAATATTTAAAATGGTCCCCAACATTAAAACGCTCCTCTCTTGTATAGCATAAAGAGCCCCAATTTTAAAACTAAAATTCTCCAATATATCGAATTAAAACGAAAATCTTTTCTTTGTCTGACTCCGGTAGTCTGCAAATGTAATACTAGGGACAACTTGACCCATGACCCCAATAAAAATTGTGAAAATTTGTTTGTCTGACTTAATATTATTTTTTACTCCATCCTAATATACATCTCATTATATTTACTTGTTTTTATTTTATTTGTAAGAGGTGTTTTTCGGTACAACCTACTCTGATTAAAGTTCATTCCTCGTGGCTTACTCCGGTTGCTTTCTATTAAATTTTATAAACAAGCATTTTCTTTATTACCCGTATTCTGCTTTGTTCATTAAAAATAAATTTCCAGACAAACCTAAAATAACAAGGTCGATTTGATGATTTGATTGAAGGTAATGCTGAATTTTCTCAATTGAATCGCAAAAGTTCAAAGTCCGTATAACACCGCATTAACTTAAAACCACCCACCTTTAATTTACGCACTTAATATATTTTGTCTGAAATGTGTAATTTCGGCGAAAATCCACAATTTAATTTGTCGATGTTTTAGATTTTATGACTTTAAGTTTTCTTAATACATACTTTGTGTGTGTGTATGTATGATGATGTGCAATGTAATATTAAAGAAATTCCTCAATTTTATATTGCGGTTCTGTTGGACAACAAATTTAGTGCAACATACTCATATACGAATTTTTGGCGAAGAATTTTTCTATTTGCTTTTCGGACCAATAACTTGCAGGGAATATTTTTTTATGGCTTTCTAGGATTTCAGAGAGCTCTAAGCGTTCGAATGTGGACGCAAAAAAGAAAAGTCTTTAAAAAGTTTGTTTTACGATATTTGTGGCGTTGAGTTATTTAATTTGAAAATAATTACAAGTAAACTCATAGAAAACAAGACCGGCGGCTACGACAGAGGCAACAACGGCCAAAACGACAACATCACAATAAGGCAGGACACCAGCGTCTCCAGTTCAACTCAGTAAAATTCTGTTGAGTTAAAGATTTCTGGAGAAGAAAATAAACAAACGAACTATAAAAGAAATTTTTCTTTCTGTAGGATCATAAAAACCAACGTACATGTCTGTTGGTGGCTCTAAGGATATTAAAGCAAACTTCTAGCCAGAAATGACATGAATGGACAAAACAGGAAACAACAACAAACAACATTCCCAATACTGATGAATCTGTTTCGCTCTGTCTCTCGGCCTGTCAGTCTTTCTATGCTGATTGACTGGTGGATGCACAGTGGCTACATACACAATTGAATTAGTTTGTCTCAAATTTTGTAGGGCTAAGTCCTGCTCCAGAAATGTTCGACTTAATATGATTTTATTGAAAATTTCTTAGATATTGCTATTTTAGTCAAAATTTCATTGAAATTTAAATTTTATTGAAAATTTCGAAGAAATTGAAATTTTTATTAAAAATTTCTTACAAATTCATCTTCTTAAATTTTCATGAAAATTTTAATTTTGATAAATGTGAATTTTTATTGAAAGTTTCATAGAATTTTCAATTTTATAATTGTCTTTCAAAATTGATGAAATTTTATTTTTCTATTTTGCTTAAGAAATTAATTAAAAAAATCAATATTTTATAGGAAATTTTGTCAAAATGGGTATTTGAAAAAAATGTTAGTCAAAGTTCTACTTTTGTTCAAAAATTTCGTTGGCCATTGAATTTTCTATATAATTTTAATGAAACTTCTTCAAAATAGAATTTTTCTAAAAAATTTCTCGAAGTTTTTTTTAAATTTTGTCGAAAATGTATTTTTATTGAAAGTTAGTTTCATCATTTAGCTTTTTTTCATGAAAATAGCATTTTTATAGAAAATTTCAGCATAATTCAATTTTATAATCAATTAATTCATATTTTATAGAAGATTGAGTCAAAACTGATATTTTTAGATAAATTTATTAAACTTTATTTTTTATAACAAAATCGTTAAAATATCTTCAAAATTGAATTTTTCTAAAAAACTCCAAATTGATTTTTTTTTAATTTGTTTGAAAATACATTTTTATTTAATATTATTTTTTCTAGAAAATTATGTCAAAACTTATATTTAATAAAAATGTTCGATGATATACATTTTCCTGCGCGTGTGCTGCTTTAGAAAAGTTCGATGAAATATTATGTTATAGAAAATTTCTTAGAAAATTATTGTATATTCGTTAGAAAATACAAGTTTATTGAAAAGTTCGATGAAATATGATTTTATAGAAAATTTCTTAGAAATAGCAATTTTATTAAAAATACCTTTAAATGCATATTTATTGAAAATTTTTTAGAAATTGAATTTTTATTGAAAATTTCATACAAAATGAAATTATATTTTTACAGTAAATTTCTGTTTGTTTATCTGTCAACCCAGTCAAAAGTTATTCACAAAACAGTACAGGTCCTTCTGTTTGCAATATAAAGGAATACCATACAATTAAAAAATTCCATAAAACTTTGACTACCTCTTTGAATGTTTTGGAATGGAGGTATCAAATTGTCCTTCAAAATTGTGAAAATTTTTTCTTGTACAAAATCTTGTCCAAATTAACATGTTAGTGCAATGTTCGTCAAAATTTAATTTAAGAAACCGAATTTACATAGAAAATGTTATCAACATTGGTATTTTAAAAAAAAAATTAAGACAAAACTGTATTTTTCTAAAAAAAATAGTTTTTACAATTACAGTTTTTTAAAAATAATTCTATAAAACATCTCCAAAATTTAATTTTTGTAAATTTTTTTTCGTGATATTGCAATTTATTTGAGATTTCAGAAAAATTTATAAAAAAATATTTTTTGTAGATAAATTTGTCAAAAATAACATTATGAAAAACTTCGTCAAAATTTAATTTTTCTAAAAAAATCATTAAAAAAAATTTAAAAATTGTTTTGTTTTTTGTCGAAAATACATTTTTGTTTAAACATTTGTTTTTTCTAAAGATTAAGTCAAAAAAATTATATAAGCAAATTTCGATGAAATTGCACATTTCTTGAATATTTTTTCGTAGTTAAATTTTGATTAAAAATTTTTAAATTTTTCTTTGAAATTTCTTCGATATTGAATTTCCTTTCATCGGAATTTAATAAAGTCAACGACCTTTGATCTGGTGTCATTATTTAGCGGCTCTAAATCCTTTTACGACCTTTGAAATTTAAAAAATTCTAGAATAAATTTTATTTCAAGAAATTTTGTAGAGAGTTTAGCGAAATGTTCTATATAAATACAATTCAAATCAAGAAAAATTTGATTCCACAGCAATTTTTAAGAAAAAAATCCAATTTTATGAATTTTTGTAAAAAAAATTAGGTAGGATTAATTTTCTATAAAATCGAAATTTTTATTAAGTTTTCTAGAAAAATGTAATTCATACGTAATATTTAAGAAAAAATATTTTTAATAAAATTATCTAAAAAATGCAGCTGTAGAATCAGTTAAGTAGACTCCACAATGGAACAAAAAAAAATGTTTTTGTATAGATTGAGGAATAATATTTTATGAAAGCAAACCAATTTTTTTTTTATGTTTTTTAACTTTTTTTTCTAAAATTCCAATTTTCGTGGAGGTTACCTTTAGTATTTGTACCATATTTTGGTATTTAAAAAAAAATTCTCAAAATTCTATTTTTCAAAAAATAACGTGACCATTGAATTTTTGTATAAAAATTCAATGAATCTTATTCAAAATAGTATTTTTCTAGAACATTTCTCCAAAAATGGTATTATTTAAACATTTTGTCGGAAAACAATTTTATTGGAAGTTTAGTTTCATCATTTAGATATTTTCAAAAAAAAAATTTCAGCAAAATTAAATTTTATAAAACATTAATTAATATAGTATAATTAATTAATATAGTGTACCTTAAAAAAAGTTTATCAACATTTAATTTTTAACAAGGTGGTGGAAAATTTCTTTAAAATTTAAAAAAAAACTTCTTCAAATTAAATTTTTGAAATTTTTATCAAAAATGCATTTTTATTAAAATTTAAATTTTTCTAGAAAATTTGGTCAAAATTAATTTTTTCTAGAAATTTTCGATGATATAGTTAATTTGATGTCTCATATTATGCTGGGCTAAGTCCCGCTCTAGAAATTTCGAAAAAAATTTCATAGAAATTTTAATTTTATAATTCATTCCAAAGAATGCTAAGTCCACTAAGCTTGTTTTCAGGGACATTTCATTTTTAAATTCTAAATATTCCAAATTATATTCTATCAAAATTTGGTGTTTATCTGTCTACCCAGTCAAAAGTTATTCACTTAACAGTACAGGTCCTTATATTTGCACTATATACAATTTTAAAAATTTAAAAAAACTTCGACAACCTCCCCTGCAAAACTAACTTTTAGCACAGTTTGCATGTTTAGGAATGGAGTTATCAAATTGGCTTTCAAAATTGTGAAATTTTAGTCTTATTGAAAATTTTGCCTAAATAAATATTTTCGTGAAAATTTCTTCAAAATTTAATTTAAGAGATCGGATTTTTATAGAAAATGTTGTCAAAATGGTATTTAAAAAAATAAGTCAAAATTGATTTTCCTTAAAAAAATTCGTTGGTAATTACAGTTTTCTAAAAATAATTCTATAAAACTTCTTCAAGTTGCACTTTTCTAGAATTTTTGAAAAAAATTTTTTCATAGAATTTGCATTTTTATTGGATATTTCAGCAAAATTAAAAAATTAATTGTTTTTGGTATAAAGTTTTTCAAAAATTACATTTTGAAAAACTTCATAAAATGTAATTTTTTAAAAACAAATTCATGAAAGTTTCTTTATTTTTTTTTTTAAATTTTGTCGACAATACATTTTTGTTTACAACTTCCTTTTTCTAGAATATTATGTCAAAATTAATTTTTTCTAGAAACTTCGATGAAATTGCACATTTCCTCGAAGTTAAATTTTTACATTTTTCATTAAAATATCTGCGATGTTAATCTTTTCTAAAAAAATTTCTTTATAAAAACCCAACTTTTAATCTGGGATCAGTCCTTTCAACGACTCATCTATCTTTAATACCTTCAGCGGCCCTAAAACTCGATCTTTGAAATTAAAAAAATTCTAGAATATATTTTATTTCACGAAAATTTTTAGAGAAATGTTGTAGTTTTAACAAAATTTTCTAGAGAAATACAATTTAACGATATTTCTAGAAAAATGAAATTTCAAAACTAATTTGCAGAAAAATGCAATTTTGACGAAATTTTCCAAAAAAAATTTAGATGGAAAAGCTAAATCATTTAATATTTACAGACGACAATCTTAGTTATATTTCATTAACTAAGTTTCTGAAGAATTCAAATGTAATACTCTCTCCAATGAAATTAGTTCAATCCATTTCCCATCTGAAACACTGTCCCTTATATATAAGACTACAGCAGAAAAGTTGCACTTAAAGGCAAAATTGATTTGTCTCCGGGGAGTGCTGCCAACTTGTGTTGAAGATTTTTTATGACTCCAATGGTTTGGCAGTAAATGTTGTCGATCCCCCGCTGTCGGACACCCCGAATCAGCCACAAGCCCACCCACACTCAACACGGACAGAGCCCAAAGGGCATTAGACAATCCCTCACGAATAAAAACAATAAAACAACAAATGGCCAAACAAACAAACAAAACAGGCAACATAAACTCTGCCACTCATTCACTTGGCCAAGCAAACTGGTCAAAACCCAACGAATACTTTTAGCACACAAAAAAAAGGAAATATACCATCAAGCAAAAAACGCTCAGAAATCCAATACAAAATGGAGTGCAAGACAAAATACCAAACGTTTGAGAAAAAACGGCACAAAACGGAAGGGAGAACAAAATCGGCTATAAAATATTAAAGGTCTTGTCCGAAAAACAAACAGACTTTGATTGTCTAATTAGACATGCAACGCAACTGCAATGGAGGGCAGAAGCAGCACCAGCTGCAACAACATCACATCAAAGCAGACGCTAGAACAAAATTGGCAGCAGAGCAACAACTAAATTTTTAATGCCCTACTTTCACACTCTGTTTTATCACCGCTGTCTTTTCGCCATTCTCGACCGGTTTCAGCTTCCGGTTCCTCTGCAAACTTGGGCTCGTAATTCAATTTTAGTGACACCGACAGCTCTGAATAGCCAATATTTTGTTAACAGACAACAAATTTTGTTGTCCTTGTTTTTGCCACTTTTTCATTTTCGTTTTGTTTTTTGGACTCCTATTTTTGTCGTCGTTGTTGTTGTTTATTTGCAGATTGTTTGGTTCCTGTCCTTGTTCAGTCAACCCAGGTAAGTTGAAATTCTGTTAAACACTTTTGCATTTTCAGCATAGACACACTCACCCTAACCCTCATCAACCTTTTTTTCGTGTGTATTTTACTTCTATTTGGTCGTGTGAATGGAGTGCAGAGGAGGGGGATGGTTGGCGAGAGGTTACGAAAAAACTAAAAGTTCTTTAAATGCCTCCACTGAAAGGAAACAAAACCAACACCGAAAGAGAACTTCTGTCGTAAATTTACGCAATTAAGAGCAAAAAAATTGTTTTTAATGGCCGCGGGTATGTTGAAGCATGTCCTGAATTTTCTGTAGTTTGCTCACTGGTTGCAACATGACCAATTCCACTTCTTGTTTTGCCCCCCACCCACGCTTGCGGTACCCTTCAACACTTGAGTGTGTAATAAGTTTGTTATGCCATTTGCAACAGTAGCGACCTTGGTCTAGTTTTCACATATACGAGTATAGTTTAATTTTAAATTTTATGTTCTGAAGTTTCTTCATTATTAGGTTAAAAGCTTGAAAACCGAGAAAATATACCCGTACTTTATAGTGCTGAGTGCGCACCAAAAGTGCAACACCTCAAAGAAGTTATCATAAAAACAAAACATGCTAAGTTGACTTTTTTGGCCAAAGCCCCCATATATATCGATACCTCCATTCCAAAGCGTATGGCAGCGAAGTTCATTCTAAAATGACTGAATTTTGAAATTTTTTGGCCGAAAAGAATACCGTAGTCATGCCTCAACCACCGTATTCACCAGATTTGGCTCACGGATCCTTTTTTTCTGTTCCCAAAATTGAAGAGACCCATGAAAGTACGGCGTTTTGCGACGATTGAGGAGATAAAAAACTAATCGTCGAACAAGAAAAACACGTCTAATTGTTATGTTTCTCAAAGACAAACTAAACTAAACACATACAAACACAACTATGAACATTAGGCCGAGTCAAAAAAATATGTCGCAGTTGTCCGCATTTTAAATGAAAGCTTGATTTATTTAGTGAATATCCCCAGAATATTTTGGCTATATCTTGAGCCGCCAGTGATATAGAGCGATATTACATAACCTCTAAAATTCATGTTTTTTTTTGCAAATATAGGACACTTTGGACTAAAGCGCTATATTTTTCGCCGTGGTCAGTGGTTTGTGTACATACCTTAGCAATTATATTTAAAAATGTGTATCCCTGACCATAGCAAACTTTATGCATAATTGAATCGCGAACAATTTAGAAATGTGAAAGTATACCTAGGCAATAACCAACAACATAAATATATAAATGATATTCAGTTTAAAAATTAAAAATTTCGTAAAATTACGCCGCCAAACCCTGAATAACTTCGGTTTTATCAGCGCGAGGCTCACAATACTGGTACTGTTTTAAACAGAATAGGGATTTCTAGCTGCACATACGCTTTAGGCCAAAGTGTCCGATATTTGCAAGAAAAACATGCATTTTAGAGCTTATGTAATATCGCTCTGGCTCACAGGCGGCTCAAAATATAACCGAAATACTTTGGGGATATTAACTAAACACAACAAGCTTTAATTTAAGATGCGGACAACGGTGATATTTTTTTAAAATCCGCCCAAATGAACCATAGTCCAGGTCCAAAAAAAAATATAAAGCCTGTTTTGTTTAGTGAATATCCTTAAAATATTTCGGCTATGCGATGCGACCTGTTTGTATACTCGTATCACAGAAAAGATAAACATTTAAAAAATAAAGTTTTAACCACATATTTTATTTTTTTTATCCAAATTAGCTCAGCAAAGCGTTAAAGAATCCTTAATTAAGTAGTCTTCATCTTCCTTTAATATAATTTGTTCATCCTATTAACGGTAATTTTGGTCCAACAAAATTGAATTTTCGCAATATCTTGTAATATATCTTCGAAACCGCTGATATGATGAAAAAGTGTTATTAGAAGAAGTCTTAAATAAAAAAAAGTTGTAATGAACTCAAACCCCTTCTATAATTTGGGCCACTCTGTATACGCAGCTCGCAGCCCACAAATTGCTTTTAAGCTATTAAAGCAAATAACAAAGCTTTCGTTTGAACAAAAAAATATAGCTTTTGACAAAAATGCAAAAATAACTTTGAAAACGACAAAAAATTGAAAAATGTTCTTGCATTTTTTATACCCTACACCACACTGTGGTACAGGGTATTATAACTTTGTGCATTTGTTTGTAACACCCAAAAGGAGAAGAAATATACCCATCGTTTATTATACCGATCGACTTAGAATCACTTTCTGAGTTGATTTAGCTATGTCCGTCTGTCTGTGCATGTATTCTTGTAATCAAAGTACAGGTCGCAATTATGGTCCGATCTCGACGAAACTTTACACATATCTTTTTTTTGGCCCAAGGACGATCCCTACTGAATTTGGTTAAAATCGGTTCAGATTTAGATATAGCACCCATATATATGTTAGCTCCGATTTGATATGTAAGCGCTGTAAAAACTTTATTTTATATCCGATCACTATGAAATTCGGCAGAAAGAGGTTTCTTATTACATGAATGAGTATTCAGGGAAAATCGGTTCAGATGTATATATAACCTCCATATATATGTTCCTCTTGATTTGGTTACAAAGCGCTATAGAAGTTGTACCTTACTTCCGATCATTACAAAAGTCTCCAGAAATGATTTTTTATGGTCGGAGTTGGATGGTATTGATCTGGACAACGTTAACTTTCAACAAGACGGCGCTACGTGCCACACAAGCAACGAAACCATTGCTCTGTTACGCGAAAAGTTTCCGGACAGGTTATCTCTCGAAGAGGTGATCACAATCGGCCACCGAGAGCTTGTGATTTAACAACTTGCGACTTCTTCCTTTGGGGCCACGTGAAAGATGAGGTCTACGCCAACAGCCCAGCGTCGATTCAAGACGACGCTGGGATGTGGTCCTGTAAGTGTGGTCGTGGTGGCCATTTGTCTGATGTTGTTTTTCATTATTGCAAAAATGGGAGGGATCGGACCAATGGGCGTGGCCACGCCCATATAATCCAAATTTTGAAATTGAGATATCTTGCACAATTTGTTAGCGAGAGTGCTGTAATATTGTGTATATGCATTTGATGGCAGTCTACGTAATTGGTCCAAAAATGTACGGGATCGGACCAAAGGGCGTGAGAGATTAATATGTTTTCAATTGCTATATTGGCAATTCCACGGTGTCGAACGTGGCCGTTGTACACATTCAAAGTGATAAAAAGATCAAAATAAAACATATTTTAGATTCATCTTTTACATAATCTTATAGATCGTTAATAGTACTATCACTTGTGTGTTAGTCCTTTTCAGGCGAAATATTGATTTAAAAATAGAGACAAAAAAAGGAGCGGTTCGAACGCGACAAAAATGGAAGTAGCTTTCGCGAACATCTTTTGAATCCTCTTTGTTTGGTAGAAATATTTTTGGTATTTTTTTATACCCTACACCACACTGTGGTACATGGTATTATAAGTTTGTTTCACGGCAGATGTTTGTAACACCTTAAAATAACACTGCTAGACCCACCTTAAGGTATACCGATCGACTCAGAATCACTAGCTGAGTCGATTTAACGATGTCCATCCGTCCGTTTGAATTTGAAGAAAATCGGTTAAGATTTAGCTATAGCTCCCATATATATGTTTCGTCCGATTTGGCCCTTTAGTCCTATAAAAGCTGTATTTTACATCCAATCGTGTTGAAATTTAGAATGGTAGAGTTTCTTGATCCATGAACCAACTACCGAATTTGAAGAAAATCGGTTAAGATTTAGCTATAGCTCCCATATATATGTTTCATCCGATTTGGCTCTTTAGATCCAATCGTTTTTATACCCTACACCACACTGTGCTATAGGGTATTATATAAGTATAAAATGTCCCAAAAGTAAATTTATGTAAACAATTTATACATGAATTACAAAATTTATATATCAGAGTTATTCAATATTACGAGAGTGGTGTAGGGTATTATATAGTCGGCACCGCCCGACTTTAGCCTTTCCTTACTGGTTTTAATTTGATTTTGATGTTGGTTCGAAAGTGACATTTTTTCCATGACTATTTTTAATAAAACATGTAAAGGCGGATTAAGTTCGGACATGTTGAATCTTATACACCCTCCACCATGGATCGCATATGAATGGTTTCGGGTACAAATAAACTCATTATACCAAATTTCAGCTCAATTCGTTGAAATTTGAGGTTTTTATGGCGTATCGAAGATCTGGAGGGGCCTTTGGATAAGGGCTATATAAAAACATTAACCTATGACTAACGTCGTTCGTGTGAAGGGTTCCGGGTATAAATAAACACCAGGTACCAATTTTCCCGATCAGTTTACATTTGTGGCTTCATTGGTTTAAGAAGTCAAATTGGGGAGATGCTATATAGGGTGGCTATATTAAAAAAATGGACCGATATTGTCCATTGTCAATCCCAAGTTACCTGTAGCTATAAGAACTATCTACAACAAATTTCAGTCATCTAGTTCAATTATTGTAGACTGTAGCGTACAGTAGACGCTCACAAATTAGAGCATTCAGTAATTCGAACGCCCAGAAATTAGAATCAGTGTTTGCAATACATTAAACGCTCTGAAATTCGAATTTAAAATTCTAATTTCCGAGCGTTTTTGCTGTTTGAACATAGTACATAAAACTAGAAAGGGGAATCACCAAATTGTACACATAGGTTTTGCCCTGTTTGTTGTTTTTTGTCGCATTATGTATATTTGTGACCAGTTTATTTGTGAGATTTTATACGCGTGTACGTATTTTGGCAGTCTCTATAAAAAGTGAAAGTGTACCATTAGAAATGTCAAATAAACGTAAAAAACACTTTATCATTGGAAACTAAAGTCAAAATATTAGAAAAGCTTGACAAATGCGTTCAAGGGAACCGGTTAGGCCTAGATTTTAATGTGACAACTTTATAGGGTCGCAGTCAAATCAATAACAAAATCAATATTTCAAGGTGTTTCAAACGGAATGACAAATTTAGTATACCCCCATCCTATCGTGGAGGGTATAATGAGAAACTGAACCAAAACTACAATTTTCCACTACGCAATTGTTTTTTTTTTCTTAAAATGTTGAATAAATACATGTGACATTTTTTCATATTATTAAAATTTGAATATTTCTGTATAATAATAAATTACATTAATGTGATTTTAATAACTTCAATGTTTTTGATCACGGAAGGCCTTTAGGTGGAATTACCCATACGTAATTGGTGGCAGTCCTCGGAATCGGAAAACTGAAATCTGGTGCAACGGAGTGAACAGGGTCCAGCTAGTAAGCTAATAAAAAATATAAAAATGCTAATTTTAAAATAAAAAAAACGTGTTTTGTGAGCACGAAAAAAACAATAAAAAGTAGAAAAAATCGAAAAAAGCTATCATCCTAACGCAGAAAACAGTGCCATCCTAAATAATCTATTGATAATTGTATAAGTTGTGACCCATTTTGTAAAAGTAAGGGAAATGGAAAAAAGTATGCTTCATATTTTTATGGAAAATGATTCATTTGTGTTGGAGGTACCAAATGAGGCGTGCCAATTTGTTTTTTCCAGTCCATTTTTCACTGGACTTTAAATATACGACTAATACACTTATACTAATAGTATGTGTGGAATTGCGGAAGGTTTCGATAAGTGGCATAAAAGTTATAAAAGAATCAATATTTCACTAAATGGCAACACTTTGTGCAGGAGATACTCAAAGGCGTGAGAAAGAAACCAGTAAGGAAAGGCAGAAAGTCGGGCGGGGCCGACTATATAATACCCTACACCTCCCTAATAATTCGATAAGGGTCATTGCGATAATAATTTGGAATAATTGGTAAATGGGTAGGAACATATTATCTAATTCTGAACCGATAATCGCTAAATTAAGCAATATTCGTTCCTAAATTGAGAAACATCTTTCTGGGAAATTTTAATGATCGGAAGTAAAGTACAACTTCTATAGCGCTTTGATACCAAATCAGGAGGAACATATGTACGGATGTTGTATATAAATCTGAACCGATTTTCCCTGAATACTCATTCATGTAAAAAGACATCTTTCTGTCGAATTTCGTACTGATCGGATATAAAATACAATCTCTACAGCGCTTACATGTCGAATCGGGGGTAACATATATATGGGGCTATATCTAAATCTGAACCGATTTTCTCCGAATTTGGTAGTATTTCTTCATGTAGAAGGAAACCTCTTTTTGCCGAAATTCGCACTGATCGGATATAAAATAACATTTTTACAGCACTTACACTTCAAATCTGGGTAACGTATATATGGGGTCTATATCTAAATCTGAACCGATTTCTTCCAAATTTAACAGTGTTCATTCATATTATAAGCAAACTCTTTCTGCCTAATTTCATACTGATCGGATATAAAATAACATTTTTATAGCGCTTACACTTCAAATCGGGGGTAACGTATATATGGGGGCTATATCTAAATCTGAAGCGATTTCTTCCAAATTTAGCAGTGTTCATTCATATAATAAGAAACCCCTTTCTGCCGAATTTCATACTGATCGGATATAAAATAACATTTTTACAGTGCTTACACTTCAAATCGGGGGTAACGTATATATGGGGGCTATATCCAAATCTGAACCGCTTTATTCCAAATTTAACAGTGTTCATTCATATGATAAGAAACCTCTTTCTGCCGAATTTCAGACTGATCGGATATAAAATAAAGTTTTTACAGCGCTTACATGTCAAATCTGGAGTAACATATATATGGGGGCATATCTAAATCTGAACCGATTTTATCCAAATTCAATAGGGATCGTCCTTGGGCCAAATGAAACATATGTGTAAAGTTTCGTCGAGATCGCACCATAATTGCGACATGTACTTTGATTACAAGAATACATGCACAGACAGACAGACGGACAGACAGACGGACAGACAGACAGACGGACAGACAGACGGACAGACAGACGGACAGACAGACGGACAGACAGACGGACAGACAGACGGACAGACGGACATAGCTAAATCAACTCAGAAAGTAATTCTAAGTCAATCGTGCAGTGTGGTGTAGGGTATAACCACAGTGTGGTGTAGGGTATAACCACAGTGTGGTGTAGGGTATAAAAATGATAAGATAGAAAAAATTTCCACATACCAAAATTTAAAGTCAGTCTGGTACCCCAACACAAATTGACAGATTCGTTAGAACAAAAAATTGCCATAACTTCTGCAGCAATCATCTAAACGTTTTCATATTTTGTATTCTAGACAATTTGTGCAAAATCTGTCCACCGTTCTGGCTCTCACGCAGGTAGGGTATACCTCAGTGGATGTACTAGACCGATTTTTTCCTTTATTACTTTTTTTGACAAGCTAAAATAAACTGTTGTAGTGCTATAATCGAAATATCATTTAAAAAAGGGTTCATTGAAATCAAAATATCAGCTGTCACTCTAATATGATGACCAGCAATATTGTGTTCATTGAATCAGCGAATCTCTTCGTTTTCTTTATAATTTCGTTTCATTATAATTAGACAAATAAATCCTATATGAAGGGTATATGCAACACGCCGAGACCTACCATTCCGAAAATGTGCCCATGTTTGCTATGACCTTTCCAGTGTTGCCACAGGAGAAATATTTTTCCGACCAACATTTTTCCAAAAACCGACCAAAACCCGTTGTAGCCGACCAATTTTATAAAATCAAAGTTTTCGATATTTTGTAAAGTTTGGTAACAAAATCTTCCGATTTTGATGAAACTTGGAAAAGTTGCCCGTCCGAATCGAATATACCCTACATCATGGATCGCATTCAATGATAAAATAGAAAAAATATCTGGAATTGTTCGATTAATTGATTCTGGGTAAAATTCGCCAAATTTTAGTTCAGTCGCTTAGCATATGATATTGTTACGGAAAATCTTTTTTGAGATTTTTATGGGGGATACATATATAAATGTGGTCCAATGAGATCTATTACCAATGGAAATAATAATTGCTGAATTGCACCCCAAAATCATAATATTTGTTACAAGGCGCCAAGAATTCAAATTGAAAGGGACATCTATTTGGGGCTATATGAAATCATACTCCTACGATGATACTGTAAGTCTGAGTAGTTCTATGTAAACTTAGACGCATGTTGCGTCTATATTAACTTCAATTACTTGAAGTATGGTGTAAAGAAATAAAATCGGTTAGTATCCTTCTGTGGGGACTATATCGACAGATGGACAGATATGGCCCATTTCCAACCCCAAACAACTAATGGTTTTATTATTGTAGATTACACCGTGACTGAGGAATATGGATAAATCCTAGTTGCTAAAAGTAAATTTATAAATTGCAAGAATTGTGTAACATTAAAAAGGGAATTCTGCATTTATAAATAATTTCTGTTTGTTTTTACATGTTTGTTATTAATACAGAGGGAGTTAACCGACTCAAGTTAATTTCTACTTTTTTTATAAAACTTTCAATATACATTTGAACATATCTTTTGGAATTTGAATTGAGTTTTTCTTATTTTATGAATTAAAGAAAAAATATTCTGAAGTTTTATGACCTAGTTTGTGACAAATAACAACATTTTTCAAAAACGGAAAAAAGGATGCAAAATTGTTCATAGAAAGCCTTATTTATAAAAAGTAAAGTTTTGCTGAACTGATTTCAACGTTAAAAATAATTTTTAACTTTCATCAGTTAAAGCCTGTGAGTTCTAGAACACAATAGTACGAACTTTCGTTAATTGTAGTATTTTAAAAGTTGAAAAAAACAGTGATGTTCGGAAATTTACAAAATTTCAGCAAAATAGCAGAAGGAGACTAAACTGTAAAGTCCTAAGTCATGCAGAAGGTCGAATCTGCTTGAATAATTTATGAGTGTACTCTATACATATAAGCAAAGTTTATAATTTGTTTCTTTGAACACAAATGGCGATATTCCGCTATTATGCTGATATTTATGAACCAAAATTTCGGCATTAATCTACTCTCGGCCTACTGAACAGGAATGAAAGAATAATTTCTTTCACCAGAAAAGATAATTTAGACAACTACAAACCACATTTCCGGTAAATGTAACTTCCATTGCCGAGCCAAATAAAATTCTAATAAAATTGTATTACAATGTAGTTGTCTACAATTTCGATCAACATGTCGATAATGCTTGCAGCGATTAAGAACTATATTGGGATTGACAATCAACATTTCAAAGTATTTCCAGCAGTGAAAAGGTTTAACTTTCAGTAATTTACTTTGATATTAATCTTCAATTTATTCTGTATTATACTACAATTTAAATATTTCAGAATAAAACCGACCAAAATTGTGTTGGTCCGACCATCCGACCAGAAAGAAACATTTTAAATCTTTCCGACCAAATTTGGTCGGAAATGACCAAAACGGCAACGCTGGACCTTTCCATACATTTAAGTTTGGTGTGCGGTATCATCAGTTTTCCGCCTCAGAAGAGAATTGGTTGAACCATTCGCCCCTCGTCAGCCCTTCCTACAACATTCGCTTAAATGAAGATAGCTTATTTGAAATTCATATTCGATATGGTCGAATTGGGAGTGACTATGCAGACAGGACACATGCAATCCTGAAATCAAATGGATTCATTATACGAGGAACGTCCTTAATAAAGCTCTGTTGTTGGGCGCTCTCTCTCTCTTCTATGGGGTAAATTAAGGATTTCGAGGGTGACAGTTACAGTCTGTCATTTCCTTATGAATTCGTACTGGTTACAAATGCTTCGGCGAACGAAGTAGTTTTACTCTATTTTGGCTATTTATGTTTGTGTGTGTGTGAGTGAGAATAAAGTTTTACTTTATGGCCAACATCACACAATATGTTCGTAGTTTAAGAGGTCTTTATTTTTTTTGCTGAGAGATTTTTAACTATTGCGTGGTATGTCTGCAGGGCGGCATGATTGAGAGTTTTTTGTTGCTTTGTTAGTTATAAAACTTTAAAGCTTCTGGCTAAAGCGTTTTTAATAAACATTTTCAAAAGTGTTTTAATTACACTGAAAAAAAACATGTCTTTAAAGTTAGTTCAACAATTTTATTGAAATTTTACTTAATGACTGAAAAATTTGCTAGAAATATGTTCATTTATTTTGGGGTAAGTCCAAATATTAGTAATAAAAATATTTGATTTAATATAACTTAATGTCATGCGTAAACAAATCTATTATGACCAATTTGATGTATTAAATTGTGTTGTTACATTTTCCTGAAATAATACAAATGTTCAACCTCTTTGGTGTACATTTAATTAAGGGTTTAATTCAAAATTAAGGTAATTTAGGGAAATATCTTCAAGAATAAGAAAGAAAAGTTCAGCTGAGTAAACCGACTAAAGTCAGACATTTAGATAATTAATACAAAAACTATGGGGAGATTATTTTGAAATTCATTCCAATATGTTTGGGGGTACAGTAAGTGATTCGTATGTGTCAATTTGTGTGCGTGTACCAGAAAGGACTTGGCAAATACGCACATTTTGCGTTCAAGAGTTTATAGATACTAGAGGACATTACACTGTTCCAAATTATTTATGTGTATTGATATTAAAGTCCGTAGCTATTAAATTTTGATATAACTTTTCCATTTTGTGCGGGTGGTATCAAAAGTCGGCGGGACTGTAAAAGCGTTACACAACACAAAATTTTAATTATTAGTATGATATGTTCTAAAGGGTATAATTTGTTAACTTTTTGTACAAAATGGTTACATTTTATGGAAGGTACTAAAAGAAACGGGACAATTTTGCTCAATGTAATTCCAACAGATAAATGTGTGGAACTACAGAAGATTCGTATAAGTTGTATAGAAGATATTAGAGAATCAATATTTTTCCAAATATTAACACTTTGTTAGGGAAGAGGAGTGACCCAATATTGACCATCTTCGAACCTGAGATGGAAAAGAATATTGCCTCATACTAATTTTGAAGCCAATCGCTATTTTTTCGAGTGCGTGCCAACCAGGCAAACTGACATGACTCAAATGTATTAAAATGTCCTAAAACGGATTTTCTTGTTACATTCTATTCCGCTAATATGGGGCCATTACAACAGTACACTTAACCGAATTTCAAATGTATGTGTGTACTGGACGAAAGTCGTCTGCTACACTATATTGTCCCTTGGTGTAGAAGGTCCAAATATGAGGGTTATACGCGTGTTTTCCAAACCTGTAAGAACTGTCAAAACGAAGCATTGTATACAATTCCATGTGGTTGAGTGTACTTGTTATACCATACATGCATTTCTTGGCAGATGTCTGTAACTCCTCAAAATACTCAAGATGGAGGTAGCTAAATTTTGAAGATTCATTACAGAATAATATGCAGCCCATGTACAGAGTTTTTACAACTTCTTGGAGGCCATTCAATATCACAATTTCTTGAAATAATCGAATCTCCAAACTTTTTTCGCAACAATTCAATTGTTTCATTTGCTGTGTGGCATGTAGCCACAATCGGCCAATGGCAAAAGTATAGATCTTAACGAGAGCTAAAATATAGCTCATGGGTGTCAAGGGGTTCAAGTGTTTTTTTTTTTGATTTAAAAAAAATGGACTTCGCGCACGAAAAGTTGTAATTATAGATCGATTATTTTGATAAGAAAACAGAATAATCTGTAAACGTTGTTCTTGCGTATATATCTCCATGATGAAATTGTAAACACTACTGAATGCAATGAAAAACAAATGGCAGATTATGACATATTACAAATTGCCGAAACGTCACTTCAAAATCATATGATCCCTATTGGAAAACCCGTTATATAGACGCTTAAAATATTTTTTATTTTCGCTATTAAAATTTGCATGGAAATTAGTCCTTTCGAGGGCACAACATTTTTATTTTTTTACATTAAGTTTCTTATAACTTGTAAAAGTCGCGAGGCGTCGCTACGATTTTTTTAGAGCCTTCGTTGAGGTTTTCTGTGATATTCTGTACAGATTTCACCTGCGCCTTCGGTGCATTTTGTCCAAAAAATAAGTTATATCAACAGTTATTTTAGCTCCACTACGCTTATTTAGCCAGATATTGTCATCTTAAGTTTGCTGAGAAAAAATCAAAAAATAAGTGATACAATAATTTAGACATTTTACGACACCTATTTAGCGAGATATGGTCATTTAATGTATGCTAAGGAAATTCAAAATGTAGACCAAAAAATAAGTGATACCATAATTTAGTATTTCTTAGCCATTTTAAGTTTGCTCAGGAAATTCAAAATTTTGTCCAAAATATAAGCGATATCAAAATTTAGTTATTTTAGCTCTACGACGCTTATTTAGCGAGATATTGCCCTTTTAAGTTTGCTAAGGAAATTCAAAATTCTGCCCAAATAATAAGTGATATCAAAATTTAGTTATTTTAGCTCTACGACGCTTATTCAGCGAGATATTGCCATTTCAAGTTTCGACTTGGATACGAACAACTCTTGCAGATTATTGAATTTTATTTATTTTTATTGAATTTTGAGTTCGGTGAACAGTTTATTAACCATTGACTGCCTAGGTCATGCGATTTAATGTCTTTAGATTATTTGTTGTAGGGCAATGTTAAGGCTCGTGTCTAGAGGGACAGGCCTGCAATGGTTGACGCACTGGAGGCCAATATTGACAAATTTATTCGTGAGATACCTGTTGATATGTTGGAGAGAGTATGCCAAAATTGGACCAAGCTTACGAACCATTTGAGGCGCAGCCGCGGTCAACCTATATATGACATCATCTTTAAACATTGAATTATATAGACCGTTCTATTGACGCCAATAAAGATTTCATATATTTCTCTAAATTTTATGTGTTCTTTAAATCAAATGCGAAAGCGCTTAAAAAATTACTCGCTATCTGGGGAGATATCTAAATCTGAACCGATTATCCCCAAATTAAGGATAATTCGTTGCTAAATTAAGAAACATATTTTGCCAAATTTGACAAATTTATAAAGTTTCTTCATTCATCTCTATTATTTGCTAAATATCTTAGTTCATCAGACGACAATTTTGATTCGGATATGATGGTATTTCTCCAAGTAGTTTTTGGTCTGCCTCTGGATCGTCGACCTTGGGGATTCCATTGAAGATCAGAGTGGTCGATTTCGGTGTCTTCTTTTCTTGGCGTGTGACCAAGTCAGCCCCATTTTCGTCTTGTTATGTCATTTCGAACTCCTTGCTGCTGTGTAGTAGCCCACAGTCGTTGGTTGCATATAGTTCGAGGCCAACATATTTTAAAAATGCTTCGGAGACATCTATTTATAAACGTCTGCAGCTTGGTGATTATGTTACTCGTCAGTAGCCATGTTTCGGACACATGTAGTAGAATCGACTTTACACATACATTACCTTTATTTTTGTGTTTAGGGCTATTATTTTTGATGACCATATGTTTCTGACGAATCGATCCACGTTGTCTATTGCTTGCCCGTATACTTCAAAACTCATTTGATTATTTGTGTTAATTCTCATTGTTTTGGTTTTTTATATTGATCATTAAGCCAATTTTGAAAGATTCTTTTGACAGCAGGTCCACCTTTTTCTGCATCTCTGTGTGGCTGTTTGTTAACCTGTTATTATTTGGTGGAAAATGTTATATTTGTGTTGGAGGTACCAAAAGGGGAACGGCAACTTCGCCCATTTTTACAAGGCGATAGCCACTAACAAAGTAATACTATGTGTGGAATTTCAGAAGATTTCTATAAAGATCTTATTAAAGAAGAAATGTTTCACCAAATGTTAACTCTTTGTTGGGGAGGTACTGGAAGGAGTGGGCCAATATGGCCCATCTCGAAGTTAGGCTTAGATAGAAAACATATTACCACATACTAAATTTGAAGTCAATCGGTTATTCCTTGCGTAAGTTATCGTGCGCATCAGCCAGCAGGCAGAGACACAGGCCGACAGACAGACGGACGGACAATGCACATTCGACATCAAATTACCCTAGATGGGTATTCGCCAAAAACACGTGGGGCCTTAGGTCACTCCTTCAATGTGTTATACTTTTGGTAAATGATATATACCCTCATCAAGTGAAGGTATAATCAATATATTACTAAATGTTAACCCTTTGTGGGGGAGGTGCTAAAGTCATTTCAGACATATGTACACAAACGACAACCATGTAGTCTGTCAACAAATGGCGGACTTATAATTTTTTTGGTATAAGACCGAAATTCCGCTATTTCACGATATTTTGATTTTCATTATTTGCACAGCTAACCTACTAGGAGGGATCGAAAAAGCAAGTTTTTTATAATCCTTTTGGAATAGAACGGAACAGTTGCTCCTATACATAAGTTACTTCTGTTCAAAATTTCACCACCCTGGGTTAATGTCTTCTGTTCTGGCAAGGGACGTGAAATTTCAAAAATTTAGTGAAATCAGTTTTTTTTTGGAAATTTTTTTCAAATGTCACTGCACTTTGCAGTTTTGATAAAATTTTTAAATTAATATTAATAACACAAATATTTCATAATTGTAAAAAACCTATTTACAATACCGTAGGGACGTTTCGTCGAAAATGGTATAATGAAAATGCAGAACATAGAAACACAGGTGCATTTTACGATACGAATTGTGGCAAACCCACTTTACATGTACAAAATTGTTTGGAAAAAACGTTTACGTAATTTTTATGATTCTCAGAATTAAAAAAAATAAGTAATACACAAATAGTTATTTAATTTTTATGATTGTGGTTGCAGAGTAATATACGCTTCTGAATGTGCGTGGACGCTCTTCGTGTTCCTTTATGACTGCTACTCCGTTCACAGTCAATTAAAGGGAAAAAAGGGAATTACACTTTTTTATTGATGTCTGTTTTCCCGATGGCTACCTGTATCGGATTTTTTTTTACAGAAATTCCCCCCACATTTGTGAGTGGTCATTATTTGGAAACTTTTCCACAATTTGAAACGCACACTTGCTGAATCAGGTATATAGCCACCCTTAAAAGATGTGCCCATTCATAAGTACCTGTCAGTAAAATATTGTAACATACTTAGTATTTATAGGTGTTCATTTATCGTTTTTTGTCATTCAACAAGTGTCTACGAACGCGAGTAGTACGAGTAAAAAGTGAAACAAATTGAATTTAAGTGCATATAATACCTACCCAACAAGTAAGACAATGAGTAAAAGACTACGTGTGTTCGAGTGTTTGAACAATCCAGACAATGTCTGCAATGTTTGTGGCGAGTTTATAAAGAATAATCACGCACACACGTTTACTCCAGCAGTGCAATTGCACTATTTGAATTATTTTGGTATTTCACCAAATATCACAGAACCATGGACACCTAAGTCGCTATGTGATCTTTGCTATATAATCCTAACCAACTGGGCAGCTGGCGGAAGGTAAGAATTTTTATTTAAACACATTAAGCAAAGCAAATATAGTAATTTATTTTAATTTTAGGCGCCATATGAAATTCGATACACCAATGATGTGGAAAAAGCCGCTATGCCATTCCACAGACTGTTATTTTTGCCTCACCACAAACAGTGGGGTAGGGAGATTTTTGAAATGGAACTACGCTCAAGTGGGATCGTTTGCACTTCCAGTACCACATTCGAATGATGTACCATATCCAGTGTGCCCTGGTGCATCTCTTCAAAAAGCAGAATCGTCAGATCAAGAGTCCGAGTCAAGTGCAAGCGAATTTGGGGCGTGCAGAAAGCGAAAATTACTGTCACAGGCCGAACTAAACGATTGGGTGCGCGATTTTGGTCTCACTAAGGAGAAATCCGAACTTTTTGCGTCTCGGATGGTACAGTGTGGATTTGCGGATTCAGAAGTGAAAGTAACAGCGTACAGGAAGCGTCACCAGCAGTATGCAAAATTTTATACAAAGAAAGACGAAATATGTTTTTGCAGCGACATTTCCGGCTTGTTCCAAGAGCTTCACCAAATTCACAACCCCAATGAATGGAGGTTGTTTATTGACAGCAGCAAAGAGAGCTTGAAGGCAGTTCTCTTACATAATGGGAATGAAAAGCCATCTCTTCCTATTGCTCATGCGGTTCATTCAAAGGAGAACTATGAAACTATGAACATTTTGCTGAAATGCATAGAGTATAGCAAATATAATTGGAAAATATGCGCCGACCTCAAAGTTGTGGCCATTCTGTGTGGACTCCAAGGAGGCTATACGCGACATTGCTGTTTTCTGTGCCTTTGGAATAGCCGCGCTGATGATCAGCATTATATTAAAAAAAATGGCCGGAACGAACGAAACCTGTAGTTGGAGAAGCGAATGTTCAGCGCAAACCACTAATAGAGAACCGTGAAAATATAATACTTCCGCCGCTGCACATAAAATTAAGTTTGATAAAAAATGTTGCCAAAAAATTGGACAAAGAAGGTGAAGCTTTTGCCTATTTACGGTCAATTTTCCCTTACCTTTCGCTGGCAAAAATTAAAGAAGGAGTCTTCGCAGGACCCGAGATAAAAAAAATGTTGAAAGATGAAACATTCCCGAAGCTGTTATCACCCATCGAAGCCGCAGCATGGAATTCCTTCAGGCTTGTTGTGGAAAACTTTTTAGGAAACAACAAAAGCGATAATTATAAGGACATAGTTGAGGATCTGGTAAAGAACTATGAAGCAATGGGTAGGTTTTTTTTGAAACAAATGTTAATTTAAATAGCGTTTTAATTCTCGTTTTTTTTTCATTTTTGGGTAGGAGTGCACATGTCACTTAAAATACACTTTCTGCATTCTCATTTGGATTTTTTCCCTGAGAATTTAGGAGACGTGAGCGACGAACACGGCGAGCGCTTTCATCAGGAATTGAAGGCTATGGAACGACGCTATCAGGGCATCTATGACACGGCTATGATGGGTGACTACATTTGGACCCTAATACGTGAGACCAATTGCAGCGAATACAAAAAACAAAGAAGAAGTCAGCTGTTTTTCCACATGGCATAAAATGTACAGTTATATCTTTGTTTCTACTCATTTTTTTTGGGCGTTGATTTGGTTAATTTCGTTAGTTTAGCTAACCTGGCACATCCATTTCTAATTGTGCCATACATTGAGTATGCAGTGCTCTAAATAAATTAAAAAATAATATACTAAGACTAATTTGTTTATTTTAAATTAAGTTCAAATGTATTTATTCGTTTGCGTTGGGTAGGTAAGCTGTGCAAATAATGAAAATCAAAATATCGTGAAATAGCGGAATTTCGGTCTTATACCAAAAAAATTATAAGTCCGCCATTTGTTGTCAGATTTTGTTAAGTAAGTGCTTATTTTCTTTGGAAAAATGCCAGCTATACGTAAAAAAACCAAATTCGCTGCTAGCATCGCGTTTTATATTTTATATGAATTTTTATATGACATTTTCTGCCACATTTTTACTAAAAAAACGCAGTTTTTTAACCTTTTTAAGCCGCCAACATCAAAACTACTCACCCGATTTGAAAATTTTCTGAGAATGAGTTGTAGACGGCTCAATTTGCTTTAATTTGGGTAGTAGTAGGATCAAATACGTCAATACGTACGAAGACGAAAGATATGCTCAAAATTGTAAGTGTACCTCCAAAACTTTAAAAAAAAAGTTCAAAAATTTGTATCTCGAAAACCAATCGACAGAAAAATTTTTAAAACTCATTTTCGTGTTCAGTAGGTCAAAATCAATGAGAAAAACTATGCTAGAACCAAATAACAAAACGACTGTTGGCTAGTGTTAATCACATCAGTACATTCAATAAATATTTTTTACGTTGATGTGTAAAAAATACAGAAGTTTTTTTTAACTATTGTATAAATTAGCTTAAAATTATAAAACCTCCTGTTTGTAATAATGGAACTCAAAAAAGGTTATTTTTTCAATGTTCGTTTAAAATCCAGCAACCGTTCCTTATATTGTCGTGAATACGGTCCACATATTCACAGGCACGGTAAAAATTACTTTTAAACTATGGATCCACCATGGATCGCATGTGAATGGTTATGGGTGCTAATAAACTCAATATACCACATTCCAGCCCAATTCTTTGAAATTTGAGGTTTTTGTGGTGTTACAAAGTAAGGTATAAAGGTACATTTGTATGGGGGCTATATCAAAACATGCACCTACGACTTTACTATGACTATGTTCGTGTGCAAGATTCCGGGTATAAATACACCCCAGTTACCAATTTTCAATTTTAGGAAGTCAAATCAATCGTATACGGGGGTAATATCTAAATTTGGACCGATTGCCCATTTTCAATCCCAACATACCTGCAGATATAAGAAGTATATGCACCACATTTCAGCCACCTAGCTCAAGTGTTATAGATTGTAGCGTGATTACAACAGACGAACGGACGGACATGGCTAAATCGTCTAAGAATTTTACGACGATTAATAATATATATACTTTATGGGTCTCATATCAATATTCAGTGGTGTTACAAACCAAATGAATATACTCCCATCCTATAGTGGAGGGTATAAAAAAGAGGAAACAAACACCTTATATTTTAATGTTGTTGAATCACAATATATCTTTGATATTAATTATCTTAAAATAGTTTTCATTCTTTCAGTGCTTAGTTTTATCATTAAGAAATTGATTTTGAATAAATACATATTACTATTATCAATATGATTTCTATTGTTTGGACATGCTAAATCTTCACAAATTGTGTAATGCTTAATTAAATTACATATTTTATCTACTCTTACAATGGACAACCATTGTCTGTTCGAATCAATCCAAATGAAGTGGAAATTATTGACAATTTTATATACATATTAAATCGAAATGCTCTTTAGTAATTCACCAATTATGTAATCAAGAATGAAATGATGACAAATTCAATTATTTTTCAATGTGTGGTAGTAGCAAACAATCACACTCTTCTATTGTCCATTTGTTGAAATTATGTATATAATATGTGAATGTTATAACATATATAACAGACATATACATAGATACGGGATATCTTAAAATTAGAATAAATTAATGACGAATATGTTTTATGCAATCTTTTAAGAAATCATCATTTGATAAGGGTATATGTATTAGACAATACATATACATATAAAGGTATTAAGTTGTTTTTAATGCCATAATATGTCAAAAACTGGCACGAAATTAGGAAACATTGATTATTTTTAAAAATTCATCAGATCGATCTAATATTTTTCTTTAATCTTTTTGTATAAAGTGTTCCATACATTTTGAAACCGGCATGGCTTTGGTTCAGAGTTTATACATATATATAATGACCAAAAATGTCCTGCTCACATGATGTGGCTGAAATGGTTCATAAATATTCTTTGGTTTTCGGTTAAGCCATATATGTCACATTTTATCAAAAATTTGTCTGAAGCTTTGCAGTATTCGTTTTGTCACGTCTGGTTGAATTAAGTTGAATCGCATTTCAACTTTTATGGAGAGTTTCCAATCTAGTAAAAGCGTAAAATGAATAAGCAGTACGAAGGAGGCTAATAAGAAGAAGAGAATCTAGTAAACATAGATATGTTACTTGAAGAATTCAGGACGGAGTGCCGTAACCCAATGTGTTACCAATCACATAGATTTTGAATCATTAAAACAAAACGACTTAGTATGTTTTTAGGGAGATTTAATTTTAACTTCTTAATATTCCAAACTATATTCAGTCAAAATTGGGTGTTTATCCGACAATCCAATTAAAATTTATTCACAAAACAGTACGGGTCATTCGATTTCCATTACAAAGGAATTCCACACAAATTTAAAAAAAATGCATCATACTTTGAATGCCTCTCCTGAAAACTACCTTTTTGCACTTAGCATAGTTTAGAATGGAGGTATCGATATATGAAATTGTAATGTTTTCTGCCAATCGTCTGAACTGTCAATTCACCTTTGCCTAACAATTTGTCATTGCCCGCACATTTGCAGCACTTCAACAGGGTTGATAACGTTGTCCGATCTGACAATCGTCTATACATAGCTTTAAACTTTCCTGACACAGTGGCGTATGAGTTGTGATAAATATCTCATACGTCACCGAGCACAGGTTATTTAGGAAACCATTAACAATTTCCGCATTAAAAATGTGTAAACATTTTCTGGAAAACATCTTCCAAAGCGCAGGGTATAAAAAAGATTGTTATAAGAAAATTAACTATATGGGTTTCGATAAAAATTTGGTGCACATAATCTCCTAGTGTGTATTATTTCTATTTTCAGCCCAAAATCGCTATGGTTCTTTTTTTACAGCGTCCGAAAGTTGGTCTCCTCTACTACTTTTTTCTTAAAGGACACTGAATTAATCAGAATATAACTTAAGAACGCGATCTTTGTGCCATTGTAACTGGTCACTATTGTACTTCAAGATTAAATATTTAAAAAAATTGTGTCCTTGTCGAAGAACTTTAGAAATCAAAAAAAATATTTTAGTCCTTCAATATCGCGGAATGTTTTTTCAAGATATTGCGAAAAATGATATATTTTAGAAAATTTAAATAATTTTTAAATAAAAGCGTCATAAAAACATTAAAAATGCGTAGCTATATAATTTGTATTATTTAAGCGTAATGGGTGGTCAGTCGTGAATAAAATGAGACCCGTTCGCAGAAAATCGATGCATAACACTGTGTGTAATTAATGTGTAATTTAAGTCATGGATATATAACCATACCACTACTACGCGATAAAAGACCAAAAACAAAAGACCCGTGTCTCTCAGTTTTGCCCATAGTCATGTACTTTTTTATGGGCCCCAAAGATTTGGGGCCTCGGTGTCATTTTTGCAAAAAAAGTGATCGTTTTCTCAGGCTCATATCTTGCAAACCGTTCGGAATTTACTCTCTGAGGAAAAGTTTTACCTCTTGTCATAAAGAACAAAAATTGTCAACATATAAAATCAAAAAACATCATCATCAAGGTCAAAATTGTAAAAGAAAAATTTAAGAAATTCGATTTTTTTTACCTTTTTCCCCTTGTTTAGGTCCATAGGTAGTAAACCGTTCAAAATTCAAGGAAACAATCAACTACAAAAATGTACCTAAGATCACAATAAACAACTTTCTAGAACATATGAACTTGTCTCAGAGAGCAAATCAAAATTCCGAACGGTTTGTAAGATATGAGCCTGAGAAAATGATCATTTTTTTTTTGCAAAAATGACACCGAGGCCCCAAATCTTTGGGGGGGCCATAAAAAAATGCATGACTTTGGGAAAAACTGGGAGGCACGGGTCTTTTTTATGGTCTTTTGTCAAGTAGTGGTGTCCGTATATGGTTATATTTTTTCGTGTTGCACTGTGTAATTTAAAAACTTTTAGTTCATTTAGCAAATCTACGATTAAAAATTTTAACTCCGTTCGTAACATTTCAAAGTATTGATTGGTAATAAAATAAATTGTGATTTTTTAAGAGCTTTCGGATTTGATTTAAAAGAACACATAAAAACTTCGAAAATGTATAAAATCTTTATTTAAGTCGGTCTATATAATTCAATGTTTAAAGGCGATGGTTCATACGCTTGGTCCAATTTTTGGATACTCTCTCCAACATATCGGCCGGTATCTCACGAATAAATTCTTCAATATTGGCTTCCAGTGCGTCAACCGTTGCATGCTTATCCCTATAGACATGACCTTGAACATAGCCCATAATAAATAATCTAAAGGCGTTAATCGCATGATCTAGCCGGCCAATTGACCGGCCCCAAACGTGAAATAAACTGTTCACCGAACCCGCATCTCAAATGGGCCATTGTTTCGTGTACTGTGTGCATGTGGAACCGTCTTGTTGAAACCACATGTCAGCCTAGTCTAGCTCTTCCATTGTGTGTCCAAAAAAGTTTGTACTCATTGCACGGTAGCGCTCGCTATTCAGAGTAACGTTCCTGCCTTCGTCGTCTTTGAAAAAGTACGTCCCTCTGATGCCACCGGCGATATTTTGTTCTGTCCGCACCCCACGTATCCATGTGGGTGGTTTAATGTCCAATAATGTAAAATTGGTGAGAAATTTAGTCACAAAATTCCGAACAGCCGCTTCAGAAGGTCGCCCAAACTGAACATAAAATGGAAGAACCTAACCGAGCTTGAAGTTTGGCAACAACATTCAATAATCTGCAGGCGTTATTCGTTTGTAAATCGACTTATGGTTAAATTATAGACCAAAGTGAACATGTTACACGAAAACAGCTTAGCTGCCAAAAACAGTGTTTCCAAATACAAAGTTGCATACAAATTAAGATATATTAACCGTGCTCGTCCGTCGGTCAGTTTTTATAGGTGTACAATTTCACAATGTGAATTGAAATTATACAGGGTGGCTCAAAATAATCGATGGGTTTGAATTCCTTATACAATTTTTAATATAATGTTTTTTATTTGAGTGCAGTATTTTGTAGAAAAGACTTGGGGAGTTTAAAATGAAACAGTACACAATTGTACGAGCACGAATATGGGAAGCAGAAAAAGGCCACTACTTGGAGATTTAAAGATTTGTAATTAAATTAAATATATTCTCCATTATTTTTAAACAAATAATATTAACAAGTAAGAATGTTCAGTCGGGTAAACCGACATATAAATCTCCTGACCTTAAATCCCAACAAAATATTCGTAATTTTTTTTTTGTTTTAATTACATTATTATCAATTTAAATTGCATTTAATAACTTTAAAGTATATACTGGTATTATAGTTAAACGCTGTTTACTTGTGGTACAAAATGGTCCATTTGTGTGGGAGGTACCAAAAGGGGCGTGCCAATAACGTCCACTTTTCTCTGGACTCTAGGTACTGTAAAAGCTTTACACTGTACACAATTTGAAGTATTTGTATGCACTGATATTAAAGCCATGAGCAGTTAACTTTTGGTGCAAAATGGTCCATTCGCGTGGGAGTTACCAAAAAGGGAGTGGCTACTTCGCCCATTGTGACGTGTTAGCGACTAACAAACTAATACTATGTGTGAAATATCAGAAGATTTGAGTAAGTAGTATAGACGGTATTAAAGAATCAATATTTCACTAAAAGTTATCCTTTGTGGGGTAGGTACTAGAAGGGGTGGGCCATCCTCGAACGTAACCGGAGACAGAGAAAAATATTACCACATACCAAATTTGAAGTCAATCGGTTACTCCTTTCGAGAGTTATCGTGCACACCAGCCAGCAAACAAACACACAGAAAATCAGACATACAGACGGACGGACATTGCTCAAATTACTTAAAATGACCCAAAATTGTTTTCCGCCGAATATACTTAGGGTCTTAGGTCACTCCTTCGATGTGTTTCACTATTGGCTCGTAGAAAATGGTATATACGCTCCTATCTAAGGTGAGGGGATAAAAAAGGAACTATGTGCTCAAAAGCAATTCATATATTCAATGTGTGGCATATGGTGATTGTACTCTGAGTCAGAAAAATCTTTACAAATGGTACAAGCTTTTTAAAGAAGGTCGAGAATAACGACGTTCGTCCTGGAGGTTCCATCACATCAACAACCTATGAAAATTTTGAAAAAGTGAAGAACATTTTTGTGGAGATTCGTCGAATCACTTTTAGAGAAGTTGTAGAGGTTGTCGGCTGCCTTAACTTGAAGCGAAGTAAGTTCAAAAATTGCTGAATTTTGAACAAGAAAACGTCGTAAGTTCGTAATTGTTTGGCCGGAAAGAATATCGTAATCATGGCTCAACCACCGCATTCACCAGATAAAAAACGCAATTAGCATCACCATTATTTTGCCAAAATCTGTTAACGAGCTAACTTAATGCCTTTTGCCTTTTTTTATATTATCCTGAATTCAAGGGCTAGTTGGCATTTGATTTTTCAATCACATTGCACTTTAATACTTATATATTTTTTTATAATTCTTTTACAGTTCGTTAACCTAATTTACTGTAATTTGTTGCCCTTTTTTCTCGTTTCTTTTATATTGAAAGTGCATTTCTTTGTTATTTTTAGTGCTTATACATCATCACTAACGCCGTCATCCTCATCCTCTTCAGGTGAGCGGGCGTATCTGTAAGATATGTTCAAACGTGTTTTCTCTGCACAATGGCAGTGGCATAAATGTCTGTTAATTGTTGACTGCATTCCGCATTCCGTTTAATGGCCCAGAATATTCCACGAGAATCTCCGTTGAAATGTCTTAATTAAAATTTCTTATTGTTACAGTAAAACTCTTTGAAACGACAGATAGACGGACATGCTCCACGGCGTTGTTTGCCATTCTCCATTTGCCAGGACCTCTGCGAGTAACCTTTGCGTGTGCAAGTGATACGAATCCTTTCTCTTAGGCCAGTACCCCGTGCCATGTATCAATTATGGCAAAAGAACCAAATTAACAACAAACCAGTCGGCAACCACAACATAATGGTTATGATGGTGGTCGAAGAGGCGGAGGTGGACCACAGGGGCGTTGGGTGATGGGATGTAGCAACAACTAACTACTGCAACAATGGCTAGAACGGCAACAAACTAATCATAAAAAATGCCACGTAGTGGCACATTATGAGCCAAGGTCGCGCTGTAGTCATCTGGCCACAATGGCAAGTCGTGGCAGCGAACGCTGTCGGTTGTCGGTGGTTGGTGTCACTAAAAGCAGACAGCTGTGGCCTTATTTTTATGTGGAGGATACACTTGGCGGTGACTGCCATTCACGTCATAATAATGCCGTGGCCCAAAGGTTGTGGTGTTTGGCAATGCCATTGCTGGTGTTGGGTTACTGTGGCTCACAACTAAGATATATAGAAAAAATTTCTTCCTCTACATGGAGGAACAGTAAGAAAAGGGCCGATTGCATCACTCTCCATCATTATTTCCCAACCATTGCTCAGTGGGAGAAATTAAAAACAATGGAAATAATTCCACCGTTTCTTAACCAGACAACCGATTGAGACAAAACTTGACACGCTTGTAGAAGAAAGTAGAAGAATATATTAGAGAATTCCAACGTTAAATTTGGGCCATCTATGGTATGCTGAGGCGGATCTACAAAATTTTTAAGGCTGTAAAAATTGTTTTTGTCGAATAACTCCATTTGTGCGTTCTGCTAACCGAGTTCTACAGAAGGCTTCTATTAAAGTTCTCGAGATATCTGCATTTGAATATTACATTTTAATTTCCGACCTAATTTTGTGAATATCGGAGAATATATACCGATTTCTTTCACATTTACTTTTCTGATGAAAAACCCAATAAAGAACCAAATCAACATATCGCAGCAGAATAAGAATAAGTATGGCTAAGTTTTATCAATGTTATTTTCTCAGATCAGATTAAAAATCGAGATATAAATATGTACCAAAGCTATATCTAAATCTTAATCGATTCTCTTAACATTTTCCACCTATGTATCGTTCTTTGCCCAAGAAACTTTTATCAGGAACATACATATCGTCATCAGAAACGAGAAAGGGGCTATCATGTTTAACAATTTTGCAGGAGAAGCAAAAAACTTAATAAAATGAACAAAGTTGTCGTTAGAAAAACGGGATTTTCAGGATAATTTTCGGGTCCGTCAATAAGAGCGCTACAAAAATTTTTTTAAAAAAAACAAAAACTGTTTTGGATATCTATGAAATTCTTTATTCCTGTGAAAGTACGTTCAATGCCATTATGTATGGAACTCGATTTCTTTTGCATGCCCACCACGGGCACGCTTGCAGAAGAACGGTAGCGATTCCCATTAACAGTAACGTGCCGGTCTTGATCATTTTGATTTTCGTTACTAAATACGCCATTTTTGATAGTAGGTCGCTAAAAATTTGTCAGGTTGTGTATTTTGATGCAGAGTACCGAAATCCATCAAAAACTGAATTTCCACTTTTATTGTTGTTACGCCCTCTTTTGTTTCTGATGACGATATATAAAAATTAATCTTTGTTTCCGAAATATAAGTTCCAAATAAAGAATATTAGGATAGGGTAATTCCAAAGGAAATCGACCCACTCTAAAAATTTATGAATTTCGATATTGCTGAAATATGCATGCGCATACTGCAAGATGATACGAAATAATGACAATTTACCGTGTGTCAAAATTTGTAGCGGTTTAGATTTTATAGGGTGACAAAGTAGGACATCTACATTGTTTTGCAAAAAAATAAGCTATGTTCAAGTCGCCATAACTTTTGAACGGAATGTCATATTTAATTGAAATAAGTACCATATTAAAGATATTAACGTTGTTTCTAAGTATTATACACATAAGGATAAGTATATGTGTATTAAGGATATCAAAGGGACAAAAATGTCCTTAATTCTTGATTATCCTGAAAAAAGTATTTTCAATTTTTTTAATTTTATTTCTGTATATTACACCCATATTGCTTCATAAAATATAAAATTTTCAGAATGGGTGCTCAATGGTTTCAAAAGATATGACTTATTTAATGTCCGTCTGTCTGTCAGTTTGACTTGTTTATGCCAATGATATCTCTGAAAAGGAGTGACCGAATGACTTACAAATTAGTATGTGGTAATATTTTCCTCAAACCTACTTAAAGTTTTGAAGTGGCCCAATTCGGACCCCTCCTAGTGGTACCTCCCTCACAAACGGTTAAAATTTTGTCACATGTTAAAACTGTTATAACTTCTTTATAACTTTCTTTATATAACTTTCTTTATATAACTTTCAACTTAAGGAGTTTACATAACAGTATAATATGCAACTCGGACAAAGTCGGGTATAAAAACACTAGTATCGGGTCCGTCAATAAGAGCGCTACAAAAGTTTTTTTTAAATAAAACAAAAACGGTTTTTGATATCGTTCGATGCCATTATCTATGGAACTAGATTTCTTTTGCATGGCCACCACGGGCACGCTTGCAGAAGTCCAGACGCTGAACCCAATTTTCGACGGTTTTCAAGCATAAATCGGCCGATACTGCTGCAATTTCATGTTCGATATTCGTACGAAGTTCATCAATCGTCGCTGGCTTGTTGGCATAGACCATAGACTTGACGTAGCCCTACAGGAATTAGTCTAACGGCGTCAAATCGCACGACCGAGGCGGCCAATCGACTGGACCATTTCGTGAGATAACACGTTCTCCAAACTTGGTTTCCAATAAATTGATTGTGGCATTCGCTGTGTGGCTTGTGGCGCCGTCCTGTTGGAACCACATGTCCTCCAAGTCCATATCATCCAATTGGGACCAAAAATATTCGGTTATCATTGAACGGTAGCGATTCCCATTCACAGTAACGTGCCGGTCTTGATCATGACGGAAGATGTACGGCCCAATGACGCCGCCGGCCCATAAACCGCACCAAACCGTATTTTTTTCGGGATGCAATGATGACTCATGGAGTACGTGTGGATTGCTGTCTGACCAATAACGCATATTTTGTTTATTGACGAAGCCATTCAGCCAGAAATGAGCCTCATCGCTGAAGATGATTTTTCGATTTGTCGCGCTCTTAACGTTGAAATGTCCAAGAAATCACATTTTACAAAAAAAAACCCTTTCCTATTTGGCAATTTTTAGTTTAGATAGTCTTTTACTAAAACGAACCAAATTGGTCCATGTCAGTTTATTCAAAATCATGATGGGCAAATATTTCAAACGTCATTTGTACTAGGCGAATAGAATTTTTTCCCGATGGGCAAATATTTCAAACGTCATTTGTACTCGGCGAATAGAATTTTATTCCGGCGAAGTTTTATTTTATTAAGGATTAAGTCATAAAGACATGTCATTAATGAAGCTCTATATGGGTAAACATTAATTGATTAAATCAGGAACGTTTTTCTTTCAGTGTGATAATCAAATATTTCTACTACGTATTTTTATTCTCATACCTTTCTGTATTCTAATTCATGCCTGCGAGACACTATACTTAAGTGACGATTGTTGCTGGAAAATTCCGCTCATTTAATATTTACCGAAATATTTATTTTTATGTGCATTTTATTTTAATGCCAATTTTCTACTAGGGGTGCTCCATGATGGGAGGAGGTGTCAATTTCGTGGCATTTATCAACGAACGATGGAGGATTTTATTGAAATGCATTCTCGAATAGAGTAAAACATATTAACTGTGTCACATAGCAGTGATGTATGAGCAGCTGTTGCATTCCTGTCTTTCCAATTTTTCATTTTTTTTCTCGCTCTGTTGCAATATCAAAAATTATTATTCAATTTCTTTGCTTTCATTTCATTCTATGGAAATCCATTGTAATATTTTGCCTGTACAATTTATGATGTATTCCAATTCAACGCACGTCGTTGCAGTACATATCTCTCCCTTGTTGCTGGCTATGCTGTGCCAATGGCCTATTTGCATATGAATGCATCCCATGCCTCCGTCCATCAACTGATGACCTATTAAATAAATCGATATTTTCAAATGACACATTTCGGCTTTAACCAAAACTTTAATATTTCGTAATGTGTACAATATTGGACATTTTACTTTAGTTGATGGCCTTTCGTAAATATTTTACTTTTACTTTTGCCGTCAATGGCAAAATGTGCAACATCACCATCCTTTGCTTCCATTCTCTCCTCCACTTATTGTGAGAGCCTTCATAACGGTCCTGCAATGATAAGCTTTTTGTTCATCCTTCAAATACCAAATACAACATCAGCTGTGGTAGTTTTCGTTGAGTGTCTATATATGGAAATTGTCCGCATCTCTTTAAACTGCGAGTATGCCACAAAAATCCCCTTAATCGCCTGCTGGAAACGAGTAATTCCATGTGATCTTATCCCCAATCAGTAAATAGATTAGAATAGAAGTTTGATTTAAATGTGGGTCCAGATTTTGTTAAATCATTTTAAAAAATTATTTTTTTAAGTCATTGAAGTAATTAAAAAAAAAATGAATTAGTGATATTATTTCTGCAGAAGATATGGGAAATGATTTTCGTACAAATTTGTTATTTTTATTATTATTTCCTAAATAATAAAAAAATGTATCTCATATTTGGCAAGAAACATGTTTACCACATGTGTCTTGCTTGAAATTTGTCAATATCGGTCCATGGTTCCAGATACTTATAAGAGTCTCAATACATAAGAGTCCCATACAAAGTTTAAAATCGATTTATGTTTGTGATTACTTAAAAACCTCAAATACCAATCGACTGGACTAAAATTCGGCGAGTTGTATTTATAAGTAATTTCACCCAGAACTTTTAATAGGTGTAACGGACTCACTGGCCCACATTTTTATATAGCACCCATGTAAAGATCACTCCCGATATGATTTGTTGATGCCTTAAAAACTACAAATGGGAATCGATTAGTCTAAAAATTTGTTTTTTATTACATTTAATTCTACCTTAAAACTATAAATGACCCACCCTATTTAACTTTTTTCGTGCCGAAGAAACTTAAAGTAAACACCGTTTGCATTTTATGTTACCCCGAATCATTTTAAGGAATAATGGATCTCTTTAGCAGTGATATTGCCTCGCAAAAAGTTCCCACTCGATGTGACTTCTTGGCGCAATAGACAATACAAATTTCTAGCAATTTATTTTACCATTTGTAAACATAATAAACATTCCTTTTATAGACGACTATGGTGTAGAGGAAAACTCAGTATGAAAGAAGTAGTCAATGATCGACTCAAATATTTAGTATAAATAAAGTATAAATATTATAAATTTATTAAGAACAAGGTCATCTGTGGTCGGCCCTGTTTCATAGTAAGAACTCTGTAGTGGATTGTTGTATAATGCTTAATGCTCGACTCTGGTATATAGCAAGACCTCTGATCAGATGTTGTTGTAGTGGTAGTTCGACCGGTGAATTACTTTAGCTGCAGACACGCGAATTATGAAGAAAACTTTAAATGCTGATTTAAATTTTTCCAGTTCCCTGGCTGTGAATTGAATCCAGCACCTTCGGGATCCAAGTCTATTGCACTAAACACTGAGCTACCGAAGGCGACGTATATATCAGTAGTTTTCTCTGGTGTAATAATAATATTTAGGAAGACCTCTGTGGTCAACAATTGTTGACATCAATGGAAGAACTCTGACGTCGAGTCTTGTATACCGGAAAGACATCTGTGATTTTAGACATCATTTGTAGAATCTGGTATAAAGGTTGACTCTATAGTCGGCTCTGATAAAAGGGAAGACCTCTAAAGTCGACTCTTGTTGACCTCTATGGTCAACTCTGGTATGAAGGAAAACAGCTTTGGTCAACTCTTGTACAGGGTGGGCGATTTAAAATTTTAAATTTGAACTACCGATTACTTTGACTTGTGATTTGAGTTCTTTGGATTATATTCCGTGGTGAGCCATTTAGGATAAATGTTACGCAAAGCATCCAGAGACAATTGAAGTGTTGAAGCTTGAAATCGAAGTTGCCATTGAAGAGATTTGTCGCGAAACAATCGAAAAAGTACTGAAGAATTTGTTGATTGGATAAAGTACTGTGGGGCCAGTCGTGGTAGTCACATGAATGATATTGTTTTCCATTATTAAATGACAGAGTTCAACCTATCAAATAAAACCAGAAATTTTAAAAAATTATCAGTACTTTTTTATAGCCGATTAAAATTGAAAATTTTAAATAGCCCAACTTGTATATCAGTAATTGACTATTCTAGTATTAGTGGTCGACTCAGGTAGACATTACATAGTGGTCTACTCTTGTGGACATCAGTTATCCACTCTTGTGTACTTAAGTGATTTCCTCTTGTATACACCAGTGGTTTACTCTGGTGTAACAATATTTAGGAAGACCTCTGTGGTCAAAAACTTTTGACATCAATGGAAGACCTCTGAAATCGAGTCTTGTATACCGGAATAACATCTGCGGTTTTATTGGTCGACTCTGTTATAAAGGAAGATATCTAAGGTCGACTCCAATATAATGGAAGATCTCTGTGGTCGACTCTGGTATAAAGAAATAACTATGTGGTCGACTCTGGTATAAAGGAAGAACTCTGCGGCTGACCCTGTTTTTAAGAAGACATCTGCGATCGAAGACCTCGGTGTTAAAAATTTTAGCCATCAAAGGTCGACTCTCATAAAAGGAAAGACCTCTGAGGTCGACTCTTGTTGACCTCTTGTTGGTATTTTAGTACACTACTTTGTTAAAGTTGATTTTTCGCGGTAGGCAGTTTTCCAAAAAAGGAGCTTTAATGGAATATTAAAATTTGTATGATTTTTTTTAAATTCGAATCTAATAACATCTACAATTTTGTGTATAAGTTTTGATTGGATCAACGGACAAACATCAAATTTTGTCTCAACATAATTTGGGATTTACTAAATCGACTAAACAAACTTTACGTTAAAAGTATTGTATATTGCATATCCCCTCTATGAAAGTAAGGAAATAAAAATAAAAATATCTACCAATAAATTCTACTCGCAAAAAGAAAACATGTTTAACTAAATACATAATTAGGAGGAGAAATATTTTTAGATTTTGAATGAAAATTAGCTATTAAATATTATTTTTGATTTAATTTACACTGACTGTTGGAAATATTCTAATGAATGATTCTCTTTTTTTTTCTGTGTATTATTAGGAGGATAAAATTGAGTTAAATCGCGGATAGAAACTGGAGATCTCGGCCTACGGCCTTGTAAGATCCTGCTGCTCAAATGCGTCTTATGAGAGTTCTATGGACGCATAATTAAACACAAATTACCCACTGCATTTATCGCAATATTCTGAGACTCTTGGTTTGCCAGCGAGATCGAGCCTACAGATTCTAGGTTTTGGGACTACACGAAGACTTTGGTTTATAGAAGACATTTACAATTTTAAAAATTAAAAAAAAAAATCAATGAACGGCTGAACCGATTTCTACAAAGTTAATATTGTAGAAGAATTTTTAAAAAAATAAATAAATATATTTTTTTCACAGAGTATGTGCCGGACTTCTCAAATACAAAATTGGATATTTGTAAAAGTTATGGACGAAATACTGACATTGGTCTGGCAACTTTGGACGCTTCTCTTATGTTTCTGCACATATGAATTTTAAAATCCTTCTGTATGAAATTTTAAAATCCTTCTGTCTATGCGCTGAAAAATTTCTTCTGTAATAAAGGGCGTTTTTTTAGATGTGTGTTTTTCAAGAAGACATAAAACGCTTTTAATTTAAGATAAGTGTTTGCCAATATGTTTTAAAAATGATTTGATAAATTCCTGCCGAAGGGCCCAATTTTTGACCACGTTTTTCAGCATTTGGGGCTGTAACGAATTTTCTATTCCAAGGCGCCAATCGTGTCGGGCTTATCTGCGTCGATAAGCGACTACGCATAACCCCACAAAAAATAGTCCAGCGGTTTTAAATCGCGTGATCTTGGAGGCGACGCTAGATAATGCGCTCACCAAAAGTTTCCTTCAATAAATTTATTGTTTCGTTGGCTGTATGGCATGTAGCGCCGTCTTGTTGGAACTAAAGGTAGTCGATATCAACATCCTCCAATTCAGGCACGAAAAAGTAATTTATCATGGATGGCTGGCTTCATTTTTGAAGAAATATGGACCAATGATTCCCTCTGTCCATAGAGCACACCAAACAGTGACTTTTTGTGGATGAACAGTTGCTTGCGGATTACCATTACTCGAAATGCGACAATTTTGTTTATTATTTTTTATCCGAAAGTGAGCTTCGACCGAAAATTGGAAGCAGCGCGCGATTCGTCGCTCGAACCGAACCATTATTTTGGTAATAAATGTGCACGATTTGCAAACGTTGTTCAGGAGTAAGTCTATTCAATATGAAATGACAAACCAAACTGAGCATAAATCAAGTGATAGCTGAAAGACCAACTCCGAAAAAAGTGTTGGCAGAACCATATACTTATATATGTTTATTTTATATTTGGGTGGATGTTGTTCTAAGGAAATATTTGTTTCATCCTAATATATTTTCATTTGCGACTAATATTCCGAAACAACGATTTATTTTATACCTTAATTGTTTTAAGTTTTCAGTATCTCCAAGTTTATTTTATAGAATTTCGTAATGTTTGTAAAAAAAACAATAAATTGCTTGAAGGATTGACATCAAATGATGACTTGGCTACATATGCCATTTTTACCGGGATGGTTTTTTTGGGAAACCAAGGAAAAATTAGAACAGAATTACGAAAAACTCAGCAAATTTTTTAAAAAAACGTTAAAATAAAATATACTAGGAGAATTTCCTGAACAATAATTTTATATGTAATTAAACACATATTTTATTTGAGAAAATTAGTTCGGAAGTATTTTTTGTTCTAATTTTTTAACCTATTTGCTCCAAATAAATGTTATTGAATTTCAAATAAAATGTATTTGTTCAGAAATATATGATATTCAAAAATTTCTGTTCCAAATATATTTTTTCCAAGTCAAGCATATCAAAAAGGACGATTTTTTCCAGTGCAAGATCTATAAACATTATAATTACTATCTCCAATCGTTCCGATATCGGGTTTATATTCTGTATTTTACAATACTTTTCTAATGTCTGACTGACAGTTTCCTCACAATAAGCAGAATCAATGAAAAGGAAAAATTGTATTTCAGAAAAGTGCCGCATTAAAAATATTATAAAATTTTAAATAAAAAATTATGCAATTTTCAACAGATTGAAAAAGGAGAAGTTTTTACGTCTAAAGATTTTACTACATTTCGTTTAACTTTATATGGAATTGCTCATGCCCTATATTTTTAAAAGTGCCCACGCCTTATGGTGTATTTTTGTGTGGCACATCCTTACCTATATTCATACGACATAGTAGCACCATCATTCTTTTGTCCCATCGAAAATACATAAACTAAGAGTACTTAGTCGACCAAATAGAAGGGACTCAGTGTAGAAGCCAGGGGATCTACTATAGAAGGAAAGGGGTTTGAAGTTATTGTTCCGCCCTGAACTGAATCGAAAAAAACAGAGCTGGGAACGGAAGGGTACATAATGGCCATGCCACATACTCCTTCGATCTATGTTTTAGTTAATGCTTTCAATTGCTTTGTCAGTTTTGTGAAATGTGTCTAGTTAGTAAACTCCTCCTGCTGGTTCATTTTCTTTTTTTTTCATGAGAAAGTGTTTATACTGTTACTCTAGCCAATATGGTTACTTCTTGCTACTGCTACTCCTGTTACTGCTCTAGATGAAAGAAGGACGTATACACATGATGCCATGTATTCATTCTAGTTTTATGATTCGTTTTCATCTCCCAGTCTCCGAAACAATGGACTTAAAATGGAAACTAAATATTAAGCAGGTATTAGAGAAATTTAAGAAGATTTCAACAACGTGTCTATCTCCGTTTGTCTATTAGAATTTAAGCAGCTGTAGCATAAATTTCATTCGTTGAAATGAAGTTTCTCTTAAGAGCTCTTTTCAATAATAGTATTTTGCTTGTCATGAAAGTATTTGCATAACGCTTAAGTGTAAATTGAAATTATTTATGCTGTGAAACATAAAAGACAATCTTTATACAATAGGATTATGCTAAGAAAAAAATTCGATTGTTGTTTTTTGGTAGTATAGCTAAGGTTTGTTTAAATTAAAGTGCAATTCAATCAGTGCAGGTATCCCATTGAACGATGAAAGGATACTAAGAAATTGCTATTGTATGTTAATATCAGCCTCTTTAATTCGAAATGCAATCTATTCATATTTAATTCGGTGACATTGTCAATTGACCACTTCATTAGGTCTTCGCGGAACAGTCCTAAGATCGTCTATATTTTTCGATAAACCTGTTTTAGAATATTTAAATTCATCTGCGCAAGAGGTCCGAGGATGAATCAGCTCCGGCGTTCGCAAAAAAAAAACTGGCACTCGGCCTTGGCGAAAGAGGGGCGACTCGCCCAAATCGGACATTTCAACCCGTATCTTTACATAGTGTAGGGGGGTAAATATCATTAGCTACAAAAAATGTGTAACGCGAAGGACTAAAAATACCAGGCACCCAGAATTTTCAGCAAACAACTTTACAAATGTTAAAATTTACCATAAGACCAAATCAAAATCCAATTTTGCTTCAAGTACTGACCAGAAATACTAGGGGCCCAACATTATCAAAAAGCAAATTTAGCAAAAGTTCAAATCCAGTTTAATTTTCCGACTTAAAATAACAAGCTAATTTACAAAATTCTTCATATTCCAACTAGACATACTAGGCGCCCAACATCTTCAGCAAGGCCAAATTAAAATACAATTTTTTCTTACTTTTCTGACCAGAAATACTAGGTGCCATGAATATTCAGCAAATAAATTTACCAAAAGGCTAAATACAATTTTTGTTTCATTTTCCGATTTGAAATCAGAGAGTAAAGCCGAGTCAAAATTGTCGCAAGCGGCTGCGAGTGCAAGTTATAGATCGGCGGCAGCTAGACGGCTAAGCCGACATAAAATAAATATTCGGCGGCTCTGTATTTGTTATTTTCCTAAATTGAAATATTGGTATTTATTTTAATAAAAATAATTAAAAGATTAAACACATCAAGATCGAAAATGTGGATTCAATCGTTTAACTCAGTTGCAAAATATCCAAAGATGTTGGTTTCGCAAATGATATAATTGATCGCATAAGCAATGTACCTATAGCCTTTCTCAATCTGCTGGAAACATCTCAAAGAAAACAAAAAAACATTGTAGCGTGAAATCAATTGTAGCATGACTGTACGACGTCTAGCCTCACAATATATACGCAGAACAATATTCAGTCGTTTGTAAATCGCCGTCTTAAACAAGTACTGATAATTTACTGGCCTAATTGTATATCAAATGAAGATCTGTGGTGAAGAGCAAACCGCAAACCTATAATAGAAGATATATGTAGAAGAAAGTGGACATGGATCGGCCATATTCTTAGACGACCACTGTCAGATGCAGTCTGAGCAGCAATTTGAAATTTGGTACGTATATTACTGGTATTATTGTCAAAAACTTCAATAAAAATGGGCGAGGTCGAGTGTACGTTAGGTTAGGTTAAGAGTGGCAGCCTGTAAAACAGGCTCACGTAGACTATCCAGCCCATTGTGTTACCACAGGGAACGTAGCATCGAGTGGACGTAGCATTATTAAAACAAGTAAGAAAGTTTAGTCGGGTAAACCGACTTATGAATCCCCTCACCTTGAGTCCCAATAAATATTTGTAAATTAATTTATTTTTTTTTTAATTAAATTATTATCAATTTAAATTGTATTCAATAACTTTAAAGTATGTACTGGTATTAAAGTTATAAGCTGTTAACTTTTGGTGTAAAAAGGTCCATTTGTGTGGGAGGTACAAAAAGGGGCGTGCAATTGCGGTCACTTTTCTCTAGACTCTAGGTACTATAAAATAATTGCACTGTTCGAAATTTCATGTGTTTGTATATTCTTGTATTAAAGTTAAAAGCTGTTAACTTTTGGTAGAAAAAGGTCCATTTGAATTGGGGTGCCAAAAGGGGCGTTCCATTAATGCCCATTTTTCTCTGGACTCTAGGTACCATAAAAGCATTACACGGTACAAAATGTAAAGTATTTGTATGTACTGGTATTAAAGTTATAAGCTGGTAAGTTTTGGTACAATATGGTCCATTTGTACGGGAAGTACCAAAAGGGTTGTAGGTACTATTAAACCATTACACTGCACAAAATTTCAAGTCTTTGTATGCACTGGTAATAAAGTTATAAGCTATTAACTTTTGGTTCACAATTGTCCATTTGTGTGGGAGGTACCAAAGGGGGCGTGGAAACTTCGCGCATTTTTCTCGAGGTAATAGTTACTAATAAACTTATACTATGTGTAGAATTTCAGAGGATTCAAATAAGTAGTATAGATTTTATTAAATAATCAATATTTCACTAAATATTAAACCTCTGTGGGGGAGGTACTAGAAGGAGTGGACCAATATGGCCCGTCTTCGAACTTAGCCAGAGATAGAAGAAAATATTACCACATACCAAATCTGAAGTCAATTGGTTACTCCTGTTACTATGTCCTCCTGACAGACAGACAGGCGGACGGACATTACTCATTCGACTTAAAATGACCCAAAACGGATATCCGTCGAACATACTTAGGGTCTTAGGTCACTCCTTCGATGTGTTACTCTTTTGGCTCGTAGCAAATGATATATACCCTCCTCCCTAAGTTGAGGGGATAAAAATAACTATCTCGGAAGCTATTGACCGTAGATGAACGAAATTTGTATTGTTAGTTATTGGAGTCAATATTAGTAATATCACCAAAAGTGGACGTGATAGATTAATTGGGTTTGGCAATATATAAACATTTAATACCTCGGAAAGTATTAATCGGAGAAGAACGATGTTTGGTTTGCAAATTATTGGAGTGCGTAATAGCAATGTTTCTAAAAGTGGGCGTGGCTTTACTTAAAGAAAGTATATCTTGGAAATGGTTGATCAAGGAGAAACGAAATTTGGTATGTCATATAATTTTGTATTTGTATGAGCTAAAGTTTGTCTAAATGGCAGCCAGATTTCTGAAAATTTAAAAATGTACCAAAAGGCAAAATCGAAATCCAAGTTTAGCATAATATTCCGACCAGAAATACCGTGTGCCAAGCATTTTTTGCAAATAAATTTATAAATTTAAAAAATAAAAATTTACAAATTTACCGAAAGACAAAAGCTATAACCAAGTTTTGCTTAATTTTTCGACCAGAAGTTTGCGTAATTTTCCACTAAATACCAATTTTACAAATTAATACATTTATTACCCAGAAATACAAGGCGCCCAGCATTTTCAGCAAGCAAATTTAAAAATTACAGGTTTACCAAATGTCAGACTCGAAATCCAAGTTTCGCATCATTTTCCGACAAGAAATACCAGCCGCACAGCATTTTCAGCAAAAACAATTTTAACTAAATTTACTAAAAGGCAAAATCGAATACCAAGTTTTGCTTCATTTTCGGACACCAGTCGCACAGCATTTTCAGCAGGCAAATTAACCAAAAGACAAAATTGAAATCCAAAATTTGCCTCATTTTCCGACCAGAAATAAATAGTTCAGCATTTTCGGCAAGCAAATTTACGAATTTACAAATTAGAAAACCCAGAAAATTTAAATTGACGAAAAGACAAAATCGAAATCCGAGTTTAGTTTCATTATTCAATTAAAAAAAATACAAATTTACCGAAAGACAAAACCGAAATCAAAGGTTTGCATAATTTTTTAAAAACAACTAACACTATGCAACAAATTTTTGTTTGTTTTCGAAACCTAAAAACTTTTTTTGTGTAGATAGATGCATAATATTTGAGGAAACCAAAACAAAATTCATTTTTAATATATATATATGTATTGAAATATTGTTTTCTAAAATTCCAATATTTGGAACATATATTTTAATAAATAAATAAAGTCGAAATATCATTTATATTACAAGGTCTAGAAATGACTTATAAGGGCTGAAAAAATCACTTTTACCTAGAAGTTTACAAACTGACGATAAATTTTTGGCTGCCACGAAAAAAGAAATAAAAAAATCGGAAAACAATAGTTGGTTTTATTTTTGAAAGCTATGATCCCAACGAAGAAAACAATGGCTATTTGGCAAAAGACTGTGTACAAATGTACAATTATGACCCTTATCGCAAAAATAGGGAAATTCAAAAAAATTTTCTCATTTTTTATTTTGGCAATTTTCTTTGGGAGATACCAAAAGGGGCGTGGCAATAACTCCCATTTTTTAAATACTATGGGTACTATAAAAATATTACGCTTTACAAAATTTCAAGTGATAAAGAGTGTGTAGGAATGGAAGTTATAAGCCGTTAACATTTTGTTCAAAAATGGTCCATTTTACACAGGAATACACTCTACAAAACTTTAAGTATTTGTACGGACTGGAATCAAAGTTGTAAGCAGTTAACTTTTTGTGCAAAATGGTCTATTTTATGGGACATACCAAAAGGGGAGTGGCAATAACCCCCATTTTTCTCAAGATGATACCAACCAAGAAACTAATACTATGTGTGGAATTGTAAAGGATTCTGAGTAGTAGTATAAAAGTTATGAGATAATTAATATTTCTCTAAATTTTGACAGCTCGAGGGGGAGGTACTCGAACGTGAAGACCAACATAGTCCATCTTTAAAATTAGCCTGAGGTAGAAACAAAATTGATGCATACCAAATTTGAAGTCAATCGGTTAGTCCTGTCGAAAGTTATCGTGCGAACCAACCAGACAGACGGACATTGCTCAAATGTCTTAAAATGGCCCAAAAAGGATTTCCTGGTCTCTTAGGTCGCTTTATCGATGTGTTACACTTTTGGGCCGCAGCATCTGATATAGATCCTTGTTGACAACCGTTAATGTTGAAATTCTCTCATTTCTACCAAAAGTGGTCTAATTTCTACATTTACCCATAGACTTTCTTCAAATAGACATTGCTTTCTTCGCTAGGATGCTAGAATTCTACAAGAGTAACAAACTTATTTTTTTATATTTTTGATGGTTTTTTCGCTCCAGCAAAAACTTTTTTTGAAAAAAATATTTTCTTTTCTAATTGTTTTAACAACATTTACCTAAAATTCTGTGAAAATGTCATAACAATTGTAGTGCTCATAATTTCCTTTTCCTTAATGTGTATCCGGCTTCATCGAGCGTATTCTTCAAAAAATATGTTCTTAATACTAAAGGAACCTTCCAAGAAAAGGAGAAGTTTAAAGAAACATTTTTTAAAAAAAAATTTGCATACTATTTATACCCTACACCACACTGTGGTACAGGGTATTATAAGTTTGTTTCACGGCAGATGTTTGTAACACCTGAAAATAACACAGCTAGACCCACCTTAAAGTATACCGATCGACTCAGAATCACTAGCTGAGTCGATTTAACGATGTCTGTCCGTCCGTCCGTCCGTCCGTCTGTCCATGTAAAGTTGTTCGTCGACTACAGGTCGCAATTTCACTCCGATCGTTCTGAAATTTTGCAGTTTAGAGTATTTCGCGGCTGTTAAGATCGCTATTGAATTTGGTTGAAATCGATTCAGATTTAGATATAGCTCCCATATATATCTTTCGTCCGATTTGGCCCTTTAGTCCTATAGAAGCTGTATTTTACATCCGATCGTTTTGAAATTTAGAACATTAGAGTTTCTTGATCCATCAACCAACACTGCCGAATTTGAAGAAAATCGGTTCAGATTTAGATATAGCTCCCATATATATCTTTCGTCCGATTTGGCCCTTTAGTCCTATAGAAGCTGTATTTTACATCCGATCGTTTTGAAATTTAGAACATTAGAGTTTCTTGATCCATCAACCAACACTGCCGAATTTGAAGAAAATCGGTTCAGATTTAGATATAGCTCCCATATATATCTTTCGTCCGATTTGGCCCTTTAGTCCTATAGAAGCTGTATTTTACATCCGATCGTTTTGAAATTTAGAACATTAGAGTTTCTTGATCCATCAACCAACACTGCCGAATTTGAAGAAAATCGGTTCAGATTTAGATATAGCTCCCATATATATCTTTCGTCCGATTTGGCCCTTTAGTCCTATAGAAGCTGTATTTTACATCCGATCGTTTTGAAATTTAGAATAGTAGAGTTTCTTGATCCATGAACCACCATTGCCGAATTTGAAGAAAATCGGTTAAGATATAGCTATAGCTCCCATATATATGTTTCGTCCGATTTTGCTCTTTAGTCCTGTAGAAGCTGTATTTTACATCCAATCATTTTGAAATTTAGAATGGTAGAGTTTCTTGATCCATGAACCAACACTACCGAATTTGAAGAAAATCGGTTAAGATTTAGCTATAGCTCCCATATATATGTTTCGTCCGATTTGGCCCTTTAGTCCTATAGAAGCTGTATTTTACATCCGATCGTTTTGAAATTTAGAACATTAGAGTTTCTTGATCCATCAACCAACACTGCCGAATTTGAAGAAAATCGGTTCAGATTTAGATATAGCTCCCATATATATCTTTCGTCCGATTTGGCCCTTTAGTCCTATAGAAGCTGTATTTTACATCCGATCGTTTTGAAATTTAGAATAGTAGAGTTTCTTGATCCATGAACCACCATTGCCGAATTTGAAGAAAATCGGTTAAGATATAGCTATAGCTCCCATATATATGTTTCGTCCGATTTTGCTCTTTAGTCCTGTAGAAGCTGTATTTTACATCCAATCATTTTGAAATTTAGAATGGTAGAGTTTCTTGATCCATGAACCAACACTACCGAATTTGAAGAAAATCGGTTAAGATTTAGCTATAGCTCCCATATATATGTTTCGTCCGATTTGGCCATTTAGTCCTATAAAAGCTGTATTTTACATCCAATCGTTTTGAAATTTAGAATGGTAGAGTTTCTTGATCCATGAACCAACATTGCCGAATTTGAAGAAAATCGGTTAAGATTTAGCTATAGCTCCCATATATATGTTTCGTCCGATTTTGCTCTTTAGTCCTGAAGAAGCTGTATTTTACATCCAATCATTTTGAAATTTAGAATGGTAGAGTTTCTTGATCCATGAACCAACATTGCCGAATTTGAAGAAAATCGGTTAAGATTTAGCTATAGCTCCCATATATATGTTTCGTCCGATTTTGCTCTTTAGTCCTGAAGAAGCTGTATTTTACATCCAATCATTTTGAAATTTAGAATGGTAGACTTTCTTGATCCATGAGCCAACACTACCGAATTTGAAGAAAATCGGTTAAGATTTAGCTATAGCTCCCATATATATGTTTCGTCCGATTTGGCCCTTTAGTCCTATAGAAGCTGTATTTTACATCCGATCGTTTTGAAATTTAGAACATTAGAGTTTCTTGATCCATCAACCAACACTGCCGAATTTGAAGAAAATCGGTTCAGATTTAGATATAGCTCCCATATATATCTTTCGTCCGATTTGGCCCTTTAGTCCTATAGAAGCTGTATTTTACATCCGATCGTTTTGAAATTTAGAATAGTAGAGTTTCTTGATCCATGAACCACCATTGCCGAATTTGAAGAAAATCGGTTAAGATATAGCTATAGCTCCCATATATATGTTTCGTCCGATTTTGCTCTTTAGTCCTGTAGAAGCTGTATTTTACATCCAATCATTTTGAAATTTAGAATGGTAGAGTTTCTTGATCCATGAACCAACACTACCGAATTTGAAGAAAATCGGTTAAGATTTAGCTATAGCTCCCATATATATGTTTCGTCCGATTTGGCCATTTAGTCCTATAAAAGCTGTATTTTACATCCAATCGTTTTGAAATTTAGAATGGTAGAGTTTCTTGATCCATGAACCAACATTGCCGAATTTGAAGAAAATCGGTTAAGATTTAGCTATAGCTCCCATATATATGTTTCGTCCGATTTTGCTCTTTAGTCCTGAAGAAGCTGTATTTTACATCCAATCGTTTTGAAATTTAGAACATTAGAGTTTCTTGATCCATCAACCAACACTGCCGAATTTGAAGAAAATCGGTTCAGATTTAGCTATAGCTCCCATATATATGTTTCGTCCGATGTGGCCATTTAGTCCTATAAAAGTTGTATTTTACATCCAATCGTTTTGAAATTTAGAATGGTAGAGTTTCTTGATCCATGAACCAACATTGCCGAATTTGAAGAAAATCGGTTAAGATTTAGCTATAGCTCCCATATATATGTTTCGTCCGATTTTGCTCTTTAGTCCTGAAGAAGCTGTATTTTACATCCAATCATTTTGAAATTTAGAATGGTAGAGTTTCTTGATCCATGAACCAACATTGCCGAATTTGAAGAAAATCGGTTAAGATTTAGCTATAGCTCCCATATATATGTTTCGTCCGATTTTGCTCTTTAGTCCTGAAGAAGCTGTATTTTACATCCAATCATTTTGAAATTTAGAATGGTAGAGTTTCTTGATCCATGAGCCAACACTACCGAATTTGAAGAAAATCGGTTAAGATTTAGCTATAGCTCCCATATATATGTTTCGTCCGATTTGGCCCTTTAGTTCTATAGAAGCTGTATTTTATATCCAATCGTTTTGAAATTTAGAATGGTAGAGTTTCTTGATTCATGAACCAACACAACCGAAGTTGAAGAAAATCGGTTAAGATTTAGCTATAGCTCCCATATATATGTTTCGTCCGATTTGGCCCTTTAGTTCTATAGAAGCTATATTTTACTTCCAATCGTTTTGAAATTTAGAGTGGTAGAGTTTCTTGATTCATGAACTAACATTGCCGAATTTGAAGAAAATCGGTAAAGATTTAGCTATAGCTCCCATATATATGTTTCATCCGATTTGGCTCATTAGATCCAATCGTTTTTATACCCTACACCACACTGTGGTACAGGGTATTATTTAAGTATAAAATGTCCCAAAAGTAAATTTATGTAAACAATTTATATATTAATTGCAAAATTTATATTTCAGAGTTATTTAATATTACGAGAGTGGTGTAGGGTATTATATAGTCGGCCCCGCCCGACTTTAGCCTTTCCTTACTGGTTTTTTAATATTTTTTCGCGTTTAGGAATCCATATTACAGGGTAATTTTTTGGCAACACTGTTTTGGTAGGTCAGCTGTTTTCGTGAAACATGTTACTGTCAAATATGTTCAGTTTGGTCTATAATTTAACCATGAATCGACTTACAAACGAACAACGCTTGCAGATTAATTAATTTTATTTGTTTTTATTGAATTTTGAGTTCGGTGAACAGTTTATTATTTGTGCGGCTAATTTTTTGTGCGGCTATGTTAAGGGTCATGTCTATAGGGACAAGCCAACAACGGTTGACGCGCTAGAAGCCAATATTGAAGACCCAGCGTATGAACCATTTGAGGCGCAGCCGCAGTCAACATTTACATGCAATAATCTTAGACATTGAATTATATTGACCGTTGTATTGACTCAAATAAAGATTTCATATATTTCTATAAATTGTATATGTTTTTTTTAAATCAAATCCGAAAGCTCTTAAAAAATCACTCATTATTCATAGTGTAACAGGCGACCAGCATTTTCAGCAAACACATTTAAAAGCATCAATTATCAATTTAAATTGATTTTAATAACTTTAAAGTATATACTGGTATTAAAGTTAAAAGCTTTTGGTGCAAAATAGTCCATTTGTGTGGGATGTACCAAAAGTGTCGTGTCAATGACTACTGGACTGTAGGTACTATAAACGCATTACACTGTACAAAATGTCAAGTATTTGTATGCACCATAATCCAAGTTGTGCTTAATTTTCCAATCATAATATCAGGCGCCCAGTATTTTCAGCAATCAAATATTAATAGACGTGGCTATTCATAGGAGTGGTCAATAATAGCCGTGTTTAATAATATTCCTGGCCATTAATAGACATGTCTATTAATAGGAGTGAATATATTTTGCTAATTTTCCCTAAACACAGAAAATTTTTTTACTATCTTAGCCAATATTATATATTAGAATTGATTTGTATATATCTCGTTACAAAATTTCAAACTTTGATTTTTAGTGAATTTTCAAAAATTTGTAAAATCAACAAACTGCTTCATACAAACCTTACTACACCAACAGACATATTATACATATTAAACGAAATGAGTTATTATTTTTTAACTAAGTTTTATTTCAATTCAATTGTTTGGTTTGGATTTCTTGTTTTTTTTTTGTTTTCTTATATAATTTCGAATTTTGGTTTCCATTTATTCGGTAATTGAATATGTCCATCGTATCATAATAGTATGCTTAAATAGTTATGTTTAATTTATCCCTAATATAAATACAAATATACTTTCAATAATAATCATAATAATAATAATTGAGAATTATCATAAACATTGGTTTTGTTTTATTTTAGTTAATTTCAATCTTCATCACTGTTTTGTTCTGTTTTTTTGTTTGTTTGCTTTATTTTTTGATACAAATTTCACTTAGAAAGTAGGTACGTACAACTACTACAAGAGTACAAAATGGTTAAATTGAAATGTATTGAAAGAAAAAAACAATCTAAATACAAACAATTAAAGAAAACGTACATTTTCATCAGATCCTATGTTTTCTCCGGTTTTTTTCTTCATTTATTCTGTATGAATGTCATATCTAAGATTTGTCAAAATACAGTGAGATGGGATATCCATGGGACAAAAAACGAAAACAAGGATATCGATATGCATAAATTACAGATAGAAAGAGATATGACTGAATGAGAGGGAGGATATAGGTCCTTTTGTGGTTCGGCTTCCTTTTGCTGTGGGACCCATCTGCAATAGAAACAAATCTACAAATCTTCTTATACATACTACCTTTGTATGTATATTTTTGTTCGTGTGTGTATATATATATATATATACATGTATGTATAATTGCTTAACAACTAGCTTAAAACACTAGAAAGAGGGCCGAGCGATAGAGAGATAAGGATAAAGAGAAAAAATTTTGTATTTTTTGCTGTTCTCGCAATTTTGTTTGTAATGTTCGTTTCTATAATTAAGAGAAAATTTGTTTTATGTTTATAATACATTCGATTACATTTGATATATGTTGATTTGTATATGTTTCATTGTATATGTGTATGTATGTATGTCTATGTATTCCGTTTGGATATTTATATATACAGTGAGGGCCAAAAATGAGCCTATGACTCAGAGGAAAAAAATTATTTACAAAACAAAAGCAACATTTTGAAAGATGTAACCTCCTTCTCTAAAGCTAAGCAGTTGCGATTTAGTTAAATGTTATAGCTTTTCAGAAGGGGATTTAAAATATTTTTGGAGTAATGATTTTTTAATTTCTACGCAGAAAATGTTTGATTCATTAAATATACATATATAGTTTGATTCTAGGAAATATTTAAATATTTTCAGCCAAAGGAACTGGTCTTTAATAAGAAGATATTAAAATAGCCACTTTCATGGGAAAATTCTTCCACTTTTTGATATAAATAAATGACAACAGGTTATAAACTTAAGGTTTTATTCTGACCAATAAGTGATATTGCCGGTTGGATAGAATGTAATTGTTTTCTATGTATTTTTTCAAAAAGAAACAAATTAACCTCTTAACCGTGGATATACGAGTATAATTACCGCTGCATTAACGATACTGACTAAAATGCAGTAAAAGAAAAATCGGTCACAATATTTAATGTCGTTTAGTATGTTTTTGCAAAACACTGCACAGTGGTACGAACTCAAAAAGGGGAAATAATTCGACCGTTTCTTAACAAAACAACCGATTGCGGCCAAACTTGGCATGGTAGATGGAGAGGAGTTAGAGAAGTAAAGTTTTATATTTGGGCCCCCTATGTCAGACAGGGGCGGAGTTAGACGGCCTCAAAATTGGCCACATAGGGTGACGAAAATGTTCAAGAGCGTGTAACTCGTGTTTCTCTTTCGATTTATAAAATTTTGTGTGTGTATTCTAATAACTGAGGTCTACAAAAAAACTTTTTGCACCTAAGAATTGTTACCGAGATATCTGCAATTGAAAATTGAATTTTTAATTTTTTCCCGAACCGTGTGCTTGTATTTTGTAAATATTGGAGCACAATACGTACGATTGCAGCCGTATCAACATGTCTGGATGGGCAATAAAATTTCCTATACATATAACGAAAAAAAATGGTTCGGTAAAATAGTTATGACCACTTGAATTTATATATATTTATATTTTTTTTTTTAAAAAATTGACAAAAATCGATTTTTTTAAATACAAGATGAAGTGGTCATAACTTTTGTACTATTAATCACAAATTTCGGAAAACACAAAAACTAATTTTTTCAATAATTAAAATGCCCACAAAATTTTTCAAAAAAAAAATTTAAAAAAAAAATTGGCGAGATCTTATTTTCCCATTCCGACCCATAATTGTAGGTTAATTTGATCCTTAACGCTCAATTCACTTCCCATATTCAACTGGACGATTCTGAGGACGTAAACACTACTTCGGACACTGAGGGGAGTCTCCGGACTCTTAATCGCATCTGACGAGGATATGCTCCTTGATGATATGGACGAAGAGTTCGATAACACCCTTATCAGGATGGAGCTTAATCTGTCGATTAAGCTAAAGCAGCCTCAGCGGCTCTCGTGCCACGCCTGTCCACAGGTGCAATAGACATTGTCCTAATACAAGAACCTTAAGTATTTTTATTAAATTTTAAGTTGCTTCTGGCCAACTGTGGGGGTAATCCAAGAACTTGCATTTTGGCCAGAAAAGATCTGTGCATTTCTCTCATACCAAATTTCAGTGGAAAAGACCAAACAGCTGCCAGTCTAAAGATGGGTAGTCGTATATATTGGGTTGTTTCCAGTTACTTGCCATAAGAAGATGTAGTACAGACAGCTCTCTTCAGGGGAGTAGTAGAAGAAGCAACATCCGATGAGCGCGAGCTGATAATTTGACTCCCTGTCAGAAACAATTATTTGCTGGAATGTACTTGATGACCACTCATTCTCAGGTCACCATTATATAAAATACAAAATCGCTGAAAAAGTAGCTAAACCGGCCGCCCATAGAAATGTAAGGAAGACAAAGGGGCACCTCTATGACGAACATTGTGCTCCACTCTTAACCCCTGTTCGAACCGAATGACAATGTTGGTTTGTTTAATATGGTGGAGTATATCACTACATAATTCAATAGTTCCCTTGAAGGAGCCTGGCTAAAAACAATGTACAAGCGTATAACAAAACCTCAATGGTGGACTTCTGAACTAACGGCTAAGAAAAGACCTGCAACATGCTATTCAACAGGTATATATGTATTGGTGTCGTTAATGATTGGGATGCCCATTAAGAGCAACTCAAGATCTATAAGAAGGAGCTTAGTAAGGCGCAAAGACGCTTTTGGTATACCTTCTGTGGCGAAGTGGAAAAGGTCTCAGATGCGCAAGGCTGAGGAAGATACTATTCGCGTAACCCAGTGGGTTACCTGCAGGATGAGGGTAACAAGTGGACCAAAAACAGTGAGCAGTCACTAAATTTATTGCCCGACCCACATAACCCGGGGAACTCGCCAACTGAACCCGAGGAACAGCAAGATCAATAAGGGAGCGAGTGGACTTCAGTCGTCGCCAGGTTGTTGGCTGATGAATCCCGAATTATCTGGGCCGTTAACAGCCATTTAAGTCATCTGGACCAAACAATATTTCACCAGTCGAATTGCAGAAAATGTTTAAGTATTTACATTATCCCCAGGCTGGAAAAAATTTATTCTGGCTGTATCAGACTCTCATATATCCTCTATCGATTGAGAGACGCCAAAGTGGTAATCATACCCAAAGCGGGAAAGATATCGCATACTAAGCCGAAGGAATTCAGACCAATGAGCCTATCCTCATTCCTATTGAAAAGTCTAGAAAAACTTTTAGATTCTTTCATTAGAGAGAACCTGGATAAAAAAACTCCAGTCGGGGAACCAGCATGCTTACAACAAGGGGCAGTCCAAAGAGTCTGCTCTGCATGAACTTGTGAGCACTATCGAATCGTCCCTACATTTCAAGGAATTCACTATGGTGGCCTTTTTAAATATAGAAGGGGCATTATTTGACAACATTAACTCAGATGCTATAATTACAGCGCTTTCACACCTAAGTGTAAACTCCAGACAGATTAGACTAGTTCAAAGTCCTCTCAACAATAGACGCAACAGCAAGTCTTGGATCTACAACTCCTGCAAGGTTTGTAAACAGAGGGACCCGACAAGGAGGAATACTGTCTCCACTAATTTGGGTGAATGAAACACTGTTAGATCTAGAACGTTGTGGATGCAAAGTTGTCGCATATGCGGATGACGTTGCCATCGCCGCAACTGGCAAATTTCCCATTCTAAACATCAAAAATGATTCTAAACATCAAAGTTTAAAATGATTCTAAACATCAAAAAACGCCAAAATCCAATCCAATCTCAGCTTTTACATTTTGTTTTTGTAAATTTTACATCGATATAAAAGTTTTTAAGATAAAACCTTACTAAATAAGGCACAACTTTTTAAATTATGCTTCGATTTTATTCGGAATCGGCTCGTTTAATTCATGACCGATCAGACTTTACGATAAAATCATAAGTTTCGATAATGATGTTTTTATATTTGACCTTTTTTTTGTTAAATTATTGGGTAAACACCCAATTCAATTTAATTGAATATTTTAATTTAATTGAATATATTCATAAGAATATAACCTATTTTAGATAAGAATATAGCTGTTTTAGATTGTTTTATGGGTCTTTCATTTAAAAAATATTTAAATTTTCTCGAAAATATAATTTTTTGCAATATTTTTTAAGATATCGTATAAACCACTGAACGGATGGAATTATAGGAAGTTCAAGGCTACATAATTCTGAATACTTTAAAACTTTCCTCAATCAAATCGGATAATTGAATATTATTATCTAAATTTATTCCACATCACGGTTTATCGCGAGAATATAAAGAAACAACCCTTTAGGTTAAGAAAAACAAGTAAGAAAGTTTCAGTCGGGTAAACCGACTAAGGTATACCCTCACTTTGTGAGTAATGTAATATATAACATTACACCAAAAAATCTGTCAATTTGTGTGGGAGGTACCAGAAGGGGTTTTCAAAATACACATATTTTTCGGTAAACAGTACATTCTTAAATACATTGCATTGTGCTGAACTATAAGCGTTTATGTGCACTGGTATATTAAAGTTACGAGCTATGTAATTTTGGTATGATTTGGTCATTTTGTGTGGGAGGTACAAAAAGGGGCGGGGTGATAACGCCCACTTTTTACTGGACTATAGGCACTATAACAGCATTACACTGTACAAAATTTCAAGTATTTGTATGCACTGGTATTAAAGTTACAAGCGGTTTACTTTTGGTACGAAACGGTCCATTTGTGTGGGAGGTACCAAAAGGGGCTGTACAATAATGCCCATTTTTTACCGGACTATATGCGCTACAAAAACATTATACTGTAGAAAATTTCAAGCATTTTTATGCACTTGTATTAAAGTTATAAGCAGTTAAATTTTGATGCAAAATGGTCCATTTGTGTGGGAAGTACCAAAATGGGGCATGCCAACTTCACCCATTTTTCTCGAGTTAATAGCGACTAATATACTAATATTATGTGCAGAATTTCAAAAGATTCGAAAAAGTAGTATGGAAGTTATTAAAGAATCAATATTTCACAAAATTTTAACCCTTTGTGTGGGAGGTACCAGAAGGAGTAGACCAATATGGCCCATCTTCGAACTCATCCGGAGATAGATCAAAATATTACCACATACCAAATTTGAAGTCAATCGGTTACTCCTTTCGAGAGTTATCGTGCGCACCAGCCAGCAGACACACAGACAGACAGACAGACAGACAGACAGACAGACGGACGGACATTGCTCATTCGACTTAAAATGACCCAAAACGGATTTCCTCCGAACATACTTAGGGTCTTAGATCACTCCTTCGATGTGTTACACTTTTTTCCGTAGCAAATGATATATACCCTCGTCACACTAAAGTGAGGGTATAAAGAGAGGTTGAACCACATACTATGGAATAACCATTGTTCAGAATTGGTTCAGAAAAGCTTTACAAAATTCAAAATTAAGTAGCATTCAACTTCATACAGTAAAATTTTCCATCCGTTCAGCGGTTTCATAGATATCTTACAAATTATTGCAAAAAAACGTATGTTTGAGAAAATTTTAAAAACTTGTACATAAAAGCCTCACTAAAACATCTAGAATTGCACAATTATCCTATTTTTAATATTTTATCGTAAATTCTGAACGGTTATGGTTAAAATGAGACAATTCCGAAGAAAATCGTGCATAATTTAAAATGGTTTGGCGAGGAAACCAGTCATTTCTCTTGAAATTCGAAAATCTTCCCTAATTTCTACAAAAATAAACTTTGACGAAAAAAGATTTTTTCCGTTATTAGTAACAAAAAAGAAAACAAAATTTAACACTTATAAATCAGACCCAAAAATTGTGTCGACCAGTGTTATCAAAGGTTCAGAGAACTGCCTTTCTAAGCATAAGCGGAGCTCTAAGGTCTACAGCGACTGAGTCTCTGTAAGTCTTACTTCACCTACTGCCGATTGATATGGTGGCAGGAGAAGTTGCCACCAGAGCTGCATAACGTTTAAGCTGTCTATCAAGAACTACGGCCACATGAGTACGAGTGTATCACAATGTAGTACTATTGTAACCGACCGAGTGGGCTATATACCAATGGTGTACACCTACGAGAGGAATACTTTGCGGAATACCAGGAAATATAAAACATCTCCACTTTTACACAGATGGTTCGAAGCTCGATGATACGGTTCTTTTCGGAGTACACAGTAAAGCTCAGTCTTGATATAGGTCGCAGACTGCCAGATACCTGCAGTATCTATAAGGCCGAAGTAATGGCAATGAGGGAAGCCACCAACATGGCTAAGTCGCAACATAGTGACAATCACTAGCATTGTCATCTACTCGGACAGTCAGGCTGTCACCAATTCGCTGGAAGCCACATCAGCACACAAACAGCCATTGACTTCCGGAGATCTCTTAACGAGATGGCAGAGCAGTTTAACATACACCTTGTATGGGTATCTGGGCATAGGGACCTGCTGGGAAGGGGACGACATTAAAAATTCTCGAAGAATTTGTATATATTGGTGCGCCACTGTTCACATGCAAGCTTCGGATTAGGCAAGAGGCGATCAGACGTCCTATGAAGGAGGGAGAGAAATCGGCACCTTTAGGGTAGCTAGACAAATCTGGCCAAGATATGACCTGAAAAGGTCAAAGTATCTCTTCGCACTGCAGAAGAAAAGACTGTCTACGTTGGTGTCAGTTCTGACGGGAGAGTGTCTCATGTCGTAAACAAATCTTAATAAAATTTTACTAAACTACATATTTTTCAAAGCTTCACATAATCCATTTTTGCTGAGTAATACTATATTTGTGGAACCAAGTTCAAAGTGGAGCTTTAACATTATTATTAAAATTTTATTTTCAAAATTTTCTGAATGTTTCAAATTAAACAATTTTTTACATTGACAATATCTTAAATATTAATTATTTCTTTGCATCAAATCTAAATATTTTCATAACCGCTGTAAATTAACATCTTTAGAAGAGGATACATGCGCAAATTGTTTCCGGGGAAGTACTTAAAATGCGATTCATTTTGAGTGTCGCTGGAATGTTATTCCCCAGCTCTTAATTCCATATTTGTTGCTAAAAGAGTCAATCAAACTTTATACATATTTTAATCAATCGTTAATTTAATTTTTTTAAAAGTATTATATTTATGCTCCTCACTGTATATACGTGTTGTTTACTTGGATATGTATGTATGTATATGTTGGTGATATGGTCTGAAGCTTAGCTATACGAATGCGAGTTTAGTTTTCCCCACCAATTTTTATGATAGGGGTTTCGTGTTTTGTTTTCTTTCATTTTTTTGGTATTGATTTGGTTTCTTTTGATCTAGCAAGAGGAACTAAAAGTTTACGAAACTACATTTAATGGACAGTGACTTGGGTTTCCAAGGGGGAGGAAGGGGTCGAGTTAAAATGAAGGGATGCGAAGGTAGTTTTGTTTTGTTCTTATAAAAGTTAAAAAAAATTAAAACCAACAACTTGTTTGAGATCGTAACTTAAATTGACTTAATTGTAACGATGACTGTACACATGATGTTCATTAGCTTTTGAAGATGTCGTTCTGGGGTTCGTTTAGTCTCTTCAACATGGCATTGCGATGCAACCAATAGGGCGGCGGATCCGGCGGTTGTCCCGGCAGGCTGGTCTTGGTCTTTAGCGTGATCTTGGGATTGGTGGTGGGACTACTGGCCGCAGCCAGGGCGGCATTGTACATCACCGGATCGGCGGCATGGGCCGAGTGACCCATGCCCACTCTCAGTGGGACCTCCTTCTTGCGTATGGTGTCGCAGGTTTCTTTCATTTTGCACAGTTGATCTTGTAGATTGCGATATTCTTCGAGAAAACGTTCCAACTGTGCCGCATGATAATCGTACGCGGTCACTGGGGCGTTGTTGGCAGCACAATGCATGGATGTACTCATGCCGCCGGGTGTGCCCGCCGCTGGGGCATTTGGCACTCCCGCTCGATTGGTGAGAGAGGAAAAGTCCAGCAGAGGGGTGGCCGCGGAACTCAGGGATCTCTGGTGTTGTTGTTGGTAGTCGTGTACCGGCGATGAGGGCAGGCTAGGGTTTCTTCTCGCTCCCGCACTGGCAATAGCCGCCTTGTTACTAGCAGCCGCGGCCAAAGCGTTTTTACTAGAGCTATGCACAAGATTCAAAAAGCTGTTTGACCTTTGGCCCTTAGTATAGGTTACCGCACCACCCCCATAGCCCGAGTATGATGATTCCGCTGAGAATCTTCTGCCCAAGGCGACCTCATTCAAATAGCCCGCATCACCCAACGTACTGCTGCCATATTTACTGGAATTGTCTGCCAGTAAAGGACTTTGGCTGTCTGAGGAATTCTTAAAATATTTGCCAGTGTTTTTCAACTTTCGCGGCAGAGTACAAAGGCCACCATTTGTTTGGCTGGCACTGGTCGCCTGGGCCACTGCATATTTGGCTATGTCGAGCAGATCGGGATAGTTGCTGTCGAAAAGATCGTTGTCCGATGATTCTTTACCACAGAATACCGAGGAATTAACCTCATCCTTGGGACTGTAATAGTCCATGCCGCTCGACTGATGGTTATTATTGTTCATTGCACAATGAGCCGAAGTAATTTTCCCCGAACTCAACGAGGAGGTTACCCAATTTGCCACATGATTATAACCCGAAGGCCCTTGGCGTGAGGCTGCATCAACTTTTCCCGATATAGAACCCGAGGCTGAATCCGGTGTAGATCTGTAAGAAATGACAAAAAGGAAAACTCAAATAAATTAAACTAGTTTTTTTCAAATATAGTATTCATCAAACAAAAAAAAAATGCTGACACCAAAAAACATTTAATTTCTATTCTTTTGAGCTCTCATTCATTAAATCAATTGGCGACTCTTAGACCTCAGAAGATTTTGAATTGTTTGCGTTGTATTCATTCCGGGTCTTAAGCTCTTGAAGCAGTGCAGAAAGAAAGAATGAAGATATTTTATGCAAGCACAAGAGACACATCCTTAAAATGTTAAGATGATGCGGTGAAATTACCATTATCCTGAATCTCCTCTCGCTCCTTTGTTGGGTTCATGCTTTCATGCTGAGGAGGGATTATCTGGTGTACGTAAGTGGAAGTGGAGCACATAAATTAAATGGATTAGAGAAATTTGCAAACTTATTTCTCTCACCACAACAACATGCACAAACAAGCGTGTATACATACGAGGGTAACATATTTAAAGCTCTACAAGTATACCTAGAAAAGAAGATTTCTGAATTGTATGATGAAAATAAATTGTTTAATCAATTTTCAAACCGGAACAGTACATACTTATACAACGTAAATTTTATCAATAAAGGATTTTTCTCAAATATATATATTAGACTAGCTTTTAAAAATCCGGCCTTGTCCAGGTTGTCGTTTACCAAGCTTGAAGATATGACAATCCCTAATTCTGACTACCACAAAAATTAACTTTGTAAAATTTCATATTGCTGTAGGACTAAAAGCAGACTTGTCAAAGAATAGCATTTAGAATTTTCCAATTTTAAGAAAATTTCTTAGACATTTTTTATTTTTAGAAAATTTCCGTAAAATTTTGTATTTGTAGAAATTTGTGAAATTTTGTATTTATGGAAAATTTCTGTGAAATTTATAGAAAAGTTCTGTAAAATTTTGTTTTTACAGGAAATTTTTGAGAAAATTTGTATTTATAGGAAATTAATGAGAAACTTTGTATTTATAGAAAATTAATGAAAAATTTTGTATTTATAGAAAATTAATTAGAAACTTTGTACTTATAGAAAATTAATGAAAAATTTTGTACTTGTAGAAAATGTCTGTGAAATTTAGTATTTATAGAAAATTTCTGTGAAAGTTTGTATTTATAAAAAATTTTGTTTTTATAGTAAATGTCTGAGAAATTTTGTATTTATAGAAAATTTTTGAGAAATTTTGTATTAATAGAAAATTTCTGAAAAATTTTATATTTATAGAAAATTTCTGAAAAATTTTGTATTTATAGAAAATTTCTGAGAAATTTTGTATTTATAGAAAATTTCTGAGAAATGTTGTATTTATAGAAAATTTCTGTGAGAATTTCTGTTTTTGAGAAATTTTGTATTTATAGGAAATTTTTGAGAAATTTCTGAGAAATTTTGAGTTTGAGGAAAATTTCTGAAAAATTTTGAATTTGAGGAAAATTTCTGAACAATTTATATTTGTAGAAAATTTGTGAGAGAATTTTTATTTATAGAGAATTTTTGAGAAATTTTGTATTTATAGAATACATCTGAGAAATTTTGTATATATAGAAAATTTCTGAGAAATTTTGTGTGTATAGAAAATTTCTGGGAATTTTTTTTTATTTATAGAATATTCGGTATTTATGGAAAATTTTACAGAAATTTAGTATTTATATTTTCTATAAATACAAAATTTCTCATAAATTTCTTATAAATACAAAATTTTACAGAAATTTTCTATAAATACAAAATTTCTCAAAAAAATTTGTATAAATACAAAATTTCTCAAAAAATTTTGTATAGATACAAAATTTCTCAGAAATTTTCTATAAATACAAAATTTCTCTGAAATTTTCTGTGAATAAAAATTTCTCAGATATTTTCTATAAATACAAAATTTCTCAGAATTACAAAATTTCTCAGAAATTTTCTAAAAATAAAAAATTCTTCAGAAATTTTCTAAAAATACAAAATTTCTCAGGAATTTTCTATGAATTCAAAATTTCTAAAAAAATTCTACAAATTTTCTAAAGATATACACAATTTCACAGAAATTTTCTATAAATACAAAATTTCTAAGTAATTTTCCGAGATAATATAAATACAAAATTCCTTAGAAATTGTATATAATTACTATATTTCTCTGAAATTTTCTATAATTACCAAATTTTTTATAAAGTAAATACAAAGTTTCTCAGAAATTTTCTATAAATACAAAATTTCTCAAAAATCATATATGTGTAAAAAATGTCGCAGAAGTTTTCTATAAATACAAAATTTCTATACAATTTTCCGAGAAAATATAAATACAAAATTTCTCAAAAATTTTCTGTAAATAAAAAATTTCTCCAAATTTTTCGATAAATTCAAATTTTCAATAAATACAAAATTTTTTATTTATAGACAATTTTTTTAATTGTTGAAAATTTCAGAGAAATTTTGTAATTATAGAAAATTTCTGAGAAATTTTCGATGTATGTATTTCGAAAAGACTAAAAATGTAAAGTTTCTCAGAAATTTTCTATAAATACAACATTTTTCGAAAATTTTGTATAAATACAAAATTTCTAAGATATTTTCTATAAATACAAAATTTCTCAAAAATTTTCTATGTATACAAAATTTCGCAGAAAATTTCTATGTAATTTTCCGAGAAAATATAAATACAAAATTTCTAAGTAATTTTCCGAGAAAATATTAATACAAAATTTCTCAAACATTTTCTATAAATACAAAATTTCTCAAAAGTTTTCTATAAATAAAAAATTTCTCAAAAATGTTCTATATATACAAATTTTCTCAGATTTTTTATAAATATAAAATTATGCATTTATAGAAAATTTTTGTAATTGTTGAAAATTTCAGAGAAATTTTGTAATTATAGACAATTTCTGAGAAATTTTCAATGTATGTATTTCGAAAATACTTTAAAAAATGCAGTGAAAGAAAGAAAATTGCTTTGGTCACTGCCACATTGGACATCACGCTGATTGCTTCAAAATATTCTAAAATATTCTTTTCTTAATAACATGTTATAAGTGTTTCTAGAATTTTTTTTTTAAGTTTTGAGCAATTTAAAGATAGCTGAATTATGATTTTTTCAAAAATGTTTGTTCATTAAATCGCTTGTGCCTCCTGAAATACTTGACCGAGTTTGATATACCATATAAGTACTTTTTAATGTAATTAACAGCACCTTCAAAACACCACTTCGTTATACTAAGAGCTAGCAAACTTGTTATCGTCCTAACATTTTTGGAATTCTTCATGTATCATTTGTAAGGCTCAGAGTTTTCACCAAAGAAGTTTTAAATTAAGCGGCGTTACGTTCGGACATGCCGAGTCTTATAAATCCTTCACCAATGGATCGCATGTGAATGGCTTCGGGTACAAATAAACCTATATTACTAAATTTCAGTCCAATTCGTTGAAATTTTTGGGATTTTTGTTTCGTTAAAAAGTCAAATGTAGATGGACCATTATATGGAAGCTATATCAAAACATAGACCTATGACCACCGTGGTCCGTGTGAAGGGTTCTGGATATATGTATACTTAAGTTGCCAATTTCAGCCGGTTCAGTTGAAATTTGTGGCCTCTGTGGCATTAAGAATTCAAATCCGAGAGATGATATGTACGAGGTCTATATCAAAAAAGGACCTATATCGCTCATTTTCAATCCAAACATATCTGCAGCTATAAGAAGCTATTGAAATTTCTCGGGCTATGCATATTTGATTGGCGTTTTTTTATGTTGGCACACTTGTCTCGAACATATGTTCTAAGTTGAGAATGTTTGTGTTTAGTTTTATTGCGAGAGACATAACAGTTAGACGAGTTTTTCACGTACGAAGGTTTTCTGCTGTGGAAAAAAATGGATCAAAGAATTGCTGTCAAATTTTGTGTAAAAAATGGAATTAAGTGCTCTAGAGCACTTGAAATGTTGAGTTTGGCATATGGTGATTGAGTCAGAAAATGTTTACAAGTGGTACAAACTTGTCAAAGAAGGTCGAGAATGACGACGCTCGTCCTGGAAGATCCATCGCATCAAATACCGATGAAAATGTTAGGAAAGTGAAGAAAATTCTTAAACTTGTTGTTATTTAAATAAGTTTATTTATTTAGTCTGCTAAATTTCCCAAACCAACCTCGTACAGCACGCACTTAACAGCGCAATCCTTTAAAATGAATTGTTTGGCATAAGAAAAATGAATAACTAATGAGAGGCAGGACAACAAGGAGGACACAGGAGAAGTGTCGCACGAGTACACAGCATAACAGCACATGTGTGACAGTGTACGTGCGACTCATTGTCGTGCATGTGTTTGTTTATGTGTTGTCGTGACAAAAATCCTTGAAAGAAGAAGCCTGACAGCATACACACACATGCAGCAACAAACATTCACATTTCTAAACATATACGCCTTTATTACCAAAGACTCTCGAATTTGCTAAAACAAAAAGAAAGCACGAACGAACGAAAGATAAAGATGCAACAGCGGCAGAAACAGCTGAAGCACTCTAAGACAGAGGCGAAGAAAATGAAGAAACCCCTTCTAGTATTTTGCACGTCATTAGTGAGTGTTTCTTTGGTTTCAGTTTCATTCTTTTTTTGTTAAAGTATGTATATATATATTTATATATATATATATGTTTTTCTCACTGAAGAAAGAACGCGGCGACAGCAGCAAACCAAAGGACGATGAGGTCGACGCATCAGCAGCAGAAGATGCTTGGGAAACTACTTTAAGTTTGGCTACAGCAAAAGACTGAGCGTATGTGATAGCGTATGAGTCTGTGTGTGTGTATGTGTGCGAGTGCATGTGGATGTGTGTATGTCAGGCGGAAACGGAAGGTGAACACTTGAGAAAATATACATAACGATAACTGTGAAAAAGTGTCAAGTATAAGCTATAATAATCTCAACAAGGGCACCAGAGAAACTACAAAAGTAGTTGTCGCTGAGATGTGTTGTTATTGTTGCTGCTGCCGGTGGTGTTGTTGTTGGCCATGTTGCTGGTGCAGTGGATATACAAGTGATGTGTGAGAGATGACAACAAGCAGACAATAACAAAAACAAAGAAGCGACTCGCATGCATTATTACACCACTACCACAGCACAACAACACAGTCACACACAAACAAACAGACACACTGAAGCCAGAGTGACAAACAAAGCGGGGTTATAAAGAAACACGGCGTCACACATACACACTAACACTAACAAAAAAATAGACACATCGACACACTCAGTATGAGAGAAAGACACATACACACAAGCAGACATAGATAAGACAAAAGACAAAACTTACATATACATATGTACATAACCCTTGGCTATGAACCGACACCAAACCACACATACACACAGAGATGAACGGAACTGAATACAGCGTCGCACGCAGCACCCCACCGACGACCGACCGAAGGACCGACGACCGACCAACCGAGCGTGTCTATCGTAATGATGTGATGAACTGTGTGGGACGACTGTCGTGACAGACACAGACGAGTGCGAACACTTCTCGGTTTTGTTGGTGATTGCGACAGTTACTCTGTTACTGTAAATTTTGCTGTGATTGTGTGCGTGTGTGCCTGTGTGTTGTGCGATTAGTAGTACCATGATTTTTCGAGTAATCTACAAAAACAACAAACAAAGTAATTGAAAACAAGAGCCATGTTTTATTTTGTAATAGAAGGATTGGTGGGTATGAACGATTCTAGTACCCTCTTTGGATATAATGTAGTAAATTCGTAAATGGGAATAATGGTGCCTGGACATAACCCCTACGCATATAATACCCACAACGAAAATGGGGGACACAAGTCCGACTTGGTTTGGTACATAATCACCATTTTCGATGTGGTTATTTGGACCACTTTCATAATTGGGATAATTTACATGGTGAGTAGATCCATTTTCTGTAAAGTTCTGAATAATCCAGTCGAAAATTTTACGACGTGTTACGAACGAATGAATACCAGAAAACATTTCATTAAATACCCTAATTTGGACGTGTCTCAGAGAAAAAATAGCTTTAGACTTTGTACTTATACATGAAATCTTGTCTCTATATACCCGAATATGGACATGTTCCAGAGGAGAATGTGATGAGGTCCATGACATGTTATGTCATGGCAATTTAAATCATAATTTTAATAAGTAAATTTTTGTTTTGTTTTGGACAATGCATGAAAAGTCGCCTTTGAATACACTAATTTGGAAATGTAGTAGAGGAGACCATTTTAAAAAAAGCTGTTAACGAAGGAAAACTCTTCCATGTACTTAAATACTCAAAGCTGGACCGAAGGATGGCAATGCAAAAATATTTCTTTCCATATACCAGAAATTGAATATGGCGTAGCGTAAAAAGTCCTTAAACTCGAATGAAGGTCCTAAACGTGGGCTTGTCTTACATTGTCCAGTATTGTACATATATATGGTGGGTTTCATGTCAAGTGAGTGAACTTTTGGAACCGATGTCTTCCGATTGAATTGAAACTTTCACAATGTTTAGTCCTATTGGGTACTACTTACAACACAAAATTTAAACCAGACCGCTTAAGATCTGTCCGAGTTGGAGGATGTTGAATATTGACATTTTGGTAAAAGGGTAATTTTTTCCCATCTTTATAATTACAATTGTATAACTATATATTACCTATATTTAGAAAATGTTGTCCAAAATATATTGGACATCATTTCCTTCGATATTTGAAAAAAAATATAAAATTGCAAAAACAATTTTCCGAATTTTGTGTACATTGTAAAATTGTTTTTACATTTTTTCAAAAACAATATATTTATAATACCCTCACTTTAGTGACACGAGGATATATATCATTTGCTACGGGGCAAAAGTGTGACACATCAAAGGAGTGACGAAAGACCCTAAGTATGTCCGGCGGATATTTGTTTTGGGTCATTTTAAGTTGAATGAGCAATGTCCGTCCTTCTGTCTTTCTGACTGTTTGCTGGCTGGTGCGTACGATAATTCTTGAAAAGCGTTACCGATTGACTTCAAATTTGGTAGGCAATAGTATTATTTTCTATCCCTGGCTAAGTTCGAAGATGGGTCATATATGTCCACTTCTTCTATTACCTCCCACAAAAAAGGTTAACATTTAGTGGAATTTTGATTCTTTAATAACTTCTATACTACTTATTCGAATATTCTGAAATTCCACACATGGTATTAGTTTATTAGTTGCTTTTTGGTACCTCCCAGTTTATAACTTCAATACCAGTACATACAAATAATTTTGTACAGTGTAGTTGTTAAAGTTAGAATGTTCCCTTGAATTTCGTTTATGTCATTGATTTGTTTCGGTGCATATATTGGCCAATTTATCGGGCATACATCCTCGTTAAAATCTGCCTACTCCTCATTACTACATCCTTGTAGTATTAGCTTTGCAGATTTTAACGAATAACGATTCGTTTTCTTTCTCTTGACACTTGCTCCGCCACCTCTCTCCATCTTGGACCATCGCTCGAATTAGTACATCTTGCTGTACACTTGTAAATAAAGGTAAATCTTCGTTACATCACAGCAAGTAGCAAAAACAACTATAAACCTACAGGCACCTTGCCTATTGTTATTAGAAAAAACTAATCGTGTTTCATTTCTATTTCTCCTAATCTCTCTTTATTTATACTCGCGGCAAAAACTCGTTTGCTCCCCTACGCCCCCTGCGGCGTAAAAAGTAATGTTTTCTAGTACCTATAGTCTACTAAAAAAAAGACATTATTGTCATGCCCCTTTTGGTACCCTTAGGTCACTCCATTGTTGTGCTACACTTTTGGCTTGTAGCAAATGATAGCTAATTTAGCAAATCTACCAACCCCACAAGTTATCAATAAAATACCACGACAGCTAGGCTGCCATTAAGTCTCTGAAGGCTACATCACTAAATTCATAAACAGCCCTCGACTGATGCCGATCTCTTAACGAAATGGCTGAGCAGTTTATATATATCCCGAGGAATTGCAAATCGAATGATAATGCTCAGAATGGGAAGAAGCAGCGGAGATGAAGCGTAAGTGGAGAGCCCTGAGCACCTGCATTGCTACTGTCCTGCATGGTATAAACGTCGTCTGGATATACTCGGGCGGAAACTTTGCCCATTTTTCACTAGGCGATAGCGACTAACAAAGTAATGCTATGTGTGGAATTATAGAAGATTTCGATACGTAGAATAGGTGTTATTCAGGATGCAATATTTCACCAAATTTGTAGGGTAGGTACTAGTGGAACAATATGGGCCATCTTCGAACTTAGCATGGTATAAAAAAGACGGACGGACATTGCTGACCTAAAATGGCCCAAACGAATATCTACCGAACATACTTGGGGTCTCAGGTCCTTCCTTCGATGTGCTACATTTTTGGCCCGTAGCAAATGGTATACGAGTATACTCTCGTTTAACTAAAGTGAGGGTATACAGAGAATGTTGTCCGTTCGAACACGCATCAACGGTGAACTTATCTCGATTTTCATGATTATGGGATTGATGAATTTGTATTGGACCCAGAAGTTTCATTGTGCATGGAATTTTCGGATGTCAAATGGGAGCGACAAAGCCAGCACAACCAAATACATCGAGAAAGAATCGTACAAATTTTACGATTTTGGCCTTAATAGATTCGTATTGGCCGCTAGCGGACACCATGAAGAACAATTTAGGATTAGCCAAAGGGGCGAACGCGCCCATCAGAACCTCATAACTCAAGTACGGATCGTTCGATTTTTACGATTTTGTGTTTTATGTATTCGTATTGAAGTACTCTATGAAGGAAAATTTAGGATTGGTTAAAGGGCTCTTAGCTCGAGTACGGATCGTTTGAATTTTAACTTTTGGACTTGATATGTAGACGTATTGGCCCCATGGGGACACTATGGAGGAATATTTCGGATTGGTCAAATGGACGTGTCATAGCGAACATAACCTCATAAGTCGAGAACTAATCTTTCGATTTACACGATTTTGTGCTTTACGAATTCGTAATGGCTTGACACGGTCAACACAACCTCATAGCTCTAGTTCTTATCGTTCGAATGGATCGATAGATAACAAATTCGCGCGAACTTTTTATTTTATACTAATTTTTTCTCAATCAACCATATGTATTCCATTGGTCGCCTTTCCACAGAGATTCCACAATTTTTAAAAATGTTCTTTTATTTGCAACAATGTTCTTCTGCTCAAGGTTCTTCTGCTCAAGGTTCTTCTGTTCAAGGTTTCATATTTGTCAAGCCGTAATACGAAATATGACAAAGCGACACGGACTGCTTTAGTTGATACTAACCTCAAAAAATGCTTCATTGCTATATCATAAAGTAATGGCTCTGCCTTTGTTAACTTCACATTTAAAAAGTGGCGCATTTATTGAAATAAGATCAAAAATTGCATTACATGATAATCAAGGCGTATTCACGCCGTTTCTAAAATATTTCGAAAGTCACTGGATGCAGAAGGTAATGTTTGTTTGCCATTTATATGTTTTTCATTAAATAACTCTGGTTATTAGACCAAGGCAAAATTACGGTTGCCACCTTTCTATCGCGCATGGTTTGCCGAAAAAACAGCATATGCGTGGATATGATCCCTGACATCTTCAAAGAAGAATCATCTAGTGATGATGAATCTGAAGAAGAATTCTACAACGCATCTTCTAATGAAAATGAATGTGTGGCACCAAAATGCACCAAAAATTGTTCTTTTGCCATGCAGACATTTGAATATTTGCGACAAATGCAATAACAAACTACTCGCTGACGCTATTGCCATGGTTTGCAAAATTATAATTGTCCTTGTTGCCGTGGTATTATTGAGGATTCTATGCAAGTTTATGCTTAAATTTGTTTATATTATTGAAAAATATTGGGGAGTTATTTCACTCTTAAAATTGTCCCCAAAATTGGGGATTTATTTCATTTTAAATTTGGGGTCTAATTTCATTATGTGGGGATTTATTTCATTTTTGAAATTGGGGAATTATATCATAATGAAATAAATCCCCAAATTTGGGGACTTATTTCATTTTCGATTGGGGGGTTATTTTATTGGGGGGTTATTACATAGAGCCATAATTTCAATCCATGATCTCTAAGAAATATATTTTTATTACTTATATATTCGGAACTATTTGTAATCTGTAGATCCCACGTACTTTGGCAAATTTGAAATAAAATATTATTGTGAATGTTCGTAAAGTTGATATATTTTCAATCTATTTTCTCTGAGAAATAGATTGTTATAAACATTTCTGCGACAGAGTTAGAGAACAATAAATTAACTTTACGAAGAAACAGTATTGCACTTTCACTGAACCTGAGAATCTAAAGCAACAAACGAGTATTCTACGAGTATTTCTCAAACAGCGTTCTTTTTCCGATTTGTTTCCAAAAGAAACATAACAAAATGCTATGGAATTATGTATGTGTTATATGTGTGTGCGTGTCTTAAATTAGATAAACCACCTCATGCTTACCCAATGTCTATGAGCCGTGGTATATGCAAGTCCGTGTCCTCCTTACTGCCTGACTTGAGAGCTGTTTGTGGTGAATCCAAATGGGAAACGTGGCAATCTGGACCACCTGCTGATTGGAAAGCGGAGCTCGTTTTCCAACGTGGCGTTGTTAATGAGGTGCTGGTGGTTGTTGTTAGTGTGCCGCTATTGTGTGTGGCTGATGCCAGAAGCATACTGCGTTGATATGTGTGACCACCAGCATTAACCCCTCCGCCACCGCCAACACTTCCTCCTCCACCACCGACGATGCTTCCACCGCCTAGACTTTGCTGCATGTGATCATTATCGTCATCATCGCAATGGGTGGGTACATTGCGATAATCGCCATTGCGCTTTGAACTGCCGCCGCTAGGGTTGACAATGGCACCGCCCGTATCACCACCATCATCGGAGCCACAATTCAAGGGTGTGGTGGCCGAGCAGAGATAGCCATTTTCATTGTCATGGAATATTTGGCCCTGTGTGCTGCCGCCATTCTTTCCCGACTCCTGTATGCCCGTTTTGCCACCCAAATCCGGTTTGTTTGCACCGCCCATGCCTCCGGCGCCGGCCATACGCGAAGTCATTTCGATTTTCTCATAGCTTTCCGTCCGGCCCTGCGGCACTGTGTTCCACAAACGCATTTTCCTTTTGCGTCGCAACGAACAAAAACATATGGCCCCAAACGATGAACCGGCCACAAAGAGCAGTGCTATGAATATGCACAGCAGGATTACTTTGAAGCCCAGAGGGGCTTCGGGGGGACGTCTGGACACGGCCAGTGTAACGGAAGCTTCCACTTTGCCGGCCTTATTTTCCGCTGCACAAGTATAAATACCAGCATCTTGCATATCCGCTGTGAGAATGGTTAAATTGGAGGCATTACGTAGCATATTGACCACATAGGTTTTGCGTCCTTGGGTGGCAGCAGCCGTCCGCGGGCTCGATGAGGGCAAATCGCCGTTTGTGGCCGTCAGATTGGCTATCACTCGGTTCTTAACCATCCATCGCACCGATGGTTCGGGGACTCCCTCGACATAGCAACTCATGGTAACGTTGCGCCCTTCCACCCCATGAGCTGTGGTATCGGTGGCAATGATCTGTGGCACACAGGCAAAATCGTCCAAGTCGATTTTATCCCACGACTTCCCTGTAAGTCTGGGGGGATTTTGGCATACTGGTGGAATACCACAAGGGATATTTTCTCGCAGCATCCAGGCTCTTAGAGGACGCAAAGAGCACGAGCAATTCCACATATTGCGCGAAAGGGTAATCCCGTGAAGATTGGTAAGCGATGTTATTGTGCCCGATCTTACCTCTGATAACTTATTGCCATCAAGCTTGAGATACTCTAGACTGGATTCGAGGCCGGCAAAGGCCTTCACTTCCACCGTTTCGATTCGGCAGTCGCTGAGTTCCAACCGCACTAAATGCAACATTTGCTTAAAGGCATCATTGGCCACCACGAGTATGGGATTCCCATTCATTTTAAGCTCTCTCAGTTCGGTAACACTCTCCAGGGCATCCGAGGGTATATGGGCTAAAGCATTATAGCTCAAATCCAACTCCACCAGATTGATCAGTCCCCGAAAGGCATAACGTTCGATGAGACGCAGTCGGCACTTGGCCAAGTAGACTTTCTGCAAATTCAGTAGGTTAACCTCGGCAAAGGTGTCGTCGGGTATGGTGGCCAATTCGTTTCCAGTCAGATCCAAAGCTTGGGTACCAGCATCTAGGGGAGCTGGGATATGTGTTAGATTTGCATTAAGGCACAAAACGGACTCCTTTCCACTCTTCCATTTACACTCACAGACGCTGGGACACTCGGCCATGCTGCGGTGCACCAGATTGCTGAGACAGCAGAGCAGCCACAGCAACTGCAGGAGCGGTATGCTGCCAAAGCATTTGAGAGAGTCGAAGAGAGGTAAGGTTAGCGAGCTTTGGGAGTAGGATTTTGATTTTCTTCTCACTTTAAAGGAGAGTGTAATACTCTGAGCGGTATTATCGTCTCGTATGTAATACTCGGTAATGTCGGTATCTCTGAGAGGATTGTGTGCGTGAGATGCTGGTGGTGCTGGTGGGTGCATCGGTGGCAGAGGTTGTTCCCGATCTGGTTCCCCATAGCAGCAGCTGCGATGACGATGTGGCCGTCCGTGGTGATGCTGGTGCTGACGTTGAAACTGATACAAATACTGATGGGGCGAATGCTGATGGAATGTTTTGTTGTGCAAGGATGCTGATGCTTCTGTCGCTATCGCTGCGGCGGCAACTGTTGTAGGTTTTATTTCGATTGTTTTGTTCCGGGCCATGGCAGCATATCAGGCTATTACAGTTATTATTGTGGCAAGTCTGGCATGTAAAGTGCATAATCCACATTTGGGTGGATGTGGAGGGGCATGTGTTTCCAACGAGTTTGTCGTTGTCCAGTTATTGGACCAGCCTATTGTTGCACACGGGCAATGGAAGCCATTCTATTGTGAGTCCTTTGTCCTGTTTGCTGTTGTTCTTTTCCTTTTTTTGTTGCGTGGGATATTTGCCGACCAAAACTGAAAAACCTCTTTGATATGGTGGTATTGTTCTCGATACTCTATGTTGGCCAACTTTTAATCCAGTGCTATGGAATTGGTATTGTGACTACTGACGTTGTAGGGATGTATGGCACCGTTAGAGTTTTGGCATATTTTTTCCCTGGAAATCTGAAAAGAATAGAATAATGGAAAATTTAAGTTAATTAAAGGACATGGATGATTGTTGAAAATATTATGTTGTATAGAAATATATGCATACATTGATGGTGAACAATAGAGATATATATGTACGTATGCATAGAGTATTAAGATCCTTTTGAGAGGAATTCTAATTTATAAAATATATTCTTGCAATTAAGAACATGAATTTTCACAATCTTTTCGTTTCTGATGAAATAAATTGCATTCCACAACATTTCCATCTGTATTACCATTGTGGCCGAATAAACAGATTTACATATTCCGAAAATAGCAAACCATATAGCAAGTTGAAATGAACTAAACTCTAGGACAACTGAAGTTCGTTGGCCTTTGTTGTGATTTGTTTGTTTGTATCGTTTGGCTGAAGGCTCGAGGTGAAAAACTGGTGTTATTGTTTTTTTTTCATTTAATATTCCTGCATTTCGATTGAATTCTTCAATCAACTTCAGGGAGATTTTATGGAAAATTCCTAGCAGATAGTCGGCTTAGCTTATGGGTCTTTTGTTTTGTCACTTGCTAGTTTCTTAAAAGTCAAATCTTCATTTTAGTTTAATTTTTTCATTATATTTAGGTGAGGTGTCCACCGAAAAAATCTACACTTACGTACATATAATAATCTAAGAGCTAGTGCCACTTATTTAAGTAAAAGCAATCCCTATATACCCTACACCACCTTATGGCACAATGTATTATAAGTTTGTTTTGAATCAGATATTTGTAACACCCTAAAATATTAAAGCTAGACGTACCTTAAAGTATACCGTTCGACTCAGAATCACTAGCAGATTCGATCTAGCCATGTCTGTCCGTCTATCTGTATGTCCATGTAAAGTTGTTTGCAAATTAAAAGTCTAAATTTTATTCCGATCTTGATGGAATTTGACACAAAGCACTCTAGCACGTCAGCGACGAAGCCTATTGAATTTGGACTAAATCGGTTTAAAGTTAGATACAACCCTTATATACAAAGCCACTTTTTTGAACCGATGTGTATACAATTCAACACAAAGAAATATTTTGAAACCAGAACATAAATAGTCGAATTAGAAAAATAGGTTCAAATTTAAATATAGCCTCCATGTAAATATATCGTCCCCTCAATAAAACAATAGCGTATAGCATATACACGATTATTATCCCCCCCACCTTAGAGAGGAGGGTATACATATATCATTTGCTACGAACCAAAAGTGTAACACATCGAAGCGAGCTAAGACCCTAAGTATGTTCGGCGGATATCCGTTTTGCGCCATTTTAAGTCGAATAAGCAATGTCCGTCTGTCTGTCTGCTAATAACACTCGAAAGGAGTACATTTGGTTAACATTTAGTGAAATATTGATTATTTAATAACTTCTATACTACTTATTTGAATCATCTGAAATTCTACACATAGAATTAGTTTATCTATATATATAAAGAAGAATGTGTGTTTGTTTGTTTGTTTGTTTGTTGGTTTGTTTGTTTGTTGGTTTGTTGGTTTGTTTGTACCGTATAGACGTCTAAACGGCTGAACCGATCTTCTTGAAATTTTCACAGAATGTACATGTGTGGGGCGTGGTGAAAATAGGGTACTTGAATTTTCGATATATGAAGTGGGCGTGGCCCCGCCCACATAAGACAAATTTTAAAATTGAGATATCTTGCACAATTTGTTAGTGAGAGTGCTGCAATTTTGTACATATGTATCTGGTGGCAGTCTACGTGATTGGTCCAAAAATGGGCGGGATCGGACCAATGGGCGTGGCCCCGCCCATATAAGCCAAATTTTGAATTTGAGATATCTTGCACAATTTGTTAGCGAGAGAACTGTAATTTTGTTTATATATATCTGGAGGCAGTCTACGTGATTGGTCCTAAAATGGGCGGGGTCAGACTAATGGGCGTGGCCCCGCCCCATTAAGCTAAATTTTGAAATCGAGATATCTTGCACAATTTGTTAGCAAGAGAGCTGTAATTTTGTGTATATATATCTGCTGGCGACTTACGTGATTGGTCAAAAAATGGGCGGGATCGGACCAATGGGCGTGGCCCCGCCCATATATGCCAAATTTTGAATTTGAGATATCTTGCACAATTTGTTAGCGAGAGAGCTGTAATTATGGGTAAATATATCTGTTGGCGACCTACGTGATTGGTCCAAAAATGGGCGGAATCAGACGAATGGGCGTGGCCCCGCCCATATAAGCCAAATTTTGAAATTGAGATATCTTGCACAATTTTTTAACTAGAGTGCTCTAATGTTGTACATATGTATCTGGTGGCAGTCTACGTGATTCGTCCAAAAATGGGCGGGATAGGAGCAATGGGCGTGGCCCCGCCCTTATAAACCAAATTTTTAAATTGACATATATTGCACAATTTGTTAGCGAGGGTGCTGTAATATTGTGCATACGTATTAGGTGGTAGTCTACTTAATTGGTCCAAAAATGGGCGGGATCGGACCAATAGGCGTGGCCCCGCCCATATAAGCCAAATTTTGAATTTGAGATATCTTGCACAATTTATTAGCGAGAGAGCTGTAATTTTGTTTATATATATCTGTTGGCGACTTACGTGATTGGTCCAAAAATAGGCGGGGTCGGACTACTGGGCGTTGCTCCGCCCCTTTAAGCCAAATTTTGAAATCGAGATATCTTGCACAATTTGTTAGCGCGAGAGCTGTAATTTTGTGCATATGTATCTGGTGTCAGTCTTCGTGATTGGTCCAAAAATGGGCGGGATTAGACCAATGGGCGTGGCCCCGCCCTTATAAACCAAATTTTTAAATTGATATATATTGCACAATTTGTTAGCGAGAGTGCTGTAATGTTGTGCATATGTATTAGGTGGTGGTCTACTCAATTGGTCCAAAAGTGGGCGGGATCGGACCAATGGGCGTGGCCCCGCCCCTATAAGCCAAATTTTGAAATTAAGATATCTTACGCAATTTGTTAGCGAGAGTGCTGTCATTTTGTGCCATGTATCTGGTGGTAGTCTTCGTGATTTGTCCAAATATAAGCGGAATTAGACGAATGGGCGTGGCCCCGCCCATATAAACAAAGAGTTTAAATTGACATATCTTGCACAATTTGTTAGCCAGAGTGCTGTAATTTTTGCATATGTATTAGGTGATAGTCTAATTGGTTGGTGCAAAAATGGGCGGGATTGGACCAATCGGCGTGGCCCCGCCAGTATAAACCCAATTTTGAAATTGACATAACTCGCACAAATTATTAGCGAGATTACTCTAATTTTGTGCATATATATTAGGTGGCAGTCTACGTGCTTGGTCCAAAAATGGGCGGGGTCGGACAAATGGGAGTGGCCCCGCCCATATAAGCCAATTAAATTTTGTGTTTGATATATCTTGAGCAATTTGTTAGAGAGATCAATGTAATTATGTGCATATATATTTGGTGTCAGTCTACGTAATTAGTCCAAAAATTAACGGGATCGGAAATCTGAAGTCTGGGGCAACGAAGTGGACCGGGTCCAGCTAGTTAGTCACTATTACCTCGAGAAAAATGGGCGTAGCGTCCACGCCTCTTTTGGTACCTCCACACAAATGGACCTTTTTGTACCAAAAGTAAACAGCTTTTAACATTAATACCAGTACATGCTTTAGAGTTATTAAATGCAATTTAAATTGATAATAGTTTAAATAAAACAAAAAATAAATTAATTTATTAATATTTTTTGAGACTCAAGGTGAGCTTATAACATTAATACCAGTGCATACAAATACTTGAAATTTTGTACAGTGTAATGATTTTATAGTACCTAGAGTCCAGAGAAAAGTGACCGTTATTGGGACGCCCCTTTTGGTACCTCTCACACAAATGGACCATTTTGTACCAAAAGTAAACTGCTTTTAACATTAATACCAGTACATGCTTTAGAGTTATTAAATGCAATTTAAATTGATAATAGTTTAAATAAAACAAAAAAATAAATTAATTTATTAATATTTTTTGAGACTCAAGGTGAGGGGTTTCATTAGTCGGTTTAACCGACTGAACTTTCTTACTTGTTTTTATTGCATTATTAGAATCTACGCAATCGATTTTATAGCTGGTACAAATTCTGCTTCCACAAAGTGGGTCAAAAGTTAAATTAACCCAGATATGCCCATTGATTGGGTATGATATTTTTTAAAGAACTATTATATTATTTTGGAAGCAAATGAGAAATAAAGAAGAGTGCAATTATATGCATTTAAAATTTTATTGAAAAAAGTGGTTTTTTAAGCCGTCCTATATATAGGACATTGGGCACATGACTCATTGGGTGTGATACGACACAAAACATTTTACATGTAATACTATGTCACATTTTCGGCAGTTAGTTAATATTTTTTTACCAATGATCTAATCGATCATAGCGCAATTCATTATTGGACTTAGCGAACCGGAACTTTTGATTCATAGTTCCCCTATTATGCTTGTGAATCTGCCAGGCATTATGTACCACCATATCCACACAATGTGCTATTATGGGAAAATACCATTTATTTCCTTTTACAGCACGATCGACTCCACCCATGCTTCTATTATAATATTTCACAATTCGGGGCTGTTCTACTTGAATAATTGTATTCTTTTTTTGGGAGACCGCTTAGCACATGCTAATGGATTTACTCTGATTGCATTAGAACAAAATGTAACAATACTGTTATCATTCCATAAACATTTTCCATAAACTTTTTATTCAAATACGCGAAGAGTGGCCTGACTTTGGCGAACTTATCAGAGCTATCTTGGATGTTGTTATCTTGGCAATGAATATTGGACCAAATAAAATCAAATTTGTTTCTCGCTATATTTACTCGAATATAGAGCAAAAAAGAGAAGTAGGATTATGCTCATCTATGTCGACGCCATCCTCAGGTTTTTCAAAAATAGCATCATTCAATTTCTTCACGTTTTTAGACGAGTTTTCTCTAATCTGAGAGAGTGTGTCCCAATCACTATCAAAATTGATTTTGTGTACAATTTCCACCTTATTTTGCATTAGCGAAGCCGGTAAATTATTTATATCGACGTAGTTTTCATCGCCGGTATCTTCGTCTGTAATGCCTTCACATGCATTATTGGATAGAAATATAGTTATATTATCCACAGCTATGTTCTCATCCTCTATCAACGCGAAAGCTTCATGCAGAGAAAATTCCCTATGGGAAATATGTAGCATATTATATTCCCAATGTCCTACATATAGGTCACCAAACTTTAAGGTGTCAAAAAAAACAAAAATAAAACACAACCAGTAAGGAAAGGCTAAAGTCGGGCGGTGCCGACTATATAATACCCTACACCACTCTCGTAATTTTGAATAACTCTGATATATAAATTTTGTAATTCATGTATAAATTGTTTACATAAATTTACTTTTAGGACATTTTATACTTAAATAATACCCTGTACCACAGTGTGGTGTAGGGTATAAAAACGATTGGATCTAAAGAGCCAAATCGGATGAAACATATATATGGGAGCTATAGCTAAATCTTAACCGATTTTCTTCAAATTCGGTAGTGTTGGTTCATGGATCAAGAAACTCTACCATTCTAAATTTCAACACGATTGGGTGTAAAATACAGCTTTTATAGGATTAAAGGGCCAAATCGGACGAAACATATATATGGGAGCTATAGCTAAATCTTAACCGATTTTCTTCAAATTCGGCAATGTTGGTTCATGGATCAAGAAACTCAACCATTCTAAATTTCAAAACGATCGGATGTCAAATACAGCTTCTATAGGACTAAAGGACCAAATCGGACGAAAGATATATATGGGAGCTATATCTAAATCTGCACCGATTTTCTTCAAATTCGGCAATGTTGGTTCATGGATCAAGAAACTCTACCATTCTAAATTTCAAAACGATCGGATGTAAAATACAGCTTCTATTGGACTAAAGGGCCAAATCGGACGAAACATATATATGGGAGCTATAGCTAAATCTTAACCGATTTTCATCAAATTCGGCTATGTTGGTTCATGGATCAAGAAACTCTACCATTCTAAATTTCAAAACGATCGGATATAAAATACAGCTTCTATAGGACTAAAGGACCAAATCGGACGAAAGATATATATGGGAGCTATATCTAAATCTGAACCGATTTTCTCCAAGTTCGGCAATGTTGGTTCATGGATCAAGAAACTCTACCATTCTAAATTTCAAAACGATCGGATGTAAAATACAGCTTCTATAGGACTAAAGGGCCAAATCGGACGAAACATATATATGGGAGCTATAGCTAAATCTTAACCGATTTTCTTCAAATTCAGCAATGTTGGTTCATGGATCAAGAAACTCTACCATTCTAAATTTCAAAACGATCGGATGTAAAATACAGCTTCTATAGGACTAAAGGGCCAAATCGGACGAAAGATATATATGGGAGCTATATCTAAATCTGAACCGATTTCAACCAAATTCAATAGCGATCTTAACAGCCGCGAAATACTCTAAACTGCAAAATTTCAGAACGATCGGAGTGAAATTGCGACCTGTAGTCGACGAACAACTTTACATGGACGGACGGACGGACGGACGGACGGACGGACATCGTTAAATCGACTCAGCTAGTGATTCTGAGTCGATCGGTATACTTTAAGGTGGGTCTAGCTGTGTTATTTTAAGGTGTTACAAACATCTGCCGTGAAACAAACTTATAATACCCTGTACCACAGAGTGGTGTAGGGTATAATAATGAAACGTCCACGCATATAGCAATCAAGCTACTCAAAATAAATATAAATTCGAACGAAATATACATAGTATTTATTCACTTGTAAATGTACAAAATTTGACTTGTCGTACAAACGTGGCTCCATATTCAGTAATTTTGGAAATATCTCATATTAATAATTCAATAACTGAAAAAAAGTAGCAAAAAATAGTGCGACCACACAATCTCCCACGAGGTAATGATGAGTACTGAGTACGTGAACAAAAAAACGGTACTTTGATAAACGTGACGTATCATGTAAACAAGAACTATGGTGTACTATATATAGGTCATTGGGCATATTTGGGTTAAATAAAAAGTGTATATATGTTGTATTGTCATTTGATCCAATTTATATAGAATTAACGCACTTTTAGACTAATAGAATATCATCTGGCTGTAGCCTGATTATTTCACCACATATTAAAATAACAAGAAATTGAAAAAAAATTATACAGCATTCTTTTATTGAGGGGACGATATGTTCTATCCGTTTCGCTATCTAATCATTAAATAAGCTGTACTTTACATTCTAACATTGCCAAATTTGTTAGAGGAAAGTTTCTAGAACCTAGAACGAATACTGCCAGATTTATTTATTATTAAATGTAGCACATGAAAGTTTTGTTAGACAGTATTGCCAAATTTCACGAAAATCTGTTCTGATTTATGTATCGACCGCATATGTATCCCGATTTGGAATTTAAGTGGTATATACGTACACCTTACTTTTAAGCAGATTTTTATGAAAATTACCACAGGAAAGTTTTGTGAGGCGGTAGTGATCTCTTCCAAATTTCATGAAAATCAGATCAGATTTAAATAGGGAATTCCACAACAAATCGGACGAATCCAAAAAAATTTGCGTTTTGATTTTTTGAAATTTCTAAAATTTTGTAATACGCTTGAAGAAAAGCTTCGTGGAATTTTTTGAGATTTTTCCGAAAACTCGTTCCGGAGATAACGACATTTAAAAAATCTTTCAAATGTGCATCGGGTTTTTGATTATAACTTCTACAGTAAGGGTCCGATTTGAAAAATCTTTTTTTGAAATGTTTTTTAAGTTTTTAAATTTAAGTTTAATCTTTTAAACTGTTCGTACTCTCCGATTATATTTTAAACTTCTATTAAATGTCCAAAATAGTTTTTTTTTATAAATTTTAAAAAAAAAAAATAATTATGTCTTAGATAAAAATATATAATGAACTCCAACCTCTTCGGGCATTTTAGTCCACCCTGTATCTATTGTTGTGTAATTTGGTATCCTAAATACAAAAACTATATTAAAACATTTGTTTAAGGTTAAATGTTTTTTATTTTTTTTTAATTCCAATTTTCGTTGGATTTTTTTAAGTTCAATAAAACTGAAATTAATATGAATTAAATGAAGTTATCAGAGCAATACGTTTCGCGAATGCCATTTTCAAGTAAATTATCAGAGCAATATATGTCGCCAATGCGATTTTCAAGTATAAACAGTTATTTAGTAGCTGTCGACAAAACAATTAGAAAAAAATTATTTTTTGTCAAATAGATAGACATATTCATTTTTTGTAATATACCGTTAATATTAACGGAAACAGTTTTTGGCCTCTACCGAAATTTTTTAAATTTTGAGTTGTTACCCTTTTGTGGAACAGGTGCGATATGTATAAAATTGTGACCCATATTGTAAATGTAAGCGTAATTCAAAATCTTATTCTTTATTTTGTGCTTTTGTACCAAAAGAAGCGTGGTAATAAGGCGCATTTTTCAATATACTATGGTAATATAAAACGTTACACTGTACACAAATTCAAGTGTAAGAATACCTGGGAATCGAAGCTTATTTTTTGTGTAAAACGGTCCACTCGCAAGGGAGGTACCAAAAGGGGCGTGGCAATAACGACATTTTTAACTGGACGGTAGGTACTATAGAAGCATTACGCTGCACAAAATTTCACATATTTTTATGGACTGGAATACAAGATATAAGCACTTAACTTTTTGTGCAAAATTATCCATTTGTATGGGAGTTGCTCATAGGGGAGTGGCAACTTCACCAATTTTTCTCAAGAAATTGTGAGATATTATTCAGTCAGAATTTATTTGGTTTGAGACCATATGTTCCATTTACTTTCTGTCTATTCCAAGAAAGTAATAGAAACAAATACAAAAATTGGTAGAGAGTTTTAATTGCTTGGTAGAATTGACTGCAGTTTCGATAGACACCACTCTATCATCTTCAGAATTCAGTAGCAATAGTGTATGTCTTTAACTTAAATCAGCTGAAATACTTGAGGAAGCAGTAAATTGAATTTAACAAGAACTGCTAACCAAACCCGTATTTTGCCGAACTAAGTCAACATACTAAAACTCTCATACCAATACATTTTTGTTTTTTGCTTGGGTTCGCATCGCGAACCACGAAAACAAATGTAGTTTTGTCAACGGCTAATGCCGACGTCATCGTACCTCATGTGTTTGTATGTGTTGTTGTTATTTATTGTTGGTCTGTGCTTTTGTTATTCAGTCAGAATTTATTTGGTTTGAGACCATATGTTCCATTTACTTTCTGTCTATTCCAAGAAAGTAATAGAAACAAATACAAAAATTGGTAGAGAGTTTTAATTGCTTGGTAGAATTGACTGCAGTTTCGATAGACACCACTCTATCATCTTCAGAATTCAGTAGCAATAGTGTATGTCTTTAACTTAAATCAGCTGAAATACTTGAGGAAGCAGTAAATTGAATTTAACAAGAACTGCTAACCAAACCCGTATTTTGCCGAACTAAGTCAACATACTAAAACTCTCATACCAATACATTTTTGTTTTTTGCTTGGGTTCGCATCGCGAACCACGAAAACAAATGTAGTTTTGTCAACGGCTAATGCCGACGTCATCGTACCTCATGTGTTTGTATGTGTTGTTGTTATTTATTGTTGGTCTGTGCTTTTGTTATTCAGTCAGAATTTATTTGGTTTGAGACCATATGTTCCATTTACTTTCTGTCTATTCCAAGAAAGTAATAGAAACAAATACAAAAATTGGTAGAGAGTTTTAATTGCTTGGTAGAATTGACTGCAGTTTCGATAGACACCACTCTATCATCTTCAGAATTCAGTAGCAATAGTGTATGTCTTTAACTTAAATCAGCTGAAATACTTGAGGAAGCAGTAAATTGAATTTAACAAGAACTGCTAACCAAACCCGTATTTTGCCGAACTAAGTCAACATACTTAAAACTCTCTACCAATTTTTGTATTTGTTTCTATTACTTTCTTGGAATAGACAGAAAGTAAATGGAACATATGGTCTCAAACCAAATAAATTCTGACTGAATAACAAAAGCACAGACCAACAATAAATAACAACAACACATTGTGAGATATTCTGATAAGATGTATAAAAGTTATTTAAGAGTCAATGTTTATCTAAATGTTAACCCTTTGTGGAGAATGTACTCGAAGGAGTGGACCATCTTTTATATTAGTCTGAAATAGAAACAAGTAAAAGCGTTAAGTTCGGCCATGACGAATCTTATATATCCTCCACCATGGATAGCATGTGACCTCACAAAATAACTCAAACCTAAAGAAAATAACACCGATAAACACAAAAAACAGAACAGAACAGTAGGAATCACAACAAGTTAGATGCTATGAATATATCTAAATATGGACCGATATGGCCCATTTGCAATCTCAAACAACCTGCAACTATAACAAGTATTTGTACCAAATTTGATCAACCTAGCTCTATTATTGCGGACTGTAGCGTGATTACCACAGACGGGCGGACGGACGGGTGGACGGACGGACAAACGGACATGGCTAAATAGTCTTAGAATTTTACGACAATTAAGAATATATATACTTTATGGGTTCTCAGATCAATATTTAGAGGTGTTACAAACGGAGTGACAAAATGAATATACCCCCCATCCTATGGTGGAGGGTATAAAAATAAACCCATATCAAATTTCAAGTTAACAAGTTACTAAAGTTAGCGTGCACACCAGCTTTACAGACAGAAGGACGGACATTCCTTTTTTTTTTTAAACAATTTTCCTAATTGTTTTAAAGACAATCACTAAACCTATGTTCCAACGTGTAAGTGATACTCTTAACATATGTAGCCCTCATAATTTCCTTTAACTTAAATGTAAGCCCTAATTTTTGAGCTTATACCTCAAAAATACTAAAGGCCACCAACAAGAATATCGGAATTAAAACAAACCAGTAAAGAAAGGCGTAAAGTCGGGCGGGGCCGACTAAATAATACCCTACACCTCCCTAGCCATGCGATTAGGATCATTGCGATAATAACTTGGAATAATTGGTAAATGGGTAGGAACATATTATCTAATTCTGCACCGATAATCGCTAAATTAAGCAATATTCGTTCCTAAATTGCGACATTTTTCTGGAAAATTTTAATGATCGGAAGTAAAGTACAACTTCTATTGCGCTTTGATACCAAATCAGGAGGAACATATATATGGAGGTTGTATATAAATCTGAACCGATTTTCCCTGAATACTCATTCATGTAAAAAGACTTCTATCTGTCGAATTTCGTACTGATCGGATATAAAATACAGTCTCTATAGCGCTTACATGTCAAATCGGGGGTGACATATATGTGGGGGCTATATCTAAATCTGAACCGATTTTCTCCGAATTTGGCACTATTCCTTCATGTAATAAGAAACCTCTTTCTGCCGAATTTCGCACTGATCGGATATAAAATACAGTTTCTACAGCGCTTACATGTCAAATCGGGGGATACATATATATGGGGGCTATATGTAAATCTGAAACGATTTTCTCCGAATTTAGCAGTATTCCTTCGTGTAATAAGAAACCTCTTTAAGCCGAATTTCGCACTGATCGGATATAAAATAAATATTTTACAGCGCTTATATATCAAATCGGGGGTAACGTATATATAGGGGCTATATCTAAATCTGAACCGATTCTGACCAATTTTAATAGGGATCGTCCTTGGGGCAAAAAAGAACACTGTGCTAAATTTCATCATAATCGGACCATAAATACGACCTGCACTTTGATTACAAGAATACATGGTCAGACAGACGGACAGACAGACAGACAGTCAGACGGACATGGCTAAATCGACTCAAAAATTGATTCTATGATGATCGGTATAATAAACTATGGTACTATTTCTTCTCGTTTTGGGCGTTACAAACAAATGCACAAAGTCATAATACCCTGTTCTACAGTGTGGTGTAGGGTATACAAATTAAAACCAGTAAGGAAAGGCTAAAGTCGGGCGGGGCCGACTATATAGTACCCTACACCACTATCGTAATATTGAATAACTCTGATATATAAATTTTTTAATTCATGTATAAATTGTTTACATAAATTTACTTTTGGGACATTTTATACTTAAATAATACCCTGTACCACAGTGTGGTGTAGTGTATAAAAACGATTGGATCTAAAAAGCCAAATCGGATGAAACATATATATGGGAGCTATAGCTAAATCTTAAACGATGTTATTCAAATTCGGTAGTGTTGGTTCATGGATCAAGAGACTCTACCATTCTAAATTTCAAATTGATTGGATGTAAAATGCAGATTCTTCAGGACTAAAGAGCAAAATCGGACGAAACATATATATGGGAGCTATAGCTACATCTTAACCGATTTTCTTCAAATTCGGCAATGTTGGTTCATGGATCAAGAAACTCTACCATTCTAAATTTCAAAACGATTGGATGTAAAATACAGCTTTTATAGGACTAAAGGGCCAAATCGGATGAAACATATATATGGGAGCTATAGCTAAATCTTAACCGATTTTCTTCAAATTCGGTAGTGTTGGTTCATGGATCAAGAAACTCTACCATTCTAAATTTCAACACGATTGGGTGTAAAGTACAGCTTTTATATATATGGGAGCTATAGCTAAATCTTAACCGATTTTCTTCAAATTCGGCAATGTTGGTTCATGGATCAAGAAACTCAACCATTCTAAATTTCAAAACGATCGGATATAAAATACAGCTTCTATAGGACTAAAGGACCAAATCGGACGAAAGATATATATGGGAGCTATATCTAAATCTGAACCGATTTTCTCCAAGTTCGGCAATGTTGGTTCATGGATCAAGAAACTCTACCATTCTAAATTTCAAAACGATCGGATGTAAAATACAGCTTCTATAGGACTAAAGGGCCAAATCGGACGAAACATATATATGGGAGCTATAGCTAAATCTTAACCGATTTTCTTCAAATTCAGCAATGTTGGTTCATGGATCAAGAAACTCTACCATTCTAAATTTCAAAACGATCGGATGTAAAATACAGCTTCTATAGGACTAAAGGGCCAAATCGGACGAAAGATATATATGGGAGCTATATCTAAATCTGAACCGATTTCAACCAAATTCAATAGCGATCTTAACAGCCGCGAAATACTCTAAACTGCAAAATTTCAGAACGATCGGAGTGAAATTGCGACCTGTAGTCGACGAACAACTTTACATGGACGGACGGACGGACGGACGGACGGACGGACGGACGGACGGACGGACGGACGGACATCGTTAAATCGACTCAGCTAGTGATTCTGAGTCGATCGGTATACTTTAAGGTGGGTCTAGCTGTGTTATTTTAAGGTGTTACAAACATCTGCCGTGAAACAAACTTATAATACCCTGTACCACAGAGTGGTGTAGGGTATAATAATGAAACGTCCACGCATATAGCAATCAAGCTACTCAAAATAAATATAAATTCGAACGAAATATACATAGTATTTATTCACTTGTAAATGTACAAAATTTGACTTGTCGTACAAACGTGGCTCCATATTCAGTAATTTTGGAAATATCTCATATTAATAATTCAATAACTGAAAAAAAGTAGCAAAAAATAGTGCGACCACACAATCTCCCACGAGGTAATGATGAGTACTGAGTACGTGAACAAAAAAACGGTACTTTGATAAACGTGACGTATCATGTAAACAAGAACTATGGTGTACTATATATAGGTCATTGGGCATATTTGGGTTAAATAAAAAGTGTATATATGTTGTATTGTCATTTGATCCAATTTATATAGAATTAACGCACTTTTAGACTAATAGAATATCATCTGGCTGTAGCCTGATTATTTCACCACATATTAAAATAACAAGAAATTGAAAAAAAATTATACAGCATTCTTTTATTGAGGGGACGATATGTTCTATCCGTTTCGCTATCTAATCATTAAATAAGCTGTACTTTACATTCTAACATTGCCAAATTTGTTAGAGGAAAGTTTCTAGAACCTAGAACGAATACTGCCAGATTTATTTATTATTAAATGTAGCACATGAAAGTTTTGTTAGACAGTATTGCCAAATTTCACGAAAATCTGTTCTGATTTATGTATCGACCGCATATGTATCCCGATTTGGAATTTAAGTGGTATATACGTACACCTTACTTTTAAGCAGATTTTTATGAAAATTACCACAGGAAAGTTTTGTGAGGCGGTAGTGATCTCTTCCAAATTTCATGAAAATCAGATCAGATTTAAATAGGGAATTCCACAACAAATCGGACGAATCCAAAAAAATTTGCGTTTTGATTTTTTGAAATTTCTAAAATTTTGTAATACGCTTGAAGAAAAGCTTCGTGGAATTTTTTGAGATTTTTCCGAAAACTCGTTCCGGAGATAACGACATTTAAAAAATCTTTCAAATGTGCATCGGGTTTTTGATTATAACTTCTTCAGTAAGGGTCCGATTTGAAAAATCTTTTTTTGAAATGTTTTTTTAAGTTTTTAAATTTAAGTTTAATCTTTTAAACTGTTCGTACTCTCCGATTATATTTTTTTTATATTTTAAACTTCTATTAAATGTCCAAAATAGTTTTTTTTTATAAATTTAAAAAAAAAAATGATGTCTTAGATAAAAAATATAATGAACTCCAACCCCTTCGGGCATTTTAGTCCACCCTGTATCTATTGTTGTGTAATTTGGTATCCTAAATACAAAAACTATATTAAAACATTTGTTTAAGGTTAAATGTTTTTTTATTTTTTTTAATTCCAATTTTCGTTGGATTTTTTAAGTTCAATAAAACTGAAATTAATATGAATAAAATGAAGTTATCAGAGCAATACGTTTCGCGAATGCCATTTTCAAGTAAATTATCATTTTCAAGTAAATTATATGTCGCGAATGCGATTTTCAAGTATAAACAGTTATTTAGTAGCTGTCGACAAAACAATTAGAAAAAAATTATTTTTTGTCAAATAGATAGACGTATTCATTTTTTGTAATATACCGTTAATATTAACGGAAACAGTTTTTGGCCTCTACCGAAATTTTTTAAATGTTGAGTTGTTACCCTTTTGTGGAACAGGTGCGATATGTATAAAATTGTGACCCATATTGTAAATGTAAGCGTAATTCAAAATCTTATTCTTTATTTTGGTTAGTATGTGCTTTTGTACCAAAAGAAGCGTGGTAATAAGGCGCATTTTTCAATATACTATGGGTACTATAAAAGCGTTACACTGTACACAATTTCAAGTGTAAGAATACCTGGGAATCGAAGCTTATTTTTTGTGTAAAACGGTCCACTCGCAAGGGAGGTACCAAAAGGGGCGTGGCAATAACGGTAGGTACTATAAAAGGTAGGTACTATAAAAGCATTACGCTGCACAAAATTTCACATATTTTTATGGACTGGAATACAAGTTATAAGCCCTTAACTTTTTGTGCAAAATTATCCATTTGTATGGGAGTTGCTCATAGGGGAGTGGCAACTTCACCCATTTTTCTCAAGAAATTGTGAGATATTCTGATAAGATGTATAAAAGTTATTTAAGAGTCAATGTTTCTCTAAATGTTAACCCTTTGTGGAGAATGTACTCGAAGGAGTGGACCATCTTTTATATTAGTCTGAAATAGAAACAAGTAAAAGCGTTAAGTTCGGCCATGACGAATCTTATATACCCTCCACCATGGATAGCATGTGACCTCACAAAATAACTCAAACCTAAAGAAAATAACACCGATAAACACAAAAAACAGAACAGAACAGTAGGAATCACAACAAGTTAGATGCTATGAATATATCTAAATATGGACCGATATGGCCCATTTGCAATCTCAAACAACCTGCAACTATAACAAGTATTTGTACCAAATTTGATCAACCTAGCTCTATTATTTCGGACTGTAGCGTGATTACAACAGACGGACGGGTGGACGGACGGACAGACGGACATGGCTAAATAGTCTTAGAATTTTACGACGATTAAGAATATATATACTTTATGGGTTCTCAGATCAATATTTAGAGGTGTTACAAACGGAGTGACAAAATGAATATACCCCCCATCCTATGGTAGAGGGTATAAAAATAAACCCATACCAAATTTCAAGTTAACAAGTTACTTATATCTAAAGTTAGCGTGCACACCAGCTTTACAGACAGAAGGACGGACATTCCTTTTTTTTTAAACAATTTTCCTAATTGTTTTAAAGACAATCACTAAACCTATGTTCCAACGTGTAAGTGATACTCTTAACATATGTAGCCCTCATAATTTCCTTTAACTTAAATGTAAGCCCTAATTTTTGAGCTTATACCTCAAAAATACTAAAGGCCACCAACAAGAATATCGGAATTAAAACAAACCAGTAAAGAAAGGCATAAAGTCGGGCGGGGCCGACTAAATAATACCCTACACCTCCCTAGCCATGCGATTAGGATCATTGCGATAATAACTTGGAATAATTGGTAAATGGGTAGGAACATATTATCTAATTCTGCACCGATAATCGCTAAATTAAGCAATATTCGTTCCTAAATTGCGATATCTTTCTGGAAAATTTTAATGATCGGAAGTAAAGTATAACTTCTATAGCGCTTTGATACCAAATCAGGAGGAACATATAAAAGGAGTTTGTATATAAATCTGAACCGATTTTCCCTGAAATTTTTTTCATTCATGAAAAAAGACTGCTATCTGTCGAATTTCGTACTGATCGGATATAAAATACAGTCTCTACAGGGCTTACATGTCAAATCGGGGGTGACATATATGTGGGGGCTATATCTAAATCTGAACCGATTTTCTCCGAATTTGGCAGTATTCCTTCATGTAATAAGAAACCTCTTTCTGCCGAATTTCGCACTGATCGGATATAAAATACAGTTTCTACATGTCAAATCGGGGGATACATATATATGGGGGCTATATGTAAATCTGAACCGATTTTCTCCGAATTTAGCAGTATTCCTTCGTGTAATAAGAAACCTCTTTTAGCCGAATTTCGCACTGATCGGATATAAAATAAATATTTTACAGCGCTTATATGTCAAATCGGGGGTAACGTATATATAGGGGCTATATCTAAATCTGAACCGATTCTAACCAATTTTAATAGGGATCGTCCTTGGGGCAAAAAAGAACACTGTGCTAAATTTCATCATAATCGGACCATAAATACGACCTGCACTTTGATTACAAGAATACATGGTCAGACAGACGGACAGACAGACAGACAGTCAGACGGACATGGCTAAATCGACTCAAAAATTGATTCTATGATGATCGGTATAATAAACTATGGTACTATTTCTTCTCTTTTTGGGCGTTACAAACAAATGCACAAAGTCATAATACCCTGTACTACAGTGTGGTGTAGGGTATACAAATTAAAACCTGTAAGGAAAGGCTAAAGTCGGGCGGGGCCGACTATATAGTACCCTACACCACTCTCGTAATATTGAATAACTCTGATATATAAATTTTGTAATTTATGTATAAATTGTTTACATAAATTTACTTTTGGGACATTTTATACTTAAATAATACCCTGTACCACAGTGTGGTGTAGGGTATAAAAACGATTGGATCTAAAGAGCCAAATCGGATGAAACATATATATGGGAGCTATAGCTAAATCTTAAACGATGTTATTCAAATTCGGTAGTGTTGGTTCATGGATCAAGAGACTCTACCATTCTAAATTTCAAAATGATTGGATGTAAAATGCAGCTTCTTCAGGACTAAAGAGCAAAATCGGACGAAACATATATATGGGAGCTATAGCTACATCTTAACCGATTTTCTTCAAATTCGGCAATGTTGGTTCATGGATCAAGAAACTCTACCATTCTAAATTTCAAAACGATTGGATGTAAAATACAGCTTTTATAGGACTAAAGGGCCAAATCGGACGAAACATATATATGGGAGCTATACCTAAATGGTAACCGATTTTCTTCAAATTCAATAGCGTTGGTTCATGGATCAAGAAACTCTACCATTCTAAATTTCAAAACGATTGGACGTAAAATATAGCTTCTATAGAAATAAAAGTCCAAATCGGACCAAACATATATATGGGACCTATAGCTAAATCTTAACCGATTTTCTTCAAATTCGGTAGTGTTGGTTCATGGATCAAGAAACTTTACTATTCTAAATTTCGAAATGATTGGATGTAAAATACAGCTTCTATAGAACTAAAGGGCCAAATCGGACGAAACATATATATGGGAGCTATAGCTAAATCGTAACCGATTTTCTTCAAATTCAATAGCGTTGGTTCATGGATCAAGAAACTCTACCATTCTAAATTTCAAAACGATTGGACGTAAAATATAGCTTCTATAGAAATAAAAGTCCAAATCGGACCAAACATATATATGGGACCTATAGCTAAATCTTAACCGATTTTCTTCAAATTCGGTAGTGTTGGTTCATGGATCAAGAAACTTTACTATTCTAAATTTCGAAATGATTGGATGTAAAATACAGCTTCTACAGGACTAAAGAGCAAAATCGGATGAAACATATATATGGGAGCTATAGCTAAATCTTATCCGATTTTCTTCAAATTCGGCAATGTTGGTTCATGGATCAAGAAACTCTACCATTCTAAATTTCAAAACGATTGGATGTAAAATACAGCTTCTATAGAACTAAAGGGCCAAATCGGACGAAACATATATATGGGAGCTATAGCTAAATCTTAACCGATTTTCTTCAAATTCGGTAGTGTTGGTTCATGGATCAAGAAACTCTACCATTCTAAATTTCAAAATGATTGGATGTAAAATACAGCTTCTTCAGGACTAAAGAGCCAAATCGGACGAAACATATATATGGGAGCTATAGCTAAATCTTAACCGATTTTCTTCAAATTCTCCAATGTTGGTTCATGGATCAAGAAACTCTAGCATTCTAAATTTCAAAACGATTGGATGTAAAATATAGCTTCTATAGGACTAAAGGGCCAAATCGGACGAAAGATATATATGGCAGCTATATCTAAATCTGAACCGATTTCAACCAAATTCAATAGCGATCTTAACAGCTGCGAAATACTGTAAACTGCAAAATTTCAGAACGATCGGAGTGAAATTGCGACCTGTAGTCGACGAACAACTTTACATGGACAGACGGACGGACGGACGGACGGACGGACGGACGGACGGACGGACGGACATTATTAAATCGACTCAGCTAGTGATTCTGAGTCGATCGGTATACTTTAAGGTGGGTCTAGCTGTGTTATTTTCAGGTGTTACAAACATCTGCCGTGAAACAAACTTATAATACCCTGTACCACAGTGTGGTGTAGGGTATAAAAAAACATACATTTTGTATACCCTTCACCACACACAGAAAAAAGTTTACTAACATTAAAGGCAGTTGCAATGATTTCGAGGCAATGACAAATAATCTTTAAAGTAAGAACGTCCTAATTTAATATTAAGATAATTTAATAAAAATTAAGCTGAGTTTGAACTTATTATCGGCTCGAAATCATTGCCGTCGTCTTTAAAATGTTTTCAGTATATAATGGGTAATGGGGGCAACACCTTGAAATATTGATCAGCGACCACATAAAATATATATATATTCTTGATCGTCGTGAAATTCTAAGACGATTTAGGAATATCCGTCTGTCTGTATGTTAAAATCACGCTACAGTCCGTAACAATAAAGCTAGGTTAATACAATTTGGTAGAAGTACTAATACTATATAGTACCTGCAAGGTCATTTGGGATTGCAAATGGGCCGTATCGGTTAATGTTTTGATATAACTCCCCTATAGAGGTCGCTCCAAAATACGGGTTTTGAGCTGTAGATACCACAGCGTTCGTTTGTCTTTAGTAATTTGCTTAATCAAAAAGGAACGTTCCATGATTTGTTCCCTATCCAAAGTAATATAATTGAATGCAATTCATGGGTATATAAAAATCGACATGGCCGCACTTATCGCCTTTACATATCAAACCTCATACATAAGGAAAGTTTATTAGTCGAGCATTGCTAAAAACAAATGGGGTAACTTTTAAACATTTTTTTCTTAATTCTGCTCTAAAAATGGAACTCATTACTATAAAATACACATGTGACAAAACATCATCATAATCCTCTATAACAAAATGTAATAAAATTCTCTTTCTTTTTCCCTACCACCAAAGAAAGTTGCTCCCTCTTGGTCATCAGACTTAGTCTCTGTACTTTAGTATTAGTGGCACCACTAAAGTACACCAATAATAACTTGTGGAATTGTCATATTCAAGCGTTCTCGCCAACTGTCATATTTTCTATAATTTAAATACTGCTGCAATAATAAATTTTAAATATTTGACACAACAAAACGAATGCACTGCAAAGCCTAAGTACCCGAGTTTAAATATACGAACAAACAAACAGAGAGTCAAGAACGGCCAACTGCAGATCATAAAAACCCCAACAGAGCCAAGAAATGTTACAATAACAACACGGGCGGTAGTGGAAAGCAACAATAATAACAAGAGTGGTAGTGGCAGCGGCTGGAGAAAAACAGTCTAAATTACTAACTTGTCTTCAAGAGTCGCTTGGGCAAGGAGCACACAGAAAACAAAAAACAGTTCAAAAACAATATTTACCACAACATAGTACTAAGTACGCAATAGGGTTATGAAATAAACATTAAATATGTATATTGGGAAAAAACATATTTGAAACAATGGCACAGCAATGAAAACGTTTATGTCTGGACATACTCATGTATTTAGAATCTGAAACTTTAATACGAGGAAATATTTATGGAAGTAGTAAAATAGCCGTAAGGAGGACTACAAACAAGAACCGTATTCCACCAAACTAAGTGGACATAGTGAAACTAACAAACGATAATTGCGGTAAGTTCGCACTTACAGATTTGCCCTGGGCCCAATTGTGAGATAATTTATTGTTTTTTTGTCCGAAAAGTGTTTGTTGAAAATGGCAAAAATCTAGTACCCATAATACAGGAGATACTTTATGTCACGTTTGTAAGTGACTTACTGCCAGACAAAATTATTGGTTGGAATGAACTGAAAGACGAAAGACACTCGTTCACAGAAAAATGCATATTTATGAGAAAATTATTAAAAAAGTCCTCAATTCAAAACTTCTTTGCGAACCGAAAGAACAGGTCCAACCATCATTAAATCTTGAAATAATCCCTCTGAAGAAGGCAGTAGAGAATAGGGTGTCAAAAAACCCGGTTATTTCGAAAAAACGGTTTCCGGTTTAACCGAAATATTACTTTTTTTTAAAACCCGGTTTATCGGTTATTATTTTTTGTCGAAACCGGTTAACCGGTTTTTAGGCCGGTTTTTAAATAATATACTAAAGTGATTAAAATGTCATTAAATATTTATTGTAAAACAAAAAACAACTAACAATCATTTGAAGTAAAAATTAGTAAACAAAAATAGATTATTATTTCGTTTATTACAGGTTTAATTTTTTAGTAAATAGAAAGTATATACTATATTTCTGAAATTACCTTAAAAAAATAATAAATCATTTATAATGTTTTTTTATAATAATATCTTAAAAATAGAATACAATTTAAATGATTATTTTTAAACGATTTTTCTTTTAATTTTTTATGTAACTTGACGTTGAAAAAGCTCACAAACGTTGATGTAGTCAATATTAGTCCGACAGTCATTAAAGCATTGTATAAGGAACACAGCTTCTCCGTTTTCTTCTTAAACTTTCCAAAAAAGCAAAGTCATCAAAAAATGTTGCCTGCCTCGTTTTTCGATTCGGTGTGTGACATAAATCCAAAATTAAATTATTTGACTTATCAATATAACATATCGAATCAGAGGTATCTGGCTGTTCTGTCGGGATTTAACATCGCAAAAAAGTCGAAGCAATTTATCTTTCCGTTCTTGAACGTGTTCTGTGCTTCATGGACGACTTATCGAATGTCGTCCAGTTGACAGTTGTTCTGAACCAGAATATTCAGAACAACTGTCAGAATTATCCACCTCATCGTTGTTATTTGCTGCATCTTGTATAAATGGTATCCACAACAAGTAGAAAAATAGAAAAATCAATACTTTAATTTTTGTTTTAAACAATAAATAAAAAAACCGGTTAACCGACATGAAAAAACCGGCTTTCTCGGTTAACCGAAAATTAAATTTTTTAAGAAACCGGTTACGGGTTTGGGTTGCAAAACCGGTTAACCGTATAACCGGTCCCGGTTTTGGACACCCTAGTAGGGAACCAAAACCAAGGTACAACGTTAAAACTACATCACGATGGTGGACTTCTGAGTTAAAGACCAGGAAAAATACCTGAAACAGGCTACTCAACAATTCCAAATATACTGGTGACACTAATGACTGTTCCCATCCAACTCTAGCGTGATTTGTAACAGAGTGATACCACAGGGAGGAGTTTAGTTTATTTTAATTTAATTTTAAATCGTGGTATGTGCGGACTACGTTGCAATCGCAGAAACTAGAAAATTCTCCAAACTCCTTCGAGACTTTATACGGGTGACTCTGAACAAATTGTCCAGATTTTACAGATTGGCCAGGAGCAGTGGTTTCATTGTTAACTTAATCAAGACCGAACTGTTTCTCTTTATTAGAGAAATGTTCCATGTGGACCTCATCGGCTGAATGTAGCATAAAATAAAAAGTTTCTAGTTACAATCATAATCAGAAAATTGTCCATCAGACTTAGTGTATTGAAAAGGGTAAGGAAGACCAACGTCGACTTATATTCAAGTAGGAAAGCTGTGGAGCCACGTTGGGGCCCCTCTCCCAAAATCGTCCATAGGATATACATACTAGTAGCAGTAGATGGCCACAAACTACTGTGCGGTAATGTGGTGTGGAGGACGGCATGAAGGTTCAGAGAACTGTCTGCCTAAGCAAAAGCGAAGCTTTATGGATTACAGCGAAATAGTCTCTACAATTCCTACTTCATCTACTGCCGATTGATGTTGTGGCTAGAGAAGTTGCAACCGGAGAGGGATTCATATTAAACTGTCTATCAATGTGGATGGGCAATAGGGATGTAACGATAGTGACTTTAGCGAAAGCGAACATTGAAATATATTTCTTGCGAATGCGAAAGCGAGTAGTAAAATATGCATTTTTGCGAAAGCGAATTTCGAATAATAGTTTGACCCTTTAGTACCAACAAATTTAAGGAATATACTTTTCCAGGATATTCAAGTATTAGGCATGTTTTCCATATTTTTACCCCCTGTAACCACAAGGACAAATATATTTGTTCTACTGTTTTGAAGAGAAGTGGCAAATCTCTAAATTGTGTGAAAGGAATAAGGAGTTTAAATACTTTTAACAAATGGAAGCGAATACTGAAATATATTTTTGCGAAAGCGAATAATCCAAAGATGGTTTTTGCGAATGCGAAAGCGAATGTTTAAATGATGCGAATAATTCGCGTTCGCATACATCCCTGATGTACAAGAACTACGGCCACTCTGTAAACCAACGGCGTAAATATTCGAGAGGAACTTTGCCACTAAGATTCCTGCAAGTGAGGACTTGGTTGGCTGAATACCTGGTAGACATAAATGTCAACTTCTACTTCTAGAGGCAATAAGGGAAGTCACCAAGTGGCTGAGGCGCAACGTAGTGACCAACACTGGAGTTGCCATTTATTCTGGCCAGTCTGCCATTAAATCTCTGGAGGCCACATCCCTAAAATCACAAACAGCCCTCGACTGCCGCAGATCTCTCAACGAGCTGGCTTATCAGTTTAACATGTACCTCATATGGGTACCAGGGAAACTGCGAAGCTGACAAACATGCTAGAACATGAGGGACGACTATACAAATTCTCGAAGAATTTCCATACATTTGCGCGCCACTGCCTTATGCAAGCTTTGGCTTAGGCAAGAGCCAGTCCAATGAGATAAATCTGGCCAAAATACGACCTAAGAAGGTAAATATATCTCCTCGCACTAGAGGGAAAAATACTGTCTACGTCAGTGTCAGTTCTGACGATAGATTGCCTGATTGGCGAACACACCAGTAAGTGGGAATTGAGTCCAATGACTTCTGCAGAAGCTGTGGCGAATAGGAAGATGTGGAGAGCATCGCGCAGCTGTTTTGTTACTGTCCTGCATTGAGTAAACGTCGTCTGGATACACTGTGATCGGTCTTTCTAGGAAATCTGAAGGATCTTGCCTCCAGCGGTGTTTGTATTAATGATAACGTTGTGTATCAAACAGGTTGGTTTCGATGAAGGGCATTTAGGCCTGTGGTAGCTCCAGGGACCTCAATTGGTCTACCTAAGCTGGTAACTCCGGATGTCACCTTGACCTAGTCTCAAATTTTGAGCGGCTTTTTTTGTGACTTAAGAACAAATATAAAAGGTTATATAAAACGGATGGTCTGAATTCTAACCTCATTCCAAGACAATTTTTCTATGATAGAAAACCAATAACAGGTATAAACATTTCAGTCGGGTAAACCAAAGACCTAAAAACAACAAAGACACAACAAAATGTATACTGCCCAAAAAAGTGAGAACTTGACATGAAGATGGCGTTACAACATATAGCTGATTTATTTTCTTCTTTATTTCCATTTAACTCCTTGTGGAGCATAGTGCCTCTACAAAGTTTTTCTAAGCAATTCTATCATTCGCTAGCAATTTTATCCCGTTCCAGCTAAGTCCGCTGTCCTCTAAATTCTTCATCAGACTACTTTTCCTTCGCCATACTTCTTTTCCGCGGAAGTGAATTGACGAATACACCTCTGTACGCATTACTCTGTACTGATTTGTGTGTTCTTTATTTGCGCTGCGTGTTAACGTTAAGAGCCATTCAATTTTGGTATGATTTGGTCATTTTGTGTGGGTGGTACCAAAAAGGGGTCCGACAATACGGCCAATTTTATAGCACCGCCGGACTCTAGGTGCTATAAAAGTATTACCCTGAAATACCAAGTATTCATATCTATGTTCTGATATTGACGATATAGGCCATTCGCCCATTTTTCTCAATGAGATAGCGACAGACAAACTATTGCTATGTGTGAAGTTATATAGGATTCGGATAGGTAGTATAGAAGATATTAGAGAATCAATATTTTTAAATTAAATTTTACTTTGTACTAGAGAGAGTAGACCAATATCCTTCTTCAAACTTACCCTGAGATAGAAAAAAAATATTTGAAGTCAATCCGTTACTCGTTTTGAGATTTATCGTGCGCTCCAGCCAGACAGACAGCAGAAAGACGGACAGACTGGCGGACATTGCTCAAATGACTTAAAAAGTCCTAAAACGGTTTTACGCCAAGCATACTTAGGGTCCTAGGTCACTGCTTCGACGTGTTAAGCTTTTGGTCCCTAGCAAATTACATATACCATCCTCCACTTGAGAGTATAACAAGTAGGTGAGTAAGTATCATGCTAACTTTAATAGCAGTGTATATAAATCTTACTTGTTTATTATTTATTTATTTATTTATTTATTTATATGAATTACAATACAAAGTAAATTTATATTCTAATTTTAAGGTCCAGGGAAAGGCCGGGTTACAAAGACCATATGGCTGAATTTTGCAGCGACAGACCAGAGCCTCTGGTGGGAATCGAACCCACGACCCCCAAACTCATAGGCGAGTACGCTACCAACTCGCCTACTGGGGCGCTCTACTACTTGTTTATTTTCCTCCAACAATGTATGGAAAACGATAACTCAATTGTGGTCACCCTTTCTGTGCTCCTAGTCGCTCTTGTAAATGTTGACGTTTTTCATGTTTTGCTGGCAGCAACAGCAACAACATGGACATGGCCACACAAAAAAGAATAACCATCGCAAGTGTCCCAAATCATAAATGTCACCACTAAAACACAAGAAGAACTGAAGAAGGGGACAAGAAACGGGTACTCCATCTAATGTTTGTTTGGCCTTTTTTCTCATGTTTTACGAGGTGAATTGTTTTTTGTTCCTTTTTGGGGGGCTCTGAACTAAAGTACTTTTGTGTGATAGTTTGTACTGTAGACAGCCACACGCCAGTCCATACGCCAGTCAGGCCATGTGATGTCAGATTTGTTGTGCCGGAGAGTGCTCTTTCCATTACCATTTGGAACTGGCTGCACAACGACATGCAGTTCTGTGGCTCTCGATGCACATGCAAATAAGGACTATGACGGCAAGAAAATTAAAATCATAATGTGTTTTAATAACAACAACCGCTGCAAATGATGTCCTTTTTGTCCGATCGTTGTTGTTGTATGTTTTTTCTTTGTTTTTGAGAATCATTTGTATGGAGATTTGAGTTGAGCCTGAGTTTTATGTATAACTGGCCATATTCTCAAAGTCCCTCTTGCATGTTTGCCTATTGAATGTGTGTTGTAATTTTTGCTCAGTTGTTATGTGTGTGTGTGCTTTGAAAGTGGCGGCAGGCAGAGTTGGGGATCTGGAGGTGGCTTATAATATTTATGCAGTTATTAGCGGCATGTTATGGCTCTACGAGTGCATAACTCGATTTTGTGGCCCGTGTATCTGTTGTGTGGCAGCATTATATGGTTATGATAATAGTCAGGAACATGCAACCAACACCAGCACCACCACTATTGCTCTGTGGCATACCACCAAAGTTATCATCATCAGCACCATTGGAATCAACGTCGTCATCGCTGTTGCCGTCATTGTTGTTTGTCGGCAGCACTAAAATGCATGCAACGAGGCGTATGCCTAACCTTTTTTCTCATCTATTTCCGTGTTAATGGTCTATGCCCGGCAATTGCTTTGTACCGCTCCCAGGATCTTTTTGTGGTTACCAACTCTGTACCCCACCCACCAAAGTTGCCTTTCAAAATTCTGCACCTCGTTATTCAGTTGATAATAACAGATATTAGGCATGTGCCATAATGCATAATGCGATGTACAGGAATTGGTTTAAGCCGTTTCGTTGTTCGGCTGTTGCATGCATTTATAATTTTGTTGTCTCGCTGGTTGGGAAGGGGACCACATTTGCATTTCCCCAATATTCTCGGGATGGAAAAGGTTCATACAATAAATACAAATGATTTTAATATCCACTTTGAGATTCTGTTCGTTTAAACATATTGATGTCGATGTTGCTATTGTTTGGTTGGCTCAATTTGTCGAAATCATCTGTTTGGGAAAATCTACAATATTTCGAACGAAGTATGCAGAGACAAAAAAGCTTCATTACTTATAAGAAAAAATAAATTAGAAAAACGTGAAAAACTAAATGCCCATATCAAGAATATAATAAAATTTGTACTGCGTAACTGATAACTGATGTGGGATTATTTTAAAAATTGCCCAAATACGCAATTCTTTGAAAATACATTTATTTTTCAGTTTGTATACCCTCTACCATGTAATCTCGAAATATTAATCAGAGACCCCATAATATATAGATTCCGTTTTGGTTCTTATAAGGAACATAGAGCTGTAACGAATTTGTTCCAGTTCCACTTATTCGCTGCTAAGGCCTCTATTTCAGGCACGCTTTGTTGCCTTTGTTCGCTTCAATGTCGAGCTGTCTACGCTATGTGTGACTCGGTCTCCCTCTCTGCGGCTACCTTGAAAATTCTTTGCAACGCGTACCCGATCCATCGCCATTTTCGGGTTTGATGGGTAACTGCCCAGTCTCTGCCCATAGTGTTTCATTGTGATCTTGTTCGGCCAGAACATTTTAAGATTCGCCGTATACATCTGTTTATAAAGACATGTAGTGATGATATATCGCGGCGATCGGCGCTTTTGCTTTCACATACTCTTTTGAACCGCCGGTTTTTGCGATGATGCTTCCTAATAGCAACATGTGTCGACGTCTGCGAGTGAATGCTGTTGTAATGACAAGTTTTTGACATTCTATGTGTTGATTCTCATGGCTTTTTTCTTAGAGGAATTATTTATCTTCAGATCACACTTTGTTGCTTTAGTCTCTAGATTGTATAGTTTTGATTGCATATCGTCATGTGATGCCTCTTGGTGCGATGGAAACCCCATAAAGTATATATTTATATAATTAATCGTCATAAAATTCTGAGCCGATATTAACTTGAGTTGCCATAAGATGTTTTGGACATTCGATGTGTTGATTCTCATGGCTTTTTTCTTAGAGGAATTATTTATCTTCAGACCACATTTTGTTGCTTTAGTCTCCAGATTGTACAGTTTTGATTGCATATCGTCATGTGATGCCTCTTGGTGCGATGGAAACCCCATAAAGTATATATTTATATAATGAATCGGCATAAAATTCTGAGCCGATATTAACTTGGGTTGCCATAAGCCCATGTTTTGATAAAGGCAGTCAAGTCAGTACAAAGGTCCTTCTAGATTTGACTTTTAAGTATAAAAAAAATACAAATTTCAACGAATCGTGCTGAAATTTGGTAGTATAAGTATATTTGTAACGGAAACCAATCACATGCAATCTGTGGTGGGTGATATATAAAATTCGGTATTGTCGAACTTAATGCCCCGTTTACTTGATATTTTTGGATTCTGTGTTTTCGAATTGATTTCATAGCATTTATGATTGAAGCTTCATTTTTGATATTCCCTATATCTTCTGCAAATTTTCTGAAATTAGATATCTCTGTACCTTCTCCGAAAATCATTAGTGGACTTAATACTGGGACACTGTAATTATGAGTTATATGATATAGATCTTCTAATACGAGTAATACGCCACCGTGTACCACTGTGAACAATATTTCATTAATGTGATGAACATAACATATAGTAGAGTTCGATAAATTAGCCGGTTTCCCCGAAGACGAAGTTACAAAATATGCCTAGTGACGCAACGGGCCCACATATAAGAGATATGATACAATTAAAAAGAAATGTTCTCAAGATTCTATACAAAATCAGTGGTGCATCAGGCCTTAAAGTTTTGAGGATTTTTCATTTCGTTTGTCGGCCCATATGTGGCCCTATATAATTTTTCCGTTCTTTGGCCCAGGACACTTTGCGTCACATAACATTTTCATGAATGCTGCAGAAGTTGAGCCATTCAAGTCACTTGGACCAGACGGCATCACACCAGCAGAAAATGTTAAAGTACATTATTTCCTGGCTGGAAAAAATGTTGTTGGCTGTATCAGTTTTACATACATCCCGAATCGTTGGAGCGATACAAATGTGGTATTCATACCCATGAATAATGTCCCGCATGTGGACCCTCCTGCTCGGATAAATGGAACAGATCTAGTCTTTTCTGAAAGTGCAAAATTTGTAATAATTCTAGAAAGAAAATTTTTATTCAGACTTAAGGTACTGGGACGTGTAAGGAGGGCCAACGTCGCCTTATATTCCTGCTGGAAGGCTGTAGGGTCGCGGTGGTCTCTCCTAAAAGCGTCCATTGGTCCAATACTGCTATACGGCATTCGTCCAATACTGCTACACGGCATTGTGGTATGGTGGACGGCAACTGACAAACTAACCATCACCAAGCTACTCACAAATGTTCAGAGAACTGCCTGCCTGTACATAAGCGGAGCGTTAAGGACTACAGCGACCAAGTCTCTACAAGCCCTACTCCATATACTGCCGTTTAATATTGTGGAGAGATAAGTTGGAACTAGAGAGGCACTAAGATTAAACTGTTTATCAATGAGGAGGTACAAGAACTACGGTCACATGAGGATATCAAAGTATAGTGCTATGGTAACTGACCGAGTGGACTATATACCAACGGTGTACACCTTCGAGAGGAACTACATCACGATGACACCAGTCAGAGATGAATGGGTTGGCAGAATACCAGATAATGTAAACCATCTCCACTTCTATACGGATGGTTCGAAGCTTGATGAAAAGATTGGCTAGGGAGTACACTGTGAAGAATTTAATTTGGATATAGCTTACCGACTACAAGATACCTGCAGGGTCTATCAAGCCGAAATAATGGCAATATGGAAGGTCGCCAAGTGGCTGAGTCGCAACATAGTAACCAACACTGGCGTTGTCATTGTTGTCATTTACTCGAAGAGCCAGGCTGCCATTAATTCTCTAGAGGCCATATTCCTAAATTAGAAAACAGCCCTCGACTGCCGCAGATCTCTTATAGCGATGGCTGAGCATTTCAATATACACCTCATGGTGCCTGGGCATAGGGATATTTCGGGGAAATGCAAAGGAAAGTGACATAAGACCCTAAGTATGTTTGGCGGATAGCCGTTTTAGGTCGGTTTAAGTCGAATGAGCAATGTCCGTCCGTCTGTCTGCTGGCTGGTGCGCACGATAACTCACGAAAGGAGTAACCGATTGACTTCAGATTTGGTATGTGGTAATTTTTTTTTCTATCTCCGGCTATGTTCGAAGATGGGCCATATTGGTCCACTCCTTCAAGTACCTCCCCCATAAAGTGTTAATATTAAGTGCATTATTGATTATTTAATAACTTCTATACTACTTATTTCAATCCTATGAAATTCTACACATAATGTTATTTTATTAATCACTATCACCTCAAGAAAAATGGGCGAAGTTATATCGAACAGGTTGGTTGCGATGAGGGGCATTTCAGCCCGTGGTAACACTAGGGTCCTAAACTGGTCTATGTCAGCTGCCACCATAACCTTAACCTATAGGAAAGTTGTGTTCGAACACTTTTGTTAATTTGTGTGTGTGATAGACGTTAGACAAATCTGTTTATTTTTTCTGGAACAGTAGGCAATGCCACTGTCTACATAGAATCTTCATTGGTTTTGATCTTCGTTAATGCGTTTGTTTGTCTTTTTGAAACCGGTCTGTCTCCACGTTGTTTTGGGTCTGCCGCGACCGCTAGTACCCAGAGGATCCTACTCCATCGTCTCGTGATCTATTTCATCATTTGGATGATGATGTTCTTTTGACGGCGAATTCGAGTTCGTGTCCACCATATTTTTAGAATGTTTCGTAGGCATCTGTTAGTAAACTCTATAATAAAATGTTTCTATTTTTTTAACGAACTAAGTTTCCATAATTTTTGATAACGCATTAGATTACCAAATAAGTATGGAAGCATTAACGTCTTTTTTTATTTTATTATATAGCTTTATTTCTTTATTCATTTTTTCGGTTAAAGCCTCAGCGCCATAAAGGCTTTATAGAGGCTACTACCTTGGTGTGCCAATGGGCAATCTTAAATCAGAAGATTCGAGTAAGTTGTATATAAAGTTATTAAAGAAGAATATTTCACTAAATTTTAACCCTTTGTGGGGGAGGTACTAGAAGTAGTGGACCAATATGGTCCATCTTCGAACTTAGCCAATCGGTTATTCCTTTCCAGGCAACAGAAAAACGGAGTAATAGCTAAAGATTTAGAATAACTTTACACAGGGTTTTCCAATAAGAATGATATGATTTCTTTGAAAAAAAAAAACACACTTATTGTTAAGGAAATTCAAAAGTTTTTTATTTAATGTGAAGTACAATCGATACAATTAAGTTCTATATAAAACGTCATTCAAATGGCCTCCACGACTTCTTCTGCAGGAACGAATTCGATGAACCCAATTATCGAGCACTTTTTCCACTAAATCAAGTCGTATGCCATGAATGGCACGTTCAATATTGACATGTAAAGCTTGAATAGAGTCTGGTTTATTTCGAAAGACCAATGACTTCAAATAAACCCACAAGAAATAGTGTAATGGTATTAAATCACAACTTCTTAGAGGCCATTCAATATCGCAATTTCTTGAAATAATCGAATCTCCAAACTTTTCTCGCAACAATTCAATTGTTTCAGTTGCTGTGTGGCACGAAGCCACAATCAGTCAATGCAAAAAGATAGCTCTTAACGAGAGCTAAAATATTGCTCATGGGTGTCAAGGTCGTAGGTCGACTGGAAAGTTTTTTTTTGGATTAAAAAAAATGGACTTGGCATCATTTTCAAATGTGTTAGTTTTGCTCTAGCTCTTTAACAGTACTTCGGATTGGGAATCGGTCAATGGCAAAAAGATATCTCTTAACCAGAGAGCTTGCTTATGGGTGCCAAGATCGTCAATACAATAAAATATATATGCTTCCGCAGTTTGTGTGTATTAGGGTGGACCGATTATTTTTTGTTTTTAATTTAACTTTCTATTATTATCAGTCTACGAACCATTGTGTAAAGTACATTATAGTCAAATTTCAGCTTTCAAAAATATTGCAGCCCACAATTTTATCCTATTTAAGTTGTCTTAGTTTCAATTTTAAAAGCATGGCAGGTTCTGTAGACTTTTTTCGCAATGTTGACAAACATATTTTTGAACTTCAATGGTCTGCATATTTAAAACGCAGCAACACACAATCAAGCAGCTGAAACAGATTTTAAACTAAATTTTGTCAGCTTTAATTTAAAATCAAGATCACTGAATTTGGCACGATATTCGGAGTTTTACACTAATTTCCACAAAGTCGATTTTGAACCCCCACTGTGCGATAAATGGTAAAAGTAAGAAAAATCTGGCTACACCAAATTATTCTCCAAAGAATTCTCTTGAAGATGGTCTAAACCGTTGGACTCTATCTGTAACGGTATAGTCGTGAGATTAAAAATATTGCTATGCGCGCGTACTTACCCTTTTTTCCCATTGTGCGTCGCTTCAAAATCATATCATCCCTATTGGAAAACCCGTTAATTATGTGCTTATTTTGCAATGTGTTGTAGGTTATTTTATAGTCGGCTCCGCATGACATGTTTTAGTCTGTTTTATCATCGATCCGAACTTGTAGGAATCTCCTTAATGAACTCCAAATGGGGAGAAATTTTTAGCCGACCGCAATTTTCTATTTCAAATGTTTACCCAATAATTCTCACTATCTAAGGAAAAATACAAAATTGAAGTTTTCAACATTTAGAGTATCCATAACATCTTCAACAATACTAGTATAAACATTTCCGGACTGACCCACATGTTGTTAAATTGTTTCCATGTCTTTTTGGAAAAATAGTATTAGCCTCGAATGAGATTTTCGTGTGGCAACAAAATGAACATATTTTTTTGGCTGTGAAAATCTCACCAGGACACTAAAGCAAATTGTTTCGTATCCAATCTAAATCACACCCCACCACCCTTCACTAGAATCAACTCCTGCTGTGTCGCCTGTTTTTAGGTAGATACCAAAATACTCGCTAAGACCGTAAAATATTTACAACATTTAGACATAACAATTTATTTTGGATTTGTTTCCATTTCATATTTTTGGCATTGTTGTTTAATTAAATATTATGACAGAAGAAACTATGCAGGTGTGTGTGTCTCGAAGGACATACATATGCATGCATTTGCATATATAGACAGCGACAGTGCCACCGCCACCGTTGTTGTCGTCATATACCCATGTCGAAATCTAATGTATAATATGAGTAATATTTAGTTGTACTGTGGTTTTCTTATTGCTGTTGTTGTTGCTGCTATTTTCTTTCTTCCCATAGTTCTTGTATTTCATAACAAATGTCCCACTAAACGTAATATCAGCATGCTAAAAATCTAAATGAAAATTTATTACTCAGTATTTAAGTCGGTATGACCAGCAGGGCCAGTATAGCCATCAGACACAACAACAACAGCAAAAATAGCAACAGCAGCACAAACACCAGCACCGACACCAATTCCAACACCACCAATATCCTTAACAGCAAAAACATCAGCAACACCAACACCAAAAATAGAGCTTAAAGCAGCACTAACATGAGAACGACCATTTAACATGAGATATGAATTATGATAGTACCACACCATTTGAATACGTGTATACTATATTTTAAGTTTTCGAGTTTACAGTGTTGCACAAAATTTGGAGAAAAACAATAGATTTTTATGTAGGGAGTGTTTTTCTTTAAACAATTATAAATTACTATAATTTTCGTTCATCTAGTACTTGAAACAAATATCATTTTATTTGAAAAATTAATAAGGATTATTTGGAACGCATATATAGGGTGATCTAAGAAGAGATAATTTTTTCAATAGCCTTTTTTGACAGATCACGTGTGAGTCGTGTCATGCTGTCATGTTATTTTTGTTAAGTATTGCTTGGCATTATGGAAAGACTAACGCCTGAACAACGTTTACAAATTATTCAGTTTTGTTATCAAAATAATCGTTCGCCTATTGCCACGACCTTGATGAGCAATATTTTAGCTCTCGTTAAGAGCTATATTTTACCCATTGACCGATTCCCGATCCGACGTACCGGAATCATCGGTCCATATTTATTCAAAATGATGCCGGTGAGAACGTAACCGTCGATGGCGACCGTTATCGTGCCATGATAACCGACTATTTGATACCTGAAATTTAAGCTCGTGATCACGGCGACATTTGGTTTCAACAAGACGGCGTCACTTCCCACACATCGGATCAATTAATGGATCAATTGAGAGATCCCTTCGGTGAGCAGATAGTTTCACGTTTTGGGCCGGTCGATTGGCCACAAAGATCGTGTGCTATTACACCGTTAGACTTTTTTCTGTGAGGATATGTAAAGTCTAAAGTTTATGCGGACAAACCCGCTTCGATTCAGGCGCTGGAGCAAAACATCACGCGTGCCAGTCAAAATGTCCAACGAGTCATCGAAAATTGGACTCAAAGGATGGATCATCTGAGACGTAGCCGCGGCTAACATTTGATAGACATAATCTTCAAACAATAAATTCCAAAGAATGTTCTTTCAAATGATAATAAAAATTCCCCATTCCATTTGAATTTTCTGTGTTTTTTTCTTTAAAAAAGTAGGGAACCTTGAAATGTATCACCCTATATTAATATATTAGAACAAAATATATTTGCAAACTAATTTTCTCAAATAATATATTTGTTTACATACAAATAAAATTAATGTTTAGGATTTCCCCAAACATATTTTGTTTTAAAAAAATCAAAACGTTGCAGATATTTCGAATTTTGATTGATTTTGATTTCGTCTTATTATTGTAACGGGTTTTCCAATAGGGATGATATGATTTTGAAGTGATGTTTCGGCCATTTGTAATATGTCGTGATCTGTCATTTGTTTTTCATTGTATTCAGTAGTGTTTACAATTCCATCATGGAGAAAAGTACTCAAGTATAACATACATTTTTATACCCTACACCACACTGTGGTACGGGGTATTATAAGTTTGTTTCACGGCAGATGTTTGTAACACCTGAAAATAACACAGCTAGACCCACCTTAAAGTATACCGATCGACTCAGAATCACTAGATGAGTCGATTTAACGATGTCTGTCCGTCCGTCCGTCCGTCTGTCCATGTAAAGTTGTTCGTCGACTACAGGCCGCAATTTCACTCCGATCGTTCTGCAGTTAAGAGTATTTCGCAGCTGTTAAGATCGCTATTGAATTTGGTTGAAATCGGTTCAGAATTAGATATAGCTCCCGTATATATCTTTCGTCCGATTTGGCCCTTTAGTCCTATAAAAGCTGTATTTTACATCCAATCGTTTTGAAATTTAGAATGGTAGAGTTTCTTGATCCATGAACCAACATTGCCGAATTTGAAGAAAATCGGTTAAGATTTAGCTATAGCTCCCATATATATGTTTCGTCCGATTTGGCCCTTTAGTCCTATAGAAGCTGTATTTTACATCCGATCGTTTTGAAATTTGGAATGGTAGAGTTTCTTGATCCATGAACCAACATTGCCGAATTTGAAGAAAATCGGTTAAGATTTAGCTATAGCTCCATATATATGTTTCGTCCGATTTGGCCCTTTAGTCCTATAGAAGCTGTATTTTACATCCGATCGTTTTGAAATTTGGAATGGTAGAGTTTCTTGATCCATGAACCAACATTGCCGAATTTGAAGAAAATCGGTTAAGATTTAGCTATAGCTCCATATATATGTTTCGTCCGATTTGGCCCTTTAGTCCTATAGAAGCTGTATTTTACATCCAATCGTTTTGAAATTTAGAATGGTAGAGTTTCTTGATCCGTGAACCAACACTACCGAATTTTAAGAAAATCGGTTAAGATTTAGCTATAGCTCCCATATATATGTTTCGTCCGATTTTGCTCTTTAGTCCTATAGAAGCTGTATTTTACATCCGATCGTTTTGAAATTTAGAATGGTAGAGTTTCTTGATCCATGAACCAACAGTGCCGAATTTGAAGAAAATTGGTTGAGATTTAGCTATAGCTCCCATATATATGTTTCGTCCGATTTGGCCCTTTAGTTCTATAGAAGCTGTATTTTACATCCAATCATTTTGAAATTTAGAATGGTAGAGTTTCTTGATCCATGAACCAACGTTGCAGAATTTGAAGTAAATCCGTTAAGATTTATCTATAGCTCCCATATATATGTTTCGTCCGATTTCGCTCTTTAGTCCTGTAGAAGCTGTATTTTACATCCAATCATTTTGAAATTTAAAATGGCAGAGTTTCTTGATCCATGAACCAACACTACCGAATTTGAAGAAAATCGGTTACGATTTAGCTATAGCTCCTATATATATGTTTCGTCCGATTTTGCTCATTAGTCCTGTAGAAGCTGTATTTTACATCCAATCATTTTGAAATTTAAAATGGCAGAGTTTCTTGATCCATGAACCAACACTACCGAATTTGAAGAAAATCGGTTACGATTTAGCTATAGCTCCCATATATATGTTTCGTCCGATTTTGCTCTTTAGTCCTGTAGAAGCTGTATTTTACATCCAATCATTTTGAAATTTAGAATGGTAGAGTTTCTTGATCCACGAACCAACATTGCCGAATTTGAAGAAAATCGGTAAAGATTTAGCTATAGCTCCCATATATATGTTTCATCCGATTTGGCTCTTTAGATCCAATCGTTTTTATAGCCTACACCACACTGTGGTACAGGGTATTATTTAAGTATAAAATGTCCCAAAAGTAAATTTATGTAAACAATTTATACATGAATTACCAAATTTATATATCAGAGTTATTCAATATTACGAGAGTGGTGTAGGGTATTATGTAGTCGGCCCCGCCCGACTTTAGCCTTTCCTTACTGGTTTTAATTTAAAAAAAACACTTCCAGTTGATCAACGACCTGGATACCCATGAGCAATATTTTAGCTCTCGTTAAGAGCTATCTCTTTGCCACTGACCGTTCCCCGATCCGACAAACCGTTAAGGAGCTAGAGCAAAAAAAAAAATTATCATTCACATTTGAAAATTATGCTAAGTCCATTTTTTTAAATCCAAAAAATACACTTTCCAGTTGATCAACGACCTTGACACCCATAAGCAATATTTAAGCTCTCGTTAAGGTCTATCTTTTGTCTATTGACCGATTGTGGCTACGTGCCACACAGCAAATGAAACAATTGAATTGTTGCGAGAAAAATTTGGAGATTCGATTATTTGAAGTAATTGTGATATTGAATGGCCTCCAAGAAGTTGTCATTTAACACCATTAGACTATTTCTTGTAGGGTTATTTGAAGTCATTGGTCTTTCGAAATAAACTTTCAAGCTCTTCAAGCATTAAAAGACAATATTGGACGTGCCATTCATGACATACGACTTCATTTAGTAGAAAATTGCTCGAGAATTGGGTTCATCGATTTCGTTTCTGCAATAGAAGTCGTATCGATTGTACTTCACATTAAATAAAAAACTGTTGAATTTATTTAACAATAAGTGTGTTTTTTTCAAAGAAATCATATCACTCTTATTAGAAAATCCTTTATAAGTATATTAAGCTATAACCGCCAAACAAGATGTAATCTGCGTTATGATACATTTTCATTTTTCTGATGAAAATTGTTTATTTAAAACTATTTGCAACATTTGCCATTATATAATTATAAAATATACTGTTATACTAAATGTCGCAGTAATATATCTGCAATTACATATTTTTTTTGCGGCTACTCCTCAAAACAATATGCTTTTCAGGAGTGTCTATCAACGTTTATGCAATTTTTAAATTTTTATGGAATTTCTTTATAATGCAAAACAAACGACCTGTACGGTCTTATGAATAACTTTTGAATGGGTTGACAAGATTTTGACTACTCACATAGAGTGGCTTCAAAAACAGTTGCCGATGTTCAATAAAGTTATAATCAGTTAACTTTTGGTGCAAAATGGTCCATTAGTGTGGGAGGTACCTAAAGGGGCGTGGAAACTTCGCCCATTTTTCTCGACGTGATATCCACGAATAAACTGGTACTATATGTGGAATTTCGGAAGATTCGAATAAGTAGTATGGAAATTATTAAATACACAATATTTTACTACATGTTAACCCTTTGCGGGGAGGTACTAGAATGATGGACCAATATGGCTCATCTTCGAACTCAGCCTGAGATGGAGAAACATATTACCACATATCAAATTTGAAGTCAATCCGTTACTCCTTTAGAGAGTTATCGTTCGCACCAGCCAGCAGACAGACACACACACACGGACGGACATTGCTCAAATGACTTCAAATAGCCCGAATCGAATTTCCATGAAACATACTTGGAGCCTTAGGCCACTCCTTGAATGTGTTACACATTTGGCCAGTAGCAAATGAAATTTTTTCCCCTCGTTCATTAAAGTGAGGGTATTAAATTCAAAAATTTCTACCAAAAGTGTTATAATTTCGACATTTATCCACAGATTTTTTAAATTTTATTTGTTGTTAAAAATGGAATAAAATTATATGTTGCCTTTTTTCTATTTTTTTATGAACGGAGCAAAATTGACTTTTCGGTATCAAATCGCTATAGAAGTTATACTTTACTTCCGATCATTACAAAATGTGGCTGAAATACGTTTCTTAATTTGGGAGCGAATATTGCTTAAATTGGGGAGAATCAGGTCAGATTTAGTTATATCACCAATGCCCATTTAGTATATAAGTGCTATGGAAACTGTATTTTATATCCGAAATGGGTTTTTTTGAACCAAGTCGATGAAAATCTTTTAGATTATGTATATCTATTGCTTCTTCCGATTCTTAATCTATGAAAGAATACTGCATATTTTAAGGTTATCGTTTCAGATCTAGTTAATTATAATCCACATCTTCAACTCCTCCTTGGAATACGCATTGATGAGGAGGTGGTGCTAAGTACTTTGTTAACTGAAACGAAATCAATTATTCCAAATTATTATCGCAATACCCCTTTTCGCATTGTTAAGGAGGTGTAGGGTATTATAAAGTGTGTCCCACCCGACTTTCTGTCTTTCCTTACTGTTTTTTTTGTTGCATAGTGATATTATGCGAGAGAAAATAGAAAAAAAAGTGTCACAATCAAACTAATGAAGCCATACAAAACATACGAGTACAATTTTTTTACTTTTGGTGTCTAGAATACACTTTCCGATTTTCATCAAAAAATTCGACAAAAAAGTAATCATAGGCTGTTTTCAAAAAATTTTGCCCAACATGATTCAAAAATACTTATCTTCGCCTTAAAAAATAATTTCATTTGGTGAAAATAATGGATCATTACAATGGATCAAACAATTTTAAGTTTAAAAGAATCATATATTTTTTAATGGAATTGGCTACATCTGATTCTAAAATTAAATAATGTAGCCTTAGATTAATTGTAAAATACTCAAAATTGGTAAACTCTCACATATTAGACTGTACTGCCTTTCCAAGCCATTAATAATTTGTATAATTTTTCGACATAGTGTAACCTCTATACATATTACATATTGTATGTGTTTGCAACAGTGGAAATATAAATATGTATACAAATATATGTATATATAAATAAATACCTTCATAAAATTTGCTCCAGTTTTGGTATGATACCACGACGATAGAAGAGAACAGACTAAATGATGATAATGGAGCAAAAACCCATATTTTGGATTTAAAATAAAATGATTTATTCACTTGGCCTAAATTTTTAGGTCATATAAAAATCATCGAAGGCATTCGTTTATGCATAGTTTATTACCCTCCACATACGGCGAGTACACAATCCTTTCCATAACAACCAACTGCTAACGCTAAAAGACCACTCCCCTTCTCAAAAAAGAGGAAAAAATCTTCAAGGACAAAACTCAGTTGCCTGTTAAAGGACTATAAAGCAGATATTTGGTAATTTACAGCCATTAATGGTGATAAAATATTGGCAAATATGTATGCAAATGTAAATATTTGCTGTGTGAAATAAAAGGGAAAAGATTAGGTGAAAACTAATGTGACCAAAGAAGAAGTCTTAAAATTGCCAAGACTACTCGGACAGAAGAAGGAAATCAGCTTATGCCACAATAGCTTAAATAACTTCACGGTCTTCCAAGGCAATGTTGTAACGTCAAGTGGAAATGCCATTTCATGTTGTCATAACAAATAAACCAATAATAAATTGTACAACGAACTCTAAGTATACATTTAACAATCTGAAGTAAAGGGATTTTATATAAGTCTTAAAAATATCACTGTGCAACAAATTCTCATAAAAACGAGAAAATATAAAAGTGAAAATATACTCGAAAGCAAACTCTAGATTAATTGCATTCTCAGTTTTTCATGTAGTGTCCGTTTGTCCTTTTTAGATGACTTTAAAAATTTCAAGAATAACAATTTTAAAATATTTTTTTATTAAATATGCATATCAAATGAAAGGGCAGAATTCCTGCTATTCATTAAAATTCATTCATTTCCAAGAACAAATTAAATTAAAAATATCGTTTTATCCTTGAATATGCATCAAAGCTGTGGGTCTACAAATCTGAAAAAACATACATGTTACAAAACTCTAACTGACAAAAATGTTACATTTTTAATATTTTTAGGTAAGTAAGTAATTACACACATGTTGATTACAAATTACAGACTTTAGGTAACATCACAGCAAAATTAGGAACCACATTAATAATGAAACTGCAACTGAAAACTGCAACAAAGAAAAGCTTTCACTGATTCTGTTATTTTGCAATCAAATGTATGTATCTCTTAATATCCTATTCTACAGTGTGGTGTTGGAGGTGCTGCTCCACATTGGGTCAGAATTTTTAATATCGACCTATGTAGTTTATTTTTGGCTAAAATGTTTATAAGCAGTTACAAATAGGTAAAATAAGATCTCGCTATAATTTTCTTTTAAATTTTTTTGAAAAAATTTTGTGGGAAATTTGTCAGACTAGTCTCGGTATTTCGTCCATAACTTTAACATGTATTGAGTCTTACAAAAAATTACTGTTCTGGATTTGTGAGAGTGTGACGAATATTCTGTGAAAAGTTGAAGAAAATCAACGGGGGACATTTTTTTCTACAAAGGTTTTCTCAAAAAAAACTTTCGTAAATATTTTCTTTAAAAAAATAAATTTCCAAAAAATGGCGCATTGCGTTCTCTTTAAAACAAAGTAAACTTTCTTTCTTTATACCCTCACTTTAGTGTGACGAGGGTATATATCATTTGCTACGGAAAAAAGTGTAACACATCGAAGGAGTGATCTAAGACCCTAAGTATGTTCGGAGGAAATCCGTTTTGGGTCATTTTAAGTCGAATGAGCAATGTCCGTCCGTCTGTCTGTCTGTCTGTCTGTCTGTCTGTCTGTCTGTCTGTCTGTCTGTCTGTCTGCTGGCTGGTGCGCACGATAACTCTCGAAAGGAGTAACCGATTGACTTCAAATTTGGTATGTGGTAATATTTTGATCTATCTCCGGATGAGTTCGAAGATGGGCCATATTGGTCTTCTCCTTCTGGTACCTCCCACACAAAGGGTTAACATTTAGTGAAATATTGATTCTTTAATAACTTCTATACTACTTACTCGAATCTTTTGAAATTCTGCACATAATATTAGTATATTAGTCGCTATTAACTCGAGAAAAATGGGTGAAGTTGGCATGCCCCTTTTGGTACCTCCCACACAAATGGACCATTTTGCATCAAAATTTAACTGCTTATAACTTTAACACAAGTGCATAAAAATGCTTGAAATTTTCTACAGTATAATGTTTTTGTAGCGCCTATAGTCCGGTAAAAAATGGGCATTATTGTACAGCCCCTTTTGGTACCTCCCACACAAATGGACCATTTCGTACCAAAAGTAAACGGATTGTAACTTTAATACCAGTGCATACAAATACTTGAAATTTTGTACAGTGTAATGCTGTTATAGTGCCTATAGCCCTGTAAAAAGTGGGCGTTATCACCCCGCCCCTTTTTGTACCTCCCACACAAAATGACCAAATCATACCAAAATTACACAGCTCGTAACTTTAATATACCAGTGCACATAAACGCTTATAGTTCAGCACAATGCAATGTATTTACCGAAAAATACGTGTTTTTGGAAAACCCCTTCTGGTACCTTTCACACAAATTGACAGATTTATTGGTGTAATGTTATATATTACATTACTCACAAAGTGAGGGTATACCTTAGTCGGTTTACCCGACTGAAACTTTCTTACTTGTTCTTTATATCAGAGTCGACCGCAGAACTATTCTTTTAACCAGGGTCAACCGCTACACCACAATCGCCAACGGAGGTCTTTCTTTATACCAGAGTTGACCACAGAAGTCTTCCTTTACACCAGAGTCTAACACAGATATCTTTAATTATACCACAGAGGTTTTCTTTATAACATAGTTAACCACAGAGGTCTACCTTTATACCAGAGTCGACCAATGAGGTCTACAAGAGTCGACCTCAGAGGTCTTCCCTTTTACCGGAGTTGACATTGATGTCTTCAATTGCTGACCACCGAGGTCTTCCTAAATATTACGACCGAGTCGACCACTAATGTCTACCAGAGTCGACCACTGATGTTTACAAGAGTCAATCACTCATGCCTATAAGAGTCGATCACTATATATTCCTTTATACCAGAGTCAACCATTGAGGTCTACAAGGCTCGATCAAAGAGTTGACCACTGAGGTCTTTCTTTATACCAGACTCGACCCGTAAAGGTCGAATATCTTTTTTATACAACAGAGGTCTTCTTTTATAGCAGAATCGACCACAGATGTCTTCCTTTAGATCAGAGACGACCACAAATATTTCTATTTAAACCACAGAGGTCTTCCTTTATACCAGAGGCGACCATAGGTGTCTTCATTTATATCAAAGTCGACCGCAGATATCTTCCTTAAATTAGAGTCGACCAGGGTCGACCACAGAGTTATTTCTTTATACCAAAGCCAAACACAGAGATCTTCCATTATACATGAGTCGCTTCAGATATCTTCCTTTATACCAGAGTCGACCAAAGAGGTCTGCAGGATTCAACCTCAAATGTCTTCCTTTGTACCAGAGTCGACAACAGAAGTATTACTTTACACCAGAGTCATCCGCTGAAGTCTTTTACCACAGCGGTTTTCCTTTATACCAAAGTCGACCACTGAGATCAACAAAAGTCAACCTCAGAGGTATTCACATTTATTAGAGTAGACCATTGATGTCTAGATATGTTGACCACGGAGGCCTTCGATCGCAGAGGTCTTCTTTAAACCAGATTCATCCGAGGAGTTATTCCTTTGTACCAAAGTCAACCATTGAGGTCTACAAGACTCGATCACAGAGATCTTCCTTTATACCAGAGTTGACCACAGAGATCTTCCTTTATACCAGAGTTGACCAAAGAAGTCTTTCTGTGGATATTCGACCACAGAGGTCGAATATCTTTATTTATAAAGGGTGGTTAAATTGTAAGGGCCGATGTTGAATGTGAACCACACCTAAACGTCAAGTTTTTTTCTGCATTTCAGTAGACATTGCCCAATTTCAGACTAACCCAATTTGAACCATGGAAAGATACACAATCGAGCAACGCGTTATCGTTTTTAAGCCTTTTACGAAAATTGGCGTTCAAATCAAAATGCATTTCGTGAACTTCGTGAAGTTTTTTTGATCAGTATAATCGACCAAATATGTCCATAATCGGAAGAATTGTGCGCAAATTTCAGTAAACCGGGTTCGTGGGAGATGTGAAAATACCTGCGCATGCTCGCCCAGTTCGTTTGGTGCGGCTTATGGGCTGGCGATGTCATCGGGCCATACTTCTTCGAAATGAGACCGGTCAGGCAGTTACTGTGAATGGTGTTCCCTATCGTGAGATGATATCGAACTTTTTTTGGCCCGAATTGGAAGATATGGATGTGGACAATATGTGGTTTCATCGGGAGGGTGCCACTTGCCACACAGCTAACGAAGCAATGGCTCTTTTGAGCAACAAATTTAATGGCCGTGTTATATCACGTCGCGGCGATGTCAATTGGCCGCCAAGATCATGTGATTTGAAACCGTTGGACTTCTTTCTTTGGAGTTATTTGAAAGAAAAGGTGTACGTCGATAAGCCACCAACAATTCTAGAGCTAAAGAGCTAAATTCGGAGCAGTAATGGCATAGAACCTAATTATGCCACAGCGTCATCGAAAATTTGGACCATCGGATGGAGGTGTGCCGCCGAGGTCGCGGCGGCCATTAGGTCCATATTTTGTTCCATACATAATTGAACGATACCAATATTATCATAGTAAAAATAAATGACAATAATTTCCTAAATAATTTGTGTTATATTTAAAATCAACATCGGCCCTTCCTTTATACCAGACTCGACCACAGAGGTCCTCCTTTGTACCAGAGCCGACCACAAATATCTTTATTTAAAACACAGAGGTCTTCCTTTGTACCAGAGACGACCATAGGTGTCTTCATTTATATCAGAGTCGACCGCAGATGTCTTCTTTAAGCCAGAATCATCGGCGGAGATATTCCTTTGTACCAGAGATATTTTTTATACCAGATCCGACCACAGAGGTCTTCATTTACGCCAAAGTCGACCATTGAGGTCAACAAGAGTCGACCTCAGAGGCCTTCCCTTAAACCTGAGCTGAGCATTGATGTCTACAATTGTTGGAATTCCTAAATTTTATGGTCGACCACTCCATTATACCTGAGCTGAGCATTGCTGTCTACAATTGTTGACCATTGAGGTCTTGATAAATATTATGGTCGACCACTCCATTTTATCTGAGTCGACCTCTGTGGCCTTCCCTTTTAGCAGAGTGGATCATGAAGGTCTACCTTTCTACTGTAGTCGACCAATGGTCGATTCATAGAGGTCTACTTATATACTCGTATATACATGAGTCTACTACTACTACAGATTTTTTACTTAAAACAAAGTCGACCACTGATGTCTTTATTTATACTAAATTTATAATATTTGCACTTTATTTATAATAAATAGTTGAGTCGACCAATGAAATCTTTCTTCATACTGAATTTTCCTTTACACCATATGTAGTCGTGTAACATTGAGGTATTCATCAATACTAGAATCGAATATAGAAGTCTTTTCCGACACCAGGTTCGAGTATTCCATTAAGGTGTTCATCGATCCCATTGAAGCCATCATCTATACTTTACTTGTTGACTTTCTGTCATCAATGGCCATGAACTAAACTTGACCACCGAAGTCATCGTCTATTATAGGATCGTCCATTACCTTTTCTAGTTCAATGATTTTCAAATGTGGACCGCATCTCTATTGGGAGCTGAAAAACGCAATGTTTAATAATACCGAAAATAAAATTTTGTACAATTCAATATTTGATTAAACTGTTCGCAGTGCTTCAAGGGAATCGCAGAATGCAAACTTCAAAGAATCCCCTATCTATCTTATTGGTAAAAGATGAAAATCTGAGGAAATCACAGATAAGAAAGGCCAATCCAGAATTTTAAGATCAGTTTGATGAACAGCTCGAATAGCATTACGTAGATGATTGTAAACGAGAGTGTTTTGTAGATTTTTGTAGCAAAATTAGATCCATCGCAAATACTCAAAACATTTTATGATTTTTAATTTTGAAGTAAAAATTAAATCAGACTAAAATGTATTAAACATTTATGTTGATTTTTGTATACCTTTGTTCATTTGTTTGAAAAAGTAAAGTTTCTTGATTCAAGAATAAGTACTGCTGAATTTAAAGAAAATTGTTGCAGATTTATATAATGCCCCCAGTAATGCATCTCATCACTACAGAAGCCAAATTTTCCAACCGACCTTTATGAAAATTTAAGGAGAATAGTTTTTTAATTCAAGAATTTACCAAATATGAAGATAGATGGTTGAGACTGTGGTGGAACACTTACATATATCCCTACTTTGAACTTAAGCATTTCACATGCCACATTTTCCAACCTACATTTGTGAAATTTGAAAAAGAAAAGTCTCTGGATTCAAATGAGAAACTATCGAATTTGATGAAAATTGTATGTGTGATGATTTTCCACTAAAGGGAGGCATTGGGAGTCACATCCTCGGCTCCGCGAAAAATGTTACAGGGTGTTTTTTAGCGCAGTTAGAACTTACGGAAAGGTTAAGTGTCAAACGAATCATCATACTGAAAATTAATCATCGATTCGCGCAACTTATAAACCAACTACCAGTGGTTTTAAATATATTGATCAATTTCGTCCAATTTTAGATAGTAAAGAAGTCAAATCGAAAGGTTTTGTCCTTGACATTTCCCGAAATAAATCCCAGGCAAATATTTGTAAATATTTAGCTGACGGCAGCTCATGGCTAAATTGAATCAGCAAGTTATTCTAAGTTGATCGGTATAATAAATACTGAGAAAAAACACGCTACAGTCAAATCCATTTCTTATCTACATATACGAGTATAACCAAATTGATAAACTTTTCCTAATTTAATAACCCTTTCAGCCATAAAGTCTCCATAAAATATTCATAAGTTTATGCATTCGTTTTGATCTATTCTGTTCTTCTTCTCTTTCCTCTTTCCACTTCTACTTCTGGAAACAGGAAATGTTATTTATATAAAGACAGCTACAGCGACAATGCCAGCGGATATGGATATGAAAAAAGCTGTATTCAGTCATTTAACTAAGCATTGCACCACAATAACTCAGAAAAACTAAGAGATTTGCAACATTCGCCAAAAGAACTCCGAACAAGAGAAGCAAAAAAAAAAGACGAAAGAGGGATAAAGAATTTATTGACCTTAACAGGCAACGCAAATAAAAAAATCCCGGGAAGAAAGACAAAGGCGACAGCAGTAAAAATAAATAAAAATAAATAGGATTAGGTTTGGTTTTGCTTTGTTTGTATCGCTCTTTGCTTGGACTTTGCTTCGCTTCGCTTCTTTAGCAATGGTGCAGTTATTTCCTCTTGCATCTCCCAATCCTTCCTCATCCTCGTCCTCAATGAAATGATATAGCAGTACTGGTATTGTGGTTCCGGATGAAATATAAATATGGCGAGTTGTGGTAAATGTTTGTGCATAATGGTGAATAGTCTCTCGTTCGTCGTCGGTCCCAAGAGTTTATCTGGCAGAGAATGTATGTGGCAGGTTAGTTTGGTAATACCATATCTATGTGCAGAAAACTAAGAACTGCACTTTATTACTGTGGTTTTTCTTTCATAAACATATTTTTGCATTTTCCACAAGCAGATATTTTTTGGATTTAGCCCAGCGAGGGTAGACTGGTTAGTTAAAGAAAGAAAACCTTAGACGACTCAACCGGCAGAGCATTCCCTCAAATTCTGGGAAATATAAAATATAACTTCATATTTTGAGTGGAAGATGCACGGTTTTCGATATGTTTGCTTTTTTGGAGTTAAAGAATTGTAAATTAACGTAAAGCAAAGAAAAATATATTCAATGTCAGTTGAACTAGCTATAAATATAAGAGGTGGCGCAAAAGTAATCCTCCTATCAGAAAATGCTATACATTTTGCGAGGACCCTAATGTCAGTTCTGTTTTGACATTTGTGTAGTAAACACATGCGAAATACACGTTAATAAACAATGTTACGCTACACTGCTCCAGAAAGCGGATCCACAAGAAGAATCAACGTTTTTCATTTTTTTTTTAAATTACAGCCAAAAAACATCGAAAGGTTACTTTTGCGCCACCTTGTATATACAATCTGTAATCCATATTTTACAACCAATCTGGCTAGAATTTAGTAGCTTGTATTCCATGTATCCGTAATGCAGCAATGGAAAAACTTGAACCAAATGATCAACGATTCGTACAATGGTACCTTAAAACCATTGGATGTTTGTATTTCAGTCTACCCTGATCTATTCCGGAAAAAATGAAACATAGTTTATCACACATACAATTGCATTGAATCTAAAACCATTAACATCAAATTCGACTGTCTCGCTTTTCGATTCAGAGATTAGGCTTTTTCAAATGGCTGGTTGGTCGCTTGGAAAATATGGTATGTGCAATACTTAAGTTAAAACAAGTAAAAAAGTTCAGTCGGGTAACCCGACTTATGCATCCCCTCACCTTGAGTCCCAAAAAATATTAGTAATTGATTTATTTTTTTGTTTTAATTAAATTATTACCAATTTAAATTGCATTTAATAACATTAAAGTATGTACTGGTATTAAAGATAAAATGTGTTTACTTTTGGTACAAAATTGTCAATTTGTGTGGGAGATACCAAATTGGGGCGCCCTACTACCGGCCAATTATATCTAGACTCTAGGTACTGTAAAAGCATTACACTGTATACAATTTCTAGTATATAAAAGTAAAAGCTGTTAACCTTTGGTACAAAAATTTCCATTTATATGGGAGGTACTGAAAGGGACGTGCCAATAACGCCCATTTTTTCTCTGGACTCTTGGTACTATAAAATAATTGCACTGTACAAAATTTCAAGTATTTATACATATGCACTGGTATTAAAGTTAAAAGCTGTTAACTTTTGGTACAAAAAGGTCCATTTGTGTGGGAGGTACCAAAAGGGGTGCCAATAACGCCCATATTTCCGTGGACACTAGATACTGTACAAAATGTCAAGTATTTGTATGCACAGGTATTAAAGTTATAAAGTGATAACTTTTGGTACAAAATGGTCCATTTGAGTGGGAGTTACCAAAAGGATCGTGGCAATAATGCCCATTTTTCACTGTATTTTAGGTAATATTAAACCATTACACTGTACAAAATTCCAAGTCTTTGTATGCACTGGTAATAAAGTTATAAGCTTTTAACTTTTGGTTCAAAATGTTTCATTTGTGTGGGAGGTACCAAAAGGGGCTAGGCAACTTCGCCCATTTTTCTCGAGGTAAAAGTGACTAATAAACTAATACTATGTGTAGAATTTCAGAGGATTCAAATAAGTAGTATAGAAGTTATTAAATAATCAATATTTCACTAAATGCTAACCCTTTGTGGGGGAGGTACTATAAGGAGTGGACCAATATGGCCCATCTTCGAAATTAGTTGGAGATAGAACAAAATATTACCACATACCAAATTTGAAGTCAATCGGTTACTTCTTTCGAGAGTTATCGTGCGCACCAGCCAGCAGACAGACAGACAGATAGACAGATTGACATATAGACAGATAGACAGATAGACAGATAGACAGATAGACAGATAGACAGATAGACAGATAGACAGATAGACAGATAGACAGATAGACAGATAGACAGATAGACAGATAGACAGATAGACAGATAGACAGATAGACAGATAGACAGATAGACAGATAGACAGATAGACAGATAGACAGATAGACAGATAGACAGATAGACAGATAGACAGATAGACAGATAGACAGATAGACAGATAGACAGATAGACAGATAGACAGATAGACAGATAGACAGATAGACAGATAGACAGATAGACAGACAGACGGACGGACATTGTTCATTTGACTTAAAATGACTCAAAACGGATATTCGCCGAACATACTTAGGGTCTTAGGTCACTCCTTCGATGTGTTACACTTTTGGTTCGTATCAGATGATATATACCCACCTCTCTAAGGTGAGGGGATAAATAGGGATGTAATATAAGGGTTTCATATAATCTTCATATTTGGTAAATTTTGTTAAGAAACTATTTTCCATCAATTTTCTAAAGGTCGCTTTTAAATTGTGGCAGCGGTTAGTTTAAACATATCTAAGTATGCACCGATTTTCTTTAAATTTGTTAGAAGTCATTCGTAGAAACCACTTTCAAACAATAAAGAAATGCACAAAGATCGACTTGCATACCTCAATAGCCGACTCAAGTATATAGTTAGATCACTGTACTCTTGACATCAATGGTAGGAAGACCTCATTGACCGACGCCAATGTGGGAAAAAACTCAGTGGTCGACTTTTGTACACATCAGTGGTCTACTCTGGTATAGAGGAAGACATCAGTGGTCGACTCTTGCATAAAGTAATATATTTGCGGCTGACTCTTGTATAAAGGAAGATCTCTGTGGTCGAATGTGGTATAAAGGAAGATCTCTGTGGTCGAATGTGGTATAAAGGAAGACCTCTGTGGTTGGCTCTGGTATAAACTCTCTTAAAAAGACTAATTGGATTGATTTTAAATCTGATTTCCGAGATAATTTAACCAGTATCTTTCCAAATCATAACTCGAACATGTCTAATACAGAAATAGACTCTCATGTTAATAATTCCTTTAATCTATTAAATGATACTTGCCTTGACCATTCACAACAGTTGATCCGGAAAGATAGGAAAATTATTGTTTCTGATCATATTAAGTATCTATATAAAACTAAATATAGGTGGCAAAAGGAATTAAGATCGATATACCACAGAACTTTAAATAGACATAATCAGGATTATATTTTACTTTCAGAGCAAATTCAATTAATAAATTTAATAATAAAAGAGAAGGTAGAACAGGAACAACGTATATTCTTTAGTAGAAAGATGAGTGAAATAAAGCCTGGTCCAAATGCGCATAAGGAAATTTACAAAATTCTTGGTTATAAAAAATGAAACATAGTTTATCACACATACAATTGCATTGAATCTAAAACCATTAACATCAAATTCGACTGTCTCGCTTTTCGATTCAGAGATTAGGCTTTTTGAAATGGCTGGTTGGTCGCTTGGAAAATATGGTATGTGCAATACTTAAGTTAAAACAAGTAAAAAAGTTCAGTCGGGTAACCCGACTTATGCATCCCCTCACCTTGAGTCCCAAAAAATATTAGTAATTGATTTATTTTTTTGTTTTAATTAAATTATTACCAATTTAAATTGCATTTAATAACATTAAAGTATGTACTGGTATTAAAGATAAAATGTGTTTACTTTTGGTACAAAATTGTCAATTTGTGTGGGAGATACCAAATTGGGGCGCCCTACTACCGGCCAATTATATCTAGACTCTAGGTACTGTAAAAGCATTACACTGTATACAATTTCTAGTATATAAAAGTAAAAGCTGTTAACCTTTGGTACAAAAATTTCCATTTATATGGGAGGTACTGAAAGGGACGTGCCAATAACGCCCATTTTTTCTCTGGACTCTTGGTACTATAAAATAATTGCACTGTACAAAATTTCAAGTATTTATACATATGCACTGGTATTAAAGTTAAAAGCTGTTAACTTTTGGTACAAAAAGGTCCATTTGTGTGGGAGGTACCAAAAGGGGTGCCAATAACGCCCATATTTCCGTGGACACTAGATACTGTACAAAATGTCAAGTATTTGTATGCACAGGTATTAAAGTTATAAAGTGATAACTTTTGGTACAAAATGGTCCATTTGAGTGGGAGTTACCAAAAGGATCGTGGCAATAATGCCCATTTTTCACTGTATTTTAGGTAATATTAAACCATTACACTGTACAAAATTCCAAGTCTTTGTATGCACTGGTAATAAAGTTATAAGCTTTTAACTTTTGGTTCAAAATGTTTCATTTGTGTGGGAGGTACCAAAAGGGGCTAGGCAACTTCGCCCATTTTTCTCGAGGTAAAAGTGACTAATAAACTAATACTATGTGTAGAATTTCAGAGGATTCAAATAAGTAGTATAGAAGTTATTAAATAATCAATATTTCACTAAATGCTAACCCTTTGTGGGGGAGGTACTATAAGGAGTGGACCAATATGGCCCATCTTCGAAATTAGTTGGAGATAGAACAAAATATTACCACATACCAAATTTGAAGTCAATCGGTTACTTCTTTCGAGAGTTATCGTGCGCACCAGCCAGCAGACAGACAGACAGATAGACAGATTGACATATAGACAGATAGACAGATAGACAGATAGACAGATAGACAGATAGACAGATAGACAGATAGACAGATAGACAGATAGACAGATAGACAGATAGACAGATAGACAGATAGACAGATAGACAGATAGACAGATAGACAGATAGACAGACAGACGGACGGACATTGTTCATTTGACTTAAAATGACTCAAAACGGATATTCGCCGAACATACTTAGGGTCTTAGGTCACTCCTTCGATGTGTTACACTTTTGGTTCGTATCAGATGATATATACCCACCTCTCTAAGGTGAGGGGATAAATAGGGATGTAATATAAGGGTTTCATATAATCTTCATATTTGGTAAATTTTGTTAAGAAACTATTTTCCATCAATTTTCTAAAGGTCGCTTTTAAATTGTGGCAGCGGTTAGTTTAAACATATCTAAGTATGCACCGATTTTCTTCAAATTTGTTAGAAGTCATTCGTAGAAACCACTTTCAAACAATAAAGAAATGCACAAAGATCGACTTGCATACCTCAATAGCCGACTCAAGTATATAGTTAGATCACTGTACTCTTGACATCAATGGTAGGAAGACCTCATTGACCGACGCCAATGTGGGAAAAAACTCAGTGGTCGACTTTTGTACACATCAGTGGTCTACTCTGGTATAGAGGAAGACATCAGTGGTCGACTCTTGCATAAAGTAATATATTTGCGGCTGACTCTTGTATAAAGGAAGATCTCTGTGGTCGAATGTGGTATAAAGGAAGATCTCTGTGGTCGAATGTGGTATAAAGGAAGACCTCTGTGGTTGGCTCTGGTATAAACTCTCTTAAAAAGACTAATTGGATTGATTTTAAATCTGATTTCCGAGATAATTTAACCAGTATCTTTCCAAATCATAACTCGAACATGTCTAATACAGAAATAGACTCTCATGTTAATAATTCCTTTAATCTATTAAATGATACTTGCCTTGACCATTCACAACAGTTGATCCGGAAAGATAGGAAAATTATTGTTTCTGATCATATTAAGTATCTATATAAAACTAAATATAGGTGGCAAAAGGAATTAAGATCGATATACCACAGAACTTTAAATAGACATAATCAGGATTATATTTTACTTTCAGAGCAAATTCAATTAATAAATTTAATAATAAAAGAGAAGGTAGAACAGGAACAACGTATATTCTTTAGTAGAAAGATGAGTGAAATAAAGCCTGGTCCAAATGCGCATAAGGAAATTTACAAAATTCTTGGTTATAAAAAAAATTCTTATATTTCAAAACTCGAAATTAATGGATGTACAATTGAAGATGATAATGATTGTCTTGAAAATTTGCGAACTTTCTTTTGTGACATTTTTAACAACAATACTGCAATTTCGGATTTTTCACAAATTGAAAATGTTGTTTCCTCTTATATTGATTCAATCGACATTCCAATACACTTTTTTAATTCTGAATTTAATGCAATTAATACTCAAAACTGTTCTGATCTAGTTACAATTTCCGATGGCATTAGAATAACAAGCGAAATTAACAATAAAAAATCATATGGTCTAGACAAAATTTCAGAGTTTATTATTAAAAAACTTCCTATTAAAGCTTACGAATTTTTTACAATAATTTTCAATAACTGTCTCTGCAACTGTTATTTTCCTAGCCTCTGGAAAATTTCTAAAATTTTGCCGATCCAAAAAAAGGCAGGTTCAAATTCCATGAATAATTTAAGACCAATCTCACTACTATCCAATCTAGGAAAGCTATTCGAAAAAATTATCCGCGAAAAGATGGATATTGGGGTTAGTTTACCTTATATTCCTCCTTTACAATTTGGATTCAAAAAAGGACATTCCACTAATGATGCTTTGTTAAAATTTCACAATGATATAATATGCAACCTTCGCAAAAAATTTTGTACATTTGCAATTTCTCTAGATGTTGAAAAAGCTTTCGATAGCGCTTCTCATTTAAGTATTCTTTTTAAAATGATTAATATAGGATTTCGTCCATCTATCATAAAATTAATGCGAAATTTTTTCGACAATCGGCAATTTTGTGTACAGTTTAAAAATAAATTATCCGAATTCTCTATTATAAGTCGTGGTGTTCCTCAAGGTTCCATTCTCTATAATATTTTCATATATGATTTTCCACACTTAGAAACAAATTCAACAGGTATTTTATATGCGGATGATTCATTACTTTACGCACACGCTGAGTCGCCAGCAAAAGCATTAAGTTTTGCGCATGATCATTTAATGAAAGTTAAAAATTTTTACACGAAATGGGGGATTCAACTAAATGCTTCAAAGTCTCAGGCTATCTGTTTAAGAAACGCTTCTGGAAAATGTAAAAAATTCGTTGTCCCGGAAAGTAAATCGCTAGTATTTTTAGACGGAATCAATTAGACGGAACTGAAATTTCAATAGGAGATACCATTAAATACCTTGGAATTAATTTTGATAAATTGATGAAGTTCAATAAACATGCTAAAATTGTTACAAATAAAGCGTCTAAATTACTAGGATTGTTTTCCAGAATTCTATGGAACAAACATCTTCCTTCTAAAACTAAATTACTTCTTTACAAAACTAGTATTCGGTCAATCTTTACATACGCCTTTCCAATTTGGTTTCAAATTTCACCCACAAAACTTAAGGACATAGAAATTCTCGAAAGAAAAATAATTCGCTTCTGTATAGGTAAAAACTTTCAATCTCCCCATAAACGCTTTTCAAATCAGTTTATTTACTCTCTATCTAAGGTCACTCCTATCGGTCTTTATGTTTGTGATGTTTTAAAACGATTTATATCAAGATTAGATCAACATAATAATATGGTCATTAAATCAATTTTAAATGAACAGAAAAATTTTAGTTGGTCGAATACTAACTATATTTCTCCTATTGGTTTTATTAATGAACCCGCGCCAAATTTTAATGTTAATGATTGTGTACGGCATCCTTTTTATGACAAAGTTCTATCAGGAACTCATAGGGGATAAATTTAATTTCACGCCATTTATTTTATAAACACTTCCTACTATAAAAATTTTGTGATTTAAAATTATTTGTTTTCTTTTAATATCCTTATTTTGATTATTTTGTTTGTTTTTAGAATTAAGTTAGTTTTAAGTTAACCTTTGAGAACTTACTCTCTAATTTTTGTCCAGCCCCGGGAGCAAGGGCGCCAACACAGTCCATTTTTATACACAGTATTCAATCCATTTCATGAAAAGGTGCTTATAACTATTATGTTAATTAAGATAACACATTGTAATCTTAAGTTATTTTCTAAATAATTAATGTAGTTACTCCAATAAAAAAATTGTATAAAAGGCTCAATAAATTAAACTAAACTAAACGAAATAGCTCTGTGGTCGGCTCTTGTATAAAGGAAGACTAGTTTAAAAGAAATACATACATCTCTGTTACAACTTTTTAAATTATGCATCGATTTTCTGGATACATTATACGTGACCGATCAGAATTTAAGATAAAATAATAAAAATATAATAATTGTTATTTTTCGGTGTTTTTAATTAAAAAATAATTAAAAATTTCCCAAAAAAAAATATTTTTTCGCAATATCTTATAATATGTCTTTGAAACCGCTGCACAATGGGAACAAAGGGATAAATATGCGCGCATAGAAGTATTTTTTATCTCACGATTATACCGTTAGAGATAGAGTCTTACGGGTTGGACGATCTTCAAGAGAATTCTAATTCTAATAAATTGGTGTACCCAGACTTTTTTACTGTTACCGTGTATCGCACAGTGGGGCTACCAAAGCGACTTTGTGGAAATTTGAATAATTATTGCGATAAAAGTCTACAAAACCGGGAAATATTTTTGAAATTGAAAACAAATTAATTTATATAGGATAAAATTGTGGGCAGCAATATTTTTGAAAGCTCAAGTTTTGCACTTAACACAATGGGTTATGATAATAAAAGAAGGTAATGATAATAAAAGAACAGTTAAACTAAAAAAAATAACACTATGCAACAAAAACATTGTTTTGTGTCCTACACCTAAAAATGTTTTTTGTATAGAATGAGGCATACTATTTTATAAAACAGAAACCAATTTTTTTATGGTAAAGTTTTTGTTGTTGTTAAAACAATTACAAAAACTATATAATTTTTCTTCAAAAAATCGTTTTTTGCTGACACGAAAAAAATAAAAATAGAATAAATGAACAATTGTTTGTTCCATTTTTTGAATGCTAGCATCCTAACGAAGAAAATAGTGCTTATTTGTAATAAGTCTATGTATAGATAAATGTATATATTATGACCCATATTGTAAAAATAAGAAATTCAAAATAAATAAGTTTTCATATTTTTATTTTGGCAATTTTGTTTTGGAGGTAACAATGGCAATAACGCCCATTTTTATACCCTCCACCATAGGAAGGGGCTACACTAACTTTGTCATTCCGTTTGCAACCCCTTGAAATATTGATCTGCGACCCATAAAGTATATACATTCGTGATGGTTGTGAAAAAAAGTCGATTTAACCATGTCCGTCTCTCTGTCTGTATGTCTGTCTGTTGAAATCACGCTACAATCCATAATAATAGAGCTAGGTTGATCAAATTTGGTAGAAATACTTCTTATCTTTACAGGTCATTTGGGATTGCAAATGGGCCATATCAGTCAATATTGTGATATAGCTCCCCTATAGAGGTCGCCACAATATACGGTTTTTAAGCCACAAAGCAATTTTGCAGAAACTTTGCAGTTTGTATTCTATTTTGACTAGAATTCATCACAGTTAAAATTTTGCAAATCTGTTCATATTTTGTTACAGTCACCCTATAGAGGTCTCTCCAAAATAGGCTTATTTAAGTCATAAATGCCACATATTCATCACAGTAAAAATGTTTAAATCAGTTATTATTTTGTTATAGTCCACATATAGATGTCGTTCCAAAAAAGCTTATTTAAGCCATAGACACCACATTTTCTAAGCAATTTAGCTGAAACATTGCAGTTTGTATTCTATTTTGGCAAGATTTCATCTTAAAAAATTTATACAAGTCAGTTTACATTTTGTTGTAGTCCCCGTTGTAGCCCTCAAATATACTAATTTAAGCTATAAATACCACATTTTTCAGATGAATAGTTTGGATAAAGAATTTGGGGCCTAAAATTTGGCTGAAAATTGCAGCGTTCCTTTTTTTATTTAAATGCAAAGGATGGTTCCAAGATTTGGTCCAGTAATAGAATTGAATGCAATCCATGGTGAAGGGTATATAAGATTCGACATGGCCGAACTTAATATTTTTACTTGTTTAATAACATTTTAAGTGTTTGTATGTGCAGTAATCGAATTTATATACATAACTTTTTGTGCAAAATGGTCTATTTTTATGGGAGGTGCAAAAGGCGGCGTGGAAATAACGGCAATTTTGCACGGGAATATAGGTACTGTGCAGACATTACATTCCACAAAATTTTAAAAATGTGTATTGGGTGGAATCAGTTTTATAAGCTGTTAACTTTTTGTGGAAAATGGTCCATTTGTATGGTAGTTACCAAAAGGGGCGTGGCAACTTCACACATTTTTCTCAAGATGATCAGAGCGACTAAGCAACTAATAGTATGTGTGGAATTGTGAAAGATTCTGAATAGTAGTAGTATATAAATTACGAGATAATCGATATTTCTCTAAATGTTGACCCCTCGTGGTGGAGGTACTTGAAAGAGTAGGCCAACATAGTGTATCTTTGACGTTAGCCTGAGATAGAAAAAAATGTTGACACATACCAAATTTCGAGTCAATTGATTAATCCTGTCAAAGTTATCGTGGGCCCCAACAGACCGACAGTCTGACGAACATAGCCCAAACGGCTTAAAATGGTCCAAAGCGGATGTCTTTTGGTATTTAGGTCAGTTTATCGATGTGTTATACTTTTGGTCCGAAGCATCTGATATATACCCTTGTTCACAATAGTAGGGGTATAAAAACAGGATTGTGTTGAAATTCTCTTATTTCTACCGAAAGCGCTATAATTTCTACATTTATCCATAGATTTTCTTTAAAAAGGCATTGTTTTCTTCGTTAGTATGCCAGCATTCAAAAATTGGAACAAACTATTTTTTTTCGTTTTTTTATATTTTTTATGGTTTTTTTCGTGCAATCAAAAACCTTTTTTTTCGAAAAAAATCTAATTTTTCCTAATAGTTTTACCGACAGTTACTAAACTTCTGCTCCCACATGGAAGTGCCATTATAAAGATTTTTAGGAATTGCAAAAATAGGACTAGTCGTTCTCGAGTTATGTCAAATAAAATTCCCCCAATCGTGACAAATTCCCCTATATAATACTTGCCAACTTCAAATCGATATATCTCGATTCCTAGGCGTGACCTAACGAAACGCCGGAAAACGTACAATTTTTTTCCGATATAAATTTTCCGGTTATTAACATTAAATTATCCATAGATTTTCTTCAAATATGCATTGTTTTCTTCGTTAGGATGATAGCTTCCAAGAAATGGACCAACATTTTTTTGCGATTTTTTTCTATTTCTTATGTGCCAACAAAACAAAAAAGTTTTTTTTTTGTGAAAAATCTATTTTTTTTTCTAATAGTTAGTAACACCACTTACTAAACTTCTGTATGCGCGTGGAAGTGCCATTATTAAAATGTATAGGTATTGTAATTCATATTTTTTCTAAATTTGTTGCACAAAAATCGGACTAGTCGTTCTCGAGTTATGTAAAACAATAGACGGTCAACCGTGACAAATTTCCCCATATGATACTTACTTACTTCAAATCGGTTTAACTCGATTTCTCGACATGACCCAGCGAAACACCGGGACACTTATAACTTTTTATTTATCGCTATAACTGTTACCCGTAGTCAGAACTAGGGATGTAACGAAAGTGACTTTAGCGAAAGCGAATATTGAAATATATTTCTTGCGAATGCGAATAGTGAAATATGCATTTTTGCGAAAGCGAATGCGAATAATATTTTGACCCTTTATTACCAACAAATTTAAGGAACTGAATTGATACCTTTCCAGGATATTCAAGTATTAAGAATGTTTTCCATAGTTTTACCTCCTGTTACCACAAGGACAAAAATATTTCTTCAACAGTTTTGAAGTGAAGTGGTAGAGGTTTTCATTGGTATTAATATCTTCATATTGTGTGAAGGGAGATTTAACATTTTTAACAAATGGAAGCGAATACTGAAATATATTTTTGCGAAAGCGAATTATCCAAAGATGGTTTTTGCGAATGCGAAAGCGAATGTTAAATTATGCGAATAATTCGGATTCGCATATGCGAATGCGAATATTCGTTACATTCCTGGTCAGAACACACGCTGATTTTGGCTGCCATTATTTTTGTTATTGTGGATGTAGTGAAGTTCTTATAAGTGTTAATGGTTAAATTTTAAGGGCCGATGTTGATTTTGAATAAAACACAAATTATTTAGGAAGATATTTCTTTTCTTTTTATTATGATAATATTGGTGTGGTTCAATTATGTATGGAACAAAATATCAGCCAAATGGCCGCCGCGATTTCGGCGGCACACCTCCAACCGATGGTCCAAATTTTTAATTAGTTAATGTGCCGAATTATCTCATCCTTCTTGAATCGTTGCTGGCTTATCGACGTACACCTTTTCTTTCAAATATCCCCAAAGAAAGAAGTCCAACGGTGTCAAATCACATGATCTTGGCAGCCAATTGACATCGCCACGACGTGAGATAACACGGCCATTGAATTTGTTGCTCAAAAGAGCCATTGTTTCGTTAGCTGTGTGGCAAGTGGCACCCTCCTGTTGAAACCACATATTGTCCACATCCATATCATCCAATTCGGCCATAAAAAGTTCGTTATCATCTCACGATAGCGAACACCATCCGCAGTAACTGCCTGACCGGCCTGATTTCGAAGAAGTATGGCCCGATGACGTCGCCAGCCCATAAGCCGCACCAAACGAACAGGGCGAGCATGCACAGGTGTTTTCACATTTATGGACACATTTAGTCGATTATGCTGATCCAAAAAGCATCACGAAGTGCACGAAATGCATTTGGATTTGAACGCCCATTTTCGTAAAAGGCTTAAAAACTTTAACACGTTTCTCAATTATGTATCTTTCCATGGTTCAAATTGAGTTAGTCTGAAATTGAGAAATGTCAAATGAAATGCAGAGAAAAACTTGACGTTTAGGTGTGGTTCCCAGTCAACATCGGCCCTTACAATTTAACCACCCTTTATATACAAAGAGGGGTCAAGAATGATAAATATAAAATTCTAGCCTGACTGATGTCATACTGCTATCTTATTTTTATTCTGTCTTGCTTGACATTTCACCACGGGGAAAACTAACAATGGTCGTCCTATAATATTTTTTATACCCTACACCACACTGTGGTACAGGGTATTATGACTTTGTGCATTTGTTTGTAACACCTAAAAGGAGAAGAGATAGACCCATTGTTTATTATACCGATCGACTCAGAATCACTTTCTGAGTCGATTTAGCCATGTCCGTCTGTCTGTCCATGTATTTTTGTAATCAAAGTGCAGGTCGTATTTATGGTCCGATTGTGATGAAATTTAGCATAGAGCTCTTTTTTGGCCCAAGGACGATCCCTATTGAAATTGGTTAAAATCGGTTCAGCGCTGTAGAAACCACATTTTACATCCGATCTTTATGAAATTCGGCAGAGAGAGTTTTATTATTACGTGAATGAACACTACCAAATTCGGAGAAAATCCGTTCAGATTTAGATATAGCCCCCATATATATGTTTCACCCGATTTGACATGTAAGCGCTGTAGGAACTGTATTTTAAATCAGATCAGTACGAAATTTGGCAGAGAGAGTTCTCTTATTACATGAATAAACACTGCCACATTCGGGGAAAATCGGTTCAGATTTAGATATAGCCCCCATATATATGTTCCACACGATTTAACATTTAAGCGCTGTAGAAATCGTGTTTTATATCCGATCAGTACGAAATTTAACAGAGAGAGTTTTCTTATTTCATGAAAAAACACTGCGCAATTCGGGGAAAATCGGTTTAGATTTAGATATAGCCCCCATATATATGTTCCACCCTATTTAACATTTAAGCGCTGTAGAAATCGTGTTTTATATCCGATCAGTATGAAATTTAACAGAGAGAGTTTTCTTATTACATGTATGAACACTGCCAAATTCGGGGAAAATCGGTTCAGATTTAAACATAGTCCCAATATATATGTTACACCCGATTTGACATGAAAGCGCTGTAGAAACCGTGTTTTATATCCGATCAGTACGAAATTTAACAGAGAGAGTTTTCTTATTACATGTATGAACACTGCCAAATTCTTACCGCAATGCCCATTTTCGCATTGGTAGGTAGGTGTAGGGTATTATATAGTCGGCCCCCGCCCGTCTTTCTGTCTTTCCTTACTGGTTTTAATTTCATATTTTTCGATTTATGGGGCTGTAAAATAATTTGTTATCTGTAATATTTCTTTCTAGTATTATTTTTGGCAAAAATCATCCAAACCATAATTTGATTAATTTCCCATCTAACCCTCGTAAGTGGGAAAAGGAAATATGTACATAGGTATAAGTTAGAACTGTTTTGGCTTTAATATATTGTGTTATTATTTTTTACTGTACAAAGCCTTGCTGCATGCGTAGCTGCAGGTGTGTGAGTAGACGTGGGCGTGTGTTAACATTTTAAGTAACTTTATGCTGATGGAAAGGAATGTGGCCATATTTTTCTGATTTTGTTCCTGGTTGCTGTTGGGGCTGGTGCCAATGGTGGAGTTACTGATGCCATTGCTAATAAGTATTTTGCAGCTTATGCTCTGTTCTGTTTTGCAGGTACTGTTGCTTTTCCTGTTTCTGATGGTGCTAATGTTGCCAATGCATTTGTTATTGTTGCCCGAGTTCTAAGCACAGTTTAACCTGTGTATATATGTATGGCTTACTGTCAGTGATGATGTTGGTGTGCTCACATGGAATTACGATTATGTTACGTATTGTGGTTTCCAGTTAGAGATGTCAAACGGGATTGGTTTTCACAAATCCCGGGATTTTTCGATATCCCGGGATTTTCGGGATAAATCGGGGTTTTTTCATTCTTTATAATGTGATATTTCGAAATGGAATACAAAAATTTTAGTTCAGTTTTAATTTAATTTGAATAAGGATAAAAACAGCTAAAGCATAAATTAACTTTTGGTAAAAAATACTAACTTTTATTAAAATATTTCACAACATCTTAGCTATTTAATAATTTTGCTCCAACTTCAGTTCGTCGTCTGAACTATTATTGACGTTATAATTTTCTATAATTAAAACACGAAAAATATTTTTTTCAACCAAATCCAATGTATCGATCGAAAAATCGATGTATCGATCCAAATCAGATTTTATATTAGGATTTTTTCATAAATTAGAAAGAATAGAATACAAAGTTTTTCGATGTATTTTACAATTACAATTTATGATATATTTTGTAATTCTTCACCAAATTTCTAATTTTTTCACCAGATTTTGTCAATGTTTTTTGATGTTAACAATTTGCTTCATTAGTTTACATTTTCGACAGAGTGTATCTATCTTTCACTTAATATTTTATACGATTATCTATAAAAAAATTCGGGATTTTTCGGGATCGGGATTTCCCGGGATTTTCGGGATCGGGATTTCCCGTTTGACATCACTATTTCCAGTATTTAAAACAAGGCTAATAAGTCAATTTCGGACGAGTAAATGGTTAAAATGATTGTTATATTAAAACATACGACTTTCGGAATAACACGAGACAAAAAAATAAAAAAAACGTGTTCTTCTAAACGAAGTCTTCGTTGTCACTACAAATATGAGAAAAAACAGGCGTGCTGGCCACATCCCTTTTGCTACCTCTCTTGCCAATTTGCCAAATCGCAACAAAAATTAACAGTTGGTAACTTAAATGCCAGTGCCCGTTAACACATTAAATTAAATGCAGCGAATTTCCTTTACTTAGTTTAGTGTATGAAAAATTATTATCATAAATATGAGGATAAAGTCCTAACTTTAAGTTAGTGCTTAGTCGCATGAGAACTTTCGATTTCGATAGAATTTTCGATATCGATAATTATGTTTTGCCAGCTGATAAAGTCAAACATCTCTGTTCAGTAAGGTCTGACAAGTCATCATAAATCGTTTACAGTCAGAACAAAGCTGAAAAATTGTGGAAATTTGCTTTGAAGACAGAATTATGTTTAGAGATGAAGCTCAGTTTTGGTCAATTCGCTCCAAATACGTCAATACGAAAATTGCCGTTCAAGCTGTTAACGATTGCGACGGTAAATTGGCCACCTGGATCTTGCGATATCACACCTTTGCAAAATTGTCTCTGGGGATATATATTGACTGATTGACGCTTTGGAAGCCAACACTACTCGTGTTATTATATATCGAGATACCAGTCGCTCCGCTAAAGTGAGTCGCCCAAAATTGTACCTTCAGACACAGTCATGGCCAAAATTGTGATGATATTATTTTCGAATTGTAAATGCCATAAATGGCTCTTTTAATTGATATTAAAAATTTTACGTTCACTTATAAATTTATGTGTTTTATTTTACATTATATATCAAACATCATGATGAAGGTTTAGGTTTAGGTTTAGGTTAGGGTGGCAGCCGTATTTTTTTACAAGCTCACATAGACCAGTTTAGGTCCCTAGTGTTACCACGGGCTGAAATGCCCCTCATCGAAACCAACCTGTTTGATATATAAATTTATCGATAGTACGAATATCAGTACTGGAAAGATCTGTTAGGCTGCCTAAAAAGGCCGACCCCAGTATATCCAGTCGTCGTTTACTCAAAGCGGGACAGTCGCAAAGCAAGTGCTCAATGCTCTCCACTTCTTCCTCATCTCCACAGCTTCGGCAGAAGTCATTGGAGTCAATACCCAATCTTTTGGCGTGTTCGCCGATCAAGCAGTGTCCCGTCAGAACCTGTACTAACGTAGACAATCGTTTCCTCTCTAGTGCGAGGAGATATTTTGACCTTCTCAGGTCATACCTTGGCCAGATTTGTCTAGCTACCCTGCAGGTGCCGATTTCTGTCCATCTATCGTTGGACTGCCTGATTGCCTCTTGCCTAAGCCAAAGCTTGCACGTGGATAGTGGCGCACCAATATATGCAAATTCTTCGAGAATTTGTAATGTCGTCCCTTTCCTAGCAAGTTCATCGGCTTTGCAGTTCCCCGGGATATCCCTATGCCCAGGCACCCATATGAGGTGTATATTAAACTGCTCAGCCATCTCGTTAAGAGATCTGCGGCAGTCGAGGGCTGTTTGTGAATTTAGGGATGTTGCCTCCAGAGAATTGATGGCAGCCTGGCTGTCCGAGTAAATGACAACGCCATTGTTGGTTACTATGTTGCGACTCAGCCACTTGGCGACTTCCCATATTGCCATTATTTCGGCTTGATAGACACTGCAGGTATCTGGTAGTCTGTGAGCTATATCCAGACTAAGTTCTTCACAGTGTACTCCGAAGCCAACCTTTTCATCAAGCTTCGAACCATCCGTGTAAAAGTGGAGATGGTTTATATTACCTGGTATTCTGCCGACCCATTCATCTCTGGCGGGAATCATAGTGATGTAATTTCTCTCGAAGGTGTACACTGTTGGTATATAGTCCACTCGGTCGGTTACCATAGCACTACACTTTGATATCCTCATGTGACCATAGTTCTTGTACCTCCACATTGATAGGCAGTTTAATCTTATTGCCGCTTTGGTTGCAACTTCTCTCGCCACAATATTAATCGGCAGTATATGGAGTAGGGCTTGTAGAGACTCGGTCGCTGTTGTCCTTAAGGCTCCGCTTATGCTCAGGCAGGCAGTCCTCTGAACCTTTGTTAGTAGGTTGGTAATGGTTAGTTTGTCAGTTGCCGTCCACCATACCACAATACCGTATAACAGTATTGGACGAACTACTGCTATATATATCCAGTGGACGATTTTAGGAGAGAGTCCCCACCGCGACCCTACAGCCTTTTTGCAGGAATATAAGGCGACGTTGGCCTTCCTTACACGTTCCAATACGTTAAGTCTAAATAACATTTTCCTATCTAGAATTATTCCTAAAAATTTTGCACTTTCAGAAAAGACTAGATCTGTTCCATTTATCCGAGGTGGAGGGTCCACATGTGGGACATTATTCATCCTAGTAAAGAGAACCAATTCTGTCTTGTTGGGGTTAACGCCCAAACCGCTGCTTCTGGCCCATCTAGCCAACTTGTTCAGAGCCACCTGTAGGATGTCTCTGAGGACGTTTACGAATTTGCCACTCACTGCGATTGCCACGTCGTCCGCATATGCCACGACCTTGCAGCCACAACGTTCTAGATCTAGCAGGATTTCATTCACCGCTAGGTTCCAAATTAGTGGAGACAATACTCCTCCTTGCGGGGTCCCTCTGTTTACATACCTTGTTAGAGTTGTGGACCCTAGACATGCTGTTATGCGTCTTCTGGTGAGCAGACTTTGAATTAGTCTAATCAAACTAGTGTTAACTTTTAGATGTGAGAGTGCCGCAATTACCGCATCGGAATGAATGTTGTTAAAAGCCCCTTCTATGTCAAGAAATGCCACCATGGTGAATTCCTTGAAATGCAGGGACGATTCGATAGTGCTCACAAGTTCGTGCAGGGCTGATTCAGTAGACTTGCCCTTGTTGTAAGCATGTTGGTTCCCCGACAGGAGTTTTGTATCCAGGTTTTCCCTAATGAAATGATCTAAAAGTCTTTCCAGACCTTTCAATAAGAACGAGGATAGGCTAATTGGTCTGAAGTCTTTTGGCCTAGTGTGTGATATCTTTCCCGCTTTAGGTATGAATACCACTTTGGTATCCCTCCATCGATTCGGGACGTATGAAAGCCTGATACAGCCTACATAAATTTTCTCCAGCCAGGGGATAATGTACTTTAACATTTTCTGCATTTCTGCTGGAGTGATGCCATCTGGTCCAGGTGACTTGAAGGGCTCAAAGCTGTTAATAGCCCAGCTTATTCTGGATCTCTCAGTCAAGAAGCTAGCGACGCTCGCAGTCCACTCGCACTCTTGTTGGTCCTGCTGATCCTCGGGTTCTGTTATAGAGTTCCCCGGGAAATGTGTGTCGAGCAGTACATTGAGCGACTGCTCGCTGTTTTTGGTCCAGTTATTTGCCTCATCCTGTAAATATCCCACTGTACAGGGTGAAGCAGATAATATCTTCCTCAGCCTAGCGGCGTCGGAGACCTTTTCCACTTCACCACAGAAGGTATACCAAGAGCGCCTTTGCGCCTTTCTAAGCTCCTTCTTATAGATCTTGAGTTGCTCTTTATAGGCATCCCAATCATTAGCGACCCCAGTAGATTTAGCCTTATTGAATAGCTTGTTGCAGGTCTTTTTCATAGCCGTTAGCTCAGAAGTCCACCATTGGGGTTTAGTTTTTCCCTTGTACCTTGTTTTTGGACAGGCTTCTTCAAGGGATCTATTGAATGATATGGTGATATGATCGACCAGATTATCCAAACCGGCTTTGTCATTCGGTTCGTACGGAAGTTTAGAGTTGAGGACTTTCTTGAAATTCTTCTCATACAGATGCCACTTTGTCTTCCTTACATTTCTGTGGACGGCGGGTTTAGGCGCTTTTTCCGCGAGTTTGAACTCAATATAATGATGATCTGAGAATGAGTGGTCGTCCAGTACATTCCACCCAATAATTTTGTCTGACAGCCGGTCAGTAGCAAACGTTACGTCGAGTACCTCTTGTCTGTCTTTAATTGTGAAGGTCGGTTTATTACCTATGTTACAAATACTAAGATTGGTAGTTAGAATAAAGTCAAGAAGCGAATCACCCCTATTGTTTATATCCGTACTACCCCAGATAGTATGATGAGCGTTCGTGTCTGCGCCAATAATCAGCTCGAGCTCGTCAGACGTTGCTTCTTCTACTACTTCCCTGAATAGAGCAGTCGGTACTACAGATTCATAAGGCAAGTAGCTGGAGACCACCCAATATATGCGATTTCCGATCTCCAGGCTAGCAGCTGTTTGGTCTTTACCACTTAAATTAGTCAGGAGAAAGATACTTAGATCTTTCCTGGCCAAAATGCAGGTTCTTGGAGTGCCTTCACAGTTGGCCACAAGCAGTTTAAAGTTGGGTGTCCTAATACCGCACACCCTTCCTCCCACTACGTAGGGCTCCTGTATCAGGACGATGTCTACTGCGCCTGTGGACAGGCGCAGCAATAGAGCCGCTGAGGCTGCTTTAGCGTGATGGAGGTTAATCTGTAGAATTCTTACCATCATTGGTAATTGACAGATTAACATCCACCCCAACAAGGGTGTTATCGAACTCTTCGTCCGTATCGTCGAGAAGCATGTCCCCGCCAGATGCGTCAAAGAGTCCGGAGACTCCCCTCAGCCCCTCTGTGTCAGAAGTAGAGCTTTCGTCCTCAGAGTAGGACGTTACAGATCTTCTGTTAGAGTTGGAGTCACCAGAAATAATAGGCGTGGCTACCTCCGCACTTACAGAAAGTGCCACGGTGGACGACTCACCTTCTGCAGTGGGAGCTATATCCTGCTTGTATATCTTCAAGATTATAGTCTCGAAGCCATATTGTAGGGTTGCACTCGCACTTTGTATATGGGAGGTGGATTCAGCGTTTAGGATAAGATTGACCTGCCGTTTTTTACCATCCGCCTCACCCACCTTGCTGATTCTCCAATTATGGGCCGGCAGACCAGGATTGGAATCTTTTATTATTTCTAAGATGTCAGCCGGGTTGGAGGGCTCTTCTGTAACCCAGGTGATGGCTCTAGGGTGACTAGGGATGTTGTTTTTTTCGACAACATCCAACTGGGCACCCGGCCACACCTCACCCGCTCGACTCAGAGCAGCCTTATAAAGGTCTACTGATCTGGCATCACCGAAATATAAGAGCTTTACTCTCCCCTGATGCCATCCTGCATCGTTGCAGATTGGTGGTTTGCCCGGCATTTCTCTACGGACATCGAGGTAATGAGCCATAATAGCTGATTGTACATGACTCCATTTGTCCTTGAGGATGGATCCATCCTCACTACTTCTGTCTATAACAGCCATCACTAGACTCTCCTTCGCCACTTCATTGAAGGGCTTGGTGAGTGTCCTGTTGATGGTGACATTAGGGCCTCTTGCCTTTTTCGAAGGCAGGGGTTCATCAGGTGATCTGATTCGTTTTACTTTATTAGCCGTTAACACAGCTGAATTTGTGGCTCTTTCAGCCGACTCATTGGCCTTAGAAGCATCTATGACGCCTTTAGCCCAGGTAAGTGACTCTTTTTGTTTTTCGGTAAGAGCCGAAACCTCAACAGCCTCCAACTTCGTCAAAACTCTGAGCGCTACACGATGCTCATTGTGCTTCCGTTTTGACGGTCGGACATGACGTTTTCCCCTCACCGCACCACCTGTTGTGAGTACTTGGGGGAGATTTTCACCATTTTTGGTGTGGTCGGCTTTGGCCAAGACCAGCGGACGGACAGTCGGACGATTGGGGAACCGCGCTCCATCGGAACACGAAGGCATCCCCGTCAAGAGAATTTATTTTAATTTTGTCTGTATTAGACCGTAATAGGTACTACGATGTAGGCCTTACAGACTTTGTACAGATTTTTGCTATTGCGTAATAGGTACTGGTAACTATCCGCTATGTGATAGACACGTCCGTTCACTGCGAATGATCAGCAACGAATCATGATGAATCACCCTTTACTACTGAACGCCAAAAAATATCTTTAACATACTTTGGAAAAAATGGACGTAGACCATTGTTATTGAAGGTGCAGCATCTATCCTACTTTAATTTTTAACCACTGTACACTATTTAAACAAAACTTTTGTAGAAGCAAACATAAGAAACCAGTGAATATTCACAAAGCCACCAACAAATGATATGGTTTTTACTTAAAAACCTAACACAAATATATATGTATATACAAAAGGAGAACGAATATCCTGACTACTTTTATTCATTTCTTTACACATTTCTCCAATCTCAAGTCTCATCACTTAACCTTCTGAACAATGTATATGACTTTTTCTTTTCTTCTAAATTTTGTTGTGAGAAAAATCATGTTTCTTGTTTGTTGTTGTTGTGAAGGAGCAAAACTAAAATATGAATGAAAACAGCCGACCAAAAAGCAAACCAATTGGAAAACCAACCTTGCAATACACAACAAACAACAGCACAAAACAAGGCTATTGTTGTTGTTGTTTATTGCTGTTCTAACAATCCAAGTGAAAAATATAATACTCGTCGTAATAATAATATCGACATTTCCAATATTCTCGTCGTCGTTGTTGTTTTTTTTGGGTCTGTGATCACATATACACATAGGCAGAGCGGCAGGCAAACAAAGGATACAGTTTTAACAAAAAACGTTCAGAACACAAAAAACATAAACAAAAAGGAACAAAATCATGTTTGTAATCTTTTAGTTTCCACTTCACCAACATCACCACCATCACTACCACTTACACCAATACCAATACCACTACCATCAGCACCAGCAACAATGCCATTACTCTTCAAAAAAATAAACGACATTGCGTTGCTGCTACTGTTGTTGTAGCCTTCCTATGGAACACTTCCAGCCACACACCCACACGCCCGGTTAACAAGAATCCTCGGTCTTCCTCCCCACATTGAGCCCTACATGATGCAGGGAAGGTGGGCAGTGAAAGAAACAAAGCATCGCACTTTTGTTCCACGCACAACAATAGGGTATCTGTTCCGCTCTCATCATCTGTTTCTGATTCTGTTCAGGCATCCTTCATTCCTTAATGTTGTAGTCGTTTGTTGTTGTATTGTCAATATTTTTATTTTTTTTCGTTGTGAAAGTCATATGTTTATATTTTAGCAGAGGTTTTAACTATTTCGTTAAAACAATGTTACACTCGCAATTTCCTCTCTATTCGTAATCAACAGCGAAGGCGAAACCAGAAAAAGCCTTGACATTTTCCCATCTATTTTGTGATTTAAGGTGATGGATATGAGGAGGGTTACACAAATGTTTCAGAATTTAAAATAACCTTTCTTCATACTAGTAACTTATAAGATTTTTGACGAAGCCCGAAAAAAATATATTTAAAGATACCTTTTTTTTATCAAAAAATATAGTTTTTAATATTAGTAGTATTTTGACTAATATATGGGGGTTCCCACGTCAAGTGAATAAATTTTAAAAAATTTATGTCTTCTGATCTGAAATTTTGAAAATTTATGTATCGGAATGAAACTTGCACTAGATTTAGTCCTATTTCATAGTATTTTTTTAAACCATCCACCATAACTTTGTCATTCCGTTTTCAACACCTCGAAATATTGATCTGCGTCCCTATGAAGTATACGAGTATATGTATATTCTTGATTGTCGTGCAATTGTAAGACGATTTAGCCATGCCAGTTAGGTGGTCAAGCTACAGTCCATAGTAATAAGGATACTTTTATTCTTGGTATAAATAATTCTTATAATTTCATATCGTTTGTGATTGCAAACGGCCCATATCGGTCAATGTTTAGATATAACTAGCCTATAGAAGACCCTCTCAAATACTCTATTTTAAGCAATATATAGCACAATTTAGCTGAAACTTTTCAGTTCGCATTTTATTTCGACAAGAATTCATGAACATTTTCTGATAGGCATAAGCATTTTCTAAACAAATTTTGCTAAAAATTTGTGTTTTGTATTTTATTTCGACAAGAATTCATCACAGTAAAAATTATTTGAATCAGTTAATATTTTGTTATAGTCCCCCTATATATGTCGATCGCAAATACGCTTGTTTAAGCTATAAACACCACATTATCTAAGCAATGTAGATGACACTTTGCAGTTTGTATTCTATTTAGTCAAGAATTCATCACAATAAATGTTAGCCAAATCATTTAACATTTTGTGGTAATAATTTTGTAGTAGTTTATAGAATTGAAAGCAATCCATGGTGGAGGGTATTTAAAATTCGGCCCGGCTGAACTAGCTGCCGTTCTAACTTGTTTTTTCTTTTAGTTATTCCGTTTGGGAACATACACGCTGAAAAAAATCGATTCTGTAGTATATTGTGCCAAGCATATTCTGATTGAAATATATAAATGTTTAGAGTACACTCGAATTATATTACATTTGACACGCACAAATATTATATATTTGGGAAGATGTTGTTCTAAACAAATTTTTGTTACCGCCTAATTTTTGTATTTGGGACTTTCATTTACGAAACAAATATTTATTTGCAATTAAGTTCTCAGAAAACATACCAATACATTAATTTGAAGACAAGTTTAATACTTTGCAGTAAGTCAATGACAATTCTTGTTCGTGAAATTCCTTTGGGTTGGTTGACAACAAATTTTATTGATTTTCAAATAAATTTTATTTGCTCAGAAACACATATATACGAGTAATAATTAAAATTTTTTTCCATATATTTTTTCTTTCAATGCAAACGTATCAAAAAAGCGTTTTTGCCCCGTGTAGGGCTTCTACGAGATTATTCTAATTATTTTTATTGGTACCCAGGTTTTTAATTCAATTCAATGTTAGATTTTGTTGACGTAATTCGTATAATAATTTCTGCGTCATGTATTTTTTGGTCTCCAGGCGCGCGGGTTTCCTTGAGGTTTCCATTCCAATGTCTTTCTGGGGTGCTGTCCGCTAGTAGTTATACATAAAGGACTTATGACAAAATAATGTAAATGAGATCGATTAAGGACTGTCCGAGTTGGATCGTGTTGAATTTTGTACAAACGGTCCGTTTTTCGCATCAATATAACTACTATAGTGTAATTAGTTACATGAATGCAAAAAACATAAATGTTGTCGAAGGGCTGTGCTTAACATTTTCTGATGTAATACGTTTATGGTTTGTGAAGCATAATCTCGATAAAACGGTTAAACCCTTTAAACTAAAGCAAATTATAAAGGGGTTTCCACTAAGAGTGATATGATTTCTTTGAAAAAAAAACACACTTATTGTTAAATTCAAATGTTTTATTTTTAAAGTTTTGAATTTAACAATAAGTTCAAAAGTTTTTTATTTAATGTGAAGTACAATAGACACAATTAAGTTTTAAATAAAACGTCATTCAAGTGGCCTCCACGATTTCTTCTGCAGGAACGAATTCGATGTACCCAATTTTCGAGCACTTTTTCCACTAAATCAAGTCGTATGTTATGAATGACACGTTCAATATTGACTTGTATAGCTTTAAGAGAGTCTGGTTTATTTCGAAAGACCAATGACTTCAAATAACCCCACAAGAAATAGTCTAATGGTGTTAAATCACAACTTCTTGGAGGCCATTCAATATGACAATTTCTTGAAATAATCGAATCTCCAAACTTTTCTCACAACAATTCAATTTATTTGCTGTGTGGCACGTAGCCATAATCGGTCAATGGCAAAAAAGATAACTCTTAACGAGAGCTAAAATATTGCTCATGGGTATTAACGTCGTAGGTCGAATGGAAAGTGTGTTTTTTTTTTTTTAATGGTATCGTATCGGGAATCAGTCAAAAAGATAGCTCTTTACGAGAGCTAAAATATTGCTTATGGGAATCAAGGTCGTAGGTCGACTGGAAAGTGCTTTTTTGGATTTAAAAAAATGGACTTAGCGCATGAAATGTTGCAATTGGAGAACGATTATTTTGATAATAAAACTGAATAATGTAATCGTTGTTCTTGCATATATATCTCCAGATGATGAAATTGTAAACACTATTGAATACAATGAAAAACAAATGACAGATCATGACATATTACAAATAGCCAAAACGTCACTTCAAAATCATATCATCCCTAGTAGAAAACCCGTTATATATTGCAGTTTAGATAGAGTTCATATTTGGGTTTAAGTCATAATGAGAACTTCGAAACAGAGTCTACAATCTTCTGGCTAACCCTTATTTTGACCATTGTATTGTTGTAAGCCAGTGTAAAAAATCAATTGGCGATTTTTTTTTAAATATTGTCTTTAATAGCTTGACATTTTGTCAAAAGAATTGGTTTTTGCATCAGTCAAAATAATAGAAATAAAATAAATTTTTTTTTTTGAAAATGCTATAAAAAAACTACTGAAAACGCATTGGATGGTAAGTTGGCTTCAACTCCTGAACCAATTGGACTTTGTATGGCGTCATACCAAGGTCTTTGTGCAAAATTCGTCTCAATGATGTCTCCGAAATGTTCAATTGTTGAGAACAACGGTGAATTGATGTTGATGGCGCTTCACGCACACTTTCTGCCACAGCAGCAATATTCTCGGGTGTACGCACTGTTTTTGGCTTTTCACGCTTTGGTTTATCGATGAGGATGCCAGTTTCTTTCACTTTTTTCACAAGATAACGAACATACGGAGCTGACGGTGCTTCTCTTTTTCCAAAATCCGTACGCAATTTTCGCACACATTCTGCAACATTACCATGATTTTCAAAGTAATGTCGCAATATTCGCAATATACACATATTCGTTCAGCGGAGGGATAAAACTAATTATCTGTCAAATCAGACATGAGCTAAGTGTTACCATTCACGAAATAAGCACTAGTTGAAAAATAAAACGTTAGATGGCGGACGCTTTATATGACGGCAGACGTTGTCGCCAATATGTCAGACGGTCACTAATTACCGAATTCGTTCCAAATTATAGAACGAAAACTATTAAACATCAAGGGTCCATTTACCCCATTTACAAGATAAAGGGGGTTGTGGATCGGAACCTTTATAACGGGTTATCCAAGTAGAGATACTTTTTTAAATAGCCTTTTTTGACAGATCTCGTGTGAGTCGTGTCATGCTGTCATGTTATTTTTGTTACGCCTGAACAACGTTTACAAATCGTTCAACTTTATTACGAAAATTCACGTTCTGTGAGGAATGTTTTTCGTGCACTACGCTCAACTTATGGTCAACATAATCGAGTCATCGAAAATTGGACTCAACGGATGGACCATCTGAGACGTAGCCGCGGCCAACATTTGATAGACATAATCTTTAAAAAAAAAATGCCAAAGAATGCTCTTTCAAATTATAATAAACATTCCCCATGCAATTTGAATTTGCTGTGTTTTTTCTTTAAAAAAGTAGGGAACCTCGAAATTGATGACGCTATATTATAATATTGCAGAAAGTGATGTTTCCATACGCGAGTGATGAAATGCCACTAATTTGGGTCTTCCAGCAGGACAATGAACAAGAGCATACCAGCAAATACCAAATAAGTGTTTTCAGTTGAACAATATTTAAGTCATGGATTGTCCTCCTCAGTCACTAGACCTGAATCTAATAGAAAATCTTTGGGAAGCTGTGAAGGTCGCGTGGAGGTCAATTCCTGCTGAAAAATGGTAATAGTTGGCGGACTAAATGCTGCCTCACCGTTCTGCGATTGTAGGGAATAAGGGATATGCAACCAGATACTAGTAACTAGAAAATGAATCAAAATGTACATAAACATAAATTTATATCTACAAATAATATTTTTCGGTAATTTTTTACTTTTAAAGAATTGGTCGTGCAATTTTGATAAAATGAATCAAATGCTTACTCCTATGTTTATAAATATAGTGCTTAGAAATATATAGTTAAAAAATACAAAATAATTGTTTTCAAAGAGCAGTATAGTATTATTTTGATTGTTTGAATTTCCGTTCTTGACACTACTATCATTTTTATCGCAGCTTTATGTCTATAAAATAAGAGCCTGAAACTTTCTTTTCAATCCTGAAAAATCCTGAAAAATCCAGAAACAATTTTAGGTTAGACATTTAAAAATTAATAACTTTTGTTGTGGTCGTCATCCCACAACAAAATTTCGCATTATTAAAATAATCGAAACATGCTTCATTTTCGTGGTTCAAGCATACGGGATCTCAGCAGCGGATCTCACTTAAAATCGTGGATTAACCTAAGTCGCGAAAAAAATATGAAATTTTAAAATATATTGCAATATTTGCAATGACATTTTCTTCATTTCCGAAAATCATTAATATTTGCCATTGTTTGTTAAAATCAGTAAACGCGGTGAGGAGATACAAGGGTCAAAATTTCGAACTGTGCAACCCGGTATCTTCGTAATGTGTTACTTTATGAAGCAGTATTATATAAGACGAAATTTGAAAGTGAGATATCTTGCAAAATTTTTCGGCGAGAAGGCTGTAATTTTGTGCAAAAAATAACTCCTCAAAAATATACTCGCTGGTTAACATTAGTTAATATGTTCATAGCAAATATGACGCAATTTTGCAGTCACTCTGCACACAATTTGCATATATGGCCTTAATCTGTCAGACGTCTGCCTGTCATGGCATATACAATTTAATGCATTTTCACCGTATCTCTGGACAGATTTGCAATTCATAAAGTTTCACTCTTATGTTATGGCTTTAAGCCACCTTTCAATTTTCGTTGCAGCAGAAAACCTCCATTGGCAGGACAAGCAATGCGAGAACACCTGACACGGCATTTACAACTGCATAGCATCCACTAAAGTAGGAAAATGGCATGCAAGGAGTTCTTAAGTGACTGATGTTTTGCATTTGTTTTTTGCTTTTGGTGAAATGTCTTCTACATATCTTCAATTCTACATGTACATCAGGAAGGCAGGCGGGGGAGAAATTTAAGTTGTCTGTCTAGGGCTGGAATATCGTCTTGGCAGTTTATTACAAGTAGATGTTTGCAAATGTCTCAGTGGCAGTAGTGTATGGTGATGTGCCAACATATTCCAAGAATCAGCAGATTCGCACTGATACAACGACCAACAGAGCCACCGAAAAATACAACAATTTCAGTGGTTTTCATGTCCGCATTAGTTTCAGAATCAGGTCCATTGCAGGTTCTTCACTCAATGGAGACTCGTAACAAATTTCACGGGATGTTCTGCAAGTCTTTTAACGTATCTTCCTTTTGTGCACAATGCGACTGGAGTTTATGAGAGTGTGTCAGACGGTCGGGTATTTGAGATATACTTATATTTAATGCGGACAAAATATGTCTTCGCATGTTTCTTGCCACGTCCTTTGTTGTGGGTACAACATAAAAAGGAATCCTTAGAACCCCCCTCGGTTGGTACGTTCGCACATTTCCATATTGAAGTGAAAAATGTGAATATACATATGTGCAAATATGTTGTGAAATCAAAGGTGTGAACTATCACCCCAGATATGTTCGTCGGAAATTCGTTTCAGGACAATTTAAGTAATTTCAGCTGTGTCCGTTCGTCTGTCTGACTGGTGCGCACTATAACTCTCGAAATTAAAAACCACTTGACTCTTAATTTTGTACAATATAAAATTTGCTCCTATAATAGGCTAGGCTGTAAGATGGACTATATTGGTTCATTCGTATTGACATCTACCTCAGAAAGGATGAATATTTAAGCCCTTATAATTTAGATATATGCAAATTACCCAAATCTTCAATAATTTCATAAATAGAAGTAAGTTTTATCATCGTTACTAGAAAAGGGGCGACATGGCCACTCCCCTTTTGATAAATCCGACACAAGGGGATATCAAAGTACAAAAACTTGATATTTTGTTTAATGTTTTTTTCAATGCCTAGTGTTCGGTGAAAAATGAGGACATACTTGTGAGTCACACGCGGCGAGCCCTGGCGAGCATATGGCCTATATTTTGTTTCGCACATAATTGTCATACATCCTTCTATCATAATAAAAAATACTAAGATATGTAGTTCTATGAAAACTTTTTGTTTTATTTACAATTAACATCGTGCGTACAGGTCACCCTGTACATGTGTTAGAGTATGCAATAGGCTTGGGAGCCGTGGCGAGTAGTAACGATTCAAAACCCCTAAAATTTGAGCGTCGTATAAATTTCAGGTTGCTATGGGGAGATGGAAAAGACAGAGCTAATGTCTTGGCTCTGGAAGCAAATTCTAAGGGGTGACCCTAAGAAGGACAAAGCATTAAGCTTGGTGGAATAATGGATATCAGAGAGTAGTAAGTTGATGGATGTTCTCACATATATAGGGTGATATAAGTAGATATACTTTTTTCAATAGCCTTTTTTTGACAGATCACGGGTGAGTCGTGTCATGCTTTCATGTTATTTTTGTTAAGTATTGTTTGGCATTTCATCATGGAAAGACTTACGCCTGAACAACGTTTACAAATTATTCAGTTTTATTATCAAAACAATCGCTCGCCAATTGCGCTAAGTCCATTTTTTTTTAAATCCACGACCTTGACACCCATTAGCAATATATTAGCTCTCGTTAAGAGCTATATTTTTGCCATTGACCGATTCCCGATCCGACGTACCGGAATCATCGGTCCATATTTCTTCAAAAATGATGCCGGTGAGAACGTAACCGTCAATGGCGACCGTTATCGTGCCATGATAACCGACTATTTGATGCCTGAAATTGAAGCTCGTGATCTCGGCGACATTTGGTTTCAACAAGACGGCGTCACTTCCAACACATCACATCAATCAATGGATTTATTGAGAGAACACTTCGGTGAGCAGATAATTTCACGTTTTGGGCCGGCTCCACTTCCCACACATTGCATTAATCAATGGATTTATTGAGAGAACACTTCGGTGAGCAGAAATTTCACGTTTGGGGCCGGTTGGCCACCAAGATCGTGTGATATCACACCGTTAGACTTTATCCTGTGGGGATATGTAAAGTCTAAAGTTTATGCGGACAATCCCGTTTCGATTCAGGCCTTGGAGCAAAACATCACGCGTGTCATTCGCCAGTTACCAGTCGAAATGCTCGAACGAGTCATGGAAAATTGGACTCAACAGATCTGAGACGTAGCCGCGGCCAACATTTGATAGACATAATCTTCAAAAAATAAATGCCAAAGAATGTCTTTCAAATGATAAAAAACATTCCCCATTCAATTTGAATTTTCTGTGTTTTTTTCTTTAAAATGTAGGGAACCTCGAAATGGATCACCCATTACTTATACTTCCACACACTTCTGCACAGAAAGGAACGGATTGGCACTAAACAATGACACAAAGATCTGCAGCGAAGATGTAGAAACGATAAAAAAAATGCCTGTATTGCCTAAACTAACCTAATCTAAGTATATTTGACTTTTTTAGTATACTTTTAATTTATAAATTTTACAAGATTTTACAAAATTATGAATGATACATAACAGTAACTCGATTTCCCCCTATTAAGGCCAACTCAGTTTTTTATATCATCATAAATCATTAGTACCAATCTCTAAGTAGGTTACTATGGGATTATTTACATATGTACATATCTGTTGGCAAAAAAAACAAAACCAGAAACTAAAGCTTTAAATTCCCCCCACAATGCTCGTTTGAATAATCCTAAGCACCCATGACTCTTTTATCAGGACAGCCACAGTTTTTCTCTCAGTTAACTCTCGTCGTGTACTGTTCATGACTTTTGTTCCACAGCCTTCAACTCTTTGTTTAGTTATTCTGGAGCATTTTATTTTATTGCGCTGTGAGTGGTTTTTGTTGTCCGTTTAAATAAACAAACAAACAAATCCGTTAAATAACCACTTTGTTGTTGTTTAATTTTTAAAGTAAATCCAGCAATTTTCATAACAGAAATCTTAAGCCAACAACACAAACCCTTTGACTGCTAGTACTGCTGCTACTACTCGACTCGTTTGTTGTCCTTTAGTTCTGTCGCTAGGATTGGGATTGGATTGTGGTGGTGGCTTAACTGCTTTTTGTTTTACCTTTGTCGAGTCCTGCTGCCGGAGATGGCAATGGCTTCCTTCCAGCTTTTTTGCTATGGTTGCTTGAGGTGTTCTAGACCATCGCAGTCTCGAGACAGGAGCTGTAGCTCTGGTGCAGCGACAACATTTCTTGTTGCTGTCCTTCGTATTGTTGCTGGCGTTAGTCTCGCAACTTGTGGTTTTGCAGTGTCTTTCGGATACATTTGGCTGCTGCTACTGCTGCTGTATTGTACATTTCGTCCTTTCATCCTTCCGTATCACAGCCGTATCTGTGATACGCTGTATGATGTTATGGTGTGCGGTTGGTTTGGGTGTTCGTGTATTCTGCGGGTCTATGTATTCAGGTGATTTTTTGTCTCCCATTCTGTTTCCATGGAATACAACTCTGTGCGGCAGTTATTTGTTCTGTTTTTGGATTTTTTATTGTTCTGCTTATGCTTTGTGGTTTTTATTCCGCCTGTCCCACTGTTGGGACTACTCCTGCTTTGCTACTGATAGGGAGTATTATAGTTTATGATTTTTGGTTGAATTTCCCTTGATGGTTTATTATAAGTATACTTTTGCATTTTTACAAAATGCCGCTACGGCGGGGCCCAACTGTGGAGTAGCCTATTTGTTGCAGTTTTAGTGAGTTTGGATAACGACACTGACAACAGCAAACAATGTACATTTATTTATATCATGTCGCAAAACACAGCTCATGCATGATAATGAATTTCAGTAAGTTTTCGTCGCTTGTTGACTGTTTTTATATATTTCGCTAAAAGTATTTCATTGCTAGTGTATGTATTAGCGGGTCTAATACAAGACGCACTCAAAAATGTTTTTCATGTTGCCGGATTAGTTTTGGTAATTTATTACGAGTATTTTTGTCAAAATAAATTAGTTACCGGCCGAAATATATAATTAACAATTTAAAATATTCCAGTACAATAAAAATTTGTTTGAAATACGACTCACTGAATATAGAATGATAAATACACAAATGCTACACTGCTTTATGTTTATAAAATCTTTTCAATCTAAATCTTTCCCTGCAAAGAAAAACGTTTCATTGGGCCCATGTAAACATTGACATATATTTTTAAAGCTTTACTTTAGCGAAAGAAGGTGTTTTCTTACATAAAATGACCAAAGACGTAACCCTGATTTACAGGAGAAGATAACAACGTTATAAAAAGTATTGCATTTTTAAACGTAATTTTTTCACAGCATACACAAAGATATATCGATAATATTTAGGTATGATTTGCAAAAATTGAAAATCCACAAAACTACTGCACGCTGAAAAAAATCGCTTCTGTAGTATATTGTCCCAAACATAATCGGCTTGAATCTTTTATATATGTTTAGGGTACACTCTAAACATTCAATATTTGGTACATACAAACATAATATATTTAAGAAGATGTTGTTCTAAACAAATCTTTGTTTACATCCCAATATGTTTTTTATTTGGCACTATTATTTCCGAAACAAATATTTATTTGCATTTAAGTATTCAGAAAATACCTAAATTGTGTTAAATATTTTAGTAATTCAAAGATAATTTTTTAAAAATTTTTATTGTTAGTAAAATAATAAATAATAATAATTAAATCGTATAATATTGGATCAAAATAAATTACTTGGAGGATTTACAAATAATGATGGCTTGGACTACTCAGAAATTTGAAATGATTAATTTAAAACAGATGTTAATGCTGCATATGGTATCGCAACTGGTAGGTACAATTCGAAATCAGGGAAAAATTAAACTGAAATTCGAAAAAGTCGCCAAAAGTTTTGAAAATCTTTTTTAAATAAAATATATTTAAAGAAATTCCTAAACAATAATTTTATTTGAATTTCAGCAATATTTTATTTTAGAAATTTAGTTTACAAATATATTTTGTTGTAATATATTTATATATGTATTTCAAATATGTTTTATTGATTTTCAAATAAAATTTATTTGCTCAGAAATATATAGTATTTATAAATTTCCGTTCCAAATAAATTTTCTTTCGATTCAAACATATCAAAAAAGGCGATTTTGCCCCGTGTGTAAGTGATTATAGTGCTAATCATAATCATAAAAACAATGTATAAATCGGAGATGGTTTGGGCCGCGTTAACGGAACGAAGATATTACCGTGAAAATATGTATCCACTCACCTTAGAGAGGAGGGTAAAAATCATTTGCTATGAGCCAAAAGTGTAACACATCGAAGGAGTGAACTAAGACCCCAAGTATGTTCGGCGGATATTCGTTTTGGGTATTTTAAGTCGAATGAGCAATGTCCGTCCGTCTGTCTGTCTGCTGGATGATGCACACGATAACTATCGAAAGGAGTTAACGATTGACTTAAAATTTGGTATGCGGTAATATTTTTTTCTATCTCCGGCTAAGTTCGAAGATGGGCCTTATTGGCCCACCTTTTCTAGTACCTCCCCCACAAAGGGTTTCCTTTTGGTGAAATAGTGATCCTTTAATAACTTCAATACGCCTTACTCGAATCTTCTGAAATTCTACACATAGTATTAGTTTATCAGTCGCTAATATGTCAAGAAAAATGGGCGAAGTTACCAAACCCCTTTTGCAACCTCCCACACGAATGGGCCATTTTGCACCAAAAGTTAACTGCTTATACTTTTAATATCAGTTCATATAAATGCGTGCATATTTGATATTTTGTACAGTGTATGCTTCCATAGTACCTAGAGTCCAGAGAAAATTGGGCGTTATTGGCACGCCCCTTTTAGTACCTCCCACACTAATGGACCATTTTGCACCAAAAGTAAACAGCTTTTAACTTTACTACCAGTGCATGAAAATACTTTTAATTTCTTACAGTGTAATGTTTTTATAGTACCTAAAATCCAGAGAAAAGTGGGCATTATTAGTACGCCCCTTTTGGTATCTCCCACACAAACTGATCATTTTGCAACACAAGTTAACAGCTTATAACTTTAATACTAGTACGTACTTTAAAGCTATAAAATGCAATTTAAATTGATAATAACTTAACTAAAACAAAAAAATAAATAAATTTGCGAATATTTTTTTGGGACTCAAGGTGAGGGGATTCATAAGTCGGTTTACCCGACTGAACTTTCTTATTTTTTTCTTATATGCGATAAGAACGAAATTCGGCAGAAAGAGGTTTCTTATTTCATAAGTTAACGCTGCTAGATTTGGGGAAAATCGGTTCAGATTTAGATGTAGCCCCCATATATACATATGTTCCTCCCGATTTGGTATCAAAGAAATTGTATTTTACTTCCGAACTTTTGAAAAAAAGCTCTTAATTTAGGAACGAATATTGCTTAATTTGGGGATCGGTTCGGATTTAGATAAAGCCACATACAAATGTCCCTGCCTATTTAGAATTTAAGCGCTATTAGAACTGTATTTTACGTCTGATATCTATATTTTATTTGGCACAAATTAATATTTTTAATTGAAGTTGATGAAAATCTATTTAGATTATCCCATCTATTTATTCCTTTCGATTCATCATCTATATAGGAATACTGCTCATTTTAAGGTTATAGTTTCAAATCTAGTTTATTGTGGTCAACATCTTCAACTTCTCCTTGGAATAAGCCTTGATGAGGAGGTGGCGCTAAGTACTTTGCTAAGTGAGAGGGAACCAATTATTCCAAATTATTATCGTAGTACCCCTTTTTCGAATTGTTAGGAAGGTGTAGGGTATTATATAGTCGACCTCGCCAGACTTTTAGTCATTCCTGACTGGTTTATTATACCGATCTACTTAGAATCATTTTCTGAGTCGATTTAGCTATGTGCGTTTGTCCGTCCGTCTGTCTGCCTGTTTGTGCATGTATTCTTGTAATCAAAGTACAGGTCGCAATTATTGTGTGATCGCGATGAAATTTGGCACATAAAATTTTCTTGGAGTGAGGACGGACCCTATGGGAAAAAATCGGTTCAGATTTAGATATAGCCCCTATGTATGTTCCTTCCAATGTGACATCAAAGCGCTATAGAAGTAGTATTTTATATCCGATCATTACGAAATTTAGCAGAAAACTGTTTTTTATTATACGAATAAACACAGCCAAATTTGGGGAAAATCGGTTCAGATTTAGATGTAGCCCCCACATATAAATGTATGTTACTCCCGATTTGATATATAAGCGCTGTATAAACTGTATTTTATATACCATCAATACGTAATTCGGCTGAAAGAGGTTTCATATTACACGAATGCAAATTTTTGGAAAATCGGTTCAGATTTAGATATAGCGCCCATATAAATGTTACTCCCGATTTATGTTACGAAATATGTTACTTTATTTTATATCCGATCAGTACGAAATTCAGCACAAAGAGCTTCCTTATAACACAAATAAACACTTCCAAATTTGAGCAAAATCGGTGCAGATTTAGATAAGCCCCCATATTTATGTTAATCCCTGTTTGGTATCAAAACGATATAGAAGTTGTACTTTACTTCCGATCATTACAAAATTTGGCAGAAAAATTTTGCTTAATTTATACCCTAATACTGCTTAATTTAAGGAAAGTCGGTTCTAATTTAGATATAGCCACATATATATTTTGTCCTGCCTATTACGTTTTTAAGCTCTATTGTGTATTTTTCTTTTGGCAGAAATTACGTTTTTGATCCAAGCTTATGAACCCATCCCATCTATTTGTTCCTTCCGATACTGTATATATGAAAGAATTCTGTGCATTAAAGGTTATCGTTTCAGATCTCGTTTATTATGATCAATATCCTCAACTTCTCATTGGAATAAACCGTGTTTGTTAACTAAAATAAACCTAATTATTCCAAATTATTTTCGCAATGCCCCTTTAAGCATTGCTTGGAAGGTATAGGGTATTATATAGTCGGCCCCGCCCGACCTTTTGTCTTTCGGTAATATGTAGTACTGTGTTACACGGTAAAGTGTAAAAGGAATTTTGAGCCCGCCTTTAGTATAACAGATTGTGGGGAGAGACTAAAAAAATCCGTTTGAGGGGATTTTCGAATTTATTTTGGGAATTGTGAAATTCTTGTTGCATTTTACAGTGTAACACATTACTGTATATAAAATGGTAACGGTTTTCGTATTCTAGCTTTGCGATTGTCGAAAATGTGGCCAAGTTTTGATATATCCCTAAAAAATGGTGTAATTTTGGGAAGTGTGGCAACGCTATTTATAAAAATTGTTGACCCATTCATTTTACGAAAATCGTAACATGACAAGCGCCGATCCCTGTATATGGCCGATCTATGCCGCAGGTCTCAGGGGGCTTGTTTATTGTGCCCATTTTTTATTGAACGATATGAGCTGAAAAAATATTACACTGCGTCCTATTTCAAGTGTTTCCCTAAAAGTGTGAGTATGCTTTACCTCCTTTACTCGACGTTCCTTTTTGTTTATTTTAAGTTTATTTTCTTTACTTTAGTGCCCATAAACGTTTAGATTATTTCAATTATTAAAAAAAAGCCAATTAATACTACCATGATAATGAAATACATGAAAATTGTCGTAACTGAATTAGCCTCTAGTTTTTCCCTATTCAATTCTGTCCATAAAATATTCGGAAAAACAAAGTTTTTTAGCATTTTTTGGAAAAAATCTTCGCACACGAGCGGACACGTATCCAAAGACACTACAGGTAGCTTTTTTGTAATTGTAACACGTCTCTTTATAGGGACACGTGCGATGCTGAGGATATACGTTGACAAAACTAGCAGCAAAACAAAGCAAAAATAACTGGAAAAGACAAGGAAAAGAGATACAAAATAGAATTGAAGCAAAATTCTATTTCAAGGAATTTACGTGTTTTATCAAGTGAGACTTTCAAGGACTACAAATTAAAATCCCTTCGTTTTCGTTATTGGATTTCGGCCATCGATGTTTGTGGTAAGCATTTGTTTATTTGCTCAATAATTTATGTACCGTTTTATTCTTTGCCTGTCCAAATTCTCAAAAACACGCCACAAAAACTATGCTTAAGAATTTGTGCTTTTAAGAAAGCAAATAGTGATGTAGGGGATAGCTTGAGAAAAGGGGGAAGAGGGCGAGGGATTTGTTGAAAAAACAAACTGTTTTCCTAACAAATCACCGCCACTCAAATTCAAGGCATGCCTAGGCCAAGTGGCACATTATTTTCACATTTAAGTGTGTTAGTCAATCGAGAGGATGCACAGTGTTTTTAAACTAAACAAGTTAAATTCGACAGGGCCGACAACTCGTACAATGCGAAAATGGGCATTGCAATAAAAAGTTGGCGGTGTTCATACATGTAATAAGAAAACACTCTCTGCCGAATTTCGTACTAGTCGGATATAAAACGCTGTTTCTACAGCGCTAACATGTTAAATCGGGTGAAGAATATAAAGGGTTTTCCAATAGGGATGACATGATTTTGAAATGACGTTTCGGCCATTTGTAATTTGTCATGATCTGTCATTTGTTTTTCATTGTATTCAATAGTGTTTACGATTTCATCATGGATATACGCAATAAACGTTTACAAATTATTCAGTTTTATTGTCAGAATAATCGTTCTCCAATTGCAACTTTTCGTGCGTTAAGTCAATTTTTTTAAACAAAAAAAAAAACACTTTCCAGTCGACCTACGACCTCGACACCCATGAGCAATATTTCAGCAAATGAAACAATTGAATTGTTGCGAGAAATGTTTAGAGATTCGATTATTTCAAGAAATTGTGATATTGAATGACCTCCAAGAAGTTGTGATTTAACACCACTAGACTATTTCTTGTGGGGTTATTTGAAGTCATTGGTATTTCGAAATAAACCAGACTCTCTTCAAGCTTTATAAATCAATATTGAACGTGCCATTCATGACATACGACTTGATTTAGTGAAAAAAGTGCTCGGAAATTAGATTCGTCTAATTCGTTTCTGCAGAAGAAATCGTGAAGGCCATTTGAATGACGTTTTATTTAAAACTTAATTGTATCGATTGTACTTCACCTTAAATAAAAAACTTTTGAATTTCCTTAGCAATAAGTGTGTTTTTTCAAAGAAATCACATCATATTCGTCGTTTTAAATTACTGTGCCACTTTCCATTTGGCTCACCCATTCTTTGCTTTCGCTCTGTTTTGAAAATGACCAGCCCAGCAAATGTTTGTGTGTTTGTAACCTTTTAGCGTAAAAAATGATAATGACAGCAAATGCGATTTGAAAAAAGCAAATAACGAAAACAAATAAAAGGATACTGCGAAACTGTAAGGACTTCGGCCAACGCGACCGCCGCTGTCATGGCTAAATATTTTGAACGGATGCTCTGCAAAATGGATATGAAAATCACACTCGAAGAAGAATACTAGAGTGTGTTTGAGTTGCCAAAACCTGTCGGATTTTTTGTGCCCCACCCATTGCCCTTCGTTTTCAACCGGATACCCTTTCAGTATAGCTGAGAAATCATTTGGAATATCGCCCAGCCAAAGTGACCGACAATTCCGTATTGGCTTCAAAGCACAAACATTCATGCCGCAACTAAAGAGGTGGGTGAACGGGTGGAGGGATGGATGTATGGCATGGAGTGGGACAGATTGGATGTTTGTTTTTCTTTGGCCAAAAACGAGCATCATGGCAGAATTACGTGAATAGTGGTTCATTGACTTTAAAATTTATGGGTTTTTTTCTCTAGCTTTTCTTTGATTTCAATGGTGGTGCGTTGCTGGCGTTGTCTTTAAAGGACCTTATTTTTCTTCTTCTTTGCCGCTTTTTGTCCCTTTCGTGCCTCATTTGTTTTTGTTTGTATGGGGTAAATTTGGTTTAACAAACTGACACCGCATGCTATTGACAGCAAATGCTCGTTTAAGGCCATTAAACCGAACTCATTGCAATGATGATGCGGAAGGATTTCTGTTCAGAGTCGTGTTTTTTGTTTGCTCCTGCTAAACCATTTTTTATACGTTGATGCTATTATTAAGGCTGTCTGTGAACCAGGACGATGCGATGATGTTGACGCTGACGCTGATGATGAGCGCCATAAGGATGCATAAAAGTCATAAGTAAATCAGAAAGCAATTCCAAGTGAAATATGAAGTTGTCCTTAAGGCGCGAATGTTTTTTTGATTTTACGCACTTCGTTTCTAAAGTGGTCCTGTACTTTATGGAAAATAATGGGAAAACTTTGATAGTCATTTGTCAAAAAAAAATGTGGAGGAAGAAATTTGTTTGAAGGAAACATACGTTTTTTTTCAAAGATCTAGGTGAAGTAAATTGGTACTAAAGGACTAAGAAGTAAATCATGCAAAATGTTCCAGGACAAGACTTCGTGACTTAGGTGGAGGAGGGTATATATAATTTTCCTAAGGTGTTACACGTCGAAGGAGTTACTTAAGACCCCACAAACTACCGTTCAGTCTACAGCAAGCCTACAATAAGGGCAAGCCCACCGAAACCGCCCTGCATCATCTAGTCAGCTTTATTGAAGGATCCCTATCTGCAAATTGTTATAATATGATAACTTTCTTGGATTTAAAGAGACCCATCAATAATTTTAATATAGAAAAAATGCAAAATATTCACCTTGAGCTTAAACATTCGTATGGCCATTGTATTATTAATTGAGCCAACTTGACTAAACAATTGATGCAGAAATTCTTATTTTTGGGGCTACTTTCACGTTCAATTCTCAGAATTGAGTCCCAAAATCATGTGTTGTACTATGTTATATACAGACGTTTTCAAACTCGATGTCTTTTCTGAGGAACCTCAGCTATCACTTGTAAAAGTTCTTGAGGTACTAAAGAGTTAGCAAAATGGCTGAAAATAATGTTCTGATCAAAGTCGGTGTGGTACCTGGAAATTTTTTTAATTAGAAAACTGCCCTCGTATATCGCGAATCTTTTAATGAGATGGCTGAACAGTTTAATATTCACCTGATATGGGTGCCGGGCCACAAGGCAGAAGAACATGCAGGATTGGGGACCTGCAAGCTCTTAATGAGATAGTACACTAACGCAAGAAATGACAGGTGGTCATTAGTGTGGAACTGCATACATTCCAGGCTGATGTGGCCCGGCTTGGACTCAAAACGCACCAAAGCACTGCTGTCGTTGTCGAGAACGGACGTCTCACTTATTGTGTCTATCATGACAGCTCATTGTCTTATTCGATGGCACGCAGAGAGATTAAAAGAGATTGCAGAAGCTGTGGAGACAAAGATGAGGTGGAAATAGAACGCCTTCTGTATTTGTAGCCCGCTCTCTCTAGACATGCAATCTTAGGCTCTCATTTCTTTGAGGTATAGCTATATTGGCTGATGTGGGATACGCCAACATTTGAGCTTACTAATGGAATCAAATTGGTTCAACGTAAGGGGCAAGAGATAACTCATGTTTCCCCTTTCTTCCCTGTGGCAACACAACGTACTGTATAGTGTAAGTGAGCCTGCTTTACAGGATGGTACTCTTAACCTAACCTAAACTAACCTAATGCAGATAATGTTTTTTTTACATTTTTAGCAACCACTTGAGAGGAAAAATGTATACGCCCTTGTGGTTAGAATAGATCTACTGAGAACTTGGTTAATGAACTATCCTCGCCAAAAACGTATACCCAGTGTTATTTTTAGCATAATAAAACAATGCTATATCTTACGTCACTACTTGGTACGGTAGTCGCTAATAAAATTAAATACATCAAGTCTTTAATCTGGATTTGAATTCCAACTTGATATAAAATGTCCTACAATTTAATTTATTTTGGCCATTGTTGCGTATGAGTGAGTGTTCCTTGTATATAATATATAATATAATATATATATAATATATTTTAGACAGCAATATTTAGCATACGCAGCCTGGACATGCTAAGGTAACTTTACGAAATTGAAAGGAAATGCTTCAAAAGTTCACTAAATTTTGATCATTCAAAGGAGAGGACCAACAAGGACAATCCTTGATATTACCCTGAGATAGAAAATAACATCAACGTATACCAAAATTTAAATCAATCAGTTACTCCTATTGAAAGTTATCGTGCGCACAAACCAGACAGACGGGCGGATATTGCTCAAATGACTTAAAATGGATGGCCAAAAATTCTTGGGGTCTTTTAGGTCACTCCTTCGATGTGTTACACCTTAAACCCGCTGCAACTGATATATACCCTCGACCACAATAGTGGGGGACATAAGAACATGATTTTTTTGATATTCTCTTACTTCTACCAAAGGAGATATAATTTCTACATTTATCCATAGATATCTTTCAAAAAACGGACAAGCTATTTTTGGCGAAGCCTTTTTTATCTTTTTTGTTCCAGGAAAAAACATTTTTTTTGGAAAAAAATAGAATGTTGTTTAAATGTTTCAACGACAGTTACCTCAACATGTGTTTCTGCGTGAAAGTGCTATTTTATGCATTTGTAGCCTTCATACTTAAAACTGAAGCCCTTATAAATAAAACTTTAAAAAAATATGATCCAAATACTAAAAGCACATTCCAAGAAAACCGCAATTTTAAAAAAATTAAAAAATAAAATTTACTATAAATGTTTGTAGTATATTTATTCGTATTTAGGACAATTGTTTAGTGTACAGCAATATAATTTAACAATTGCATTGATGTACACTAAATGTAGTTTACCATAAGGCTTTGTTGTCTCTGCAGTCTACTTCAATATAAATACATAGTGGTCCTGTGCTGGACAATAATCTAAATTCATTTGAGTTTTAATAATTTTCATATCTTTTTTCTTAAAAAGTTTTATATTTATTATGACTTACCTTCTATTATTTTCTTGTGCTGTGTGAAGTCTGTATCTTTAAAGATCCTGTAAAGAGAATATAAACATACAAATTAGTATAGGAACATATTTTATCACTAATACTCATAACATGATTTATAATGCTCTTTGCAAAGTCTTACTCTTATTTTTGACAAATTAATTAGAAATACAATATTTCGGGAAATTTATTAAATTGCTATATGTAACGAACAAACGAAATCTGTTACCCAAAAACATTAAATGAATGTAGTTTTAATAAAATTCCAATAAAATGTTCGAAATATTTGGCTATATAATAGCAATTTAGCCATAGGTTTTCTTCGGACGTTGCTAATTTTACTAGGTTGGAAACACTTTTGAGCTGATTGCTCTAGAAGTTATGGGAAAGTTATATTGAATATGTCAATTTGTGTAAGGGTTATTAGAACGGCATTGTCAGATATGACCATTGTTCTATGCAAGCGTTATGTGTACTAGTGTTAAGGTATGAGCTCTCAAATTTTGGTACGACTTTTTGGAGGTACCGAAAGGGGCTTGGCAATAATTTAAATTTTTAACGGACTATATAAAAGCATTACACTGCACAAAATTGCAGGTATTTATATGTACTGGTATTAAAGTCATAAGCAGAAAGCTTTTGTACAAAATGTGCCCTTTCTATGGGTACCAATTAGGTCGGGACAATAATTGCTATCACCATTTTTCTCTCCTGTGCTATTTTTTATTATTTCAGAAGATTGGACTGGAAGTTACTAGTTCACTAGAAACATTTGTGATGTTCTACAGGTTGGCGCAGAGTAAGCTATATGGTTGGAATTCTTTATAACCTTTTTAATTATTATTCTTTTTCAGCATTTTGTGAAGGAGACTTGTGGAATTAATTATGAATCGAACAACTTACAAAAATAATTGAATTTTACCGAAATTTTGGGAAAAGTTACGGAAAATATGCAAAAAATAGCAAGTATGTGCAAAGCAGAAAATGGACATCACTTACAGGATATCATTTTTCAAAGCTAATTGCGAAAAATTCCCCAATAATATACTGTACTTAAAAAAAAATTATAATAATCGCATAAATAAAAAAGTTATAAACCATTTAAATCATATGGCTCATTCTGCGCCACCCTGTTGAAGGAGTTGTAGCCCATCCACGACCTTAGCCTGAGATAGAAAAATTATTTCCACATACAAAATGTTAAATCAATCCGTTACTACTTTCGAGAGTAATTGTGCGCTACAGCAAAGCAGACAGATGGAACACCGAGCATAGTTAGGGTCTCATGTCCCTTCTTCGATCTTTGAAACACGAGTTACACGCGCTTGAACACTTTCTTCGCCCGATTTGGCCAACTTTTAGGCCCTCTAGCTCCGCCCCTGTCTGACATAGGGGGCCCAAATTTAAAACTTAACTTCTCTAACACCTCTTCATCTACCATGCCAAGTTTGGTCGCAATCGGTTGTTTGGTTAAGAAACGGTCTAATAATTTCCCCTTTTTGAATTCGTACCACTGTGCATTATTTTGCATAAACAGACGAAAATTGTCAGACTAGTCTTGGTGTTTCGTCCATAACTTTTACAAACATTGAGTCTCACAAACATTTTTTGATGTCCTGGATTTGTGAGAGTGCGACGAATATTCCGTGGAAATTTGAAGAAAATGGAAGTAGAGCAATTTTTTCTAGAAAGGTTTTTTCAAAAAAATCTTTCGTTACATTTTTTTTTTTGAAAAAAAAAAAAAAATTTTTGAAATATCGCGCGTTGTGTCTTCTTTAAAATAAAGTAATCGTTGCAAAAATCAGTTCAGCCGATCGAGAGCAATTACAAATTTCATAAAACACAAAAATTAATTTTTTTAATTTTTTCAAACAATTTAAAAAAAAAATAATAACGAGATCTTATTTTACCTATTTGTAACTGCTTATAAACATTTTAGCCAAAAATAAACTGGTCGATATTAAATATTCTGACCCATATTGCATCCTCCACTAAACTGAGGGTATAATGAATATACACCCATACTATAAACAAGTAAAAACCGTCGCATTCTACAGTATTATAACGAAAATTAGAAATTATATATATATATATTATATTCAATTAACGGAAAATGGGAACAACGAACGTCGTTCGTTTGAATGGTTCCGGATACAATTGAACTCACATTAGGGTAACATTAAAACGAGTGTGTCAATGATTTTTTGAAGATAATGTGATTTTGCAAATTTATGTTTTGTTCGGTGCAGAATCGAAAAAAACTATTTCAACAGTTTTTCAAAAAATTGCCTATTATTCATAAACAATTAGCCCGATTCGACTGAAATTTCGCACAAGAGGTCAAGACAAATTAAATTTTTAAGATTTATTTATACAAATTTAAAATTTTTATAGGACGTTCTTGAATGTGTTTGAAGTGCACGTTCTGGAGTAAACTTTTTGAAAATTTTATTTGCGAAATTTTACTTATATTGTTATGAATCATAATCAGATAAAAACATTTTGGTAAATTGCGGCCACTTAGTCGCTACATTGGTTTTTTAACACCATTTTTTGCAATAAACCATTACACTATGGAACAATATTACACTTTTTCGAAAATAACAAATTTCTGACAAAAGATTCTGATAGAGGGTGTAAAAAACAATATACGTGTATCGGCGTTTTGATTGTTTACGTATGTCGGTCATTTTAGGCGGGGGATCAATATTTCCCCATTTTGCACATGCTCATTATGAATCGGAATTGGAAACCGTGTGATCCTTACATTTTAGGTATAGGATATGTTCAGCAACATTACGTCTTCTATAAAAATATTTGCCATAAAAATCTACTATAGGGGTCTGAATACGTCAAAACTCAACTCTTTCTTGCATAATAAGTCAAAACATAAATCTATTTGTAGTTTTAGCATCAATTGGAAAAAGTAAGAAATTACCCTAAAAATGTATTTTATAGTTTTGTCTTATTTCTGGCATTTAAGTTGAGTTTTGGCGTATTCAAAAAGCTATAGTAGATTTATGGCAAACATTTTTGTAGAACATTTTGACTCGTTCAACTTCAGTTTTAGGGGGATTTTAACCCTTTCGTAATAAGAGACCCTTAGTAGATTTTTATGCAAATACTTTTGTATATTATATTTATATTTTATATGAATTTAACTTAAATGCCAGAAATATGTCAAAACATAAAATCTATTTGTAGGTTTAGCATCAATTGTATTCAGAAACCTATAGTAGAATTTTATGGCAAATATTTTGTAAAACATTTTGACTTCTGTTTTAGGGGCGATTCTAATTCTTTCGTATTAAGAGACCTATAGTAGAATTTATGCCCAATATTTTTGTAGAACATTTGAACTAAATGTTAAACTTCTGTTGTAGGGTCGATTTTACCCTTTTTTCACAAAAGGGACCAAAAAGCTAGTGCGTTAAAATGTTCAACTAAAATATTCTTCCTAGTGTTGTAAGTAATGTTGATGAATATATCAACTACCAAAATCACACGGTTTCCAATGCCTATTCATTATAAGAATAAGCAAAGGGAGGAAACATTGATCCCCTATAAAATGACCGTCATACGTAAACTATCAAAACGCCGATACACGTATACATATTCTTTTGTTACACCCTCTATCAGAATCCTTTGTCAGAAACTTGTTATTTTCAAAAAAAAAAATATTTTTTTCCACAGTGTAATGGTTTATTACAAAAAATGGGGTTAATAAAGCCAAAGTAGCTTCCAATTGGCCGCGATCTACCAAAATTTTGAAATGTGTATAAGTCGTAATAGTTTAATTTGTCTTGAACTCATATGCCCAATTTCAGTCGAATCGGTCCAATGGGTAATGAATAAATTTCCAAAATCGCACAACTTTCATAAAATCATTGACACACTTGTTTTATTTTCACCCATTACCAAATTTTTGGAATATGTGGTCTATGACGTTAAGAAATAAAGTCGGGATGATACTATATATCAAAATAAGGACCAATATTGCTCATTTCCAATCCCAACAGTCCTGCAGCTATATGAAGTATCCGTATAAACATTCAGTCATCTAACTCAATTATTGTAGATTGTAACGTGTTTACAGCAGACATAATTGAAAGCGACCCTGCTTAATGTACCTGCATTACAAAAATGATTGGATTCATTTACCAAAATGAATTCAAAATCTTGCCAGATTTTGTTATTACATTCCGATCATCATATGGATTTGATTTAGTCACTTTGTGTGACTATGACAATTGGGTTTAGAATAGCAAAATTTATTAATTTGTTTTTACATATGCTTTTATGGTTTCCTATTATGAATCATAAAATAAAAATATGTCATTAAAATTGCATACGTGATTTTTGAAAAAACTTTATTGTCAATTTAGAATGTATTCAGTTGCTCATAAACTCCATGCGTTCATTAAATAAATTTTTGCAGTAAAAGATCAAATCAAATCATATTTTTATTATGAACAAATGTTAAATGTAAATATTAGAAATTGTTATTTGTACGTGAAGAGCCCAGTTAATCACTTATTTAATGGGACTGACATACATCCTCAATCTAGTGGCTCGGCTTAAAATATGCTGCTGTTAGAAATATCAGCACTTAGATGTCAGTATGAGGACCGAGTGAATTAGAAATCATATTTTATTGCATTATTTTTGTTTGTCAAATATTACTTCATCGTATTTTTTGGGGGACTGTGGGAAGGGGCCATATAAAACAAACAAATGCCATATCATTCATAAATATATCAAACAAATAATATCCGAAGAGACTTTTCCTCTTCCTCCTTCTTTCACCCTCGTCCTCATCTTCATCTACATCCGTATCATAACAATTTTATTGGCTGCTGGTTCGGGAGCAGAGATTCCAATCCAATCCACTCCATTCGATTCGTTTCAAGATGTGACAAGGATCGAATGCACATGTTTAGTTTATTATCAAAATGTGGGTTTTTGGGCTGAGCATAAAAACAAACGAATATGTGGATTGTACACACATATATATTTGAAATATTTATGTACAATTGAGTGCATATGTGTTCAAATATTATTACCATTTCAGTGGAAAAAAATGACTAAAAAATTGGACTTATGTCGGCGAGTGTGTCAGTTTGTCCGTCGTTCGGTCTGCCTTTTTTCTCGCATTCTAGTATGTTCGAGGCTATGGCTGGTTCATATTTATTACGGCTTAAAGTGTCATTTTGTTTTATTCCACAACTTTATTAAAAATAAAATGGACAGCAAGAAACATAAAAATACACAGCAACGAATTGGAGCGGAAAATCGTTTGGATTTTATGAAAAAAAAATGAAAACAAAAAAATCACATAAAAGTATTGAGATATTTATTTAAATCTAATAGGATGATAAACATTTATATGCCCATAGAAAACGTGAGTGAAAAAGTATTGCAAAGGACAATTATGTTCCAATTTTGTCTAACATATACCGCAGACTTCAAAAAGTCCAGGACAAATAAGTAAGGAAATTTAAGCCGAGCAAGTCAACTGGAGTATATTCGAACTTTCATATAAGAGCAATGTTAAATTTTGTATTTTGAGTCAGAACTAAAGACAGTATAAATAAAACCCAGATACCAATTTTCGGCCCGATCAGTTGACATTTGTGGTCCCTATGACGTTAAGTAGTTAAATCGGGGAGATGCTATAAAAATGGAGCGATATTGCCTATTCTCAATCCCAACATAGCTGCAGATATAAAACGTATATGTACCAAATTTTAGCCACCTAGCTCAAGTATTATAGATTGTAGCGTGATTACAACAGACGAAAAATGAAAGTATAGGGTTTCCAATAAGAGTGATATGATTTCTTTGAAAAAAACACACTTATTGCTAAAGAAATTCAAAATTTTTTTATTTAATGTGAAGTACAATCGATACAATTAAGTTCTAGATAAAACGTCATTCAAATGGCCTCCACGACTTCTTCTGCAGGAACGAATTCGACGAACCAAATTTTCGAGCACTTTTTCCATTAAATCAAGTCGTATGTCATGAATGGCACTTTCAATATTGACTTGCAAAGCTTGATGAGAGTCTGGTTTATTTCGAAAGAACAATGGTTTCAAATAACCCCACAAGAAATAGTCTAATAGTGTTAAATCACAACTTCTTGAAGACCATTCAATATGACAATTTCTTGAAAAAAGCGAATCTCCAAACTTTTCTTGCAACAATTCAATTGTTTCATTTGCTGTGTGGCACGTAGCCACAATCGATCAATGGCAAAAAGATAGCCCTTAACGAGAGCTAAAATTTTGCTCATGGGTCTCAAGGTCGTAGGTCGACTGGAAAGTGTTTTTTTGGACTTAAAAAAATGGACTTTGCATCATTTTCAAATGTGAAAGGAAAGTTTGTTTTTGCTTTAGCTCTTTAAAAGTTCGTAGGATCGGGTATCGGTCAATGGCAAAAAGATAGCTCTTAACGAGAGCTAAAATATTGCTCATGAATGTCAATGTCGTAGGGTGACTGGAAAGTGTTTTTTTGGATTAAAAAAAGGGCTTAACGCACGAAAAGTTGCAATTGGAGAACGATTATTTTGATAATAAAACTGAATAATTTGTAAACGTTGTTCTTGCGTATATCTCTCTATGATGAAATTGTAAACACTACTGAATACAATGAAAACAAATGACAGATCATGACATATTACAAATGGCCGAAACGTCACTTTAAGATCATATCATCCCTATTGGAAAACCCAATAGAATCATTAAGGTGGTTCACACCAACCGATCTAAGCGAATAAAGCCAACAGATCGTGGAGCGAAATATATACCGTAGCAGCGGATACGCGGATCGAGAACGAATTCGTTGAGACCCTATTTTCCTTATAGGAACCAAAGGAATATATCGTCATCTGAAATCCAAAATCACGTAACATCAAAAAAATAAAAATTAATTTTATGGTTGACTAGCATTAACCCGGTGCGCTTCGCAGCCCCCATCTTTTATTTATTTTCTGTTTAGGGTACTGTAAAATAGTTATAACTTATTACATATGGTACAAAGTGAAGAAGATTTGATTACTTTTATATTTTATTTTATTTTATAAAATAAGACCCCTCGTTTCATTTCTAGTTTGTGTTCCAAGAGTTACCCTGACATCATGGTACAATATTTATCCCTATTCCCACTGTACCTCTGAACGTTGAAAAACTATTTTTTGGTTCATACGTTAGCAACATCCCCCTAGTTTATTTTCCAATAGCTACATTCACACCCTGGTACAATATAAAACCATGTTTGTCCCACTGTGTCTATAAAGGTACGAATTTAACAATCTTAAGTGAATAGCTCCATTGTACCACATTTAACCGTTTGTGTGTCATAATTAACCAATTTTGCACGATTGTACAATTGTAGCTTATGCCGTATTTCAACATTTTTGTCCCCTATCTGTGCCATTTATTTAACTTGTTTTTCCCCACGGTATAAGTAGAAGAACCTATTTGAGAAAAAAAATTCTTAGCTTTGGTTTATGCTTTAAGAGATACCTTTGCACTCAGGGACCACATTCAACACCTTTAGCACCACTGTTCCATATTAAACACTTTTTATTGTGCATCTATAGTACGAATTTTTATACATATCTGGGACTATTTTTTTCCCTTTTTTCCCCACATACCACATTTAACCGTATTTAATTTTTTTTGCTTCGCAGTACCATATTTAACCCTTTTTGCTCCACTAAACCATATTTAACACATTTTCTCCCCTCTGTAACATATTGCACAATTTGTGCTTGCCCCAACTGCATCATAATTTTAACCTTTTTGCACCACAGTGCTAGTAAAAGCATAAATTTTTTAAAAGAAAAAAAAAACATTCTTATTTCATATTTAATCTACCATCTCTCCCTGCATCCATATTTTTACCCACTGTACTAAATGTACGTTTTTTGACCCACTGTACCGTTTTGGTTCCACTGAATCAAATTTAAGACCTTTTTGTCCTACTATATTTTGTCCACTATATTTAAACATTTTTGCCCCACTGTACCGTAGGTAACACATTTTTGCCCCACTGTTCCATAGTTAACGCTTTTTGCCCCACTGTACCATACTTAACCCATTTTGTTTCACGTTACCATATTTTACTATTTGTGCCCACTGTAAACATTTTTGTCATACTGTACCATATTTAACCATTTGTGTCCCACTGTACCATAGCTAACACATTTTTTTCCCACTGTTCCATAGTTAAAGCTTTTTGCCCCACTGTACCATATTTAACCCATTTTGTCCCACGTTACCATATCCAACTGTTTGTGCCCCACTGTACCATATTTAACCCTCTTTGCTCCACTGTACAATATTTAACACCGCTATGCCCACTGTACTGTATAGTAACCATTTTTCACACTGTACCATATTTAACCCTTTTTGCCCCACTGTACCGTACTTAACACATTTTTGCCCCACTGTTCCATAGTTAACGTTTTTTGCGTTAACTATGGAACACGTTACCATTTTTACTATTTGTGCCCACTGTAACCATTTATGTCATACCATATTTAACTATTTGTTTCCCACTGTGCCGTAGCTAACACATTTTGTTCCCACTGTGCCATAGTTAATGATTTTTGCCCCACTGTACCGTATTTAACCCATTTTGTCCCACGTTACCGTGTTCAACTTATTGTGCCCCACTGTACCATAGTTAACCCTTTTTGCCCCACTGTGTCATATTAAAGCCTTAGTCTCACTGTACCATATTTAAAAGTTTTTGCCATACTGTACCATATTTAAAACTCTTTGCTCCACTGTATTTAACACAGTTATGCCCCACTGTACTGCATACTTAACCATTCTTGTCACACTGTGCCATATTTAACCTTTTTTGCACCACTGTATCATAGTAAATACATTTTTGTCCCACTGATCCATAGTTAACGCTTTTTGCCCCATTGTACGATTTTTAACCCATTTTGTCCCACTTTACCATATATAACTAATTTTGCCCCACTGTACCATATTTAAAAATTTTTTGTCTTACTGTACCGTATTTAAAATGTGTCTCCACGCTAGCATACTAAAACCTTTTTCCCCGACTGTAACATATTTAATCATATTTTCTCCACTGTGCAGTATTTAACCGTTTTTGACCGCAGTGCTCCTAAAACCATATAAACTCTCATATCTTATGATTAAGTTCCAATTTTTGCAGATTGTTCCCTTTTTTCCCCATGCTCCATATTTAACCCGTCGTGTCCCACTGTGCCTCTTAAAGTTAGAATTACTAAAAATCACTTCCAATCTCCAGTTTATGTTCCAAAAGTTACCCTGGAACCATTGATCCATGTTTGACATTTTTAAGCCACTATATTTTGCCCCACTGTGCCCCGAAAACTACGAATAAAAAAAAACTTAATACCCCGATCAGTTGTCATAAAGACAACCCTCGCTTCAATTGTCACCATTCTAATATTAGGCTTTAAATTTGGCGGTGGTACCATATTTATAACTTCCTGTCCCACTGTGCCTCTAAATTTTTAAAAAAAATCACTCCTTGTTCTTGTTTACGTCCTAAGAACTACTCCCACACAAAATTTCACGGTTCTAGGTCTTGCCATTTGGATTTGGCTGTTGTACCACATTTTTCCCTTTTAACCCCAAAATTTCGAAAAATCCTCTCAATTTCAGAGTCTACCTCATAAGAGCTACCCTCACACCAAATTTCACGATTCTAGCTCTTGCCATTTGAATTTGGCTGTTGATACTCAAAGTGATACTCAAAATGACGTTACAGCAAACAAGGTCATTAAAAAAGCGGAAAGATTCGTAAAATTTAATTTTATTTAATTCAAAATGTACGCCACAACCAATGCGCTTGATTTGTTATTAGATTTCGCCTTAATAATCTGAAATCCCTAAATTTGGTCAAAAGCTTAAAATTACTTTACTTTGTTTTTTGCTTCTCCTGAAAAATCATAAACATGTGGGTTACGTTATTTTGGATTTCAGGTGACGATATGTGTGTGCCAAGAATTATTCATACGAAAAATACTCGTCATTGTTCCATGTTTTGGTATGTCCCCATATATAAATGTTATTATTTGTGTGTTCATTTTTACTGGATCCATCCCTATAGTACATAAGATGGATCACGTATTGTAAAGCTGTAGAAACCGAAAATGTTCAAAGATTAAGCTGAAATTTATGTATTTATATATAAATTAGCATAGATACATTTTCACAAATAACCTTTCGTCTAGATTTTGATGCAGCCCCATACAAAGGTTGTTGTGACTTCAAAATTCTACAATATTTTTTGAATAGTTTATAAAATATTGAATTTTTATTATACGCCGTTTTAACTGGATTCCTTCTAATCAAAATTTTGCATAAAACTAGGTTTTAAAAAATACACTTAGAACCGAAAGCAGAGAGACTGCTACTATATTTGAAGTACCCTCTCAAAAAATATATTCGCAGAGGTTTGTTGTCAATGGTGTACTCTTTTAATTCCTTTTTGAAAGTTTGATAATTATTTCGCACAATATTTGCGTTCAAAAGGTATAGTTTATTTTTTGGTGTCAACAATATAAAACCATCTGGTGCAGACTCTTTATAACCAAAAACAAACACCTCTGAGCTCAAATAATTTTTCAAATATACAAAATCCATATCACAGTCATCACCATCATCAGCATTTTATTCGACTCAATGCTTTTAAGGACAACACTTAAACAGTTATAAGTAAAAGGCTTTAAAAGCCACCATCACAACATCCACAATCACAACGTACAAAACAACGAGCATGAGCAAATGAGATCTGAGAACAAAAAACCGGGTCAGTACCTCTAAAGTACCGAATGTAAGTTGTGAAAGGGTCCATAAAAATTCGCTACCACAAGTGGAGTAGTGGTAAATGAAAGGCGTTTCTGCTAAAACGGTGTTAAAATGGTGAGTGACTAAAAACACCTCTAACATCGGAGCCAAAACGAGGAAGAGAATAAACGGAATACTTTGCCAAACGAAAAAGCATCGTCACAATTAAGAACAACACTTTTTTCTCTCTGGCAAACGCAGACACATTTCCGTTACAAGCTTCTATCGCATAGCACCGCATCTCATCCCATCGTGATCGTCATCTACATCTCTATCGTCACTGCCCCAGGCAGTGGAAATTAAAGAACAAACGGATGATGAATGCGTGCAACTTAATTGCAATGCGCTCTGCACAGCAATTGCTGCAGCGGCTGCTGCACTCGAAGATAACGTCACATCCTGCAAAAGGAGCCACAAAAGAATGAGAAGCAGCAATGCCAAAAAACACATAAATAGGGAAATGACAAATGCCGCAAATTTCAAGCAAACCCCGACCAGAGATGATTAATAGGGGAAGGAAGAATTATTATGTTGAGATGCCTTAGCGATAATTTGCACTTGAAACATGGGCAAACACTCGATGCTACGTGAATGGGAAGCTGAATACTTGTGTTGCATATTTTTCGATTTCATCAGGAAAGAGATTTTTAAAAGGCATTATATTAATGAGTTACGCACTCATTTACCATTTAAAACGTATTTTTGTATCCTCACTTTAGTAGAGGAAGTTATATATCATTTGCCTAAAGGGTCAAAAGTGTTTGGTAAAAAACCGTTGTAGGACATTTTATGTCATTTGAGCTGTGTCTGTCCGTCTGGTTGGTGCTCACAATAACTCTGAAAAGGCATAACCAATTGACTTGAAATGTTCTTTGAGGTACTAGTGCATTTTTTCAGTAATATTTATAGTTACACATATCGATACCTACATTCCACAACTGTTAACAAGGGAATATATCAATATCTCATATATACTTGTAAAAGGTTAACACATCGATGTAGTGATCTAAGAGACCCCAATAACATTTGTTGGAAATCCGTTTTGGTCCCTTTTAAGTCATTTGAGCAATTTCCGTCTGTCTGTCGGGTTGGTACGGACGATAAATTTCGATAGAAGTAACCGATTGACTTAAAATTTGGTAAGTTTTAATATTTTTTTCTGTCTCGAGCTAAGATCGAAGTTGGACTATGTTGTTCCCTTCCTTCTAGTACCTCCCCCACAAAGGGTAAAATTTAAGTGATATATTGATTCTTTAATAACTTATATGCTACGTATACATCACCAAAAATCCATCGATGTCTAAGATATCATTATTTTTGTTGGGGGATTTTCATGGATAAGGGGGTGAGCGGGAGTGTCGGGTATTTTAGGAACAATACTACTTTAAGCGTCTCCTTTCTTTTGTTCTTTGACATGTAGTATGTAGTATTTCGAATACTTCTGTACCAAATTTGTGTCTGAGTTTACTAACCTCTTTGTTTATCCACCAAACTTCGTGACTAAATATCTCTTAAACGTGATTTCACAGAAAATAATCACGTTTTAGCCATTCGATTTTGCAAGTCGAAATTATGCGGAGTAAGTTTGCTGTTTTAATCGAAAAGACATTTTTAAAGTGCTCGCACAGTGTTATTTATACATTTATCCATAGATAAAATTTTATCTTTGTTAGAATACTACAAAAATAATTTGTTAGCGACAGTAAGTAACTGTCTCTACATGAAAGTGGTACTCCTAACATATGCTACCCTCATAATTGTTATTAACTTAAAGGCTCTATCAAGCTTATACTTCAAGAAATATGATCCAAATACTAAAAGTACTTTCCATGAAAATTAGAGCTTTTTGGTCTCGGACACAAAAAAAAATTTTGTTGCATTGTGTAGGGCTTATCCCAATTTTCTATAATTTCACACATATTAATAGCTATTTTTCGTTATCACCATCAACAAAATTGGTGAACTTGTCCGGTATAAATTAGCCTACTTTTGATTCAGTTTTTTCTTAAATTTAAGAACAACTTTTTCATAATTTTATAAAAGATTTTTCTTAAATATTCATAGTTTCTACAAAACTTTAATAAAATGTTATTAATACAATAAAATAACTATAATTTATTATTTAATGTGTAGTTAAGATTCGATTTAATGAAAATAAATTGTTCATAGTAATACCAGAAACATTCAATTTTATTCCTCCAGTAATACATATTCGTATTCTGTATTATTGCCAACAGTTTAACTGTTGGAATTTATTTGCTCTGGCTTTAGCAAATTCCACTGTATGAAATGTAGTCAACTGTCTTTTTGATATGTTCCTTCGGGTCTTAACACACTTCCTCAAAAGGCGTTACAATGATGATAATTGTAATACCCTAAAACCTCTTAAAAACACCTCTCATTCTCCATTGTCTTTATTTTGGCCCCACAAGCAAAAATGGCAAAATATAGGGTCGGCACGTATGCTGATGACAATTGTGACATTCTCACTCAAATGAGTCCCAATCGAAAAGTGTTCATTTAAATAAACTGTATTTTGTTTAAGTCATGGCATTTATTTTCTATCTATTTTCCTTTTTTCGGTTTCTTTTACGTTTGCTTATTTCAAAATAAGGATTTCTCAGCAGATTTTTCCAGAAAATAACTCGATTACAATATTCCACAGTTATATTGTGTGAACCCCAAAAAAACTCGTATATGTTTATTGGAAATTTCCGGAAAAAGGAAAGGAATGAAGGAAAAATCACACAAACACACACACTTAAATTTTGGCGCAATCAAATTCGCACAATGTGCTACAATTCCACAACGAATCGGAAACCCCCAATCATGAGGGCTGACAATACGCATAAGAATGTATATAAAAATATATGTACATATGTGAGAGTCCCTATCGAGGTCGCTGCAGAAGTGTAGGATTTCAAGTTATGACTTTTGGATTTTGCTTTCGTCACTACTAAACGGATTTGATGTGCTATGGAATTTCTCGGATTTTGAGGCCACTTAAATTGTTTGAAAATGCCAACAATTTTTTTTTGCTCTGAACAACAAAATAAAAATTTTTCTTAATAAAGATATCATTTAAAGAAATACCTCAAAAATAAAGGAAAGAAATATCCGACGAGGACGATTATATTATATTTACGCCACCATATTAGATCTTTACGAAGGTATTATAAAGGGTGGGCCATTTAACACTTAAAATTTGAACTACCGATTAGTTTGACTTGTGATTTGAGTCCTTTGGATTATTTTCTATGGGCAGCCATTAAGGATAAATGTTACTCAAAGCATCCAGAGACAATTGAATCGTTGAAACATGAAATCGAAGTTGCCATTGAAGAGTTTCGAGCCAAAATAATCGAAAATGTACTGAAAAAATCGGGTCGATCGAATGAGGTACTGCCGAGCCAGTCGTGGTAGTCAGATGAATAATATTGTGTTCCATTATTAAATACAAAGTTCAACCTTTCCAATAAAACCAAAAATTTAGAAAAATTATCAGTACGTTTTTATACCCGATTCAAATTTAATATTTTATATGACCCAACCGTACCTGATTCCATCCCTAAAATTCTCAATTGCAAAGCCAGTCGTGGTAGTCAGATGAATAATATTGAGTTCCATTATTAAATACAAAGTTCAACATTTCCAATAAAACCAGAAATTTGAAAAAAATTATCAGTACTTTTATTTATAGCCGATTCAAATTTAAAATTTTGACTGACAAAATATGGCGTGGAGATACCAAAATGGGAGTCAAAATTTTGCCCATTTTTCTGAAGATCGTAATTAAGAAAACATTTGTTCTTTTTTTTGCTATTCGGTTTTCGAATGTTGGCGACCAAAATGAAATTACATTTAAAATGTCTCTCAAATGTCTCCCGATTTCTCGCTTCACTTAGAAGGTTTATAATTTCGCGAATATCGATCCATTTCTGGATGTTGTTGATCCATATCATTTCCTATCTCCCTCTAATAGGTCTTCTATCTTCTATGTATATATATTTTGTAGGAGCTTGAATATTTATACCCTACACCACACTGTGGTACAGGGTATTATGACTTTGTGCTTTTGTTTGTAACACCCAAAAGGAGAAGAGATAGATCCATTGTTTATTATACCGATCGACTTGTAATCACTTTCTGAGTCGATTTAGCTATGTCCGTCCGTCTGTCTGTAGAGGTATTCTTGTAATCAAAGTACTGGTCGCAATTATGGCCCGATCTTGACGAAACTTTACACATATCTTTTTTTTGCCCAAGGACGATCCCTATTTAATTTGGTTAAAATCGGTTCAGATTTGGATATAGCCCACATATATATGTTACCCCGATTTGACATGTAAGCGCTGTAAAAACTTTATTTTACATCCGATCAGTATGAAATTCAGCAGAAAGAGGTCTCTTATTATATGAATGAACACTGTTAAATTTGGAAGAAATCGGTTCAGATTTAGATATAGCCCCCATATATACGTTACCCCCGATTTCACATGTAAGCGCCGTAAAAAATTTATTTTATAACCGATCAGTGTAAAATTCGGCAAAAAGAGGTTTCTTATTACATGAAGGAATACTGCCAAATTCGGAGAAAATCGGTTCAGCTTTAGATATAGCCCCCATATATATGTTACCCCCGATTTTACATGTAAGCGCTGTAAAAAGTGTATTTTTAATCCGATCAGTACGAAATTCGGCAGAAAGAGGTTTCTTATTAAATGAATTAATACTGCCAAATTTGAGGGAAATCGGTTGAGATTTAGATATAGCCCACATATATATGTTACCCCCGATTTGACATGTAAGCGCTGTACAGACTGTATTTTATATCCGATCAGTACGAAATTCTACAGAAAGAGGTCTTTTTACATGAATGAGTATTCAGGGAAAATCGGTTCAGATTTATATATAACCTCCATATATATGTTCCTCCTGATTTGGTATCAACGCGCTATAGAAGTTGTACTTTACTTTCGATCATTAATATTTTCCGGAAAGATGTTTCTCAATTTAGGAACGAATATTGCTTAATTTTGCGATTATCGGCTCAGAATTAGATAATATGTTCCTGCCTACTTACCAATTATTCCAAATTATTTTCGCAATGACCTTTATCGCATTGTAAGGGAGGTGTAGGGTATTATATAGTCGGCCCCGCCCGACTTTCTGCCTTTCCTTACTGGTTTATTTCTCATTACGTGACACAGTATGCTGTTTTTCGTTTTTTATGGTCTTAAAAGGTTATTTTTCCTTGTATAGTCTTCTTAGAACTTAATTATTTGATACCAAATGTGTGCAAGGTATTTTGAGAATGCGCCGATAGGTCCACGTTATGACCCATATTGTAAAAGTAAAGGAAACCAATTTTATTTGGGAGGTACCAAAATGGGTGTGATTTTTCACTATACTCTGGGTACTATAAAAGCATTACACTTCACAAAATGTCAAGTGTTTATATGCAAAGGAATCAAAGTTATAAGCAGTTAAAATTTTGTGTAAAATGGTCGATTTGTATGGGATATACCAAAAGGGGCGTGTTTATTATTACTCCCATTTTTTTCTTAAGGTAACAGTGACCGAGGAACTAGTAGTATGTGTAGAATTGTGAGAGATGCTCATAAAGAGTATTTCGTTCATTCCATACCAAAACGAACGATTTTCGTAAAAAATATACGATGACGACTTCGATTTTTACGATTTTTCTTAGACAAATTCTATTAATTAAAAAAAAAAATTGCTGTTTTTTCCGTCTTCTACAAATCAAATATTTTATAGTGTTAGGTAATCCTACAAAGTTTCAACGTAATCGGGTATGGTGATTTACAAAAGGTGTTCGGTTTGACATGGAATGATATGTTGTTGAAGAATCAATATATCAGATAGATAGAAGAAAATATTACAACTTACAAAATTTAAAGTCAATCGGTTATTCCTATGAAAAGCTATCGTGCGCACCAGACACACAGACAGACGGGCGGACATAGCTCAAATGACTTAAAGTAGCCCAAAACGGATCTTCAAGGTCTTGGTCACTCCTCCGATATGTTACACTCGTTCACAATACTGGGGATATAAAAACATGGTTTTGTTTCGTTATACCAGAAAATGGTATGCACAGCCCTTTGACAACATTTTTAGGATATGAAACTAATAGCAACTAAGTTTGTTGAGAAATAGCTATATTTAAACTGAAAGATCTGTCGCATGAACTCGATAGGTATATAAATGACTCATACAACTGTTCTAGAACCTGAAAATGCAAATGAAAGGAGAGATATTTCCCAGGATTGGGGAGACCGCATTGCTAGAAAACCTCAAGGCCACACCAATAATGGCATACCCGAAGCGTTTCTAGCATTTGAAAAAGTGCTGGAATACATATTTTTCCATAAAAGTGAAAAGTCTAATTTTTTTCCAAACTCTGTATAGCATCTTTTGTCTCTACCTAAATATCTTTTAAAACCGACAAATAACGTCGTTTTAAAGTATTTTTTGGTTATTACCCAAAATAAGACCGATCGCTGAATGATATCAATGAGCTTAATGAAATGCAGACACTACAGAAAAGTTTCCAATTTATCCATTTGTTCATATTTCAGTTCATGTAATGCTGATACGACAGAAAGGTTTCTAATTTAACCATTTTTTTTCCTTTTTCAGTTCATATTTAACCCAAATTTGTATATCTTATTATATTCTCCCTACATAATTTCAAATAATTTATACTTCGATCCAATATTTATGTTTAACCCAAAAATACTCCCCAAAACATTTACAATGATGTTGTCAATAATGGGACAAACGCTACCGAGTACCATTATGAACAATATTGAATTTATAGACGACGCACACTGGAGTATTTGGTATCAACTCTGTGGATTATTTCAGGCTAGCCTCCCACTTAGTATTTTTTTAATTTATTTTAATTCTGTGCAATGTATTAGGTAAAAAAAACATTTCATTAAAATTTTTAGTGACAACATTGCCAAACATAGTTAAGCGGTATAACCAAGTCTGAATTAGTTGTTGGACAAATGCTGATGACACCTTTTTCGAGGGGCCCACTGATTTTCACAAACTTTGGAGTCCCATAAACAAAAATTGGTCACCAATTTCGCCAAACCGAGTATAGGGTTATACTACCCTTTGATAGTAGAATCGAACCTATACTGTCAAGTCCGTGTATGTTTTTCACTGTTGCACAGTGATATTTTTGAACCAAACTCCAAACTCCGCTTGACAACTACTTGTGAATATTCGATTGGTATGAAGTTATAGGGGATTCAATATTTCATTAAAGTTTAATTTTGGTGAAAGAGGTACTAGACGGAATGGGCAACATGACCCTCTCGGTCTAGTACAAACAAAGGCTGTTATAGCAGAGAATATAAACATATACAAAAAATGTAAATCAATCGATCAATTCATTTGAAAGTTCCCAAACATACAAGTCAATTGGCTTAATATGCCTTGAAACTGTTTTTTTAAGACAATCTTTGAGTTGATACAATTTGAACAATATGATACATTTATTCTAGGCCAACAAGGCAATACTTAGGGTCACTACTAATTCGAAAATAAAGTACGTTTTAGAGCTAACTATGGGTTATATCTGTCAATTGCCATACAATATAACTTTCTTCAGTTCTTACGCTCGATTAGTTTGCTTTGTGTTAATGGAGGTTAGTGTCTTTAATAATATGCATGTTTTCGTTACAAGCTAGCGACTTAAGTTTAGCAGTTTGCAACAGAAACAACCTACTTCCAAGAACTGACGAAAAAGCAGTAACTGGCGGATTTATACTATCTGTTAGCAATGGTGTCACGAGTTTCAAGTTTCAAATAACAATGCGAAACAGTAAAAAAATTCAAATTAATTTATAAAACATAAATTTTCTATTCTATGTTCAATTGTTTACACTTTTTTTGCAAATATTAAAACAAATTTTCCATTTCAGTTCTTCCCGTTAATTCACAATAATATATATAGGATGTCCAATTTGGCAACACAATACTCGATTAAGACAGGAACACAAGCATCAAACTCAATCAAGAACTACTAAGGTCTCCATACATAGTAAGCGATTGTGGTATATTTGTCCTTTTATTTCAGATTTAAATTAATTTTTCTACCTGAAAACCTCGGGTTAATTGACAGATAACACTAAAATTGCATATATTAATTGATTATTTATTTCATTGTCTTATGTGTAATTATCCATAATATTAAAAAAACTTTAGTCAAAGTCTAGACATTTAGGGATTTCATCAGAGAGACATGTTGTAATTAGTGGCTATAATACAATTAAGTTAAATTAAAATTAAAAATGATTTTTTCTGCGAATTTTCCATGTATTTCGGAAGAACTTTTAGTGATGGACTGCCACTAATTGAACAAAAGTCAATTAAATTTTCTCCAACTAAACAAATAATTTCAAATTGAATCTGCCATTTCCTTGCGATACTAATTCGCCCGTCATCAACAACTTTTTAATTTTCCTTGTACTGATTTGATTAAGTAAGCTTAATTAAAAATGTTCAGACTGAAAATGTTCTAATTGAAAAACTTTATTGTCTCACACACATATTTTGTTTAAGCCGGAAAGTTTAGCTGTGGAGCGAATATGCGAAATTATAAAATTTGGAAATGAAAGAAATTTAATTAAAATTGGACAAAAACGACAATAGTTTGTGAAAAATAGATTATTGCATTCACTCACTGCTTTCTATACTTAACCTGCATACAAGCAGCAACAAAATGGGATAAAATTGCATTATATGTCTCAAAAAGTAAAAATTTACATATGTACTTAACATTCCTATTTGACATGTTAGATTTTTGTGATATATCAAAAAATGCATAAATATACTATATACTCATATATACAACGATATGAACGTGGATAAAATATGGTGGCGGGAAGCCAACGGCACCGCGAATAAACCATTGGCAACCAAGAAATAGCGACTTGATCCAGCAAAAGTTGTTTTAGGTTGTCTGAAGTCCCAGTTATATGTCGGGACTTCAGTTATAAGGCGCAAATGACGATAATGACTACACGCTGAAAAAAATCACTTCTGTAGTATATTGTTCCAAACATATTCGGCTTGGAACATATATATGTTTGGGGTAGACTCTAAGCATGTAATATTTGGTACACACAAAAATTGTGTATTTGGGAAGATGTTGTTCTAAACAAATATTTGTTTACATTCCAATATGTTTTTATTTGGGACCATTATTTCCGAAACAAATATTTACTTGCATTTAAGTATTCATAAAATACATAAATTGTGTCAAATTTTTCAGTAATTCAAAGTTAAATTTTTAGAAATTTTTAATGTTCGTAAAAAATAATAATTGAAATCATATAATCTTGGATCAATATAAAGTACTTAGAGTATTGACAACTAATGATGGCTTGGAATACTCAGAAATTTGAAATAATTGATTTAAAACAGAAGGTAATGCTGCATATGGTATCATAATTGGGAGGTACAATTCGAAACCCAAGAAAAATTGAAACTGAAATATGAAAAACTCAGCAAAAGTTTTGGAAATATTTTTTAAATAAAATATATTTGGAAAAATTCCTAAATAATAATTTTATTTGTATTTAAACACATATTTTATTTGAGAAATTTAGTTTGCAAATATAATTTGTTTTAATATATTAATATATGCGTTCCAAATATATTTTATTGATTTTCAAATAAAATTTATTTGCTAAGAAATATATAATATTTAAAAATTTGTGTTCCAAATATATTTTCTTTCGATTCAAACATATCAAAAAAGGCGATTTTGCCCCGTGTAGCTGAATCGATTTAAACATGTCCGTCCGTCTGTTCATCTTAACTTGTCCATGTTGAGTACATGTCGCAATTTCTCTCCATGGTGCTGAAGTTTTGAGTTGTTATGAGTTCTTCGAACCTGGAAATAACCCTATTGAAATTGGTAGAAATCGCTTCAGATTTAGATAAAGCTCCCATATCTATTTTTCGTTGGATTAGGTTTTTTAGCCCTATAGAAGCTGTAATTTACTTCCAATAGTTTTGAAATTTACCATGGTAGAGTTTTTGATCTATGGACCAACACTGCCGAATTAGGATAAAATCGGTTCAGATTTAGCTTTTGTCTCTATATATATGTTTCGTCCCATTTGGCCTTTTAGCCCTATAGAAGCTGTAGTTTAGATCCAATCATTTTGAAATTTAGCATGGCACAGTTGCTTGATCCACGGACCAACATTGCTGAGTTTTAAGATAATCGATTCTGATTTAGATATAGCTCACATATATATATATATATATGTTTCGGCTGATTTGGCCAGTTAGAACTATAGAATCTGTGGTTTACATTCAATCGTTTTGAAATTTAGCATGGCAGAGTTTCTTAACCCATGGACCAACATTGCAGAATTTGAAAAAGTAGGTTCAGATTAAGTTATAGCTCCCATATATATGTTTCGTCCGATTTGGCTAAGTTGTGGAAACAAATTTTTGTTGAAGTATACGGAAGAATACTCGTACATTGGATACTTCATTGTTGTCCAATCTGACTAGATTGGTATAGGGTATCATAAAGACGGCACCGCCCGACTTTAGCATTTACATTTAATTTCTTATTGAAAGCGAAATAATCTCCACAATCTATTTTAGATCATTCTGAATCATATTTTATATTGAAATTTCCCCAGCAACATCCATGTTAACCACTGTTCATACTCCTAAGAACAATACGATTATGAAGTCTTACTATTCCATCTATTTACTTATGCATCTGTAAATATTGCCAAATTTATATCTTTGTATTATATTTAATATTCAGATATAAAACGACAGTCAGTCACTTTGTCAGGCACCACACTGTCTTTAAAAATACACACAATATCTTCGCCACCCACCCGAAACTGTCATGTTGTCATGTGTGCAGCCAGCAAATATCCCCAGGACATCTAATAATTTCTCTATCTGTACGCTCACGAATTCAAAGCAACAAAAAGAAAAACAAATGCCAGGGAAGTATATCATAGTCGAATAAAAACGAAATAGGTTAAGTATGTAAACAGTGGTATTTACTACAAATGCTTGGCAAGCGAAGAAACAGAAGAAGCAGCAGATGAAGAATAAAAAGAAAATCTGGCGAAAACGCTGGCAAACGGACTCAACATGCTGCAAGAAAACGGCCAACGGTACACAAAAGAGCGGGGCTAAAAAGGAAACAGAAATGATTTCATAAAAACTAAACGGATGTCAAGTCGTATTTCTGTATGATGAGCTGTATGGGTTAGTGTGTTGTAACAGTATATTTCATACATTGACATATGAATGTCTGAAAGAGAACATAACAGAAATACTCCTAGATATCCACACACACACACACACACACTATTCCATTAAATCTATGGCATGAGAATGTAGACAAACTGTTTGCCGGTTGTTATGTCTGGTGGTTTGTCATGCTCCGCATATGTTAGTCTGAATATGTGTTTGTAGGACTGTATATGAGTTTGTATAGGTGTCTTTAACATAACCTAAATTTCATTGTACATTGTGACAATACGTGTTTTCCTGCTTCATACATACGCCAAATCATCCCTAACATACAATGAAACATATGCATGGGTGTGTGTGTGTGAATATGTATGCTCATCCATTCGGTGTATCCACCGCATACATCCATAGCAAGGCGAGCCTTAGCTAACCGTAAAATAGCCTTCAGTGCCAAAAATATGCTTTATTTGAAGGAAGAAGGCAAAATGTGAAGTAAAAAAATCTATCTTCTTCGTGTTCATGTTTCACTTAAACAGGGAAAACATTATGCATACTGATACAGTGACTTCCAGCGAATAAAATTAGATGAGCGATCAACATTGCAAAAAAAGCAACTAAGGTTAACATCACTAAACTTGTTGTGAGAGTAACAGAGATAGAATTTCTTATTTTGGGAAAGATATATTGGCTACAGATGATATAATTAAACACTTGTCATATTCTAAAATAAAACTTCTGAAAAAATTAAAAAAAAAGCAACAAAAAGCTACACCCTCGACCATGGATTCCATTCAAATCTATTATTGGAAAAATCATTGGATATGGAACAAATCATCAAAATTAAATTGTTAGCCAAATTTTAGGCCTCAAATTCTTTAGCCAAACTCTTCATCTGAAAAATGTGGTATTTATGGCTTAAATTACCATATTTGAGAGCTACCTCTACTCGGGGACTACAACAAAATATAAACTATACATTTTATTGACATGAATTTTTGACAAAATTGAATACAAACTGCAAAGTTTCAGCTACATTGCTTAGAAAATTTGTTGTTTTTGGCTATTTTGGGAGCGACAACTATAGGTGGACTATAACAAAATATGAATCGATTTGTAAAATTTTTGCTGTTATGAATTAGTGTTCAAATAGACTACAAACTGCAAAGTTTCAGCTAAATTGCTTTAAAACAAGTAAGGAAAGGCAGAAAGTCGGGCGGGGCCGACTATATAATACCCTACACCTCCCTAACAATGCGATAAGGGTCATTGCCATAATAATTTGAAATAATTGGAAAATGGGTAGAAACATATTATCTAATTCTGAAACGATAATCGCTAAATTAAGCAATATTCGTTCCTAAATTGAGAAACATCTTTCTGGAAAATTTTAATGATCGGAAGTAAAATACAACTTTTATAGCGGTTTGATACCAAATCAGGAGGAACATATATATGGAGCTTTAATATAAATCTGAACCGATCTTCCCTGAATACTTATTCATGTAAAAAGACCTCCATCTGTCGAATTTCGTACTGATCGGATATAAAATACAGTCTCTACAGCGCTTACATGTCAAATCGGTGGTAACATATATATGGGAGCTATATCTAAATCTGAACCGATTTTCTCCGAATTTGGCAGTATTCCTTCATGTAGAAAAAAACCTCTTTTTGCCGACTTTTGCACTGATCGGATATAAAATAACATTTTTACAGCGCTTACATGTCAAATCGGGGGTAACGTATATATGGGGGATATATCTAAATCTGAACCGATACTGATCGGATATAAAACACAGCGCTTACATGTCAAATCGGGGGTAACGTATATATGGGGACTATATCTAAATCGGAACCGATTTCTTCCAAATTTAACAGTGTTCATCCATATAATAAGAAACCTCTTTCTGCCCAATTTCATACTGATCGGATATAAAACAAAGTTTTCACAGCGCTTACATGTCAAATCGGGGCTAACATATATATGGGGGCTATATCTAAATCTGAACCGATTATAACCAAATTCAACAGGGATCGTCCTTCGGCCAAAAAAAAAATATGTGTAAAGTTTCGTCGAGATCGGACCATAATTGCGACCTGTACTTTGATTACAAGAATACATGCACAGACAGACAGACGGACAGACAGACGGACATAGCTAAATCAACTCAGAAAGTGATTCTAAGTCGATCGGTATAATAAACGATGGGTCTATTTCTTCTCCTTTTGGGTGTTACAAACAAATGCACAAAGTTATAATACCCTGTACCACAGTGTGGTGTAGGGTATAAATATGGTATGTATGGCTCAAAAACCGTATTTTGGAACGACCTCTATAGGGGAGCTATAAAAAACATTGACCGATACAACCCATCTGCAATCCCAAATGACCTGCAACTATAAGAAGTTTTTTTCTACCAAATTTTTACCAAACGGACTGTAGCGTAATTTCAACAGAAATCGTCTTATAATTTAACGACGATCAGAAATATATATACTTTGTGGGGTCGCAGAACAATATTTCAAGGTGTTGCAAACGGAATGACAAAGTAAGTATACCCCCATCCGATGGTGGAGGGTATTACAACAGAGAAGGCGTTCACGGATTTTTACAAATGTAGACTCGTTTGAAATGTCGTGACTTTTACGACAAAGTGCAGCTAGGGTCAAAACTACTATTAATAGGACTACAATTGGTGCATGTTTCATTCCGATCAGAAGACATCGGACATCGGACGATTTGTCTAAAATCGGTTCAGACTTACATATACCATCCATATATATGTATGTGTCTCCGATTTGGCATATATGCACTGTAAAAGCAAGATTTTTGAACCGAATTGTCCAACAATTGACAGAGATCATTCTCGTGATACACTTAGAGACAATACAAAATTTGAGGAAAATCGGTTCAGATTTAGATATAGACCCCATATATATGTTACCCCCTGTATTTTATATCCGATCGGTGCGAAAGATGTTTCAAAGCACATGAATGAACACCGTCAAATTTGGAGGAAATCGGTTCATATTTGGATATAGCCCCCATATATATGTTCTCCCGATTTGTAAGCGCTGGAGAAACTGTATTTTATATCCGATCAGAAAAGAGGTTTCCCCATATATATTTTGGTATGTAAGCACTGTAAAAGCTTTATTTTATATCCGATCAGTGCAAAATTCGGCAGAAAGACGTTTCTTATTACACGAAGGAATACTGCCAATTTCGGGGAAAATCGGTTCAGGAACGAATATTGCTTAATTTAGCGATAATCGGTTCAGATTTAGATATAGCAACATATATATGTTCCTACCTATTTACCAATTATTCTAAATTATAATCGCATTGTTGGGAGGTGTAGGGTATTATGTATATTGTCGGCCCCGCCCGACTTTGTGTCTTTCCTTACTGGTTTAACCGATCTTTAAAAAAATTGACAGACAGAAGTCTCTTGATAGACTTGGAGACAATACTAAATTTGAGGAAAATCGGTTCAGATTTAGTTATAGCCCCTTTATATATGTTACCCCCGATTTGATATGTAAGTGCTGTAGAAACTGTATTTTATATCCGATCACTATTAAATTCGGCTGAAAGAGGTTTCTTATCCGATTCAGATTTAGATATATCCCCCATTTATATGTAACCCCCGATTTGACAAGTAAGATCTGTATAAACTGTATTTTATATACGATAAGTACGAAATTCGGCAGAAAGAGGTTTCTTATTTCATAAATTAACACTGCCAAATTTGGGGAAATCGGTTCAGATTTAAATATAGTCCCATATATACATATGTTCCTCCTGATTTAGTATCAAAGCTCTATAGAAGTTGTGCTTTACTTCCGATCATTACAAAAGTTGACAGAAAAAAGTTTCTTAATTTAGGAACCAATACTACTTAATTTGGGAATAATCAGTTCAGATTTAGATATAGCCACATATTTAGTATTTAAACGCTAATAAAACTGATTTGACGTCCGATTTGGCAGAAATTAAGTTTTTCATTGAAGTTGATGAAAATCTATTTAGATTATGTATAGACTAATTAAAAAAATACACGGATCTGATGGTATAGGTTCGATTCTACTACCAAATGGTAGTATAACCCTATACTCAGTTTGGCGAGATTGGTAACCAATTTTTTTTATGGGCCTCGAAAGTTTCGGAAAATCAGTGGACTCCCTGAAAAAAGGTGTCATCGGTTTTTGAGCAACAGCTACTTCAGACTTGGTGATAGCGCTTAACTATATTTGGCAATAATGTAGCTAAGAACACGTAGAAAAAGTCTGTTAACATTTCATGCCAAAAAAATTTTGTTTTCCTGCACTTTTTTTTCGAAAAACATAGGATTAAATTTATTTTTTTTTCACTTTTTTCGGCATAACTTTAAGGGATCGCTGATTTTTTACTAACAATATTTGGCAATATTGTAGCCACGGTAAATCTGAACAACTTTTGTGAACATATCATTACAATCTGAACGTGTCTAGGCACTCTAAAAAGCTCAAAAAACCACATTGTACCCCAAAAATTTATGTATTTCACTGTTATGTAACAAAAGTATATTTTTCTGGTATAGGGTATGTTTAGCAACTTTATAGAAAATATTAAGGCCAATATTTTTGTGGAACATTTTAACCCTCTAGCTCCCCCATATAACTGTAATTTTTTTCCCCATTTTAACAAATCGTAAAAAACACCCCTTAAAAGGGGGAGGGCGGGGATGAAATGTTCTACAAAAATGTTCGCCATAAAATTTTACTATACGTGTCAGAACACACTAAAACCCAAATCTTAACACAAAAACCCAAAAAACGGTCAAATTCCTGTCAACAACGTTATTTACTGGTATCTTCATTGCTTCAACTACTAGATCGTACGACTAACATTCCTGCATGATCAGGAATTTGACCTTTTTTGGTGTTTGTGTTATGTTTTGAGCTCTGGTGTGTTCTGACACATACAGTAAATTATTATACACTTATTATTCTACGCCGATTCTTTTCATATATATATTGTCCACAAATGTGTGAAGTGTCGTTTATTCCTTTAATATAAATGGTTAGGTTAGCTTGAAGAGAGGAGACGTTTCACCGTCTCATTTCCATGGATTAACACTTAAGCCAGTGGTTCGACCTACTATGCGCTCCAAATTTATGATCTTTTTAACAACTCACGAGTTATAGAAAATCAGTGCCAGACACGAATATTCTCAGTACCTTCTGGATCCAAATCCTCTGGGATGAATCGAATCTGGTAGTGTGTCGGACTCGAAATATTGAGATCTTGAATGTAATTGGCCCACAAAATGTTCCATCGTTTCGATATTTTCCCTGCATGCGTCGTTTTCTGCTAGTCGTATGTGATTTATATAAATAGTTCAAAGGGATATTGTAGTAACGGGTTTCATGGATCGTATGACTAACATAATTGTATATCATTAATACCAGGGATGTAACGAAAGTGGCTTTAGCGAAAGCAAATGCGAAAGCGAATATTGAAACATATTTCTTGCGAATGCAATAGCGAATATTGAAAAATGGTTTTTTGCGAAAGTAAATGCTAAGGCCAATAATGTTTTCTATTTTGCAATACGAAACGAATATCAAAAACTATTTTACGGAAGCCAACAAATTATGTAGATTCATTCCTACATACTGTATTTTAAATGCAATATATGTATTGCAGTTGATTTATTAAATATAAATTATTTATTTAATCCTATAACAAAAACAAACATATTTGAAAAACTAGTAAGGAATGGCTAAAGTGTGGCGGAGTCTATTGTATCTATTATACCTCACATGTATATATGGTCTAAATCTGAAATAATTACCTTTTTCGATTCTAACGTAAATAAATAGTATTATTATTTAAAGTTTAGTGGAGCACAGTTATATTAAACAAAATAAGCTTCACTTTTTTTCAAACTTCCACTATTAAATCTTCCATTTTCGTAAAGGATCATAAATAAGTCGGGCTCCGTTAAATAAATGTTCCCTGGGGACAATTCCCGGCGGTGTAGTTTAAAACATGCGTACAAAATCAATTTTTTATTTAAACATTTATGCCGTAGATTTTTTGGATTGAGAAAGCGAATACTGAAATTTATTTTTACGAAAGCGAATATTCCAAATTTGGTTTTTGCGAAGGCGTATGTTCAAAATGAAGCGAATAATTCGCTTTCGCATATGCGAATGCGAATATTCGTTACATCCCTGATTAATACGCCTAATATAACTTTTGATGGAATGCAGATTTTTATTATGTTGGTCTGCTCTTAAAATTTCGATATATGTACGATTACTCGTATATCTTGTTTAAGAGTTTTTATTTATTTACAAGATGTGCATTGGAACATTTAGAAGAGCTCTTCAGCGTCAAACCATGTGATTGTGAATAATGTTCTGCTTTAAGTAATTTATTCTAATCGTCTCATAACCAACACACTTTTTTCCATTTTGAAGACACTGTTTCATATAAAGCACAACGCTTTTCCCAATGGAAGCCAGAGAAAAATGCTCAACTAAAGTGGAAGGCATAAGCGGAGCTACTGGTAAACAGTTGTTAGTTCCTCATTCGGTTTTCCAACAATTTTTCATAAGGCTTTGGGTCAAATACGGGGTCGGTAAACAGTGAAAGTATTCACATCGTTGATTTCCGTACATAATACAAGAAGAAATATAAAAATACTCCACCAAATATGTATTTCTGTTGTAACAGAATCACTAACGAGAAGGACTTTTACTGTGCGGAAAATAACACGTTCACATACACTCACACAAAATGATAAGGATATTCATTTCCTCGCAACGATGACTCCTTTCATTATCAATTAATAAAAGGATAGCGGCAACCGACAGAAAAAGGTTTCATAACAAAGCAAATATATCTCAAAGGATAATATGTATGCAGCGTCCTTGATGGACGCCCTCACATACATAGATTGAAAACCAAAAAATGCGAAATTGTGAAATATTTATGAATTTTGCTCAAATCATTACACTCGTTTACAGATATACTTTAGTTTTACCTTATATTGAGAAAATAAGAAAATCACAGAAATACTATATGGAATTTTGTGTGAAAGCTGCTAGAATGATGCTCATTCGTTGTCGGTCTATGGACATTTCAAAAAATACCTTAAGAGTTAGAATTGAAAGATGTGGAGATGATTGATACTGAAGTTATGGGGAATGGAAGGTCGAAGGTTCGGACGGACAGACCTGAAATGTCTTAACAGGTCCTTAGTGCCATAGGTCACATCTTCGATGTGCTAAATTTGTTGGTCCTTTTCTGCACTGATACCCTCCTCGAACTAAAGCTAGGTTAAACAAATCTGTACAAAATGATTATGAATATCATGTTTTCACAAATCTGTTTTCAAAAATTCATAGGAAAATTTTTTTTAGCCCAACATCTGTGCCAATCATCTCAATGTCTTAAAATTTTTAATTTTTTATACCCTCCACCGTATGATGGGGGGTACATTCATTATACCCTACACCACACTGTGGTACAGGGTATTATAAGTTTGTTTCACGCAGATGTTTGTAACACCTGAAAATAACACAGCTAGACCTTAAAGTATACCGATCGACTCAGAATCACTACCTGAGTCGATTTAAGCATGTCTGTCCGTCCGTCCGTCTGTCCATGTAAAGTTGTTCGTCGACTACAGGTCTCAATATTTCGCAGCTGTTAAGATCGCTATTGAATTTGGTTGAAATCGGTTCAGATTTAGATATAGCTCCCATATATATCTTTCGTCCGATTTGGCCCTTTAGTCTTATAGAAGCTGTATTTTCCATCCAATCGTTTTGAAATTTAGAATGGAAGAGTTTCTTGATCCATGAACCAACATTGCCGAATTTGAAGAAAATCGGTTAAGATTTAGCTATAGCTCCCATATATATGTTTCGTCCGATTTGGCCCTTTAGTCCTATAAAAGCTGTATTTTACATCCAATCGTTTTGAAATTTAGAACGGTAGAGTTTCTTGATCCATGAACCAACATTGCCGAATTTGAAGAAAATCGGTTAAGATTTAGCTATAGTTCCCATATATATGTTTCGTCCGATTTTGCTCTTTAGTCCTGACGAAGCTGTATTTTACATCCAATCATTTTGAAATTTAGAATGGTAGAGTTTCTTGATCCATGAACCAACACTACCGAATTTGAAGAAAATCGGTTAAGATTTAGCTATAGCTCCCATATATATGTTTCGTCCGATTTGGCCCTTTAGTTCTATAGAAGCTATATTTTACATCAAATCGTTTTGAAATTTAGAATGGTAGAGTTTCTTGATCCATGAACCAACATTGCCGAATATGAAGAAAATCGGTTAAGATTTAGCTATAGCTCCCATATATGTTTCATCCGATTTTGCTGTTTAGTCCTGTAGAAGCTGTATTTTACATCCAATCCTTTTGAAATTTAGAATGGTAGAGTTTCTTGATCCATGAACCAACACTACCGAATTTGAAGAAAATCGGTTAAGATTTAGCTATAGTTCCCATATATATGTTTCGTCCGATTTTGCTCTTTAGTCCTGACGAAGCTGTATTTTACATCCAATCATTTTGAAATTTAGAATGGTAGAGTTTCTTGATCCATGAACCAACACTACCGAATTTGAAGAAAATCGGTTAAGATTTAGCTATAGCTCCCATATATATGTTTTGTCCGATTTGGCCATTTAGTTCTATAGAAGCTATATTTTACATACAATCGTTTTGAAATTTAGAATGGTAGAGTTTCTTGATCCATGAACCAACATTGCCGAATATGAAGAAAATCGGTTAAGATTTAGCTATTGCTCCCATATATATGTTTCGTCCGATTTTGCTGTTTAGTCATGTGGAAGCTGTATTTTACATCCAATTATTTTGAAATGTAGAATGGAAGAGTTTCTTGATCCATGAACCAACATTGCCGAATTTGAAGAAAATCTGTAAAGATTTAGCTATAGCTCCCATATATATGTTTCATCCGATTTGGCTCTTTAGATCCAATCGTTTTTATACCCTACACCACACTGTGGTACAGGGTATTATTTAAGTATAAAATGTCCCAAAAGTAAATTTATGTAAACAATTTATACATGAATTACAAAATTTATATATCAGAGTTATTCAATATTACGAGAGTGGTGTAGGGTATTATATAGTCGGCCCCGCCCGACTTTAGCCTTTCCTTACTGGTTTTGTCACTCCGTTTGTAACACCTCTAAATATTGATCTGAGACCCCATAAAGTATATATATTCTTAATCGTCATAAAATTCTAAGACGATTTAGCCATGTCCGTCTGTCCGTCCGTCCGTCTGTGGTAATCACGCTACAGTCCGCAATAATAGAGCTAGGTTGATCAATTTTGGTACAAATACTTCTTATAGTTGCAGGTTGTTTGGGATTGCAAATGGACCATATCGGTCCATATTTAGATATAGCTCCCATATATAGCATCTATCTTGTTGTGATTCTTACTGTTCTCATCTACTTTATTTTTTTGTGTTTATCGGTGTTATTTTCTTTAGGTTTGAGTTATTTTGTGAGGTCACATGCTATCCATGGTGGAGGGTATATATGGCCGAACTTAACGCTTTTACTTGTTTTAAATTCCATATTATTTTCTTTTGAAAGTGAGTGTATACATTCTCCGAAATTCTCATATTATAATAGGGCAGTTAGACTTTTTAAGACCATATATCAGCTTTAAATTGGATTTAAATAATTTACTTATTTTTATATTGAATATTTTCACATTGTATTTGGTTTCCAGCAGAGCGTTGCGTGGCCCAAATATATTATAAATGATACGCAGTAAAAAGGTCGCTTGTGTATGCTTAGCTTTCATATATTGCCGAAAAATTTGATATCAATAAAATCCTTTTTTATTTATTGATATAAATATACGTTTCACGTTCAAGAGTACTTGCATGATATTTAAATTAAATAAATTTTCATTCATTTGCACACACACATATATGTACATAGATACACTGAAAAAAGAGCGTCATTAATTTCGCACTAAACACAATAAAGCTTTAAGATATATACATTGTGAACTAAAACTAAAGGCAATTTATTTAATACTAATTAAATTATCTGAAATTTAAATAGAGAAATTACTTATTTTGTTAATTTATACATTTAATATTTCTTTCAGCGTATTTTACACAAATATATACGTATATCCCCCTGTGCTTGTCCCCCCAATTTCAAGTCCACCTTCTCTCGTACAATATCCCTGAGTGGGCATCTGTGTATTTTGGGTATCCAATTTTTATCCAATTTTACTAATCCATTCACATTGATTAAATGTTCGGCTTTCGTTTTATTTTCTTCTTCATTGTTGTTGCTGCACAATTTTAAACTTTTGTCCATGTTTGTCCATTCGATGCTATCAAATAAATTTAAATTTAACGAATTCATATAAATTGTGTGGTATTTTGGCAATTCGGCAGTGTATGTGTCTATCGACAGGACACCACAAAAGTCAACAAGAAAAATTAATCCAATAAAGCCATATCGCAGTGGGTGATCATTTCGTTTTTCACTTGTTCGAAAAATTTTGCGTACTGGCGAAACATAGGGATTTGGTTTGTTTCGAAACAAATAATTGGTTGTATAAATATATATATTTATTTAATGCACCAGCTTTTCCATACCATTCACACTTCTGGTAATCTTTTGATGACTCAAACATCTGAGTTGATGTATATACACTTTAGCTATTCAGACAGATAGAATAACAAAGGGTTTGCAAAACATCAAAATGTGGAGAAAAAAGTCCGAAAACAAATTTTAAGACAACTAAGAATATTTCAATCGAATAAAACGATGCCCTAATCTTTGAAGAAATATACAAGATATTTTTGAAATTTTTGAGTGGAGTCAGTTAGAATTAGTAATAGATTTAAGACAATGAAGATTGATGTTACTCTGCACAAATTCTGAGAAATAGGGTAAGCAAGATGGGTTTGTTTAAACCGTAAACTCTGCATGAATGGATTTTAATAACAGAACCATAATATTTAATCATTCGTTAATGGCAATGTGTACACTCATTTAAGCGAGGGCCATACAAAATTATAAAATATTCTTTAGTACAGATATTTTTCCTATCTCAGACTTAGTTTGAAAATGTGCTATATTGGGGTACTCCTTCAGGCACCCTACTCACAAAGGATTTAAATATAAATAAATATTGAACGCATTTTGACATCTATATGAATCTTCTGAAATTTCACAAATACATACCACGCTCTAACGTACGGTGGGAGGAATTAAAAAAGGATGGTAACGTTAATTCGTACAAAAAAAAGGAACATATTTGTGTTTTTAGCTCTCCTTAAGAGCTATCTTTTTGCCATTGATCGATTGTGGCTACGTGCCACACAGCAAATGAAACAATTGAATTGTTGCGAGAAAGGTTTGGAGATTCTATTATTTCAAGAAATTGTGATATTGAATGGCCCCTAAGAAGATGTGATTTAACACCATTAGACTGTTTCTTGTGGAGTTATTTGAAGTCATTGGTCTTTCGAGGTAAACCAGACTCTCTTCAAGCTTTAAAAGTCAATATTGAACGTGCCATTCATGACATACGACTTGATTTAGTGGAAGAAGTGCATGAAAATTGGGTTCATCCAATTCGTTTCTACAGAAGAAGTCGTGGAAGATATTTGAATGACGTTTTATTTAGACCTTAATTGTATCGATTGTACTTTACACTAAATAAAAAACTTTTGAATTTCCTTAACAATAAGTGTGTTTTTTTTTAAAGAAATCATATCACTCTTATTGGAAAAACCTGTAGTATAACTTCCGAAGTATATTGTGAAAAATTACATGAAGAAATATTAAAAACCAGTAAAGAAAAACAGAAAGTCGGCCGGGGCCGACAATATAATTCCAGACACCTCCCTAACAAAGCGAAAATGGGCATTGCGATAAGAATTTGGCAGTGTTCATACAGGTAATAAGAAAACTCTCTATGCCGAATTTTGTACTGATCGGATATAAACACGGTTTCTACAGCGCTTACATGTCAAATCGGGTGAAACATATATGTGGGGGCTATATCTAAATCTAAACCGATTTTCTCCGAATTTTGTAGTGTTCATTCACGTAATAAGAAAACTCTCTCTGGCGATTTTCGTACGTATATGGGGGCTATATCTAAATCTGGAAGGATTTTCCTCAAATTTGGCAGTATTCATTCATGTAATAAGACAACTCTCTCTGCCAAATTTCGTACTGATCTGATATAAAAATGCAGTTTCCAGCGCTTACAAATCGGGGTAACATATATATGGGGGGCTCTATCTAAATTTGAACCGATTCAATAGGGATCGTCCTTGGGCCAGAAAAGAGCACTATGCTAAATTTCATCACAATCGGACTATAAATACAATCTGTACTTTGATTACAACGATACAACTACAGATGGACGGACAGACGGACGGACAGACGGACGGACGAACATGGTTAAATCGACTCAGGAAGTGATTCCAAGTCGACCGGTATAATAAACGATGGGTCTATCTCTTCTCCTTCTGAGCGTAACAAACAAATGAACAAATTCGTAATACCCTGGACCACAGTGTGGTGTATGGTATAAATATGGCAACGTCTGCAATTATTCGGAAGCGTCTCAGAAAAAAGTTAAATTGCGGTATCCATTATAACATGGTGATTGATTATCTAAAAGCAAAAAACCACAATTATTTAGTTAAATAATCGCTGTCCCCAGGTAACGCTAGGAGGGTTTTTCGAAATTTATATTTTTAGATTTTTGGTAAACTTTGAAGCGAAAAGCGCGCTTTTTGGAAAAAAATCGGCTAATTTGTTATTTTAAAATAAAAAATATTAAAAAAATTGAAAAAAAACTCTCCAGCATTACGTCGTAAATTATGTACAGAAATAGTGTTTAAAATTTCAAAACTATCGGTGTAGTAGTTTTGAAGTTATGATGGACACCAACGTTGAAAACGAGGGTTGTGGGAAAAATGCTTTAAAATTGTCTGATGTACTGAGCCGCGTATGAGGCGCGGTAGTCTAGACTGTTGTATCTTCGTTAGTTTTGCTCCGACTCGTCTCAAATTTTCACATAATTTTTTTTAATACTCGTAGGTTCTCCATTCAAAAAATTTAATAAAAAATTTCCAAAAAAAGTTTACAAACCTTTTATATGAATTCTTGATCATAGTGAAATTCTAAGACGATTTAGTCATGTCTGTTGAAATCACGCTACAGTTCGCAATAGCAGAGCTATGTCAAATTTGGTAGAAATACTTCTTAAACAGGGTTTTCCAATAAGAGTGATATGATTTCTTTCAAAAAAACACACTTATTGTTAAGGAAATTTAAAAGTTTTTCATTTAATGTGAAGTACAATCGTTACAATTAGGTTCTAAATAAAACGACATTCAAATGGCCTCGCCGACGTCTTCTGCAGGAACGAATTCTATGAACCCAACTTTTACCACTAAATCAAGTCGTATGTCATGAATGACACGTTCAATATTGACTTGTAAAGCTTGAAGAGAGTCTGTTTTATTTCAAACGACCAATGGCTTTAAATAACCCTACAAGAAATAGTCTAATGGTGTTAAATCACAACTTCTTGGAGGCCATTCAATATCACAATTTCTTGAAATAATAGAATCTCCAAACTATTCTCACAACAATTCAATTGTTTCATTTGCTGTGTGGCACGTAGCCACAATCGGTCAATGGCAAAAAGATAGCACTTCATGAGAGCTAAAATATAGCTCATAGGTGTCAAGATCGTAGGTTGACTGGAAAGTGTTTTTTTGGATTTAAAAAAATGGAGTTAGCATCATTTTCAAATGTGAACGGATAGTTCATTTTTGCTCTACCTCCTCAACGGTACGTCGGTTCGGGAATCGGTCGATGGCAAAAATATAGCTCTTAGCGATAGCTAAAATATTGCTTATAGGTGTCAATGTCGTAGGTCAACCGGAAAGTGTCTTTTTGGTTTTTTAAAATATGGACTTAGCCCACGAAAATTTGCAATTGGGGAACGATTATTTTGATAATAAAACTGAATAATTTGTAAGCGTTGTTCTTGCGTAGATCTCCCCATGATAAAATTGTAAACACTACTGAATACAATGAAAAACAAATGACAGATATGTTGGGATAGAAAATGTAGAGGTCGCCTCCAAAATATGGGGTTTGAGCCATATTTACCACATTTGTAAAGCAATTTTGCTAAAACTTTGCAATTTGTATTTTATTTTGACAAGAATTCATCACAGTAAAAATTTTACAAATCAGTTCATATGTTGTTATAGTCACCCTATAGAGGTCGCTGCAAAATAGGCTTATTTAAGCTTTAAATACAACATTTTCTAAGCATTTGTATTTTACTTAGGTAAGAATTCAACTCAATAAATTTTTTTAAATCTGTTCATACTCGTATTTTGTTATAGGCCACCTAATCATGTTGCTCCAAAATAGGCTTGTTTATGCCATAAACACTACATATTCAAAGCAATTTACCCGAAACTTTGCAGTTTGTATAAAATTTTGGAAATAATTCATCTCAATTAAATTTATACAAATCAGTTTATATTTTGTTGTAGTCCCCGTGTAGATGTAGCCCTCAAATAAACTAATATCAGCCATAAATACCACATTTTCGGATGAAGAGTTTGTCTAAAGACATACGTAATGGCCATTTGAAATTAAAGTCTCCAAAAAATATTCTTGGTGTTTTTGTCAATTTTTGTATTTTTGACAAAGAATACTCGTAAAATAATAAAATTAAATGTTATTTTAGATCAAGTTAAAATTAATATCGTCAATCAATACAACAATAATAATTACCCCCATAATAAAGTCAATGTATTTGAGTTTGCTTTTAGAAAAAACTAACTAACGTGAATATTTCTTTCTACATAATTATCTCAATTGTGGGATAAATTAATATTTACCATTTAGTAAATTAAACTTGAAAACTCAATCAGAAGTGGCAATTTAACACAGATATTAACGATTCTCCAGTTTTGTGCACAATCAATGCTAAGGAATATTAATGCAACTAATTTATGGTGTTGCAAATATGCAAATATGTATATTCAAATTGTAGTAGAAATTTAAAATAGTATATTATCCAACAAAATATCAACACCATCATTAAAAATCCTCTTAAATAGTTGACTGGATACATAGAAAACAATTTCCAAATTCTAGTCATACATAACTTCAGTTAAACAACGACAAATCCTCTCAAAAATATACAAATACTTTTAAAACAAAAAGATATTGTAAAAAGTTAGAAATATTCACTTTTTTGGAATGAAAAAATGTATTCATGTTTCTGCCAAATGATTTGTATGCATTGCAATGCAAAATGGCAACTGTTCGTCTGGTGTTTGCACAAATTCCATATGCCATAGAATGGCAACAAATGAATTGTGAATATCCCCCACCCGCCCGACAGAACACAGTCCTCGTTGCTCGTTACCTACCCTCCCTGGCCACGATGTGCTGCGATTGATTTAAATACCCATTAAAAACAAACAAATTGAACTAATTTTTCAGTGGTCAGCAACAATGTTTGGGGAGGAATAGAACACATTTTTATGTTCTGGCGGACCATAGTTACGCGATGATCCATCCATTCCATTCCCTGGCATATGATGGAATCCGTCCACCTATTCATTCATTTGGTCTTTCGTTCGTTCGTTCGTTGTTGTGTCTACTGCTCAATGTTCAATTATTGATGGAATTCATTTGATGTTTTTATGCTACAGATACGATAAATTGCTTTAAAAACAAACAGACAAAAAACACGAATTAGAGATAAATGTTTTAAAAAGAGAAAGCGTAAAAAGAATAAGTCATTTATTGTTTTGTTAAATATTTATATAGATATGTATATTGCACCAATACCTGTATGTTCACACATGATAGGATGTTAAACATTATTTGCATTAGGCGAAAAAATTCGATTATCTTAATTAAATTTTATTAATATTTCTCAGTTGGGTTTATTTTTAGCAATTACAATTCACAAAATGCGAAACAAACAAGTAAGAAAACTTCAGCTGATTACATCGACTAAGGCGTACCCTTACTGTGAGAGTAATGGAATATGGTGCGTTGGGAAACGGGGTTCATACATTTTTGTGAAAAAACTATCAGAAGTGATCCCAGATTATTGATAGTTTTTACCGAGCACTATTTTGACTAAATTAAGATAAACTGGGGTTACAACAAAATCGGCCACGCCCGCCGCCAATACAATCCAAATTGATTTTTTCGCATATCATTTTTCCTATCCAAACAAACCCTTTAAATTTATTATATGCAGGATTTCATGTCAAGGGCGTGAACTTTAGAAACCGATGTCTTCCGATCGTGATGATACTTGTATCATGTTTAGTTCTATTGAGTATAACTTACCGAACAAAATTTCATCGAGATCGGTGAAAACCTGTCCCACTTTGGTCCAACAGCCCTTTTTTCTCAGCCATATAATTGATTACGTATTGTATTTAGAGAATTGTATCCAAAGTGATTCGATAGCCTTTTCTACGATCTTCGAAACAAAAAATTACCAACAAAATTTTTGCGATTTTTTTGTAAATTTTATACTCGTTTTTTTCAAAATTTTTTCATTTTTTTCAAAAATTATATTTTTTTCCTCAAACGAAAGCTTTTGTCATTTTCTTTAATGTCTTAAATGCAATTTGTGCAATTAATAATAATTTAATGTTTTAATTAAATTATTATTATTAAAATTATATAAACTGTTAACTTAACTTAATATTCAACTTGTGTAGGAGGGACCGAGACAATGACGCCAACTTTTCATTGAAATGTAGTTCGTTTAAAAGCATTAATCTGTACAAAATTTCAAGTATCTGTGTGCACTGGTATTATACGAGTAGTTATAAGCAGTTAACTTTTGGTGCAAACTTCGCCCATTTTTCTCGAGTTGATAGCGGCTAAAAAGTTAAAACTATGTGTGGAATTTCTGAAGATTCGAATAAGCAGTATAGCAGTTATTAAAGAATCAATATTTCACAACATTTTAACGCTTTGTGGGGGAGGTACTAGAAGGAGTGCACCAGTGTGGCCCATCGTCGAACTTAGCCGAAGACAGAAAAAAAATATTACCATATACCAAATATGTCAATCCGTTACTCCTTTCGAGAGTTATCGTGCGTTCCAGCCAGACAGACAGACGGATAGACCGACGGACATTGCTCCAATGAATTAAAATGTCCTAAAACGGATTTCCGCCGAACATACTTAGGGTCTTGGGTCACTCCTTCGATGCGTTACTATTCGCCAAGACCTACAGGGTGGGCCATTTTAAATTTAAATCGGCTATAAAAGAAAGTTTGAATTTTGTAATTTAATAATCGAAAACAATATCAATCATATGATTGCCACGACTGGCTCGGAAATTGAGAATTTCAGGGATGGACTCAGGTACGGGTTGGCCATTTAAAATTTAAAACTTGAATTGGCTTTAAAAAAATACATACTGATAATTTTTTCTAATTTCTGGTTTTATTGGAATGGCTGAACTTTGTCATTGTCAATGGAACACAATATCATTCTTATGACTACCACGACTGGCTCGGCAGTCAACCAAATCAAATTTTCCGATCAACCCAATTTTCCTGTACATTTTAGATAGTTTCGGATCGAGTCTCTTCAATGGCAACTACGATTTCATGATTCAACGCTTCAATTGTCTCTAAATACTTTGCGTAACATTTATCTGTAATGGCTCCCCACAGAAAATAATTCAAAGGGCTCAAATCACAAGTCCAACTAATCGGTAGTTCAAATTTAAAAATTTAAATGGCCCACCCTGTGCAAGAAAAATAGTATCGCTGTTTTGTTTTTGTTTTTGGTTTTTGGTTTATTGTTTGTTTAATTAGTTTATGGACGGGAAATAAGGACCGTTTGACGAATTTTAAAATTTGCAACACTTTGCAACTAGGACAGCCCTTAACTGATCTCTTTGAAATTTTGTGCCATAACTTCTATCCAATTGGACTTAATATGGTTCAAGTTTCATCGGTTTTCAAAATTGAATCACTTCTCATAAAATCCCCCTTATTTGTAAATGTTAGCTATGTATATCAAAATCTAAACCGATTTTGACAACACGGTTTGTTTAGTTTTTAGTTTTTTGTGAGAGACATAACAGTTCTTCCCTGGAAAAAATGGATCAAATAATTTGCATAAAATTTTGTGTAAAAAATGCAATTTAGTGCTCAAAAGCACTTGAAATGTTGAGAGTGAAATATGGTGATTGTACTTTGAGTCAGCAAAATGTTTACAAGTGTTACACGCTTTTCAAAGAAGGTCGAGAAGACGACTCTCGTCCTGGAAGATCGATTACATCAAAAACAATTTAAAATATTGAGAAAGTGTAGAAAATTTTTATGGAGAATTGTCAAATCACTATTAGAGAAGTTGCAGAGTTGACATGCCATACATTTTTTTCGAAAACGTTGGGAATGGAGCATGTGGAAGCGAAGTTCGTTCCAAAATTGATGTATTTTGTACAAAAAAACGTCGCATGTTTGTAATTCTTAAGATATTCTAAATCAATCGGTTTAAAAAGAGATGGGTCTATCCCTTCTCCCTTAATGTGTTACAACAAATAGAAAGGTTACCATAATATAAGTCATCCCCTCGGTAAGGTGTTATGTTTTTCTATATCTTATCTCTCATAATATTTATATATTTTTAATTAATGTAAATATTTTGTTTATTTTATAACAGCAATGAACTTTTGCAAGAATTATGAAGTTGTTGTGAAAAAGCAAGCACTTGAGTTCTTCCAACATTAATGTTTTATAGTTAACTTTTTCTGTACAAGGTTTTCCAATAAGAGTTATATGATTTCTTTGAAAAAAAACACACTTATTGTTAAGGAAATTCAAAAGTTTTTTATTTAATGTGAAGTACAATCGATACAATTAAGTTCTAAATAAAACGTCATTCAAATGACCTCCACGATTTCTTCTGCAAGAACGATTTTGATGAAGCCAATTTTCGAGCACTTTTTCCACTAAATCAAGTCGTATGTCATGAATGGCACGTTCAATATTGTCTCGTAAAGCTTGAAGAGAGTCTGGTTTATTTTGAAAAACCAATGACTTCAAGTAATCCCACAAGAAATAGTCTAATGGTGTTAAATCACAACTTCTTGGAGGCCATTCAATATCACAATTTCTTGAAATAATCGAATCTCCAAACTTTTCCCCCAACAATTCAATTGTTTCATTTGCTGTGTGGCACGTACCACAATCAGTCAATGGCAAAATGATAGCTCTTAACGAGAGCTAAAATATTGGTCATGGGTGTCAAGGTCGTAAGTCGACTAGAAAGTGTTGTTCTTGCGTATATCTCTGCATGATGAAATTGTAAACACTACTGAATACAATGAAAAACAAATGACAGATCATGACATATAACAAATAGCCGAAACGGCACTTCAAAATCATATCATCCCTATTGAAAACCCGTTATGTGAGTATATATATATAATACATTCGCTCGAGAATATGCCGTCAAATAGGAAATGTTATTATTCATTCCTATTAAAGTTCAACAAACGGTTGATATTTATTTTATTCCATATTCCAGGTGTATGAAGTAGCAGTGGGAGTGCGGCAGGAGGTTTCCACCTGGAATCGCATTAGTTTCATGTTGCCATCCATCCGGTGTTGTCAAAGCTCCGGTAGTATATTCATTGAACGACTTGTCAGCCAAACTTCTCTCAGCCCGTCAGTCCGTCCGTACGTCCGTCTGCCAGTCAGTCACATATGAGTAAGTACTTAAATATTAATACACTTTTGTTCAAATTGTTAAATGTAAAGTCTGCGATGGGGAAGCCTACGAAGAGGATTTTATAGGCAGCAAAAGAGACGACAAAATATTTATGAATATTTAATCACCTCTCCTAGTGCACACTGTAGGGCTTCCATCCATCCATCCGTTCAAAGAACCACCCAACGAACCTTACATCCATGGCCTAAGAGACGATGTTCGTTCATTCACACGTTCTTTGGTTAATCTTTATGTCATGGCAACTACGCGTACATTGTACTATGTAGTCCGCCCGCCCGTCCATCCATCCAAAAGTACATTTGACGCAGCACCTGCCAATTGTAAGAGAATATTTTTTTATTCTTACTATAAGTACATAATTTATACACTTTTCTGAGAATTTTGAAAAGACGCAGAAAAAAGACACGGAATCCTTAAAAGCATATTATATGCCTTCGCAGTGTGGAAATTATTTCTCAGAATTTGGCCAATTAATAGCTGTGGCAAATGTTAAATCCTTGAGAAAATTGTTTTCTTCTTTTTTATTGCATCGCCAATTGAAATGTGAAGATTTAAGAGGGGGAAATAAAACTTATTGAAAGTGGACCATAAGTATGATTCCATGAATACATGGCAATTTAATATGTATATTTTTAATTATAAAATACATATCATTATATTTCGAGATGCTTTCTTAAAAAAACAATAAGCTACTTTAAGGCTTAAAAAGAATATTTGTATATTTTGTTTCAGGAAAATAAAACTTTATACAATCAAATACACTAGATCTTCTCGCTTTCAATAATAATCGAGAAATGGGTAAGAACATTTCAGTCGAGAAACCTCTATTTGTGAGAATTGTACTATGGAATTTTGTACAAGGTGGGACAGTTGGCAGTACGATATACAATTTGAAAATTCTGTAGTCAGATTGTAGTCATAGGGAAAGTTGTCTACAATACGGAATATGAAGGCATTTATAAGACTGCAAGAGAAGTTATTTGTTTATACAGGGTGGGTCAAAATGACCGAATGGGTTCAGTCTATAATAAAGGGCTTTCCAATAAGAGTGATTTGATTTCTCAGAAAAAAACACATTTATTGTTAAGGAAATTCTAAAGTTTATTATTTAATGTGAAGTACAATCGATACAATTAAGTTCTAAATAAATCGTCATTCAAATGGCCTCCGCGACTTCTTCTGCAGGAACGAACCAAATTTTCGAGCACTTTTGCCACTAAATCAAGTCGTATGTCATGAATGGCACGTTCAATATGGACTTGTAAAGCTTGACGAGAGTCTGGTTTATTTCGAAAGACCTATGACTTCAAATAACCCCACAAGAAATAGTCTAATGGTATTAAATCACAACTTCTTGGAGGCCATTCAATATCACAATTTCTTGAAATAATCGAAACTCCAAACTGTTCTTGCAACAATTCAATTGTTTCATTTGCTTTGTGGCATGTAGCCCCAATCGGTCAATAGCAAAAAGATAGCTCTTAACGAGAGCTAAAATATTGCTCATGGGCGTCAAGGTCGTAGGTCGAATGGAATGTGGTTTTATGGATTTAAAAAAAAATGTACTTAGGAAAAAGTTGGAATTGGAGAACGCTTATTTTGATAATAAAACTGAATAATTGGTAAACGTTTTTCTTGCGTATATCTCTCAATGATGAAATTGTAAACACTACTGAATACAATGAACAACAAATGACAGATCATGACATATTACAAATGGCTGAAACGTCACTTCAAAATCATATCATCGCTTTTGGAAAACTCGATATTAGAGCTAATTTGGTATATCTGAAATTTGGTAGAAATACTTCTTATAGTTGCATGTTGTTTGGAATTGCAAATGGGCCATATCATTTTAGAGCGATTTAGCAGAAACTTTGCAGTTTGTATTATATTTTGAAAAGAAATCATCACAGTAAAAATTTTACAAATCGGTTCATATTTTGTTATATTCGCCCTATAGAGGTCGCTCAAAAAAAATATGTATTTAATCCTAAACACCGCATTTTCTAAGCATTTGAACTTACTCTTTGCAGTTTGTATTTAATTAAGTCAAGAATTCATCGCAGTAAACATTTTTTAAAATCAGTTCATATTTTGTTATGGTCCACCTATAGATGTCGCTTCCAAAAAGGCTTATTAAAGCCATTAACGCCACATTTTCTATGAAATTTAGCTGATACTTTGCAGTTTGTATTATATTTTGGCAAGAATTCATCTCAATAAAATGTTTACAAATTAAATATTATTTTGTTGTAGTCCCCGAGTAGATGTAGCTCTCAAAAATGCTATTTTAAGCCATAAATATCACATTTGAACCTTTTTTTTAATAATTTAATTTAACAACAAGTAAGTTAATTCAGTCGGGTTAACCGACTTATGAATCCCCTCACCTTGAGTCCAAAACAAATATTCCTAAATTTATGAGTATTTATTTTTTTGTTTTAATTAAATTATTATCAATTTAAATTGCATTTAATAACCTTAAAGTATGTACATACTGGTATTAAAGTAATATGTTGTTAATTTTGGTGCAAAATGGTCCATTTGTATGGGATGTACTAAAGGGGCCGTGCCAATAACGGCCACTTTTCTCTAGACTCTAGGTACTATAAAAGCATTACACTTTACGAAATTTAAAGTATTTGTATGCACTGGTATTAAAGTTAAAAGCTGTTAACTTTTTGTACAAAAAGGTCCATTTTTGTTGGAGGTACCAAAATGGGCCTGCCAATAATGCCCATTTTTCTCTGGGCTCTAGGTATTATAAAAACATTATACTAAACAAAATTTCACGTATTTGTTTGCACTGGTATTACAGTTATAAGCTGTTAACTTTTGGTGCAAAATAGCCCATTCGTGTGAGAGGTACCAATACGGGCGTGCCAACAATACCCACTTTTCTCCGGACTCTAGGTACTATAAAAGCATTACACTGTACAACATTTGAAGTATTTGTATACACTGGTATTAAAGCTATAAGCAGTTAAGTTTTGGTGTTAAATGGTCCATTCGTGTGGAAGGTACCAAAAGGGGTTTGTCAACTTCGCCGAAATTTTTCGACGTGTTAGCGACTTATAAACTAATACTATGTGTGAAATTTCAGAAGATTCGAGGATTCGAAATCGAATATCCGCCAAACATACTAAGGGTCTTAGGCCACCCCTCCGATGTGTTACACTTTTGGCTCGTAGCAAATGATATATACCCCCCTCTCTAAGGCGAGGGTATAAAAAGAATCGAATTATAGAAAGCAAAATACACTCGTATCATCAGCAGTAAAAAAGTCAAATAGGCCTGTACATATATCGGTACCTGCAATCCAAAGTTTTCTTACCATCTTACCATGTTTTTAGGGAGATTGAATTTTTGAATTCTAAATATTATAACTTATATTCAGTCAAAGTCTCAAATCACTAGTCGAAGTAATCGGTAGTTCAAATTTGAATTTTTAAATGAATAGAATATAAGTTATTATACCCTATTTTTATAGAAAATAAGTTATTATACCCTACAATACACTGTGGTACAGGGTATTATAAGGGTATTATAAGTAACCACAGAAAAACCAGAGATATGACTGTTCACAAGGAAAACGAAGATTGGTCAATATTATGACCCACATTTCCTAAACAAAACAATTCCAGTGTCCAACAGGGTTAAATACTTAGGTGTAATCCTGGACAGGAAACTAAATTGGAAGTGCCACATAGAAGAACGAGCAAACAAAGCTCACATATTCTGGGCACTATGTAGAAGAGCCATTAGCTCAAAATGGGGCCTTAATCCAAGTACGACACACTGGCTCTACAAGAGCGTAATCAGACCTATTTTGACTTACGCATCAGTAGTGTGGTGGACATCAATGAAGAATAAGTGCAACATAATGATATTACAAAAGGTCCAACGAATGTGTTGTCTCGGCGTAAGCGGGACAATGAGGACCACATCCAGTAGGGCATTGGAGACAATCTTGAATATCCAACCAATAGAATTACAGATTAGATATGAAGCTGCCCTCACGGCGACGAGGCTCAAAGTGATGGGCGAATGGATCGAAAGCGATCACAAGTCATATCATCAAAAGATAGCTGAGGTAGTGACGGTGGATTTAACTGACATATCATCAGTATCCGACAGAATACCAGAAAAATCAATGGTTGCTGAGTGTGAGACCATGATACCAGACAGACGATCTTGGATTGATGGAACCGTAATACAGACAACATCTGGAAATTGCTGTTATACAGATGGATCGAAACTAGGGGAGAGAACGGGGCTAGGACTTTATATCGAGGAACCGGAAACCGAACTCTTATTCCGTCTGCCAGACCATAACACAGTCCTGCAGGCGGAAGTCCGAGCAATTACAGAATGTGTGAGCTGGCTTGGAGCTAACACAAGACCAACAAATGTGAATATTTTCACAGATGGCCAAATGGCTATCAGGGCAATAACGTCTAGAACGGTGAAGTCGAGGACAGTTTTAGATTGTAAAATCGCCTACTCCGAACACGGCACTATATGCATATGGGCGCCTGCACGCTGAAAAAAAATCGCTTCTGTAGTATATTGTCCCAAACATATTCGGCTTGAAACATATATATGTTTAGGGTAGACTCCAAGCATGTAATATTTGGAACATACAAAAATTGTGTATTTGGGAAGATGTTGTTCTAAACAAATATTTGTTTACATCCCAATGTGACTGCTATTTGTGAAACAAATATTTATTTGCATTTAAATATTCATAAAATACATAAATTGTGTCACATTTTTCAGTAATTCAAAGTTAAATTTTTAGAAATTTTTAATGTTCGTAAAAAAAATAATAATTGAAATCATATAATCTTGGGTCAATATAAAGTACTTAGAGATTTGACAACTAATGATGGCTTGGAATTCTCAGAAATTTTAAATGATTGATTTAAAACAGAAGGTAATGCTGCATATGGTATCATAACTGGGAGGTACAATTCGAAACCAAGGAACAATTGAAACTGAAATTTGAAAAACTCAGCAAAAGTTTTGGAAATCTTTTTTAAATAAAATATATTTGGAAAAATTCCTAAATAATAATTTTATTTGTATGTAAACACATATTTTATTTGAGAAATTTAGTTTGCAAATATAATTTGTTGTAATATATTAATATATGCGTTCCAAATTTATTTAATTGATTTTCAAATCAAATTTATTTGCTAAGAAATATAAAATATTCAAAAATTTGTGTTCCAAATATATTTTCTTTCGATTCAAACATATCAAAAAAGGAGATTTTGCCCCGTGTGGTCATTGCGGAGTAAGGGGTAACGAGAAAGCAAACGCCTTGGCATCTAGAGCCAGAGACTTGCAAACAACAACACTAGAGAACGCAAAACCCTTCGGAGTTACGCGTTCTGAACTAAAAATATGGGCGAAGAACGCCCATATCACGCTATGGAATAGTGAAAACGTTGGGAGGTAGAAGGTAGAAGGTAGAAACTAGTAAGATCATGGGTGTCCTTACAGGACACATATGCTTACAAGCACACCTACATAGGATAGGAGTTGTAGATGACAGCGTATGTGGGGCATGCGGGGAGGATGACGAAACGTTGGAGCATTTCCTCTGTCAGTGCTCAGCGTTCGCGAACAATAGATCCCGTTTCTTAGGAAATGATACTATACCAGACTTGACCCAACTTAGGGACGTAGACTGGAAGAAGATTAAGGACTATGTCGACAGTACCGAGTTCCTAAAATAACTTTCCAATGACCTTTCTTAATAATAAAAATTAGAGCGCACAACAGGCCGAATACTGGCTTATGTGTATGTCCAAGGACATGAGGCGGAATTTCACCGCCTCCTCTTCTCAACCTAACCTAACCTATCGCCTTAAGAAAGATATTATTAAAGAATCACAAATTATTAAAGAAAACCCCTTTGTGGGGGAGGTAATGAAAAGAAATATTAAGACATACTAAATTTAAAGTCAATCTGGTACTACTATAGAAAGATATGGTACGCACCAGCCACACAGACAGACGGACGGACATTGCTCAAATGATTTAATATGGTCCAAAACGGATTTGCGACGAAAATTCTTGGGGTCTCTTAGGTCACTCTTTCGATGTGTTACACTTTTGGCCCCAACAACTGATATATACTAGGGATGTAACGAAAGTAACTTTAGCGAAAGCGAATAATGAAATATATTTCTTGCGAATGCGAATAGTGAAACATGCATTTTTGTGAAAGCGAATGCGAAAGCGAATAATAGTTTGACCCTTTAGTAACAACACATTTAAGGGACTGCATAAATATTTTTCCAGTATATTCAAGTATTAAGCATGTTTTCCATAGTTTTACCTCCTGTTATCACAATGGCAAACATATTTCTTCAACTATTTTGAAGAGAAGTGGCAGAGGTTTTCATTGGTATTATCATCTTCAAATTGTGTGAGGGGAATAAGGAGATTTAACACTTTTAACAAATGGAAGCGAATACTGAAATATATTTTTGCGAAAGCGAATGCGAAAGCGTATAATCCAAAGATGGTTATTGCGAATGCGAAAGCGAATATTTAAATGATGCGAATAATATTCGTTACATCCCTGATATATACCCTCGTTCATTAAGTTTTAAAAATTTAAAAAAGCCGCACACAAATTACAAAATGAAGTGATTCCGTTACGCCTTTGAAAGACAGAGTTTAAGTCATTCTTTTTAATTGATACATTTCTGGTTCACAATATAGATCCTTTTTCTAGTAATATAAGTGTATGAAGATTACCTCACAAATTCCCCCTGAACTGGTAGTTAACCATCATTTCAAGCAAATCGCATATTATGGCCTTCTTAACGTTATAGTAAACTAATAACAATACCTATTAACTAAGATCTTATTGACCTATATTCCATCATAATTTTCTCTACGTTTGTTGTGTAAGCCAAAATGAGATTTCCTACAAATCCATCTTTATGAAATCAGCCTAATTTGTTCGAACAAATTCGTGGAAGCTTTTAAGGGCATTAAGGTATTTTATGGCGAAACTATGTAATAACTTTCCTAAATGTGAAAGTTGACGCTGCCGCCAAGGCCATTGGCGGTTTGTGCGCCACTGTGTGCTTTTTAATATGTTTTCAGGGCTGTTTGCCATTAAGTTCGTCTTTATGATTTAAGTTGAAATTTTTGCGGTTATTATGCCACTACACTCTCCCTCCCAGCCAAGAATGCGTCCCAACGCAGCTGTTAGGCCCTGTTAAATTTAGCAATTTTTCACACAAAAAATTGTGATGGAAAAACTTTTGGGATTTGGCTAAAAATGCGAATAAATGAATTTGTTTGTTAAGTAGTTAATCCCAGAAATGTTCCACGTCACCAGGAGGAAAGTGACTTTCTGCAGGAGGCTTAGTGCAGCGACCCTTGTAATAGTTTTGTAACCCATTGTCTGCTGGATTACGATAAAAAAAATCGCTCACGTCTGCTATGAATGAATAATACAACTCACATCTATGGCGAATAAAAAACTCAAAGACACACTCATTACACGTGTGAGAAGGGACACTAGGGTGCAATTTAAATTGGTTAATTTTAAATTCAAAAATCTCTAGACGATAAATGTTTGAAAAATATATTTTTGACAACACTGAATGAAGGATTTACTTAATAAAGAACACGATTTAAATATTTATAAATTCATGCAAACAGCATTAATGCGTAAAATTAATTTTTTTGGGCAGAAATTTAAAACTAGAACATACACGGAGAAAAAAATATATTAAAAATATGTTTGGATGCAATCATATATATATTTGTGGGTAAACATATTATGTTTGCACACAATCATAATATGTTCGGGGCAAAATTCTAGCATATTAAAAAACGATATGATTGTGTCCTAACATATTTTTGGCAAAATAATATATTAGAACATATTTTTTAGAGTTTTAGAGAGTATTACTCTCAGAGAGCGCAATTATATGACTCATAATTTTGTGCAAAGAAGGGTAATGTGTATATGGTAACCGTGTGTATGAGGAGGAATGGCACCGACACCAAAGGGTATTATTATTATTTGATGATGCTACTCGCCCGGTCGAGCTTAAGGTCGGGTTTTTTTTATTGAATATGTGTGGTGTATGTCGAATTCAAAGAAATTAGTTGTAGTTTTAACACGTACAAAAAATTCAAAATAAAAGAAAGAATATGATATCAAAGATGTATAGAGGTTATTCATTAAAAAACACAAATATTTTAAAACATTTTATTTACAAAACGTTCTATAATACTGACGCCGTTTTATTGCCCCACATAAATTATTTTGCCAACATACATATGTATGTACGTATGTATGTGGGCTTATCATGTTCTTTGAACAAACACACTCCCGCACTAACAAATTGTTTTTATCTGAAATGACCCCGGGTGCAGTAGTGAAGAGTGCACTGTACTATTGAAGTTTGGCCTTTCTCTGCACAGTGCACAAATTCTTTTAAAGAGACACAACTCAAAATTCAGTAATTTTCAGAAAACTCAAAAACTATTCTGCAGCTCATGAACTACTTTTTAGAAGCAAAGTGTGTATTACTGTTTGTTGTTATTGTATTTCTGTATTTGACGTAGTGAGTGACGATTTACATTAGGTTACTTGTTGCTGAGAACCGTTATTATTTCATGTCATATATATGTTTGGATATAAGCATAAAAATGATTACATACAATAATATATATGATGACGAACAAACATATACATGTTTGCATACAATCATATAAATGTTTGGGAACATTACTGCTACCCCAAACATAATATGTTTGGGAGCTGCTCAAACATATATATGTTGCCTGCAAAATATGTTTGGGGCAATATGTTACAGAGGCCGTTTTTTCCTCCGTGTATGGATGTACGAGTATATAAAAATTGATTTATTTTCATAATTTCCATATACCTATTATTGCATAGTGATTGTGAACCGAATCTCGGATCGAGAAACTGCCATCTAGCAAATTTAGGAATGCTGAAATGAAAAATGCTTCTTTTATTTTGCAAAAATGTTAAATAAAGAAACCTTCTACCAAATTGTATAAAGATCCAATGTAAACTAAAGCTTCTATTGCACAATAATAAAAAACGGTATTTAAAGTGTCGACATGAACCTTTACTTACACGTTTTATTTTGTCTAAAATGATTGCTTGTACAACGGTCCATATTTTGATTAATGGAAAAGTTTGTTTAATATCGCATACTTGACGATCTACAGGCAATATCTATAATTATATGCCACTCCCAGAACCAACCGAACTTCAGCCTTTCCTTACTTATTATTTTATAATCATCTGGCGGTGCCTCTTATATTGTAGGCATTAATATAAGTTTATATTTTCCCGGACACAGTTGTGCCTTTAATAAAATACATGTTTTAATACTTAACTTTCGCCTTGTAGAGCCACCCTAAGGTGCTAACAATAGCATTTATATGGCCGCGCATGTTTGGTTTATACGACACCGTCATTGTAAATAATCTTTTCACACACTCTCACTCCTTTGGTCTTTTGTCCCGTTCTCTCTCCCCCACCGACTTCGCCTTATTGTTCCGTGGGAAACAAAAGATAATAATAACGTTATAATAAAGAAACCAAAACATGTTGTTCCACGAAAACAATAATGACCCAAACGTGGATAGACAGACAAAAAATGGGGAGACATACAAACACACGAAGGAACATGGACATGGAGATGGCGACTCCCAAACATCTACTCAGACAGACGTATCCGTATCCTTGCAATCATAAACTTTAAGTACGTATCACAACTGCAGTCAAGTCGAGAGTGGCAAAGAGTGTCAACGTGTCGAGTGTGGAAAGGGTTCATCAAAACAATTGAAACCATTGAATGTCGTGGTGGTGATGGCGGTGATGTTGCTGAGGGCATTAACACTTTGCCCAAGTGGGTTTCATTCTATTTCCCAAGTTATTGTAAAATCTCAACAATTTGTTCTGCTTCCACATCTAAACATGACGCTGAGATTTTTTAGTCTGCTTTTCTGGGAAGCAACCATGGAATGAAGGAAATCCTCTTGAAATCTTTTAGAAATGTTGGAAAATCCCTGAATTGTGAAAATGTCTTGAAAAATTCATCAGTATCTCTGTATTCATTTGCCTATCGTCTACTTTTGCTAATCTTTTGCTAGTTTTTACAGACTTCGAGTTGATCGTTTGCTGTGGGTCGTTGGGATGGTTTACCTTTTGCCACCCGCCCGACTGACTTTGTGCTGATAACTTCGATGCCCTTTACAAAGTCCTGGTGAACTAAGCACCACCTTCCCTCCAGCCCCCTTTATTTCCTTAGTTGGTGGCAGGATTAATAGTTTTTAGTTGAAAGTTTTTAAGTAGATTTTGTGCGCATAATTAGTATCAACATTGCATAGAATCCAAAACTCCCCAAACGAAAGAAACTTTAATTTTGGATGATTGTCTTCTTGCGGTGAACGATGTTACGAGATAGCGCTGCGTTTCTCTTCTTTTCAGATTTCCTGTTCTGGGATTGTAGTAAATGCTGATTGTAATTTAAATGAGCAGAGTAAAAAGTTTTTCCTTTTGAATGTTGTGTATTGGAAGTTTTGTCAAAATCTATTTTTATAATGCTTAGAATTTGTAAGAGGTGCTTGTGAGAAATGAGAATACTATTGTGCAAAAGTTGTATCTGGTACTCAGTTGCATCTACGGCGATATCGCAAATAGTTTTGTGTTAAGGGATTTTGTAAGGTGATGACTTTGCAAACTACATATATTTTGAGCAATTCGGTTGTTTTTAAACGGAACTGAATATTCTTAAACAATTGTCTATTGTTTGCATCTTTTATAGTGAGAATTTCTTACTTATAAACATACAAATGTGGTCTTCAATAGGATATTCGATAAAAAACACTATTTTTATCGCTGTGGTACCGGGTATTATGACTTTGTGCATTTGTTTGTAACACCCAAAAGGAGAAGAGATAGATCCATTGTTTATTATACCGATCGACTTGTAATCACTTTCTGAGTCGATTTAGCTATTGTCCGTCTGTAGATGTATTCTTTACACATATAAAATAAACTTTACACATATATTTTTGGCCCAAGGACGATCCGTTTTTAATTTGGTTAAAATCGGTTCAGATTTGGATATAGCCCCCATATATATGTTAGCCCCGATGTGACATATAAGCGCGGTAAAAACTTTATTTTATATCCGATCAGTATGGAATTCAGCAGAAAGAGGTATCTTATTATATGAATGAACACTGTTAAATTTGGAAGAAATCGGTTCAGATTTAGATATAGCCCCCATATATATGTTACCCCCGATTTCACATGTAAGCGCCGTAAAAAATTTATTTTATAACCGATCAGTGTGAAATTCGGCAGAAAGAGGTTTCTTATTACATGAAGGAATACTGCCTAATTCGGAGAAAATCGGTTCAGATTTAGATATAGTCCCCATATATATGTTACCCCCGATTTTACATGTAAGCGCTGTAAAAAGTGTATTTTTAATCCGATCAGTACGAAATTCGTCAGAAAGAGGTTTCTTACTACATGAATTAATACTGCGAAATTTGAGGGAAATCGGTTGAGATTTAGATATAGCCCACATATTTATGTTACCCCCGATTTGACATGTAAGCGCTGTAGAGACTGTATTTTATATCCGATCAGTAAAAAAATCTACACAAAGAGTTTTCTTGCTATATGAAGGGATAATTCCAAATTCAGATAAAATCGGTTCAGATTTATATATAACCTCCATATATATATCGTCGGCTTAATGCTATTTTGGTCCATACGCCATTTTTGTGTATTTTGAGTTAGGAGTTGATAATATGGGTTCCAAGTATGCTCTTTCAGAATCTGCAATAATTTTTTTCCTATCTCGCCTAGTTTTCGAGATATTGGTAGGGTAAATTTGTTTTACTCTGAATAACGGGAAATAATTTCGATATTTTTGTTCTATGTCTCAATTTTTCTATCGCCCTATATTTTTCACTCAGTATTTTACTTTCTTTCGATCACAATATGTATGTATATTAGTGTCCTTCCATACCGACCTTTTGTGTGGTCCATGTAATACAAATACGAAAAAATATTAAAATAAAAGTGGATATGGACCAAAATGCCAAGTACAAAAATTGTTATAACTTGCTTATTTTTGGATGTAATGGCATAGAAATGCATGAGAATCATACAAACACTGTTGGGAACCCTATGAAATAAAAAGTGTGTAACTCTTCAGTCCGTTTTCACTCAAACAATAAATTGCGTTTTTCTCCGATCATACAAAATGGCGTATGGAACAAAATAGCATTGAGCTGACGATATGTTCCTCCTGATTTGGTATCAAAGCGCTATAGAAGTTGTACTTTACTTCCGATCATTAATATTTTTCGGAAAGATGTTTCTCAATTTAGCAACGAATATTGCTTAATTTAGCGATTATCGGCTCAGAATTAGATAATACGTTCCTGCCTACTTACCAATTATTCCAAATTATTATCGCAATGACCTTTATCGCATTGTTAGGGAGGTGTAGGGTAATATATAGTCGGCCCCGTCCGACTTTCTGCCTTTCCTTACTGGTTTAATATTCATTCACTCATTAAACCGACTATATAGTACCCTACATATACCTAGCAAAGATGGTATATAAGCCCCAAAGTGGCTAGCACAAATATAATAGCGAGACCACAACAGACAGATGTACAAAAATTGACTCAGAATGTGATTCTAAGTCCATGTGTCTATCTCATCTCCTTTGGGGTGTTGCACACAAATGTACAAAGTTATAATACTCTGTGCCACAGCGGTATAAAAAGGAATTAATATTATTTAATAAACAATACATTAAGGGAAGGCTTAAGTTGGGTGGAGCCGACTATATGTTAACATATACCACCTTTTTACAGCACAATAAGCACACATACGAGTGTACTTCGGAGAAATTCGAAAAACGAACAAGAGAAGACGAATCATTGTGCACCATGATAAGGCGAGCTCTCACACATCGGCTCAAACCAGCGCCCTTTTGACCGGCCAAAACGTCGAATTGTTGGGTCATCCGCCGTACAGACCTGACCCAATGACTTCTTTTTATTCCCGTGGTCAACGATTTTCGTCGCCAGAAGATGCTGTTGTAGCGTTCAAAAACCATGTTTTGGAGGTGTCTCATTCTCGTTGTCTCATTCTCGATCGACGTGAAATTCTAAGACATTTAAGCCATGTACATCTGTCTGTCCGACCGTCTGTCTGTTTAAATCATGCTACATTTGGTAACAATAGAGTTAGGTTCATTAAATTTGGTACAAATATTTTATAGCTGCAGGTCGTTTGGGATTGCAAATGGGACATATCGTTCAATGTTGTGATATAGCTCTCCTATAGAGGTCGGTCCAAAATATGGTATTTGAGCCATAGACACAATATTTTTAAAGCAATTTAAATGAAACTTTGTGGTTTGTATTCTATTTTGACAATAATTCATCACAGTAAATATTATACAAGTCGGTTCATAATTTGTTAAATTCACCCTATAAAGCATTTTAAGCGAATTTGATAATTAAGTAATAAATACCAAATTTTTCAGATGAAGAGTTTGGCTATAGAATTTGAGGCCAAACATTTCGCTAAAAATTGCAGTGTTCTTTTTTTTAATTTGCTTGAACAAAAAGCATGGTTCCAAGATATAAGATCCGGCATTGTCGAACTTAACGATTTTAATTGTTCATAACTCACATGAAAATTTTACTTTTTTAAACCTCAGATACGAAATTGAGAGTCATATATTGTACTCGCATATGTGTCGATATGTAAACGTGAACGGATTTTTGGATCAATAAAATCCTTTTACAAGATTTCAGATTTACGATTATTATGTATTTGAAATAGAAATTTTTAAATATTATATATTTCTGAATAAATAAATTTAATTTGAAAATCGTTCAAATTTATTTGGAGCGCATACGTTACTGTTTTACTACAAAATATTTTTGAGAACTAACTTTCTGAAATTAAATATGTGTTTTCAAACAAATGACAAGTAAAAGCGATAAGTTCATAAGCCATACCGAAGCTTATATACCCTCCCCCATGGATCGCATGTGAATGTTTTCGAGTACAAATATAGTCATATCACCGAATTTCAGCCCAAATCCTTGAAATATAAAGTTTTTTATGGGGTTATGATTAAAATCTAGAAAGACCTTTGTATGGGGGCTATATCAAAACGCGGACCTATGACTACCGTTGTTCGGGTGAAAGAATCTGGGTATAATTAAACACAGTTATTAATTTTCAGCCCATTCAGTTTAAATATGTGGTCTCTATGGCGTTAAGGAGCCAAATCGGGGAGATGCTATACATGGGGGCTATATAAAAATGGACCCATTTTCAATTTTGCATGCAGCTATAAGAAAAATCTATAATTTCAGCCATCCAACTCAATTATTGTAGACTGAGCGCGATTCCAACAGACGGATGAACGGACGGACAGACGGACATGGCTAAATCTTCTTCGTCTGTCCGTCCGTCCGTCCTCCGTCTGTAGATGTATCATTCTAATCAAAAAGCAGGTCGTACTTATGGTCCGATTGTGATGAAATTAAGCACATTGCTCTTTTTTGGCCTAGGGCGATACCTATTGAATTTGATCAAAATCGGTTCAGATTTAGATATAGACTCCATATATATGTTAAGTGCTGTATAAAGTGTATTTTATATCAGATTAGTAAGAAATTTTATAGAGAGAGTTCTCTTATTACACGAATCAACTCCGCCAAATTTGGCGAAAATCGGTTCAGATTTAGATATAGCCCCTATGTAATTATTTCACATTTAAGCGCTGTAAAAACCGTATTTTACATCCGATAAGTACGATATTCGGCAGAAAGAGGTTTCATAATTTAGGTACTAATACTTTTTATTGGGGTTAATCGGTTCAGATTTAGATATAGCTACACATATGTATATACTGCGTTCCTGCCTATGCAGTATTTAACGCTATTGAAACTGTATTTTACGTCCGATCTTTATATTATTTGACAGAAATTAGGTTGTTGATCCAAGTTGATGAAAATCTCTTTAGATTTTACGCAGCACCATCTATTTGATCCTTCCGATTCTTGATCTACGAAAGAATACTGCACATTTTAAGATTATCGTTTTTGAATAATCCTTGATGAGGAGGTGGAGCTAAATACTTTGTTACCTGAAAAGAAACCAATAATTCCAAATTATTAATGCCCATTTTCGCATTGTGAGGGAGGTGAAGGGTATTATATTGTCGGCCCAGCCCGACTTTTTGTCTTTCCTTAATGGATTTTATTTCGACTTAAAGTATTTTTATAATTTTTGGTTTTAAGGCACTAAATAACTATTTCAATTCATCTTTTGTTGTCCATCCATCGAGCGATTTAAAAATATGCTAGATTATACAGTTTTAATTATAAAGGAATTTTACGAACATTAACAATTTCTAATATAAAAACAAAGAATTACTGAATAAACCTCAAACATTCCTTAAGTTAAAGGTGTCAATATATATTCTGAATACTTAAATGGAAATAGTTCCTTGTTTCGGATATAAGAGTCCCAAATTAAAAATACTGGGATGGGAAGAAACATTATAAACATATACAATCTAAATGTAATTTTTTAAATTGTTTGTTTTCTTCGATTTTTGCGAATTTTTTATATTTTAAGGTTCTAATAATTCGTTAACATATAAGCTTCGGATGGACGTGGGCCTATAAATATTTATAAAAAATCGATGCTAGCCACAGTGCTTGTGGCTGGAAGGCTTCGGAATAGATGCTCCACGTCAAGAAAAAAAATAAAAGAGACACTTCACGAAGTATTTCTACCAAAACACCCTTAGTCCTGATAATTTCCCTACAAAACTAACTATAAATTTTTTCAAACCCCAAATTCTTTGAAACCATCGATTAGTCGTGGTATACCCCATATATATGGGGACTACCACTAAACTGATGTCTTCTTGCACCATGTTTAGTTTGAATAGAAAGAAAATGTATTTGAAACACAAATTTGTTAATATTACATATTTTTGAGCAAACACATTTTATTTGAAAATTAATAAAAATTATTTGCAACGCATATATTAACAAGTAAGAAAGTTTCAGTCAGGTAAAACGACTAAGATATATCCTCACTTTGTGAGTAATGTAATATTGAATATTCCACGAATTATTCTGTCAGTTTGTATGGGAGGTACCAGAACGGGTTTAACAAATGTACATATTTTTCGCTGAACGGTAGATACTTAAAATACATTACACGCTATGAGACATTTAATTGAGGTATTATTTGGCCATTTTGTGTGGGAGGTACAGAAAGGGGCGTGGTGATAACGCTCATTTTTCACTGGGCTATAGGCATTATAAAAGCATTACACTGTACAAAATTTCAAGTATTTTTATTTACTGGCGTTAATATTATAAGCAGTTAACTTTTGCTGCAAAAAGGTACCTTTGTGTGGGAGGTACCAAAAGGGCCGTGACAATAACACCCATTTTTCACTGGAATGAAGGCACTATAAAAGCACTACACTGTACAAAATTTCAAGTTTTTTTATACACTGGTCTTAATGTTATAAGCTGTTAACTTTTGGTGCAAAATAATGCATTTGTGTGGGAGGTACCAAAAGGGGCGTGCCAACTACACCCATTTTTCTCGAGTTGATAGCGACTAATAAACTAATACTATTTGTGAAATTTCAGATGATTCGAATAACTATAATAGCAGTTATTACAGAATCAATATTTCACAACATTTTAACCCTTTGTGTGGGAGGTACCAGAAGGTGTTAACCAATATGGCCCATCTTTGACCCATCTCAGCCGGAGATAGAAACAAATTTTACCATATACCAAATTTTAAGTCAATCGGTTACTCCTTTCGAGAGTTATCGTGCGCACCAGCCAGCAGACAGACAGACATGAGTGCTTTGGAACAACATTGACTTCTGTTCCAAAGCACTCATTTCAAATTTCTAAATATTCCAAGTAATCATTAGTTGTAAAACCTTTGATTAATTTATTTTTTTGTTCAATATTATATTATTTCAATTGTAAAATATTTGTAGAAACACTAAAAACTTCTAAAAAAATTTACATTGATTGAAATTGATATACATTGTATATTTTCTGATTTTTCTCATGTAAAAACATATTAAGATGCAAACAAAGATTTTTTAGCCCAACATCTTCCCAGATGTATCATATTTGTGCGTACCAAATATTACATATTTAGAGTGTAGTTACGACACAAAATTTGTCCGAGTTGGAAGGTGTTGAAATTTGATATATTGGCCAAGAGCCCTATTATCCCATCTGCATATAAATAGAACATTTATATGCATAAATAGAACATTTTGCCAAAAGTACTATTGACAGCTTTTTATTCAATCTTTTAAAAAAATTAAAAAAAAAATTTCTTAACTTTTTCAACAATTAAAACTAGGTTTGGAATTTTTGTCTAAAACTAATTTTTTTCTGATTTTGTTTTTTTTGCTCATACGAAAGCTTAAGTTTTTTTCTTCATGAGCTTTGCGGTCTGTTAGTGGGATTGACTTGACTATATATCAAAATTAAAAAGCCTTTAACTTCTTCCAATAATTCTTTTACATCCCATCAGCGGTTTCAAATATATCTTACAAGACATTGGGAAAATTCTATTTTTTTTTGTGAAAATTTTAATAATTTTTAAATAAAAACATTGAATAATGCACAATCATTATATTTTTGTTATTTTACATCAGCCAGACGGACGAAAGGACATTGCTCAAATGTCGTAAAACAATTTTCGTTGAAAATATAGGGGGTCATAGGTCACTCTTTCGATGTGTTACACTTTTGGCCCGTATCAAATGATATATTCCCTCCTCCACTAAGTGAGAGTATAAAAAAACGAATATACTTATAATTTATTCATAGACATTCAAATAAAAACACAACAACCTTTGACAAATTTTGTAAAAATCAAAGCTGTAATAAATCAAAATAAGAATGTCATGAAATGACGGATTATTTGCATAATTGATGTGGTATACGCCCCAATTTACCCATAAGCAGATACGAGTAACAAAGACTACATATTAAAAAAGCTCCTGGGTGAGCATTCTTCTTTAAGTAGGTGTACACAAACTCCCTGAAAATAATCAAATACAAATATTAAACAAATAACCTCTATTGGCTTGTTCTGCTATGAAACTGCTATAGACGACGGTTCATTCACATTTGTATTGTTTGTGATAATGCAAAAACGTAATAAATTATTTTCGAATCTCATTGATTTTCTCGGACTCCTGAGGAGTGAGTTGAGTAGAGTCGATGGCTATAAATTTTATTTTCACAAATTATCGCCTAAACATATGCAACGTATTTTACGTCCCAGCGCCTGATTACACTAAAATGACAAACAGTAAATTACAGTAATCCGTGTCAAACATACAGTCATGGGCATAAATATACGCACAATAATAAAAATTGTGTTTAAACGTTTACATTTTGTTAACAAAGGGGGGGTCAATGAGATAAACAGTTTTTCTGAAAAAATATCTAAGGCAAATAATATGCCTATAATATCAGGATTTGTTAACCATCATAGTTTACACATTTTTCGGAGTTCCTGTCTTCCTTCTCATACATATTCACTGAACATAATAAACTACTTTCAGAGGGGTCAATTCATACAAATGTAACAGGCAAATTCACGTATTTTGAAGATGGTAATATTAGTGAAAGCCTCTGCGACTCCACTCGAAAGCTGTGAAATAAAATATACATTGCCTTGTAGTAACTGGAGATTTTTTTCTTAAATGATAATCCCGAATAAAAAATATTAGGATCAAAACCAAGATTTGTTTAGAACAGCATTTTCCCAAGTATATATTTGTGTGTGCCAAATATGTATAATGTATCTCGAGAGTACCCCAAACATCTGTATATTTCAAGCAGAATATGTTTGTGAGAATATACTACAGCAATTTTTCAGCGTGTAGAAATGTCTTTTGTAGCGTTTCAGGCTTTGTCTTTTGTTGGAGAAATATGGAAGCTTTAATACACGTATTGTTGCGTCTGTAGTTACGACCATGACTGTATATTTATAGATATGTACATATAACTATATACTCGCACATGTCTCACAGGTTTATCCCCAATACTAATTCGTTAAAATTTGCTGAGATACCAAAATAAAAGGGTTATTAAAGTGGGCAAATATGACGGGTTTTAAAAGTATGAAATTAATTTATTTAAATAATTATATATAAAAAAATTAGAAATAAATGTATTGTTTTCCAAAATATGTATATTAGCTATTTTTCTATAACTGAACCTTGTGTCATAACCCTTTACTTTATTCACATGCATGACCACACTGACACTGACTCATATACTCTTGCGGGAGTTTGAACAAAATTAAATCTTTCCCCCACAGAGTTGGCTAACACGATTACAGAGATACAAACCAACAATCCACAACATTCCCCTTCGCACATCGCCCCCTTTGGGGCGGGTGTCTCATACAACGAGCAATCGTTGCCACCACAATTCCCTCCTTTATCTACTGCTGACATTTTCCTAAATGTGGTGGACTTTGTGGAAGTCACAACAAGGATTTTAGCCCACACATTTCAAATGAGCTTCGGTGCGATGGTTATTGAGCTGTGTTGCATTAACGAATGGAAATGGAAATTTCAAATGTGGTATGTGTGTATATTAAGTCGGGCTGGAAATAAAAATCTTCTATATGGGTAAACCATCGTTTGGAGACACCGGCATAGATTAGTCGAAGTAGCTTTTGAAGACTGCTAAAGTTTTGAATTTCAATGAAATGTAATGATTTTAAATTCAGCAAAATGCCCTTTCGGGTATCAAATTGTTATGAAAACCAATTAACCAAAACATATGCATCAATCATCTCACTGTAATTAAATTAGGAATGCGAATTATTCTGTCAATTTGTGTGGGAGGTACCAGAAGGGGTTCAACAAATACAACTATTTTTCCCTGAACAGTAGATACTTTAAAAATATTGCACTGTACCGAATTATAAGCGTTTATGTGCACTGCTATATACTAACGTTATCAATTGAGCTTAAATTAAGATTCAATTGATTTAAATAGCAAGTTCTGACCCCATTCCTAAGATTTATCCCATAATTTCACTGCATTCGAATAATGATGGATTATTTACAAGATTCGGCATGACAAAGGGATCATCAGGATCATTATATTGTATTAGAGATATTTTCTAAAATATATAATTTCAATCCCCAAAAACCCTTTATATGAAAAAAATTTTATAAGCTTTCTTAATATTTTCGTATCATTAAAAATCGTCAGTTCAGGGCGAAAATCATCAAATCGTCATTCTCTAATTTTGGCCCTCAAAAATCGTCAAAATGACGATAAATCGTCATTTCAGGCAACACTGATTGCATGTCAAAGGACACATTTCTAGAAGTTTTTCTTCCAAAACACCCGACACCCCCGCTCATCCCCTTACACTTGAAACTCCCCCTCCAAAATTAATGATAGAAATTGATTGATTTTCTGGATGATGTTGTATTCGACATAAAGATTCCAACTAAAAAAATCACTTTAGCTCCATACAATGCACTTTAATGGCAACCCAGTGGTTTTTTAAATATATCGTATTTATCCACAAAGTTTGCTCAGTAAATTCATGAACAGTTCTGGTATAGTAAACTTCGGCATAGAAGTTCCAATGAATAAAAATTTCGCGTTTGGGATATGTCCGTCCATCTGTTTATCAGGCTATCTCCTCTATGTATAATCGATTTCTATTAGATGGTGCAGAAATTTTCTATAAAAATGCAACTTCCATAAAATGTATTTTCGACAAAATTTGTAAAATATAATTTTTTTCTAAAAAGTATGCAATTTTTAGAAAATGCTATTTTCAACGATTTTTTAGAAAAAGTAATTTGTAAAATATTTAAAAATACCAATTTTTACAGCATTTTCTCTAGACTATTTGATTTCTAATAGATTTTGTTGAAATTTTCAGTAAGAATACAACTTCCACTAAATTAACAACAAAAATATAATTTTATTTGCAAAAAATTTCTAGAAAAAACGAAATTTTCAATCAAATGTATTTTCAAAAAAAAATATTTAAAAATTCAATTTTGACAAAAAATACAAATTTTGACAACATTTTCTATAAAATATTCGATTTCTATAAGATTTTGCTGAAATTTTCTATAAAAATGCAACTTCCATAAAATATATTTTCGACAAAATTTGTAAAATTCGATTTTGACGAAATATTCTAAAAAGTATGCAATTTTAAAGACATTTTTTAGAAAATGCTATTTTCAAAGATTTTTTTTACAAAAATTTAATGGGTCCGCTATCTAACGTTTTTTTTTCAACTAGTGCTTATTTCGTGAATGGTAACACTTAGCTCATGTCTGATTTGAACGAAACGAGTAACTGTTTGGTGCGGATTTTGGTCCAGAGGCATAATTGGGCCATTTTTCTTCGAAAATGAGCAAGGAGTGGCCGTTACAGTCAATGGCGATCGTTATCGGGCCATGTTGAACGAATTTTTGTTCACAAAAATTGAAGAGGAGGATATTGGCAACATTTGGTTTCAACAGGATGGCGCTACGTGCCACACAGCCGAAGCTACACTCGATGTTTTAAAAAAAAAAGTTATTTGGCGGACCCTTTATTTTCCAAAATTTTATAAAAATATAAACTTTGATAAAATTTTCTACAAAAAATTTGATTTCTATTTGATTTTGCAATATCCATCAAATTTACAACAAAAACGATTATTTATTTAAATTTTCAACAAAATGGTATTTTCGACAAAATGTGTAAAAATTTAATTTTGACGAGCTTTTCTACATAACAGTATGAAATTTTGAAAAAAAAATAAAATAAATAAAAAAAAAATTGGAAAACAAAATACATATAGAAAATGCTATTTTCAACAATTTTTTTTAGAAAAAATGCAATTTTGACAGAATGCTATTTTCAACAATTTTTTTAGAAAAAATGCAATTTTTACGAAATTTTTTAAAATAAAAATTTTGACAAAGTTTCCAATAATCGATTTATATTAGATTTTGCAGAAATCATTACAAAAATGCAACTTCCATAAAATGTATTTTCGACAAAATGTGTAAAATTCGATTTTGACGAAATATTCTACAAAAGGATGCGATTTTAAAGACATTTTTTGGAAAATGCTATTTTCGACATTTTTTTTTATCTATTTTGACAACATTTACTCTGAATAATTTGATTTCTATTACATTTGCACAAATTTTCAATAAAAATTCAAATTCCATAAAATGTATTTTCGACAAAATTTGTAATACTCAAATTTGATGAAATATTCTAAAAAGTAGAAATTTTTAGAAAAATGCTATTTTCAACGAATTTTTTAAAAAATGTAATTTCCGAAATATTTTAAAATATAAATTTTGACAATATTTTCTCTGAAAAAATTTATGTCTATTAGATTTTGTTAAAATTTTCAGTAAAAATACAACATCCACTAAATTTACAACGAACACTTAATTTTATTTGCAATAATTTCCTGGAAACAACGAATATTTCAATCAAAATGTATTTTCGAAAAAAAATTTTAAACATTCAATTATGTCAAAAATTTCTAAAAATACAAATTTTGACAACATTTTCTCTATAATATTCTATTTCTATTAGATCTTGTTGGAATTTTCTATAAAAATGCAACTTCCACTAAATTTACAACTAAAACGTAATTGTTATGTCACTGCATCAAATCATTGAAAAGTCATCTTAGCAACGAAAGAAACGCTTTATTTCGCGACAGTGACTATCTTTTTGAAAAATCGTTCCGATTTAAATATAGCCCACATATATATGTATATCAGATTAGATGTTAAGTCGTGCTTTAGGAGCCGTATTTTACATGTAAGTTTTACTTTATTTGGCAAATCATAGGCGCATTTGTTATGTTCCTTATTTTTATTTTCCAGAACTTCTGTAATTGTCTTCTAAATGTTTGATTTCTGTATTTGAGAATACCTTTTTATTTTTTACAGACGAACAAAGAGTAAGTAAAATGTTTCTAGCGTTCTGGCGTCCCTCATAAAGAACCAAATTCCACGTTATATTTCTCTCAAATCTGCCGGATTACTCTATTGATATATTCTTGATTTTTAATTATTTTTTTTACTTTTCCGCCATTCTTACTAGGCTCACCTACAAAACTGTATTCAATACAATTTCATATTAACACAATTTTTAAAATTAACATATGTTTTCCTTTTTGGTAGCAACAATATTGTTGTTTGTAATTCTGTTCAATATAAATTATTAATTATTCAATATAATTTGTAAAAATCACGGACATGTTTGTTTATTTGGGAACGAAGAGTAAATATGACTTTGTTATGAAAAGTAGTTGGTATTTTACTTTATTTAATTTTGTAATTATTTTACTAGTGTTGTTTTTGTTGTTGTTGAACATGGGCAATACTTTAAATCAATAAATAAATATACACATGCATTTATGTAAGCATTTATGTGTAATTGTTTAAGTAAATTCCTCTTACAAATGTAATACAGAGTATTAAGGGAATTTTGCATATCAAATCTGTTGTTAAGAGTTACAAAAAATAACAAACTATTAGGTATATTAAGAATTTGGTTTGTTTGTGGGTAAATACAATCATGAAATTAAGAAAGGCAGAGTTTGGAAAAGCTATATACATAGAACTAACACAATTGCAGAAATGGTAATATGAACAAATAAAAACCATGGAGTTGGAAAGCCAACTTGAATGTAGACGCACATTTAAAAAGCGCCGTAGTCTCTAATATCAAATAACGGGTGATCCAAGTAGAGATACTTTTTTCAATAGCCTTTTCTCACGTGTGAGTCGTATCATGCTGTGATGTTATTTTTGTTAAATATTGTTTGGCATTCCATCATGGAAAGACTTACGCCTGAACAACGTTTACAAATCGTTCAACCTTATTACGAAAATTCACGTTCTGTGAGGGATGTGTTTCGTGCACTTCGCTCAACAAAATCGAGTCATCGAAAATTGGACTCAACGGATGGACCATCTGAGACGTAGCTGCGGCCAACATTTGATATACATAATCTTCAAAAAATAAATGCCAAAGAATGTTCTTTCAAACGATATAAACATTCCCCATTCAATTTGAATTTTCCGTGTTTTTTTCTTTAAAAAAGTAGGGAACCTCGAAATGGATCACCCTATATATTCTTTAATAGTCAGTTCAGTAAAATTATTTTCACATTTATCTTGACTTTTTAAGAAGAGTTTGTTCCTTTCTCCCTTCTTTCAAGATAAATAGGTTTTTGGTTTAAAAATAAACTTACGTGTGCTGATAGTTACACATATAATTCCAATTAACAATGTCTATGCCACCGTCTTTCTGTCCGTCTGAAGTAGCAAGTCGCAATTTTAATCCAATCTTTCATTTGCAAACTGAGCAAACAACATATTTATATATACTCATAAATGTATGTGTTTTCTATCCACCTATATTTTGAAAATTATAGAAACTGTATAACTGTAAGCAACCAAATGAAATGTGGCACTGACATTTTCTTTAAATCAAGAATAGTGATGTCAAACGAGAAAAATCCCGATTTTTAAAATGAATCCCGGGATATTTTAATAATAATAATATATAAAGCTGTCTCGTATAAAATGTTAAGTGAAGATAAATACACTCTGTCGAAAATGTAAACTAATGAAGCAAATTGTTAACATAAAAAAACATTGACAAAATACGGTGAATTATTAGAAATTTGGAGAAGAATTACAAAATATATCATAAATTTAATTATAAACAAGTTAACCTTGAATAGAAACACAAATGAAGTTTGTGTCCCACAAAACGAAGAACATTGTATTCTATTCTTTCAAATTTGGGTCGACACATCGATTTGGTTCTCATAAAAACGGAATTAGTCAAACTGATTTCTCAAGTTGAAAAAAATATTTTTCGAGATTTTATGATAGAAAATTATAACGGACGACGAACAAAAATTATTCCATAGCTAAATATTGTGAACTGTTTTAATAAAAGTTAGTATTTTTTTAGTTAGTTTATTTATGCTTTAGCTTTTTTTATCCCTGTTCAATTTCGAAATATCATATTATTTAGAGTGAAAATATCGGGATATCGAAAAACTTCGGTATCCCGAAAAATCCCGGGATCCCAGGATTTGGAATTGAAAAATCCCGAATCCCGAATGAATGCTACTCAATTTTACATATATTTATATCCCAATTTGTGATATAAAATATATAGCACACGTATTTTCCAACGGGTATAAAATAAAATTTCGTTCAAATTTTATTTTTTCCTTGAAAGTTTCCTAGAAATTGCGATTTTTCGCAAAAATGTATTGTTTTAGAAACTTTCATTGAAATTATATTTTATTGTACAACATTTCGTTCAAATGTAATTGTTCTTGAAAAATTGCAATTTTATAGAAAAGTTCATCATAATTAAAATTGTCTACTATAATTCATGAAACTGTACTTGTTTAGAAAATTTCTTCGAATTTGTATTTTTCCAACAAATATAGATGAAATCAATCAAATTTTTCTAAAAAAGAAAACTTGTTGAAACGAAATTCTTCAGAAAATGTTGTTAAAATTGCATTACTGTACAAAATTTCGCCATTTCATTATAATTAAATTATTCTACAAAAATTCTTTGCCGGAGCAGATCGCCTTTTAATTTTAAATTTCAATTGATTTTAAGTTAAATTTCAATAATTGTTATCTTTTCTTTTGGTCACTCTAATCGTATTGAAACAACAACAACATCACACAGATGATCTCAATGATATTTATTTTGTTTTGTTTCATTATGCTTGCTGGCAACGAAAGCAGCAACAACAATGCAATAGAGTAGTTCATTTTGTTCTATTGCATTGCAGAGAGTTTTGTATATATGTACATATATATATATATCAATAACTGTCATTGCTTTCGTCTACTTGTTGGGCCAGAAGTAATGATGTTTTTGTACGGATCAGTTGTTAAGTGACCGTCGAAAATAAATAAACACAAGTTATAACACTAGCTGCGTAGAAGGAAGTTCGTTTTTCTTACCTATTCTTTCCGCAAATAATAAGAGCGGTTTCTATGAAAACATTCTTGAAAATATTTTTTTTATAAAATTCCTTTAAATTAGCATTTTATAGAAATTCCCTCTGAATTTGTTTCTTGAAGTTGTTTTTGAAATCAAATTTTTCTACAAACCAACGTTAAAATTGATTTTTTTGAAAACTTTGTTAAAATTGCTTTTTTCTTAGTTAAAATCCTTGAGTTCTCTTGTAAATTTTGTTAAAGTTTCATTTTTCTACAAATTTTTTTGAAATTTAATTTTTTCTAGAAAATTTTGTTTAAATTTTAAATGTCGATTAGCGGATTAAGGTCCACTGCATGGAGAAAAGATCGATGAGCGGATTAAGAGTCACTGAACGGACTTTATAAATCCTATAAAGGAAGTTTTCTAGAAAAATTTATTCCCGAGATATTTTAAAGACATTTCCAAGAAAAATTTAATTTTGAAGAATTTCTCTGAAAAAATTCAACTTTGACGAAATTTTCTTGAAAAGTAAAATCTTGACTTAATTTTCTAAGAAAAAAAAACTTTCAATTAAAAAGTGTTTTCGACAAAACTTTTATGAAGCCAATTTTTGATGAATTTTTTTAAAAAAAATATGTAAATTTGAAGAAATTTTTATAGAAAATGCTATTTTAACGATTTTTTTAAAAATCGATTTTTATTAGATTTTGCAGACATTTTTTATAAAAATGCATCTTCCTTAAAATGCATTTTCGTCAAAATTTGTAAAATTAAATTTTTTAGTTGAAAATTTAATTTTCAACTATTTTTTTAGGAAAATTTAATTTGCTAAACTTTTTAAAAATACGTACCAAAACTGCAATACCTACTAAATTTACAATAAAAACGATATTTTAGTTGCAACAATTTTCTAGAAAATACTAAACTTTTAATACAAATACGAAAATAATACGAACAATTTTTAAAAATTCAAATTTGACGCAATTTTCTACAAATGTATGCAATTTTGAAAAAAGTTGATAGAAAATGCTATTTCAACGATTTTTTGTAGTTGAATCTAAAGACGTTATTCTGATAACACAGAGAGAGTCATAACGGTTTTTTATTATGAAAAGGAGAAAAATCAGTGGAAATTTTTTGCAGTGGGTAGAAATTGCCATTTTACGTGGTTTTCCTGCAAAAAATCAAAATTTTTAACAGCCTGTTTCTGTAACTTAAAATTTTGCTTTCTTTCGCCTGCCAGACGACAAACAGCTGATTTGGGTTTCACTAACTACCATCACAACGACAAGTCGCACGATAATGAACTCGTACGAAAACGTAATCATTTCAGTGTAAATTTTGGTTTCTCTATCTCTCTTTGCTGTCATCTGGGCGAACACAAATGTCAGATCGAGTCACGTTATTTTATTTGTCGACTGATAGGAACAATGACAAAAAAACGTTATTAAAAGCAAAAACAAGTATATATTAGCATTATTATGGTAAAAACAATTAAATAATAATAAAATTGTATACATATGTTTACATATTTAAGCATAAACAAGTCAAAATTGGCAGCTCGCTAAGATGGAAAAAATTCATCAGTGCACAATGAGAGAGACGTGTGAGAGAGAGAGAGAGAGAGAAAGAAATGAGAGTGTTGGATCAGCTCAGCTAACTCACCCAGGGTTGATTTTTGGCCACCGATCATGTAAAGGATACAGAGGTGTATTTTCTAAGGTCGACCATACAAATATGTGTGCTTTTTTAGACCGGAAGTTGTGAAATTATTGATATGGCAATTACATTATTATCCAATTGGTAAATGGCTAACGTCATTGACGTAAGGCCCGGCGAACGAAAGAACGAACCTTAGAGAAACCAAATTCCAGACGATAGTGAGTGACTGGTTTTCGTTCGCAGAGACTTTCCTTAGAAATACAGAAACAGGCCGTAAATTTTGAGTTGTTACCCTTTGTGGAACAAGTGCGATATGTGTATTAGTGATCGACGTAAAATTCTTAATAGGGTCACAGATAAAAATTTAGAGGTGTTACAAACGGAGTGACAAAATGAATATACCCCCATTCTATGGTGGAAAATATTATAATTACAATTCAGTTCTTCCTCATTTAAATTAATAGTGATTCCACACTACCTCTGATGTCAATTTAATTTATCAGATTATCATACAGAATTCAAGAGGAATAATTTATCCGAAGTCAATTACACAAATTTGTTAAACGAGCCAGTACCAATAGGTCCAATGGGAGGTCGTTTTTTATTTAATATATTAACTACATTAAAGCTTGTTTAATTTTTAATCTCAATTGTAATAAAATATTTACAATCGATCAGCCAACTGCCTCCGGATACCGGCCAGTCCTTGGTTCACGGGAAATTTTATCACAATCTCTAGCGTCATCACGGGATCATAATCATGAAGATGGGAATCAACATACGGGACATGATGATGATTTTGTGAATGGCGCTGGGTTTCCATTCGTTTTAATTGAACATTATGAACAGACGGACGGACAGACAGACAGACATTGGCCTGATTGTATCTCCAGTTTACCGTTGTATTGTTGATTTAACAAATTGCATTCGATTTCATTATTTGTTTAATAATTTATTTTGGAAACATTTATTTTAATTTCACAATTTTATTGGCAAATTTTCTCTTTTGTGTATTTTTGTTATCATTGTTGTTGTGTCAGCGTTGTCATTGCTGTCAATGTTTTTGTATAAATAATTTGCATTTTTCATTCCACAGTCCGCATTCATTGTAATTGTATTGTTTCGCCCGACTCTGTTTATTTGTTGTTTTGTGTTGTTGCGTTTTTCTTTCTTGTTTGGCATTTTATTCTCTGTTGTTGTTTTTTTCTCCCCCAATTTGTTTATTAAGTTTTGAATATTTTATTTGAGTTTTGTAAACGTGCATGAAATCGCGTTAAAACAGGGGTGCGCTTTTTTCCCCCACACCAACCGTCGCCACTCCGAAAAGGGACATCATGGGAAAAGTGGGCGGAGGGGGTTGATGATGTGAATCAAAGCTGCCATATGAATAAATTGGAAACTGTTACGGGTACTGTTACTCCTGCTCCCGCTCCTGATTCAACCGTTGCCCCGCCACAGTGGAGCTGACCATTTACAACTCCCATCAACATCGAACATTTCTGTATAGTGTCAATGATAATACAATTGCAAATGAATTTATTACAATTATTTACATATTTAATTGTTATGAATTGAATTTAATTGCACATTTATTTCAATTGATTCACGCAGTGAAAGTGTATTTTATGACAACGCGAGTATATGCCAAAAGGGATTCGTATTAAAACTCAGAATTGATTTATTTATAAATAAAAATAAAACAATCGGATTAGTTGCCAATAGATTAGTTGGGAATATTAGGAATTATTCATAAAATGAGATTTTAGTAGTATTTAAATAGAATTAAATATTTATGTACATAGATTTGTACATATCTGTATTCTTAGCTCTTTGGCAGTTTTTGCATTATTATAGAAGAAGTGATTAAAGTTGAGTTTCCACATGATTGTGAAAATTAAATATTATTTAGAATGTATAAAAACTAACAAAAATTTAATTTTGAGGGCTCGCCACTCGTAGTGCTGCCAATTAAAAATGCTGTACCTCTAGCATCGAATCCGACTGTTTTTCTGACAAACGTACCACGAAGTGAAAAGAATTAACAAGTAAAAGCGTTGAGTTCGGCCATGCCGAATCTTATATACCCTCCACCATGGATTGTATTTAATTTTATTTCTGGAAAAATCTTTGGATATGGAGCAAATCATGAAACGATCCTTTTGGTTTAAGAAAATTATTAAAAAAACGAACGCTGCAATTTTTAAGCCGCAAATTCGTTAGTCAAACTCTTTACCTGAAAAATGTGATATTTATGGCTTAAAATAGCATGTTTAAGAGCTACATCTACACGGGTACTACAAAAAATATAATTTTATTTGTATACATTTTATTGATATGAATTCTGACCAAAATAGGATATAAACTGCAAAGTATTTCTTAGAAAATGTGGTGTTTTGTGGCTTAAATATGGCTTTTTGGGAGCGACATCTAAAGGTTGACTATAACAAAATATAAACTGATTTAAAAAATGTTACAAAGTGGCTAGCTTTTGCGGCGACAGACCAGAGACTCTGGTGGGAATCGAACCCGCGGCACCCAAACTCATAGGCGAGCACGCTACCAACTCATCTACTGGGGCGCTCAGGAAAAATATATTTTTTTATATTAATATCAATTTTGACAAAATTTTCTACAAAAAATTTAATTTCTATTGGATTTTGCTGAAATAAAAATGCAACTTCCACTAAATTTACAACAAAAACGCCATTTTATTTGCAATAATTTAAAAAAATACGAAATTTTCAAAAACTTATTTTCGATAAGATTTGTAAAACTTAAATTTTGACGACATTTTCTAAAAGAAATGTTTGAAATTGAATTGAAAGTTTTATAGAAAATTTAATTTTTAAATTGACGAAATTTTAAAATTAAAGTTTTGACAAAATCTTCTACAATCGATTTCTATTAGATTTCGCTGAAACTTCCATAAAATGTATTTAAAAAATTAAAATTAAATGAAATTAAATGAAAAATTAAAATTTCTAAATAAAAGTGTGCAATTTTAAGAAATTTTACAGAAAATGTTATTTTCAACGATTTTTTGTAGAAAAATGTATTTCCCGTAATTTTATAAAAATATACATTTTGACAAAATTTTCTACAAAAAATGTATTTCTATTAGATTTTGCTGAAATTTTCTATAAAAATGCAACTTTCACTAAATTTACAATAAAAAACGCCATTTTATTTTCAATAATTTTCCAAAAAAGGAACTTTTCAATAAAAAAGTATTTTCGACAACATTTTTAAAAATTTAATTTTGTCGAACTTTTGTATATAACAGTAGGCAGTTTTGAAAAAAAAATTATAGAAAATTAAAAGAAAATGTTTTTTTCGACCATTTTTTTTAGAAAAATTCAATTTTGACTAAATTTTTTAAAATAATAATTTTGACAACATTTTCTATAAAATTTTTCAGAAATTTTCTATAAAAATTCAATTTTCATAAAATTTATTTTCGACAAAATTTGTAAAATTCAATTTTGACAAAATATTATAAAAAAAGTATTCAATTTTGAGGAATGGCGTTGAATTCTTGTCTTAATTAAATACAAACTGCAAAGATTCAGTTAGAATGCTTAGAAAATATAATATTTATGGCTTAAATACGTATATTTTGGAGCGACCTCTATAGGGTGACTATAACAAAATATGAACCGATTTGTACAATTTTTGCTGTGATGAATTCTTGTCAAAATATAATACAAACTGCAAAGTTTCTGCTAAATTGCTTTAAAAATGTGGTATCTATGCCTCAAAAACCGTATTTTGGAGCGACCTCTACCTCTACAGCGAACCGTATTTTGGAGCGACCTCTACAGGGGAGCTATATCAAAACATTGACCGATATGGTCCATTTGCAATCCCAAAAAACCTGCAACTATAAGAAATATTTCTATCAAATTTGACCAACCTAGCTAATGGGTTTTGCAATAGGGGTGATATGATTTTGAAGTTACGTTTCGGCCATTTGTAATATGTCATGATCTGTCATTGACATTGACCGTTTCCCGATCCGACGTGCCGTTAAGGATCTAGAACAAAATTAAACTTTCCGTTCACATTTGAAAATGATGCTAAGTCCATTTTTTTTAAATAAAAAAAATCCTTTCCAGTCGACCTACGACCATGACACCCATGAGCAATATTTTAGCTCTCGTTAAGAGCTATCTTTTTGCCATTGGCCGATTGTGGCTACCTGCCACACAGCAAATGAAACAATTGAATTGTTGCGAGAAAAGATTCGATTATTTCAAGAAATTGTGATATTGAATGACCTCCAAGAAGTTGAGATTTAATACCACTTGACTATTTCTTGTGGGGTTATTTGAAGTCATTGGTCTTTCGAAATAAACCAGACTCTCTTCAAGCTTTGCAAGTCAATATTGAACGTGCCAACATGACATACGACTTGATTTAGTGGAAAAAGAGCTCGAAAATTGGGTTTATCGAATTCGTTCCTGCAGAAGAAGTCGTGAAGGCCATTTGAATGGCGTTTTATTGAGAACTTAATTTTATCGATTGTACTTCACATTAAATAAAAAAGTTTTGAATTTCCTTAAAAATAAGTGTGTTTTTTTCAAAGAAATCATATCACTCTTATTTGAAAACCCTGTATATTATTACGAACTGTAGCATGATTACAACAGACGGACGGACGGACATGGCTAAATAGTCTTAGAATTTTACGAATATTAAGAATACGAGTATGGGGTCTGAAATCAATATTTAGAGGTGTTTCAAACGGAGTGACAAAATGAATAGCCCCCCATCCTATGGTGGAGGGTATAAAAATAGGGAAATAACTTTACAGTTTCTTAACCAGACATACAATCGCAACAGAACTTGGCATCTTTGTAGAAGAGGTATTAGAGAAGTCTAGCTGTAAATTTGGGCCCACTATGTTATACGTGGTCGGAGCTATGGGCGGGGCTTCAAATTTGGCCATCTCGCTTGGAGAAAATGATTCTGATTCATAATTTTTTTTTGCATGGACTGTTGAAGTTATTCTCTCCAAAACATATTTTTTTGTTTTTTGGCTTATTTTTGGATTTTGGACAAAGAATATTTTTCGAAAGTATAACATCACATGGCCATAAATTTTGTCTCAGCCATCATATCTAATGACAATAATTTTTATCAAATATCAAAAGATAATAAGAAAAGAATCGTTATATATACGGATCTAATATATACCGATTCGTAGGAAAAAATCTGGAAAAAATTAAATCAAGTTTTATAAATCCATAAAATATTTAAAAACCAGTAAGGAAAGGCAGAAAGTCGGGCTGAGCCGACTTTATAATACCATATACCTTCCTAACGATGCGGCAAGAGGCAATTTGGAATAATTGGTTTCGCTTCTGTTAAGAAAGTACTTAGCTCCATCTAGGCTTATTATCAAGGAAGAGTTGGAGATGTTGTTCATAATAAAGTAAAATTACATTTTACGTCCGATCTTTATATAATTTGAAAGAAATTAAGTATTGATCCAAGCTGAAAATCAGCTTAGATTATAAATAGCCCCATCTACTTGTTCCTTCCGATTCTTGATCTATAAAACAATACTGCTTATTCTAAGGTTTCCGCATTGTTAGGTATTATATAGTCGGCCCGCCCGACTTTCTGCCTTTCCTTACTGATTCACTCGTACATACAAATTTAACAACCATTTCCTGCTGCTCAATGATAGCTGTTGATTTTTTTACCATCAACATTGTGATATACATTTGTATGTATGCATTTGAATTCATCTCTCTGTGACCAAACACCCGTGAGCGTATGAGTGATATTAAATTGAATTGCAACTCATACGCTCCGTAGGACTATTGCAAGCAAACAATATTAGTGAAGCAAAATCAACAGTGTTTGCCAACAGTTTTATTCATTTTTTTCTTTCACCGCTTTGGACACCATTATAGATTTCTGGGCACGTATTTCCTCGTCTATTTTTCTATTCCCGCAATGCATTACTCATATCCGAGAGAATTCTGCAGACAGACCACAGCAACACAGAGGATATATTGCTAGTTGCATATCCCGGCCACCCCGTGAAGCGACTGCCTGTGAATGGTGTGTGCCACAACAAATGTTCTTCCAGTTAAATGCATCCATTCACCGACGCACACTGGTACTAGTCACCAGTCGACGTGCCGTTCCAAGCAGCCATTACGAGCAGCATTGCCAACAATGGCCAGTCACAGTCAGTTCAACAATAACGTGACGTTTTTCTACAATTCTTTTTTTTTATTCTTTCACTTTTCAGTTTTGTTAGTTGTATATGACTGCTGTTATTTCATAGTTTCTCTTTTTTGTTATTCTTCTTCGTCTTTTGTTGTTGCTGTAATATTCTCAGAGAGAATGTCATTTGGGTATGCATGTTCATTTGTGCATAGGAATGTCCTTTTATGGCAAAACGAGCTAAAAAAACATGGTGCAAAAAACACTAACACCAACAACAACTGTTAGGGGTTTTATAACAAAAAAAAAATACGGCAGCAAGAAAAAGGATTTTGTTACAACAACAGCGGCAGCGGCAGCAGTGACGCCAGGAAAAGGGCGAAATAGCTACAACAACGACAGCACAACTAAACGTTGAATAGAAAGTGGAACTTACAAACTATTTGTTTAAGGATTACAAGAATAAGAAACACAAAAATGTGAATGAGCTTGAAAAAAATACGCAGAATAAAAGGAAGAGGCAACACACTGAAACAAACAATTTACTTGATAGTCTCGGCGACAGGCAAATTTAAGGCAAATGTGTAGATTAAAAATGTTCATGTGCGCAAATTTTCCAGTGAATTTAAAAAGAATGACTTGCAGACAGATAACAGCTTAGTTGGCAAACGGCATGCAACAAAACAGTTAGAGAGTCGTACTTGAATTCACACAGTCAATTATAAACAATAGTTTCATGGGAAGTTTTTTTTTTGTTTTCCAAGGATAAAAAGGACTTCCGGATTGTGTTTAACTAAAACTTTTATATTTCTGTACTTTGCATTTTAGGGAAGACAACAGCCAAATAACACTGTGTCATCACAGTGTGGTGTGGTGTCTTCGCGGAGCCATAGTGAAATTGACGGGGGTGCAGTTCGCAACCACTATGGAATATGCATTTAATTTCTGTTATCTGTCACCAAATACCAGTGAGCGTATAAGTGATACTAACATACGCAACACAGGACTATTGCAAGCAAACAATATTAGGGAAGCAAAATCAACAGTGTTTGGACACCATTATACGAAAGTAAGATGCGTCAAATATGAAGCTGCTTAACTCACCTGGAGTCAAGTCAAATTGTTAGCCAGATATAGGTGTAGAATTCGTGAAGGCCCTATGTTCCCATTGAACGTTTTATTTACGTATGGAATATTTGTGTTACAATAAATATCGCTCACTCACTTCAAGAGTGACATAACTCAAAATTGAAAATTGCCAAGATGTGTAATTTTAAGTCCGTATAAAAAATAAGTAACAAGAAATAAGATGTTTAAATACGCTTAAATAATCCGAAATATGGTTGTTTACTTATAGACCAAATATCGCTGAGATTAATTTATGCACATGTGCAAAATTCGGATTTTTGTAAGGCAACCTCAAAAATTTTAAACTTTGAGTTATGTCACTCTTGTAGTGAGTGAGCGATATATATATATATTTATATGGGAAAATCCACGACAAATCGACGGTTTCAATAAAAATCAGGTTTAATTTTTTTTCATTTTTTATATTTTTAAGTACACATGAAGAAACACCCTGTGTAATTTTTTGAGATTTTTCTGATAACTCGTTCAGAAGTTATCAATATTTAAAAAATCGTTTAGATATTACTCTATGTAACGGGTTTTTGGTCATAACTTCTTAAGTTAATGTCCGATTAAACATTTTTTTTTTTTTGTAAATTTTGGTATTTTTCGGTACTTTTCAGAAAAAAAATTAAAAAAATAGTAAATTTTTGGTGTGCGATTTTTAAGTTTTATAAATTAAATGTTATTTTTTAAATTCTTTGTACTCTCGGATTTTTGCGGTTTTTTTATATTTTAAACATCTATTAATTCTGTAACATATAAGCTTTGGATGTAAGTGGGCCTAAAATTATTTATAATTCTTTTAATTTTTTAGAAATTTTAAAAAAATGTTCGCTGTTAGCCGCTTTGCTTGTTGCTTGAGGGCTTCGGAATAGATGTTCCACGCCAAAGAACAAAATTAAGGAGACACTCCCATACCCCTGATAATCCATTTCCATTTTATTATAATTTGACCATTTTGTGTGGGAGGTACAAAAAGGCGCGTGGTGGTAAAGCCCATTTTTCACAGGACTATAAGCACTTCAAAAGCGTTACACTGTGAAAAATTTTGTAGTATTCTCGTGCATTGGCACTCACGCTGTAAGCTTTTAACTTTTTGTAAAAAATGGTACCTTTATGCGGGAGGTACCAAAAAGGGCGTGGCAATAACGCCCATTTTTCACTGGACCGTAGGCGCTATAAAAGCAATACCCTGTAAAAAATTGCAAACATTTCTATGCACTGGTATGTATGTTATAAGCTGTTAACTTTTTGTACAAAATGGTCCATTTGCGTGAGAGGTACCAAAAGGGGCGGAGCCACTTCACCCATTTTTTTTTCAGGTATATACCGACAGCTAAACCATTAATATGTGTGGAGATACACAGGATTCGGATAAGTAGTATAGAAGTTATTAGAGAATCAATATTTCCCTAAATGTTAACACTTTGTGAGGGAGGTACGAGAAGGGGAGGACCAATATGGCCCGGCTAAATATATATATAAATAATTTAGGCCCACCTCCATACAAAGCATATATGTTAAAGAAATGATAGAAGTTTAAAATATAAAAAATCTAAAAAATCAGAGAAATTTTTTTTTGTGTCCTAGACCTAAAAATTATTTCTTTGTATAGATTGTGCCATACTGTTATATAAAATCAAAACCAAAAATTTCTTATGGATAAATTTTTTTTAAAAATTTTTTTATTAAAATTGCTATTATCGTCGAAGGTATCTACAATTTTTGGAGTATATGCCCCATCAGGTCAACTTATACGTTAAATTGAAGCTATAAATGTGGGCTACCAATGTTGGAAATATCTCTTTCACTTAGAAACAGTGGTTTAGTAACAGTCATTAAATAAATTGGAAAAAGCAGATTTAAAAAAAAAAAAAAATCCGTGGACAAAAAAAAACAAAAACCAGTAAGGAAAGACTAAAGTCGGGCGGGGCCGACAATATAATACCCTACCCCACTCTCGTAATATTGAATAACGCTGATATATAAATTTTGTAATTCATGTATAAATTGTTTACATAAATTTACTTTTGGGACATTTTATACTTAATACACTGTACCACAGTGTGGTGTAGGGTATAAAAACGATTGGATCTAAAGAGCCATATCGGACGAAACATATATATGGGAGCTATAGCTAAATCTTAACCGATTTTCTTCAAATTCAGCAATGTTGGTTCATGGATCAAGAAACTCTACCATTCTAAATTTCAAAACGATTGGATGTTAAATACAGCTTTTATAGGACTAAAGGGCCAAATCGGACGAAACATATATATGGGAGCTATAGCTAAATCCTAACCGATTTTTTTCAAATTCGGTAGTGTTGGTTCATGGATCAAGAAACTCTACCATTCTAAATTTCAAAAGGATTGGATGTAAAATACAGCTTCTACAGGAAGTAGAAATCGGACGAAACATATATATGGGAGCTATAGCTAAATCTTACCCGATTTTCTTTAAATTCGGCAATGTTGGTTCATGGATCAAGAAACTTTACCATTCTAAATTTCAAAACGATTAGATGTAAAATACAGCTTCTATAGGACTAAAGGGCCAAATCGGACGAAATATATATATGGGAGCTATAGCTAAATCTTAACCGATTTTCTTAAAATTCGGCAATGTTGGTTCATGGATCAAGAAACTCTACCATTCTAAATTTCAAAAGGATTGCGTGTAAAATACAGCTTCTATAGGACTAAAGGGCCAAATCGGACGAAATATATAACAGGTGGCGCAAAAGTAACCTTTCGATATTATGTTAGACGCTATTGGCGGTCAGCAGCTAACAGCTGATGCACCGTCTGGACTTTGTACGGAAACATCTTCAAATCTTGTATCAAAATTCGCTGTAGAGACCGTCGACTCATACCCATTTGCGTGGCACGTCGTCTGGTCTATCTCGACGGCGCTTCCATGACATCCTCGGCTACAGCAGCAATATTCTCTGCAGAACGGCTACTCCGGGGTCTGCCACGCCTGGCAGCATCTCGTGTTGTGCCAGTCTCTTCGAGGAGAGCGGCTAAACGTCGCAGTGTTTCACCAGTAGGCGTTGGACGGCCAGGAAATCTGTGCCAAAGTCACCGACCGATTTTTAGTCAAATAAATAGTCAGCAATATTCCGCGTTCTGGAGCAGTGTAGCGTAACATTGTTTATTAACGTGTATTTCGCATGTGTTTACTACACAAATGTCAAAACAGAACTGACATTAGGGGCCAATCGCAAAATTTATAGCATTTTCTGATAGGAGGATTACTTTTGCGCCACCTGTTATATGGGAGCTATAGCTAAATCTTAACCGATTTTCTTCAAATTCGGTAGTGTTGGTTCATGGATCAAGAAACTCTACCATTCTAAATTTCAAAATGGTTGGATGTAAAATACAGCTTTTTCAGGACTAAAGACCAAAATCGGACGAAACATATATATGGGAGCTATAGCTAAATCTTAACCGATTTCCTTCAAATTCGGTAATGTTGGTTCATGGATCAAGAAACTCTACCATTCTAAATTTCAAAACGATTGGATGAAAAATACAGCTTCTATAGAACTAAAGGGCCAAATCGGATGAAACATATATATGGGAGCTATAGCTAATTCTTAACCGATTTATTCAAATTCAGCAATGTTGGTTCATGGATCAAGAAACTCTACCATTCTAAATTTCAAAACGATTGGATGTAAAATACAGCTTTTATAGGACTAAAGGGCCAAATCGGACGAAACATATATATGGGAGCTATAGCTAAATCCTAACCGATTTTCTTCAAATTCGGTAGTGTTGGTTCATGGATCAAGAAACTCTACCATTCTAAATTTCAAAAGGAGTGGATGTAAAATACAGCTTCTATAGGACTAAAGGGCCAAATCGGACGAAATATATATATGGGAGCTATATCTAAATCTGATCCGATTTCAACCAAATTCAATAGCGATCTTAACAGCTGCGAAATATTTTAAACTGCAAAATTTCAGAACGATCGGAGTGAAATTGCGACCTGTAGTCGACGAACAACTTTACATGGACAGACGGACGGACAGACAGACATGCTTAAATCGACTCAGCTAGTGATTCTGAGTCGATCGGTATACTGTGTTATTTTCAGTTGTTACAAACATCTGCCGTGAAACAAACTTGTAATACCCTGTACCATGGTATAATCATAAGGTAGTCTACAGCAATCAGCTGTTTAAAATTTTTTCTCGAGGGTGTTTTTGGTTGTCAAGTGAGAGTCAAATTCATCGTTGACATTTGCTATGTTTACGTTTGGTTTGTTTAAAATTAAAAATATCGTTATCAAAAGCAATCAAAAAAAAAAACGAAAGTTGTTCGTGGAAGAAGCACTTCGAAGCAAATGGTCGCCTGTTTCTTCGGCAAAACTGGTCATGTGGCGACTGTTCCGCTTGAGCAACGTAGGACGGTCAATTCTGAGTGGTGCACCACAATTTGTTTGCCTGAAGTCTTCGGAGAAATTCGAAAAACGACCAAGAGAAGACGAATCATTGTGCACCATGTCAATGCGAGCTCTCACACATCGGCTCAAACAGCGCCTTTTTGACCGGCCAAAACGTCGAATTGGTGGGTCATCCGCCGTACAGCCCTGATTTGACACCCAATGACTTCTTATTCACTCACATCAAGAAAAAACTGCTTGGTCAACGTTTTTCGACGCCTGAAGCAGCTGTTGAAGCGTTCAAATACCATGTTTTGGAGGTGTCTCAATCGGAGTGGAAAAAGTACTTCGACAATTGGTTTGAGCGCATGCTGAAGTGTACAAATGCTGGAGAATACTTTGAAAAACAATAAAACAATTTCTGATGATTAATATTCGCATTCTCATTATTAGGCCAGAAATATATACAGCATCCCTCGTATAGTCGACCACTGTGGTCTTCCTCTATACTATAGTCGACCACTGTGGTCTTCTTCTATACTATAGTCGACCACTGTGGTCTTCCTCTATACTATAGTCGATCACTGTGGTCTTCCTCTTTAATAGAGTCGACCAGTGTGGTCTTTCTCTATACTAGAGTCGACCAGTGTGGTCTTCCTCTATAATAGAGTACACCTTTGAGGTCTTCCTCTATAATAGAGTACACATTTGAGGTCTTCCTCTATAATAGAGTACACATTTGAGGTCTTCCTCTATAATAGAGTACACATTTGAGGTCTTCCTCTATACTAGAGTCGACCACTGTCGTTTCCTCTATACTAGAGTTGACTACTGTGGTCTTCTTCATTACTGGCCGACCTAAGAGGTTTTCCCCTATACTAGAGTCGACCAAACAGGTGTGTAATGAAATAGAGACACCTCTGCAATAATAAAAAATGTTAACTAAAAACGATCTAAACGACAAGAAGAGAAGATTGAAATTTGCCAAGTAACATCAGGATTCGCTGTGGACACTAATTGAGTTGCCTAAGAACATTCCAATCAAGACTTTTTGTTCACAGCCAAAACCAGGGAATTTTTATATTTGTAGTTCTTTGTGTTATTTTAAGTTTTAAATGATAAATGTTTTGGCTGTTTTTCTTAATTTAAAAATTTTTTGTATAGGGATGTCTCTATTTCATTGCACACCACTGCAACATTCACAAAAAAGAAAAAGATTTCAATAATTATTTACAGCATTTTCTAATTCTTCAAATTTTATGTTTTATTTTTGTGTCAAAAATAAATGATGTAGTATTGACACTTCTATTCAATTTGTCATCTACGTTTTGACAACCAAAAACACCCGACGTATGAACAGAGTTGATATTTTGTTGTTGTTGGGCAACTGCGACTACCTTCTAATTGTATCATGCCCTGTACCACAGTGTGGTGTAGGGTATAAATAGAAAAAAATCGAAAAAAATATTTTATTTTATTTTTTAAAAGTTTGCATCGCAGCGAAGGAAATAATGGATAAATGTAGAAATTATAGCCCTTTTGGTAGAGGTAAGAGAATTTAAAAAAATATTTTTTTTTTAAATTTCTGTTTAAATAGCGATTTTATTTATTACTTTTGTTTATATTATGTATGTACGTTTGAGTTTATTTACATGAACAAGTTTCATTAGAAGTAATTGTGAGTGCTTTGTTGACATTTGTAGATTTCGGAATCGGTTTCTCTAATGAGGAACCAAATATAATCTCCCATCATTCTTTCATCCCAGTGCCCTTGGTAACGCCGCTCGATGGTCTTGGTGAAACCTTTCGCCAGGTTCGTCACTTACGTCGCCAAGATTCTCGGGGAAAAAGTTTACATGAGAATGCAAGAAATGAATTTTGAGGGACATATTTACACCTGTTGGAATACATAAAGCGAAAAATAAGTTGGAAGAATACATATATACACGCATAGAAAAAATTCGTTTCTGCGAAACGAAATATTGGACAACTACAATTCTTGTTTACGACGACTGAAATTTCTTTTGGTCAGAACAAACAATTGTTTACGCAAAATAAGTTTCTGTCACAAGAAACGAAATTGCGTTATATACATATATAATATAAAAATATATTTCTAACCAATTTTTTAATAATTTTTGAAACTACAAGCTTAAACGACCCCCATGCTGCAATTTCATTCGACGTTTAATATGATTCGAAATTCACATCTTTCATAGACATATAGTTTGCTTCGAAAGTAGACTCCCAATATTTTCAAGACTACCGCGTACTACTTTGTATTGCGTACATATTATTTTACTACCTGTATATACGACTGAAATGTCCATGCCCCTAAAAGGCGTAACTGAATGGAAACCTCATAAATAAAAAACCATAAATATTGTTGAATGACTCTCTATCTGAGCGGATCTCATTCAATATAGCTCTCACATTGCATATCATGTTTTATGGAGGGTTACGAACGGCCATAAAACCTCGTCCTCCCTATAATTTTATAATGTCTGACATCAATCCATCATAAAATAAAATGCAAGTGCAATGTCTCTTGTATGTCTCTTTCACATATGGCGAATTCAATATAAGCAAAAACATCATTTAAAAAAGAAAAAAAAATAAACAAGATTTTTTTGAATTTTCCTAACATTTACAAATAGGCAGTGTTTTCTTCGTTAGCATGCTGGCTTTTTAAAAATGTGATGAAATTTTTTTCTATTTTTTTTCTATTTTTTATGGTTTTTTTTGTACCAGGAAAAGGTGTTTTTTTGAAAAAAAAAATCATTTTTTCTCATATTTTTGACGACTGTTACTAAACAAAAGATTCTACGTGAAAGCAATATTTGCAGCATATGTAGCCCTCATAATTCCCTTTAATTTGATGCATAACACGGCTTAACCAGGTTTATACTTGAAAAGTTATGGTCCAAATACTGAATGTACTTTCCATGAAAGCTGGAATTCTAAAAAAAATGTTTAAAAAAAAAATTACCATAAACAATTTTTTTTACTATTTTTTTCGTGTTTGTGACACCTGATTGCACCAGAAACTGTTATCCACATACCTTGGACAAAAATGTTGTTGCATAGTGTTATTTAAAACACAGAAAATGCATTTCTATCACCCTGTAGGGTGATTGCATACAAATTTCATAAATTGTTTTCCATATACTTCCACATTACCTTACCTTACAAAAGAAAATCGTATCGAAAAGTAAATTAAATGTTGAAGTAATTTTATCAAAATTAAAATGCCTGAACTATTTTTAGTTAAACTTTGTTTCAAAGAACTGTTTATTTCTCTTCTCTATGAATTAATTAAATTCGTCAAACAAATTACAACTGTCCTAAACCAACTTACGAAATATATATATTTTTAGAGCCAATTGGGCGACATAAAATCAATAACGATTTCTCAAACAGATGCCATTTTAATGAATTTGTCTTTACTAAGACTCCATTAATTGTTAAGAATATTTAAATTATTCCATTGTAAACAGTCTGGGAAAAATTATATTAAAGAAATGCCCAACAGTTTCATATCATCGTCCTTGCCATACATAAGACAGTCGCTGATAAGCATAGCATTCCCCAAAGGATAATTGCGAGTGATATTTTCTTAGGCTACTCGGCACGTTTCACGTTCCAATGTAAATGTCATCGACCTTCGGAGTGTTGTGGTTCATCTTCTAATCAAATTTGTTTATTCAAAATATTTTCCCCCAACAAAATTTCGAGCTGTATAACTCTGAGACTGAGTCTGAGTGATGGATTAACTTCATGAATATATCATCGAAATTCCGTTGTGACCAATAAAATAAAGAAAAAATAAAGGACATTGCTCGAAGTCATGGAGCAGAATGAATAACAATGATGAAGACAGAAAAATGCGAATATCACCTAGAGTTTATGCAAAATAAATGTCAAGGAAATTGCCCGGGGACCTGAATTGTAATTGCTTTGTTTTCCAAACGAATCTAAGGCAATTATTTGGGGGATTTCTTTCGCCGAAGTTGGAGGAGATTTGAAATTTGATTATATTTATAGTTGAAGCTTTAAAGTCTGAAAGATATAAAAAGTAAACACAGGAATTATTAATAGAATATTTTATTTGTGTTATTGAATTTCCTGAATTGTCCTTAATCGACGTTGCTGAATATGTAAATGCTACTCTCTCTCACGCTATGACTTTCTAAGCCTTTCGTTGCTAACCTCGCTTGGCCTGCATTTAACTTGACTTCTAAATAAAAAGCAAACATTCATTTAACTTAACAGTCATCCTTTTGCTTTTAGTCGAGAAACCCCGAATGTGCAGAAGAAGTGAAAAAGTTAAGTGAAATATAACCCAAACATTGTTTGACTGATGACTGTCGAGAACGAGAGGAATGCTGCGAAAAGTGGTAAATAACAAAACATTACAAACATTTGAACTCAACTCAAATGCGCTCGTTTGCCGCACAGTGTCCTATGAAATATCTTAGGACATTTATTTAAATAGATTATGGCCGAAAAAAAAGTTTGTGTCTAGTCTTCGATGCTTTAAAATGGAAAAACCGAGATTAATCGCATTTTTGAAAATTGAAAATTTGTTTTTTTCCAGAAAATTATGTTAAAATAATATTTTTCTATCAAATTTCGTTGAAATTACTGTTTCTAGAAAATTTCTTTGAAACTTATTTTTTCTGGAAAATTTCGCTAAAATAGCTATTCCAAGAACATTTCTTTGAAATTTAATTTTTCTAGAAAAGTTTTTCCACATTTCATTTTTCGAGATTGAAATCGCATTATTTCTTTAAAATTTCTTATTAATTGATATTTTCCAGAAAATGTCCTTCATTGGTCTTTAATAAAGTCAACAACCTTTAATCAGGGGTCATCGTCCTTTAAGCGACTCATCGAACTTAAATCCCTTTTTATTTTATTTTTAAAGAAAAATGTAATAGAAGTCAAATTTTCATAGAAAACTTTGTCAAAATTTCTATTTTGAAAAAATGCTTCAAAATTTAATTTTTTCAGAAAAATTTCGTTAACATTTTTTTTATTTTTCTATATAATTTCTTCAAAATTACATTTTTCTACAAAAATTCGTTCAAATTGTTTTTTTTTAATTTTGTCAAAAATACATTCTTATTAAAAATTTATTTATTCCAGAAAATTAGGTCAAGATAAAATTTTTGTAGAAAATTTCGTTGAAATTGATATTTTTAGAAAATTTCTTTAAAAGTTATTTTTTTCTGGAAAATTTCGTTAAAATTGCAATTTTTATTTAAAATTTCATAGAAATTGCAATTTTATAATTATGTCCTTCAAAATTGTATTTTTCTTGAAAATCTTGTTTTTTTTTATATTATGTCGAAAACACATTTTAATTTCGTTTTTAATCGAAAATTATGTCAAAATTAAATTTTTCTAAATATTTCGTTAAAATTTTTATTTCTAGAAAATTTTTTTTAAACCTTCAATTTTCTGGAAAATTTTGCTAAATTGCTAAATCTAAAAAAAAAATTAAATTTAAAATTTTATTGAAATCGCATTTTTTCTTTAAAATTTCTTCATATTTAAATAATTTTTATCAAAAATTTTAAAATTGACAAAATTGAATTTTTCTATAGTCTTGCCTAAAATAATATAATATTGCAAATTAATTTTTTATAAAAACTTAGCAGAAACCGCATTTTATAAAAATGTCAAAATTGTTATTTTTAAAAAAATTCTTAAAATTTTCCCCAAAAAAAAATCTATAAAATATATTCATCTTTGTCTGTAACTGTAATTTTTAAAAATTATGTAAAAAATCCCTTTTTATTCTATTTTTTTAGAAAATTTATATTTTGAAAAAAATTTGTCAAAATTAAATTTTTCTGAAAAATGTCGTTGAAATTGCTTTTTTCTTTTTTTATTTTGTTGAAAACACATTTTTATAGAACATTTCGTGTTTTACTAGAAAATAATGTCAAAATTAAATTTTTCTGGAAAATTTCGCTGAAATTGCTATTTCAAGAAAATTTCTTTGAAACTACATTTTCTGGAAAATTTCGGTGAAATTCCTATTTCTAGAAAATTTTTTTGATATTTAATGTTTCTAGAAAATTTATTTTTTCTAGAAAATTTCATTGAAATCGCATTATTTCTTTAAAATTTCATATAAATTGGGTTTTTTCCAAAAAATAAAATAATAAAGTCAACGAGCTTTAATCAAGGTTTAACGACTCATCGAACTTAAATCCCTTCAGTGGCTCGTTATCCGAAAAATTGTATAGAGTAAACTTAATTTCAAGAAATATTGTTGATTTTATTTAAAAACAAGCAATAGAAATGTGCACTTCAACCGTTTTTTTTTTCAGAAAAATACAATTTTAGCAAAACTTTGCAGTAAAATGCAAAATCGAGAAAATTAAAAAAACGGTTTCAACGAAATTTTGCAGAAACATTTGATTTTGAAAACTTTGTACAATTCCGACAGTTTTTTAGAAAAATGCAGATTTGAAGAAATTCAAAAAATCATTAAATTTCTGTGCCTTCCCCTTACCGAGAGCCAGGGGGCACTCTGAAAGCGGGTATATACTTCAGTCATTTTATTCTACTGAACTCGGAAATTTTATGAAACAAATTCAATAATCTAATCAGACCCCACTGTGCCACATCGGAGCAAACACGTTAAAAGTGAAGCAACGAGTACTCTCGTGTATTTCACATGCACTTTCACATCTTAAGAAACAATCTACTGCCGGTACATCATCCGAAAGTACAGGGGCATCGTACAATGTGCTACTCATTCGTTCATGCATTCAATCATGCATTCATGTAGTCATGTCAGAGGATCCTCTGCCCTAGTCTATTCGGTGGGATGTAAGAACGTACGTACGTATGTGCGTCAATGTTAAAACGTTTTTCATTTCCATTTTTGTTTTCGTTTTCTCTGTTCTTTTTTGCTTTCTTAATCTTTCTTGGTTTGGGTTTTCTCTATTGCAGTTGTTGTTTTTCTTGTTCTTGTTAAATAACATAAGTTATACGTTACAATTTGTGAACTTTTTTGTCTGCCCCACAGCCCCAATCCACGGCTCACTCTGGTCGTGTCCTTGTAGTTAGTTGCCTCCCTTTCGCAGAAGCCAGTCATCCTGGCAATTTATGTAAGTTTTGCAGCCATTTCCACTAACCAACCGCAAATGCATTTTTCTGCTTCACTCTGTGTGTTTATGTGTGTGTATGGGCATGTCCTTCTATCTCCTACCATTTATCTAGTCATTCATCTATCTGTTGGTCCGTCCGTCCGCCATACTGTTTGCCTTGGGGGTTTCCGGGCAGATACTTGGCTATGTTAGAGCTCTACTTTTTTCCCCCAAAATCCAACGAAGAGCCGTAAGTAATGTTGTTGCAAGACAAATGAATTGTTATTTTCATAGCAAATGGTTTTGTTATTAACTGTGTGTAAGCTTTTTGGCATCCCATCATTCCAATCTTCATCCAGCTGCAGGCAGTTAGGCAGACATGTTAGCCTGGAACCGCAGCAGAAGCAGCAGCAGTCATCCAAGCGCATTTCGATCTCCGGCTATGACTGGTAAGCCTTCGTCGTCCAATTACAGTTGAGAGTGCAAATATGGAAAATCATCTTGTTAGTGTTAGTGCACCACAACAAGATTAAGATGCAAATATTTAGCACTGTAACACTTAAATTGAAATTAATTCGCATAAACGCCTGATTCCATTTCGTTGGCAAAATGCACTTATCCATATATTTGCCAGTGGTTTTGCAAGTGCTGAGAAAACTTTTTGAAATGCTCTCCAAAACATACACATGTTGAATTGGATTTTATTCACACATATATATACACAGTTTTTTTCAATAATGGCAATCTCACTGAAATTGATTGAATTTACATTATCCTATATTTTAGATTTGCTCAACAGAAATTCAATTGAAAGCTGCAGTTATTTGACGAAAATAGTTATAACCGGAGCTTTTTACAGTTACAGAACATTTGTTTATGGCTGCCAAACGATACTGAACCAAAATGGCAAAAGCAGTGTGATATGAGTCACATGATCTGTAAAAAAACATATTGAAAATCATTACAGCTCGATAAAGCCGGGATACCCTTTAAAGAAAATAATGGGGGCTTTTTGACAATATGACTTTCATGTAAAACCAGTAAGGAAAGGCAGAAAGTCGGGCGGGGCCGACTATATAATACCCTACACCTCCCTAACAATGCGATAAGGGTCATTGCGATAATAATTTGGAATAATTGGTAAATGCGTAAGAACATATATACGTGGATATATCTAATTCTGAACCGATAATCGCTAAATTAAGCAATATTCGTTCCTAACTTGAGAAACATCTTTCTGGAGAATTTTGTAATGATCGGAAGTAAAGTACAACTTCTATAGCGCTTTGTAAACAAATCAGGAGGAACATATATATGGATGTTATATATAAATCTGAATCGATTTTCCCTAAATACTCATTCATGTAAAATAGAAACCTCTTTCTGTCGAATTTCGTACTGATCGGATATAAAATATAGTCTCTAGAGCGCTTAGATGTCAAATCGGGGCTAACATATATATGGGGGCTATATCCAAATCTGAACCGATTTTCTCCGAACTTGGCAGTATTCCTAATTTCTGCGAATTAGGTACTGATCGGATATAAAATACAGTTTCTACAGCGCTTACATGTCAAATCGTGGCTAACATAGGGGGGGCTATATCGAAATCTGATCCGATTTCCCCCAAATTGTAATGTATCTAAGTGTATCACGGGACTACTCTCTGTCAATTTTTGTACAAATCGGTTCAAAAATGTTGCTTATACAGTGCATATATGCCAAATCGGAGGTACATATATATGGGAGTTATATGTAAATCTAAACCGATTTTAACCAAACATTCTATTTGAAAAAAAATCAATGGACAACTGTAGAAATTTGATTTTTTTTTTCAAAAAATTCATTTTTGCACGAAAAAACCATATTACATTTATTGAAAGCTAGCATCCTAACGAAGAAAATAGTAACAATTTGAAGAAATGTATATATATTCCCTTTGAGTAGAAGATGGATAATTTCAACAAAATCATGTTTTTATCGTTTCAGATTTAGATATAGCTATGTTTCGTCCGATTTTCGTCCGAATTTAGCCCTATTGATTTGACCTATAGCCAGTATTTTACATCCAATTATTTAGAGATTTAGCATGGTAGATATTGTTGATCTATAGACCAACATTGCCGAATTTAAAGAAAATCGGTCCAGATGTATATATAGCTCGTATATATATGTTTCGTCCCATTTAGCACTTTAGCCATGTATAAGCCGTATTTTGCATCCAATTGTTTTGAAATTTATTATTGTATAGATTATTGATCTATGGAATTTGACGAATTTGAAAAATAAATTAGTTCAGATTTAGTTATATCTACAGAGGCAGAGATGTACCAAATTTAAATTTAATAAACAAATTTTACTTGAAATATACTCGTACATTTCATAGTTATCGAATCTCTCTATAGTTGTGTAGGGCATCATATAGTCGGCACCGCCCGACTTTAGACTTTCCATACTGGTTTCAATTATATACTGTGTTTTAGGATTTTATGATTATACACGCTGAAAAAAATCGCTCCTGTAATATATTGTCCCAAACATATTCGGCTTGAAACAAATATATCTTTAGGATACACTATAAACATATAATATTTGGTACACACAAAAATTATATATTTGGGAAGATGTTGTTCTAAACAAATCTTTGTTTACATCCCAATGTGTTTTTTTTGGACTATTTTTTCCGAAACAAAATGTGGTGTTTTTGGCTTAAACAAGCTTTTTGAAAGCGACATCTATAGGTGGACTCTAACAAAATATGGACTGATATGGCCCATTTGCAATCCGAAATGACCTGCAACTATAAGAAGCATTTCTACAGAGAGGCAGACAGACATGACTAAATCTTCTTAGGACACGGCTAAATCGTCTTAGAATTTCACAACGAGATCAATATTTCAAGGTGTTGCAAACGGAATGACAAAGTTAGTATCCCCATCCTATGGTGAAGGGTATAAAAAGTTCTAACAAATAAACTAATCAACATAAAATCATAAAATTTTGATATAATAATAAATGAAATTTTAGATCCACAAAATATATTTTTTTCAATATTTTCTAACGTGGATGGATTCTACGTGGATTCCATGACTAATAAGTTTTGTTCAAATTTGTCGCTCGGTGTTATACTGGTATATAGATCATTTCTGGGTAGTTAATGTTTTGTAGCGTATCATCGAACGAATTAAATTTTTCTGATATGTCACCATTAAATTTATTTCAATTTGCAATTTTTCTAATTGTATAAAAAGTCAGAAATTGTTTTTATTCCCCTAATGTGTAGAATTAAAATTAAACTCACCATCAGAATAAAAATGAGAATAAATTGAAAACGTACCTGAAATTAAAAAAATATGAATTTTATTAATTATTTCATTATTATTATAAAAATTATTATCCTGCGTAAGAGGTATATAACAAAACGTAGACCATTGATGACCACTTTTGGAGGGGTTTAAACACATATGTCTAAATTCAAATGTCAAAATCGGTGGACCTTCGTATGACCTATGACGACCGTTGAACGTGTTAATGGTTGTAAAAACAAGTAAGAAAGTTCAGTCGGGTAAACCGACTTATGAACCTCCTCACCTTGAGTCCCAAAAAAATATTAGTAAATTTATTTATTTATTTATATGAATTACAATACAAAGTAAATTTATTTTCTAATTTTACGGCCCAGGGAGAAGCAGGGTGACAACGACTATGTTGCTTGTTAATTTTTGTTGCGACAGACCAGAGCCTCTGGTGGGCTACTGGGGCGCTCGTAATTTTTTTTTTGTTTTAATTAAATTATTATCAATTTAAATTGCCTTTAATATCTTTAAAGAATGTACCAGTACCATATGGTCCATTTATGTAGGTGGATCCAAAAGGGGCTTCCCAATAACGGTCACTTTTCTCTGGACTCTAGGTACTATAAAAGCATATACTGTACAAAAATTCAATTATTTATACACACTATTATTAAAGTTATAAGCTGTAAAATGGTCCATTGTGTGGGAGGTACAAAAAGGGGCGTGTCAATAACGCCCATTTTTCTATGGACTCAAGGTACTATAAAAACATTACACTGTACAAAATTTCAAGTATTTGTATGCACTGGTATTAATGTTATAAGCTGGTAACTTTTGGTACAAAATGGTCCATTTGTGTGGGAGGTACCAAAAGGAGCGTGGCAATAATGTCCATTTTCACTGTATTGTAGGTACTATAAAATATTACATTACACTGTACAAAGTTGCATGTCTTTGTATGCACTGGTAATAAAATTATAAGCTTTTAACTTTTGGTTCAAAATTGTCCATTTGTATGGGAGGGACTTGGCAATTTCGCCCGTTTTTCTCGAGATAATAGTGACTAATAATCTAATGCTATATGTAGAATTTCAGAGGATTCAAATAAGTAGTATGGAAGTTATTAAATAATCAATGTTTCTCTAAATGTTAACCCTTTGTGTGGGAGGTACTAGAAGGAGTGGACCAATATGGCCCATCTTCGAACTTAGCCGGAGATAGAAGAAAATATTATCACATACCAAATTTGAAGTCAATCGCTTACTCCTTTCGAGAGTTATCTGCGCAGTAGCCAGCAGACAGACAGACATACAGACGGACATTGCTCATTCGACTTAAAATTACCCAAAACGGATATCCGCCGAACATACATCTCTCTAAGGTGAGGGGATACAAATTAAATTAAATATTACTAAACTGTTAACAGTGATAAAACTTGACAGTATTTCTTCCTATTCTGCTTTGAGTGGGTGGTGTAGTAGGTATCATATTGTTTGCTCAGCTCGACGTAAGCCCTTCCTTACTGGTTACTGTTTCAATATTCATTCTAGGTTTAGTCGTACAATTCTCCAAACTATCCTATCTTGGAGATTTATCTAAAAATTATGATAATAATACTTTGTTGTCCGTTTTGGGAGAAACAAATGGTCACCAAAAATGAGCCAGAACGGTCTCCAAAATGATTCCCGCCCATTTTACCCAGGGTCGCAGTTATAATATATATAAATATATGTTTAAGAAGTCAAATTGTCCCGTTTCTAAAATATAAAAATAGCAGGTCTGGTAGTGAACAAAGAATCCACTATATAATAACCCTCAGTTACACTATTCACGAAAAATGTTTTTTGTGCTCGAGATCTAAGAACTTATTTGTTTTTGTGTAGACTGAGGCATACTACACCCATAGTTTATGAAAACATTTTTTATATTTTCTTTTACTTTTTTTTAGTTTCAATTTTCATGGAAAATCTATTGATTTGGAACACATTTTTGAAGTATTAGCTTGGTCAAGCCGGTATCTTTAAAAACTTAAAGAAAACCAGAAAGGAAAGACAGAAAGTCGGTCGGGCCGACTTTATAATACCCTACACCTAACAAAAGAGGCATTGCGATAGTAGTTTGGCAATTATTCGATTCAGTTAAGAAAGATCTTAGGTCCATCAAGGCTTATTCCAAGGAGCAGTTGAAAATGTTGTTCATAATAAACCAGTTGTGAAACGATAACGTTAAAATGCGGGGTATTCTTTCATAGATCAAGAATCCGAAGGACCCAATAAATGGGACTATACACAATCTAAACAGATTTTCATCAATTTTGTTCAAAAACCTCATTTCCGCCAAATTATATAAAAATCGGACGTAAAATAGAGTTTCAATAGCGCTTAAATGCGCTATATATAAATCTTAACTGATTTTCCTCAAATTAAGCAGTATTCGCTCCCAAATTAACAAAACTTCTTTCTGCCGAATTTTGTAATGATCAGAAATAAAGTACAACTTATGTATGGCTTTGATACCAAATCGGGAGGAACATATATGTATATGGGGGCTATATCTCAATCTGATTCGATTTAATCCTAATTTGGCAGTCTTTATTCATGTAGTAAGAAACCTCTTTCTGCTGAATTTCGTACCGTTTTTGATATCGCGATCTAAGAGTGAAAAGGCGCAAAGTCCACTTTTTGCCAAAATGTATTTTTTGAAGCGGAACTTAAGATATTTTGATATACATCGATCTGTAAACAAAAAGCAAAAAAAATCATGCTTTGCCATCTTTAAAAGCTGATTCGTAAAAACGCTAAGTCCATATACCCTTTATAAAAACACGCACGCTGAAAAAAAATCGCTTCTGTAGTATATTGTTCCAAACATATTCTGCTGGAAACATACATATGTTTAGGGTACACTCCAAATATATAATATTTGACACTCACAAATAGAATTTGTTTGTGAGGACGTTGTTCTAAACAAAATTATGTTTTCATACCAATATTTTTTTATTTGAAAATAATATTTCCAAAACAATGACTAATTTGTATTTAAGTATTTTGGCAATGCCTAAATTTAAAGGAAAGTCTTCAGTTTTTTTAGAAATTTAAAGTTAAATTTTTTAGAAATTTTATATGTTTGAAAAATAATATTAAAATTTAAATCGTATAGTCTTGGGTAACGACAAATTGATGGATTGACAATGGGACTATTTATAAATTAAAAATAAATGTGCTGTAAAACAAAAGAAAATGCTGGTTACGACATTTTTACCTATAAAGTATAACACAAAATCTAGGAAAAGCAAAATTAAAAATTGCCGAAGTCAACAATGTTTTAAAATTATTTTGAATATAATGTATTTGGATAAATTCAAACAATATCTTTGTTTGTTTGTAAACACATATTTTATTTGTGGCAGTAAGTTCGCAAATATATTTTGTTGTAATTTATTAATATATGCGTTCCAAACAAATTTCTTGATTTTCAAATAAAATATATTTGTTCAAAAATATATAATATTTAAAAAATTTGGTTCCAAGTATATTTTCTTTGAATTCAAACGTATCAAAAATGGCGATTTTCCTCCGTGAGTCTCCTGTAAAATTTTAAATATTGGACTTAGCGCCTTTACACTCTTAGGTCGCGATATGTTTGAATAAAAAAATATATTTGAAAACAAAATTTTTAAATATTATAAATTTGTTAACAAAGAAATTGTATTTGAAAATCAAGAAATGATGTTTGGCACGCATATATTAATATATTAGAACAAAATATATTTGCGAACTGATTTTCATAAATAAAACACGTGTTTACCCACAAACAAAGTTATGGTTTAAGAAGTTTTCCAATTATATTTTATTTAAAAAAAGATTTTTAAAAATTAGCGGACTTTCGATTTTTATTTGAAATTTTTCCTAGATTTCCTGTTATACTTTACAGTTAAAAATGTCATAAGCAGCATTACATTTGGTTTTACAGCGCTTATTTTAATTTATACATTTTCAAATTAAATTTTTTCCAATGTCTAATTTTACACACATATACAATTTCAAAAAACTTGCCCTTTTAACTTCTGAAAAACAGAAAACTTGCCTTAAAATGAAGGCATTGATACATTGCCAAAATACTTAAATACAAATTATTCTTTGTTTCGGAAATATTAGTTCCAAAAGAAAAATATATGTATTTGGATGAAAACATACTCTTGTTTAGAAAAACATCCTCCCAAATATGGAATGTATTTGTGTGCCTAAAATATTATGTATTTAGAGTGTACCCTAAATATGTATGTTCACAGCTGAATATGTTTGGGACAATATGCTACAGAAGCAATTTTTTTTAGCGTGTACATTTTCTACAGCGCATACATGTCAAGTCAGGGGTAGCATATATCTAAACCTGAATCGATTCTCTTTAAATTTGGCAATGTTCATTCATGTGATAAGAAACCTCTTTCTGTCGAATTTCGAACTGATCGGATATAAAATACAGTTTTTACTGCACTTGCATATCAAATCGGGGATAACATATATATACACGGAGGAAAAAAACGGCTTCTGTAACATATTGTCCCAAACATATTTTGCAGGCAACATATATATGTTTGGAGCAGCTCCCAAACATATTATGTTTGGGGTAGCGGTAATGTTCCCAAACATTTATATGATTGTATGTAATCATATATATGCTTATGTCCAAACATATATATGACTGTATGTAATCATGTATATGATTATATGTAATCATATATATGATTGTATTCAATCGTATATATGATTGTATGTAATCATGTATATGATTGTATTTAATCATATATATGATTATATGCAATATGATTGTATGTAATCATATATACGATTGTATGTAATCATATATATGATAGTCTGTAATCATATATATGATTGATCTCTTCTACTCTTTTCGCTCCATCATGAAACTATAACGGTTCACAGCAACAAGCAACCTAATGTAAATCGTCACTCACTACGTCAAATACAGAAATACAATAACAACAAACAGTAATACACACTTTGCTTCTGAAATAGTTCATGAGCTGCAGAATAGTTTTTGAGTTTTCTGAAAATTACTAAATTTTGAGTTGTGTCTCTTTAAAAGAATTTGTGCAATGTGCAGAGCAAGGCAAAACTTCAATAGTACAGTGCACTCTTCACTACTGTACCCGGGGTCATTTCAGATGAAAACAATTTGTTAGTGCGGGAGTGTGTTTGTTCAAAGAACATGATAAGCCCACATACATACGTCCATACATATGTATGTTGGCAAAATAATTTATGTGGGGCAATAAAACGGCGTCAGTATTATAGAACGTTTTGTAAATAAAATGTGTTGAAGTAACATACATTACTTTTTAAAAAAATTAATTTTGCACCAAAATAATCGTGTTTTTTAATGAATAACCTCTATACATCTTTGATATCATATTTTTTCTTTTATTTTGAATTTGTTGTACGTGTTAAAACTACAACTAATTTCTTTGAATTCGACATTCACCACACATATTCAATAAAAAACCCGACCCTAAGCTCGACCGGGCGAGTAAGCATCTTCAAATAATAATAATACCCTTTTGTGTCGGTGCCATTCCTCCTCATACACACTGTTACCATATACATATTACCCTTCTTTGCACAAAATTATGAGTCATATAACTGGGCTCTCAGAGAGTAATACTCTCTAAAACTCTAAAAAATATGTTATAATATATTATTTTGCCAAAAATATGTTAGGACACAATCATATCGTTTTTTAATATGCTAGAATTTTGCCCCGAACATATTATGATTGTGTGCAAACATAATATGTTTAATAACAAACATAGATATGATTGTGCCGTCCCAAACATATATATGATTGCATCCAAACATATTTTTAACATATTTTTTCTCCGTGTATGGGACGATCTGAACCGACTTTCATCAACCCATTAATTTGCGATGCAAGGAGCTAAGCTGTCTGGTTATTTGCCATACCGTTTTTGAAAAAACTTTGCATTCTATAAAACATAACGGAGTAAGAGTTTGTCTAAAGCCAGGGGAATTTCCGGGCTACAAATCGGTAAAAAAAAATGCAAACATTTTGTTCCTTGATGCTAGCATCCCAACGAAGAAAACAATGCGAATTTAAAAGAAAATGGACAAATGCATAAATTATGATCCATATAGCAAAAGTAAATGTTTCAGATAGCTAACATTTTTAAATTCTTACATAAAATAAATGTCTGGCGATGGCATCCCTAGCGAATATAATAAAGAATAGTTTTAATCAAATTTTCATATAAAAATAATGTTTGCCTAAGTTAAAAAACTACCAAATAACTCATGCGATATTTAATTTAAATATTTACAAAAATCTTTTATCTTCACCAAACAAAGCAAATAATTTCAATGCAAAACAATTTACTTTTTTTCGCACAAAGGGCATAATGGATTTTCAGCATTTTTTTCTTCAGTTGCAGACGAGTGTGAGAGAATTAGTTCATTGTGGCATCATTTGTATTCACTCTCAGTACAAAAACCAGCCAACAAACCAAACCAAAAATATAATAATTCTTTAATTAAAAATCCGTTCACATTAAAAACCACTTTCATTTGTTGCCAGAGCAGCAATTCATGCATGTGACGTACATGAAAGAAATTCCTTAATAAACTATCACAGTCGGCGGTGTGGCAAAAGTAGGAGGAGGAGGGGGAGGACGAAGTGGCAGAGGCGAGGTGGTGTAGGTGCAGGCGAAGGTGACTGGCACCACAGCCATTGCCACAGCCACAACCACGCGCTGATGAAGCTGCTTATTAAGTCAAGGACATTTTTTATGGGTTTCTCTGTGAATTCTTTAATCTAAACCCACATACACACACAAAAACACCCACACTTAGACCCTCATACACAGACATGTGCAGATATGGCCCTCATTTTCACAGACACAACTAAAATAACTCTGCCAAACCTTATTTTTTAATGTCGGTTGTCGTTTTTTAGAAAACTTCCACATGTGAACCCAGTCATATACATTTATTATGGATCCCCCGTTACCCTCTCCCCACGTCCCCTCACAGGCTCTGCGGTTGTGTACAAAGTGCAATGTCAACTTAACGTTTTGTAGTTTTTGTAGTCTTTTCATAAAGACCTGCCGGTCTGCCTTAATGCCAATCTGCCTGCATTGAAGGTATACGAATGGAATAGAAGAAATCTCTCGTTTTGAAACTCTGAATACGTTTCAGAATTAAAAAACAAAACAAAAAAATCTTTATGAAAAGCTGCAGACTTTATGCCGAAAAAGGAAAACGTTGGAAATATTTCTATGCGAACCCGTAAATGCGGGCGGCAAAAAATACAGAAACAAATTGAAAGCAAACGTTTAAATAATTCAAAGTCAGTGCAGAACGGATGCTTCTCGAGTGAGGTACTTCATTTGCTGCGGAAGGATCTGTTTCAGTAGAAGCAGCAGTAGCAGCAGATGGAGCTCTAGTAAGGCGGTGGCCGTAAGAACAAAAATTAACCAAAATTGTTTTATACAGATGTCTGTCCTTAACCATTGTCTTTCCGCCAAGGCACAGTGTTTCGACTCAAATTTGTTAACCTCTAAAATACTAGACCCACCAGGAGTACACTGATTGACACAGATCACTAGGTGTTCCGATATAACCCGTTGCCCATCTTACGATTGACACTCGGGAAATTATCACGAGAAAAATAGTTTGGTACAACATTAGTTTTTATTCAGACTTTTAACAAGAAAGGGGGCTATCAGCACCTCGGGTACATCAAGAAAAATTATGATATGTTACATTTTTCTCCATGAAAATAATAACCTCATTGATAACACAATGCATCAGTTTTTTTTGTCCAAGACAAGATAATTCCACAAAATCAAAACAAAACCAGTAAGGAAAGGCAGAAAGTCGGGCGGGGCCGACTATATAATACCCTACACCTCCCTAACAATGCGATAAAGGTCATTGCGATAATAATTTGGAATAATTGGTAAGTCGGCAGCAACATATTATCTAATTCTGAGCCGATAATCGCTAAATTAAGCAATATTTGTTCCTAAATTAAGAAACATCTTTCCGGAAAATATTAATGATCGGAAGTAAAGTACAACTTCTATAGCGCTTTGATACCAAATAAGGAGGAACATATATATGGAGATTATATATAAATCTGAACCGATTTTCCCTGAATACTCATTCATGTAAAAAGACCTCTTTCTGTAGAATTTCGTACTGATCGGATATAAAATACAGTCTCTACAGCGCTTACATGTCAAATCGGGGCTAACATATATATGGGGGCAATATTCAAATCTGAACCGATTTTAACCAAATTAAATAGGGATCGTCCTTGGGCCTAAAAAAAGATATGTGTAAAGTTTCGTCAAGATCGGGCCATAATTGCGACATGTACTTTGATTACAAGAATACATCTACAGACGGACATAGCTAAATCGACTCAGAAAGTGATTACGAGTCGATCGGTATAATAAACAACGGATCTATCTCTTCTCCTTTTGGGTGTTACAAACAAATGCACAAAGTCATAATACCCTGTACCACAGTGTGGTAGGTAGGATAACCAGTAAAGAAAGGCTAAAGTCGGGCCGGGCCGACTATATAATACCCTACACCACTCTCCAAATATTGAATAACTCTGATATATAAATTTTGTAATTCATGTATAAATTGTTTACATAAATTTACTTTTGGGACATTTTATACTTAAATTATACCCTGTACCACAGTGTGGTGTAGGGTATAAAAACGATTGGATCTAAAGAGCCAAATCGGATGAAACATATATATGGGAGGTATAGCTAAATCTTAACCGATTTTCTTCAAATTCGGCAATGTTCTAAATTTCAAAATGATTGGGTGTAAAATACAGCTTCTACAGGACTAAAGAGCAAAATCGGACGAAAGATATATATGGGAGCTATATCTAAATCTGAACCGATTTCAACCAAATTCAATAGGGATCTTTACAGCTGCGAAAAACTGCAAAATTTCAGAACGATCGGAGTGAAATTGCGACCTGTAGTCGACGAACAACTTTACATGGACAGACGGACGGACGGACGGACAGACATGGTTAAATCGACTCAGCTAGTGATTCTGAGTCGATCGGTATTCTTTAAGGTGGGTCTAGCTGTGTTATTTGCAGGTGTTACAAACATCTGCCGTGAAACAAACTTATAATACCCTGTACCACAGTGTGGTGTAGGGTATACACAGTTTGTATGTTAATTTTTGATCTTTTTTAAATTCCAGCTTTCTTTTTGGTACCCTTAGTAGTTTGGCAATATTTTTTGAGTATTATCTTGATAGAGCCGGGATATGCTTTAAATTTAAAGTAATTATGATATGAGGGCTGAACCTGTTGGAAATACAGACGTTTCAGAAAAACTTTTAAATTTTTCAAAAAAAAATCATTTTTTGCTGGTACAATGAAGACCAAAAAAAATAGAAAAAATTGACAAAAACTATTTTATTCCATCCTTTAAAAACTATAATTTTAGCCAAGAAACCGCTGCGAACAAAAAAACAAGTAAAAGCGTTAAGTTCGGCCATGGCGAAGGGCCTATGAACCTATTTCACGCAATTCTCACAAACAAGTTAAAGATCATGTTTGCCGGACTTAATATATTCATCATTATATAGGTATAATCCTGAAAACCCCGATTTTCTAAAGACAACATTTTTCATATATTCTTCATATATTTAGGGTTTTTGCTTCTCCTGTAACATTTTCTAATATGATGATACGCCCTTTCTCGTTTCTGATGATGATATATATTACATACCATATTAATTTATACTCGTATATATGTACATAATTCGATTCAAACATTTTTGGATATAATTATTTCTAATCACATATTATTATATATCAAATTAGATGTCATTATATATTTTAAGATAAATTACATCGTGGTCGACTTTTTGCTTTCAATTTTATTCTGAAATCGAATTTTGGCATTGATTAATCGAAATAACATATAGCCCGTAAAAGGAAAAGTATTTTTGAAACATTTTCTAAAAAAGCTTTGTATATCATTATACCCTCCACCATAGGATTCATTTTGTCACTCCGTTTGTAACACCATTAAATATTGATCTGAGACCCTATAAAGTATATATATTCTTAATCGTCGTAAAATTCTAAGACGATTTAGCCATGTCCGTCTGTCCGTCCGTCTGTTGTAATCACGCTACAGTCCGTAATAATAGAGCTAGGTTAATCAAATTTGGTAGAAATATTTCTTATAGTTGCAGGTGGTTTGGGATTGCAAATGGGCCATATCGGTCAATGTTTTGATATAGCTCTCCTATAGAGGCCACTCCAAAATAAGGGTTTTTAGCCATAGATACCACATTTTTAAAGCAATTAAACAGAAACTTTGCAGTTTGAATTCAATTTTGACAAGAATTCATCACAGCAAAAATTTTACAATTCGGTTGATATTTTGTTATAGTCACCATATAGGTCGCTCCAATTTAAACCATAAATACCATATTTTCTTAGCATTTTAACTGAATCATTGCAGTTTGTTTTTAATTAAGACAAGAATTCATCACAGTAAAAATTTTTGAAATCAATTCATATTTTGTTATAGTCCAGCTATAGATGTCGCTCCCAAAAATGTTTATTTATGCCATAAACACCACATTTTCTAAGAAATTAAGCAGAAACTTTGCAGTTTGTATTCTATTTTGGCAAGAAATCATCTCAATAAATTTTATACAATCAGTTTTTATATTGTTGTGGTCCCCGTGTAGATCTAGTTCTCAAATATGCTAATTTAAGCCATAAATACCACATTTTTCAGCGTTCGTTTTTATACTATGCACCACACTGTGGGTGCAGGGTATTATGAGTTTGTGCATTTGTTTGTAACACCCAGAATGAGAAGAGATAGACCCATCGTTTATTGTACCGATCGACTTGGAATCACTTCCTGAGTCGATTTAACCATGTCCGTCCGTCCGTCTGTGTATGTATTCTTGTAATCAAAACACACGTCGCAATTATGACCCGATCTCAACGAAACTTTGCACATGTCATTCTATTTACTCAAGGACCCTCACCTTATAGAGGAGGGTATATATCATTTGCTACGAGCCAAAAGTGTAACACATCGAAGGAGTGACATAAGACCCTAAGTAAGTTTCGGATATTCGTTTTGGGTCATTTTAAGTCGAATGAGCAATGTCCGTCCGTCTGCCTGTCTGTCTGTCTGCTGGCTGGTGCCCACGATAACTCTCGAAAGGAGTAACCGATTGACTTCAAATTTTGTACGTGGTAATATTTTTTCTATCTCCGGCTTAGTTCGAAGATGGGCCATATTGGTCCTCTCCTTCTAGTAACTGCCCCACAAAGGGTTAACATTTGGTGAAATATTGATTATTTAATTACTTCTATACTACTTATTTGAATCCTCTGAAATTCTACACACAATATTAGTTTATTAGTCAATATTAAATCGAGAAACATGAGCGAAGTTGCCACGCCCCTTTTGGTACCTCCCACACAAATGGACCATTTTGTACCAAAAGTTACCAGCTTATAACTTTATTACCAGGTCATACAAATACTTGCAATTTTGTACAGTGTAATTCTTTTATAGTACCTAGAGTCTAGAGAAAAGTGGCCGTAATTGGCACGCCCCGTTTGGTACCTCTCACACAAATGGACCATTTTACACCAAAAGTTAACAGCTTATAACTTTAATACTAGTGCATATAAATACTTAAAATTTTGTATAGTGTAATGCTTTTATAGTACCTAGAGTCCAGAGAACCATTAATGGGAAGCCCCTTTTTGGACCTCCCACACAAATGTACCATTTTGTACCAAAAGTAAACAGCTTTTAACATTAACCCTTAGTTGGGCACATGAGTCTGGCCAGACCTTTTTCGAATTTAATTGAAATTTAAAGATATTTCTTAACGCGCTAGTGTTACGAAAGTTTGTACAATTTTATTACTTTATTTTCCCGTGATTGATAACTTTCCATTTAAATTGCCATTTGTATATTCTCAATATTGTTCTTACACATAGCAGTACGTATTATGAGAGCGTGTTTTTAAATATACACTCACCCACATATGCTTTTTATACCCTCCACCATAGGATGGGGGGTACATTCATTTTGTCACTCCGTTTGTAACACCTCTAAATATTGATCTGAGACCCCATAAAGTATATATATTCTTAATCGTCGTAAAATTCTAAGACGATTTAGCCATGTCCGTCTGTCCGTCCGTTTCTCCGTACGGACGTCCGTCTGTGGTAATCATCTACAGCCCGGAATAATAAAGCTAGGTTGATCAAATTTGGTAGAAATACTTCTTATAGTTGCAGGTTGTTTGGGATTGCAAATGGGCGATATCGGTCTATATTTAGATATACCTCCCATATATATCATCTACTATATGTTTCCTACTGTTCTCATGTACTATATGTTTCCTACTGTTCTCATCTACTATATGTTTCCTACTGTTCTCATCTACTATATTTTTTTTGTGTGTGTTTCGGTGTTATTTTCTTTACGTTTGAGTTATTTTGTAGGTTTGAGTTTTCGTGCTATCCATGGTGGAGGGTAAATAAGATTCGGTATGGCCGAACTTAACGCTTTTACTTGTTTTGTTTCTATCGGTCATTACAATTTACATGACTCTGTGGTAAAGGGTATTATAAGTTCTTGTTGCCCAGATGTTTGTAACACCGTAAAATATTGGAGCTAGACCCACATTGGGGGCTATATCAGATTTTGGTATATCCCCCACATATCGATACCTCCATTCTAAACAATGCAATGTGCAAAAAATTAGTTTTTCAAGAGAGGCGACCAAAGTTTGATGAATTTTTAAAATTTGTTTGAAATTCCTTTACAATGTAAATCAAACGACCAGTATTGTTTTGTGAATAATTTTTGATTTGGTTAACGGATGAACACCAAATTCTGAATGAATATGAATTGGAATATTTATAAATTAAAAATGTAATCTCCCTAAGAACATGCTAAGTCGACTTAGAATGTTTTAGAATAGAGGTATCGATATATGGTCCTTCCGATTTAGCCGCTTAACGCTACAGAGGCTGTATTTTTCTTCCAATCATTTTGTAGGGTCCCGAATTTGAAGAAAATCGGTTCCGATTTAGCTATAGGCCCCATATATACATACCTATGTATATTGGTATTTATGTATTTGGATATAACCGCTATAAAGTCCTCACTTCTCAACAGACCTTTATACAATTTTACAGATAACAATTTGTTGAACCAAAAAACCGCCGTCAAATATCAAGAAATCACCGCACATATATATAAATATATATCCGATTTTGAATCTAAGCGTTATCAAATACATTTTTGGACAGATCAGTAAACAATTTTGATAAATCTTGACAATATTTCTCTTATTCTGCTCCAAAACTTAAAATATATTTTTGTCACATTCTAGGATATTTTTTAAAATTATTTTTTTTCGTTTAAGAACCTAAACATATAGAAAAACAACTGAAGTTAAAGCCAAATGTAAATTGTGAATTTTATATAAATACGTTTCATTGAACCACCAAAAACCCGATATTTTCATACAAATACATGAAAATGTCTATGGGTCCGGCCAGACTCAGGAGGCACGTATATGACTATTGAAACATGTGCCTCACGGAGGGTTAATACCAGTACATACTTTAAAGATATTAAAGGCAATTTATATTGATAATAATTTAATTGAAAAAAATAATAAATTTACTAATATTTTTTGGGACTCAGGGTGAGGGGATTCATAGGTCGGTTTACCCGACTTAATTAATTGTTTACTCATTGTTCTCTTGTGGTCTGGCTGGACCCTATTGAGCATTGATAATTGACTTTTGAACATCTTAGGATTAACTAAAACTCAAAAAAGTCAGCAAAGTTTTAAAAATATTTTTTAAATAAAATATATTTGGAAAATTTCTAAAACAATAACTTTGTTGGTGTGTAAAAAGATATTTTATTTCTGAAAGTCAGTTGACAAATATATTTTGTTCTAATATAATTTATGCGTTCCAAACAATAATTCTCGAATGGAGTAATAGATTGTCTTCAATATTGATATGTGATAGTATTTGTTTCTATATCAGACTAAGTTAGAAGATAGAAAATATTGGTACCACTCCATCACAAAGTTTTAACATTAAGTGAACTATTGATTATCTAATAATTTATATAGTACCTATCCGAATCCTTTGTAATTGAACAATGCGGTGCCATTGAAGTATCCATTGTTCAGAGAAAAATAAGCTTATTCGTCAAACCATTTATGCTACCCCCCCAATAAAATTTACAGATTAATTCGAAAAAAACATTCGCATAATTTCTGCAGTAATTATCTAAATGTCGTATTATGTTTTTAGAAGGAGAAGTGAGGTATACCTTTGTCGGTTTACCCGACAGCAATTTTATTACTTGTTGTATGAACTGTATCTCATCTAAGGAATCGATTTATCAATTATTTATACTGAAGAAGAAATGTCGAAAATCTTTCATTTAATAATTTTAATTATTTTAATAATTTATTTTAATAATTAATAATTATTTTTTTATTTAAATGACAAGCTCGAGGTCAGGTGTTGTTATTGCTTATTTATTGCTATCCAATATTGCGTTTTTCTTTGAAGAACATCTTCAGGGATATGAGTATAAAAACGAAATAACACAAAACATAAAGCGACATACGCCTTGCTTTGCCGTTGTCTGTTTTCTTCGTAAGAAAAAAACAGGAAGATGTTCTTCAAAGAAGAACGAAATATTGGACAGCAATAAATAAACAATAACAACACCTGACCTCGAGCTTGTCATTTAAATACAAAAATAATATAGAATAAAAGGTCGATTATGAAAACATATTCAAAAATTAATAATTAAAATAATTTATTTCATCAGTGTAGACAAAATTATTACCCATTTTTTACATTGATTTGCAAACACTGTGCTCATCACATTTAAAATTCAAAACAAAAAGGAGTGTAGAACGCCCTCAGCCAACAACAAAAAAATCACACAAAAATGTGGAAAATTGTATTTGTTTATCCGTGAAAGTTTTTTTATTTACTTACGCTTCGCATCCTTTAAATAAGCCAACGAGTCGGCATGTATATGGACTAGTATGTGCCGATCTGTGTATATGTATGTATATGAGTGCTATTGCTTGAGTTTGTATATATGTATGTATGTGTGGAAATTTTGGGTGTGCGAATATTTGGGGTATCAGAAAAATGCCTTTTTTTGTTATCTGTTAATTAAAGCATGAAAAATGTTCAACATTTATTTATGTTCATTGTTGGTGTTTTTCTTGTTGTTGTTTTTCTGTGTTCGTTATAAAATGTTTGTGTGTTTTCTGGGGTGAGGAGGCTCTCAGTTTTTTTTTATGGCAAGGATAATAGCAACTTTGCTGCTGTCGCAGTTACCAACTCTGCCAGCGCTGCTGTTGCGCTTTATGTCAGATTTAAATAATTTAATACTTCAACCAAATTTTCATGGTAAATACCGCACAAAGAAATGAAAGGAAAAGTGACAAAAAAGCAAGTAAAGTTAAGATAGGTCATGACGAATATTCTATGCCTTCCACCACGGATCGCATGTTACCAATTAATTATATTACTAAATAAACTTATATAAGCAAATTTCTGCCCGATTCGTTGAAATTTGTGGTTTCTGTTGCGGTAATCAGTCAAATCTAGAGGGACCTTTGTATGGGAGCTATATCAAAACATGGACCTACGACTACCGTTATTCGTGTTAGGGATTCTGGGTATAAATAAACTCATGTAAACAATTTTAAGTTGACATTTGTTTGCTCTCTATAACGTTAAAAAGTCAAATCGGGGAAATGCTTTATATGGGGGGCTATACCAAAAAATGGACCGATATTTCAAATTTGCAAGCCTAAGTTACCTGTAGTTATTAGAAGTATCTTTACCAAATTTGAGTCATCTAGCTCAAGTGTTGTAGATTGTAACGTAATTACAACAGACGGATGGACGGACATGGCTAAATCGTCTTAGCATTTTACAACGATTATTATAAGAAGATTATAAGAAGAACCTGTACCAAATTTGAGTCATCTACCTCAATTGTTGTAGATTGTAGCGTGATTACAACAGACGGATGGATGGTCCGACGGACGGACATGGCTAAATCGTCTTAGAATTTTACAACGATTATTAAAATATATATACTTTATGGGGTTTATGATTAATACATCGAAGTGTTACAAACGGAGTGACAAAATGAATGTACTCCCCCACTCATGGCAAGAACAAAGTATTATACAAAAACAGTGAAGAAAATATCTCCAGAAATGTGTAAAGTGTAATTTAATATTTTCGGAAGGAATTTTCTTGCTTTTAAGCTAATTACAGAAATTAATTTTATCAAAAAAAAAAAATACCAACAAAACAAAAAAGGAAAAATGATCCGACAAACGAACGTATACCGGAAAGATAATTCTTTGCTGCGCAGCATTACGCTTTGGCAGATGAGTCCCCGTCGTTAAGCCGCAGATAATGAATACTCCTCCTCGTCGTCGTCATCGTCGTCGCACTCTCAGCTACTCCAGAGCTTTGATGTGGCGGATTTCGAGGTATTTGCATTTGCTTAGATATATTCCGCATAAATCATATGCCATTGAAACGGAGGCGGTTGTCGTTTGCCATGTTCCAAGTGTTGTAATTCGATGTTTTTCTCACGTTTATTTCGTCATTTTATGAATATTATCCTTCCTTTTGCAGAAAGAGGATTTATTATTTTTGTTTATCATTCTCATGGTTACATGACGAAATACTCCCTAGGGTCCCTAAAATTATGATGAATTTGAAACGGAAAACGTATTTATGGTAAAGCACAAAAAATTTGGAGTATGCAATAATAATTGTTTCAGTAATTATGATTGTGATCTTAGTTGAGAAAAAATACGTATAAAAATATTGTTCTTTGAAACAAAAAAAAATATTTTTGCAAAGAAATGTTTAAAATTTTTTTCAGCAAAAAACAACTTGCCCAAGGACAATTTTCTAAAAATCAAACAATATTTCGTACGTTAGAGCGGAACATACAAAACAATGGCCAACACTGTCTGTATGGAACAGAATAAGGCCACCTATAGTTACAAATAAACCCGAATCGATTACCTATTAACCAGGTTGGATAATGTGGCTTTTGAAAAGCTTAGATGCAAAAGTGAGATATATTAAATATTATTTGGATTTCTTCAAATTTAGTGGTATAGATGCAAAAGTGAGATATATTATAAATGGAGTCCATATTAAATATTATTCGGAATTCTTCAAATTTGGTGGTATTCGTTCTTCTTTGCCAAATTTATCAACGATCAGAGACAAAATTCCATTTCTATACCGCTTATATGCCAAATCGAGAGGAATATAGCGGAACCCAAAATTTGTTTTGGGAGATGTAAAGGTTAGAAGTGTATAGGTGTGCTTGACGCATTTTTTGCTACCAGTATTTCGACAAAAAGAGCCACAGCGTGAGAACCACTCAGGAGTTGTTGAGTAACGCCTACGACTACCTATATTTGTTAAAAAAACGTCACAACTGTTGAAAAAATATGACAATATAGTTATGATGTCGAAATCGAAGCCCATTGCCAATGAAAAATTTTTACGAGACACGAGACCGAAAAATCTGGTCGTGTTCGCTCATATGTAAACGTTTTCAGCTCCGACTTCGGCAGTTAAATAACATAAATTATATTTCTACTAAGACGTGAGTTCATGTTATTGAAAATAAGATATAGCTTTGTTAAAAAAAACATAAAAAAGTAGGTATTCAATAACAGTTATTAAATAAAATTGTATTATTTATTTATCTACGCTTGACCTGCAAGTTGCAACTAATATGACGATATTTTCAACATGGAATCATGATAAAATTTTCATCAATCACTGCATCTGTTTTAATATACCTCAATTTTTGAAAATTGTGTTCGCTTCAGGCTTCGTTAGTTATTATACCCAGTACCACCATATGGTACAGAAGGTTATAAATTAGTTTTTTGGCAGATTTGTAAAAAATACTACAGCTAGACACACCTTAATATATACCGTCCTACTCAGAATCACTAGCTGTCCGTCTGCCCATCATAACATAACGAAAAAACAAGTAAGAAAGTTCAGTCGGGTAAACGGACTTATGTATCCCCTCACCTTGAGTCCCAAAAAATATTAGAAAATTATTTTTTTTTGTTTTAATTAAATTATTATCAATGTAAATTGCATTTAATAATTTTAATGTATGTACTGGTATTAAAGTTATAAGCTGTTAACTTAACTTGATAAAATAAATAAGAAAGCGCAGTCGGGTAAACCGTCTTAAGAATCCCCCCCCCCACCTTGTGTCCCAACAAAATATTCGTAAATTTATTTATTTTTTTTTTGTTTTAATTAAATTACTAGCTGGACCCGGTCCACTTCGTTGCCCCAGATTGAGATTTCCGATCCCGTCCATTTTTGAACCAATTACGTAGACTGCCATCAAATGCATATTTACTAAATTACAACACTCTCGCTAACAAATTGTTCAAGGTATTTCAATTTCAGAAATTTGCTTATAAGGGTGGGGCCACGCTCATTGGTCCGATCCCAACCCTTTTGGGCCATTCACGTAGACTATCACCAGATATATATACACGAAATTACAGCACTCTCGGTAAAAAATTGTGCAAGATATGACTTTCAATTTCAAAATTTGACCTATACTCGCATAGGCAGGGCAACGTCCATTGTTCTGATCCCGCCTATTTTTGGTCGCAGCGCTCACTTAAACAAATTGTGCAAGATATCTTAATTTAAAAATTAGGCTCCTATTGGCGGTGCCGCCCTTTTTTGTGTAATCACGTAGACTGCGTGAGATGCACAAAATTACAGCTCTCTCGCTAACAAATTGTGTCAGATATCTCGATTTCAAAATGTGGCTTAAAGGGGCGGGGTCACGCCCATTAGTCCGACCCCGCCCATTTTTGGACCAATCACGTAGACTGCCTCCATATATATATACAAATTTCTAGTTCTCTCACTAACAAATTGTGCAAGATATCTCAAATTCAATATTTGGCTTATATGGGCGGGGCCACGCCCATTGGTCCGATCCCGCCCATTTTTTGACCAATCACGTAAGTCGCCAGCAGATATATATACACAAAATTACAGCTCTCTTGCTAACAAATTGTGCAAGATATCTCGATTTCAAAATTTAGCTTAATGGGGCGGGGCCACGCCCATTAGTCTGACCCCGCCCATTTTTGGACCAATCACGTAGACTGCCTCCAGATATATATAAACAAAATTACAGTTCTCTCGCTAAAAAATTGTGCAAGATATCTCAAATTCAAAATTTGGCTTATATGGGCGGGGCCACGCCCATTGGTCCGATCCCGCCCATTTTTGGACCAATCACGTAGACTGCCTCCAGATATATATAAACAAAATTGCAGTTCTCTCGCTAAAAAATTGTGCAAGATATCTCAAATTCAAAATTTGGCTTATATGGGCGGGGCCACGCCCATTGGTCCGATCCCGCCCATTTTTGGACCAATCACGTAGACTGCCACCAGATACATATGTACAAAATTGCAGCACTCTCACTAACAAATTGTGCAAGATATCTCAATTTTAAAATTTGTCTTATGTGGGCGGGGCCACGCCCACTTCATATATCGAAAATTCAAGTACCCTATTTTCACCACGCCTCACACGTGTACATTCTGTGAAAATTTCAAGAAGATCGGTTCAGCCGTTTAGACGTCTATACGGTACAAACAAACCAACAAACCAACAAACAAACAAACCAACAAACAAACAAACAAACAAACACACATTCTTCTTTATATATATAGATTATCACTTTGCAATTAATAACTCCGTAGACTTTTCTGTTAGACTTTTGGCTGAGGGGACAACAAGTCCCATCCCACAAATAGACCACAAAGCTCTTGAAGCAAATGGCCAAAGCTTTCCTTTGAGCAAAAAAAATAAAAAAATATAGTTTTTCTACAAAAATGTCGAAACATGCTTTAATTTTGCAACAAAAAATAACAACAAAATATTATTTTTTAAAAAGATTGAAGAAAAAGCTATTGGATACTATTTCGCAAATATTTTTAAATAAAATAAGTAAAAAAGGACGTTTGACCAAAATGTCAAAATTTAACACCCTCCAACTGACAGCCCCTAACTGATCTCGTAGAAATCGTATGTCATAACTACTATCTAATAGGACTAATCTTTGTGCAAGTTTCAACTTGATCAGAAGACATCGCTTTGGTTGACCTTTTTTTATCGAATTTTTCTTTCAAAAAACGATTCTTTGTCCAAAAAACATATTGATTGATGGTTTTAATTTTTTGCCGACTGCTCTAAAACGCATTGGATAAATCCCAATTTTAAATGTATTAGTAAAATACTTCCGTAAGGTGTTTTACTTTATTTTGTCTCTTGGCAATATTCGTCTCCTTCAAACTGTGGTAACCTCAATCAAATTATAAAGAACTTTATCTCTAATAAATACAATGGAATTCTTATTTTAATACTGGCATACATATAGAGTACATACATACATATACCAAATTGAAAATAAACTCTTATGGTATCTATTGCTAATGACTTAAAGCATATCAATGCCTTTTGATACATCAAAGAAAATATTTAATGAATTTTGTTATAAATATTTTTGATATTTCTCTTCGCTTCTTATTTTTTGCTCAGCCTGACTTCTGAGTGATACGTCTCAGGGAGCAGTTCATTTAACAGAAATGTAAATGTTTCTGACACATTTTTAATCATGAATTTTCCAAAAAGGATAAACACCAGCTGCTGCAAGATACAAAAGCAAGAAAAATTTTTAAGCATTCGTAATTTTTGCACCTGACAACAAATATACCAACAAATGTCTCCTTACGTAAGGTGAGTAGAAAGATTGTACACAGATTTGTATTGAAAAATTTAAGAATTCGCAATTCTTAAGACAAATTTGACGATTTACTACTACATCACACTGTGGTATGGGCTATAAGGACTTTATGCATTTCTTTTTAAAACTCAAAAGGACCCCAGATTGGCGATGTCCGATATTGCGTGTCCGTCCGTCTTTCTGCTCATATGAAAAATTCTACAGAAAGTCTTTTTCGATTCAAAAAAGCCTCTTCCAAATCGACTTCTTGCCACTCTAGGCACCACCGAACTGGCTGAATTTGGAAGATATATATTTTTCATTTTACTTGAAAACATTTCTGGTAGAAATGAGCGCCCAATGCACAGTGGGGGGAACTAAAAAAAGGAAATTATTCTGCCGTTTCTTAACCCAACAACCGATTGCAACAAAACTTGGCATACTTGTAGAAGAGATATTATAGAAGTTATGTTTTATATGTGGCCCCAATATGGCAAAGAGGGGCGGAGCCACAGGGCCTCAAAGTTGGCAACCTTGGATAAACAAAATATGTAAGGCGTGTAACGTTTGTCTGTTTCATGAAATATTTTTTGTGTGCATTCTACTAACCGAGGTCTACAAAAGACTTTTAACACCTAAAGACTCATAACCGCATACACTGTAATCGGTGCGGAAAACAAAATTCCATACATTTGCACTGAAAAAAATTCGGATATTAGCCTTAAGAGTTGTACCGTATAGTTACCAAGATATCTGCAATGAAAATAAATGTTTTCATTATTTTCCCGACTCTGTCCTAGTATCTTGCGCATATCAAAGCAGAATATGAACCGATCAACTTTTCTCTATTGGCAACAACAATTTTTATATGATGATATGCCCAATAAGAAAAAAGTTATGCCCATTTGATGTTATATTTAAACAAGTGAAAGTGTTAGGTTCGGCCATGCCTAATTTTATTTACCCTTCACCTTGAGTTGCATTCATTTCTATTACTGGAAAAATCTTTGGATATGGAGCAAATCACGGAAAGATAATTTTTGGTTAAGTAATATTAATAACTAGTAAGAAAGTTCAGTCAGGTAAACCGACTTATGAATCCCCTCAGCTTGAGTCCCAAAAAATATTAGTAAACTTATTTTTTTTTTGTTTTAATGAAATTATTATCAATTTAAATTGCATTTAATAACTTTAAAGTATGGACTGGTATTAAAGTTATAAGCTGTTAATTTTTGGGACAAAAAGGTCCATTTGTGTGGGGGGTACCAAAAGGGGCGTGGTAATACCGGCCATTATTCTTTGGACTCTAGCTTCTATAAAAGTATTTCACTGTACAAAATTTCAAGTATTTGTATTAACTGATATTAAAGCCATAAGCAGTTAACTTTTGGTACAAAATGGTCCATTGGTGTGGGAGGTACCAAAAAGTGAGTAACCACTTCGCCCATTTGTTTTGACGTGTTAGCGAATAACAAACTAATAATATGTGTGAAATTTCAGAAGATTCGAGTAAGTAGTACAGAAGGTATTAAAGAATAAATATTTCGCTAAAAGTTAACCCTTTGTGGGGGAGGTACTACAAGGAGTGGACAATATGGCCCATCTACGAACTTAGCCGGATTTAAAAAAACATATTACCGCATACCAAATTTGGAGTCAATCGGTTACTCCTTTCGAGAGTTATCGTGTGCACCAGCCAGCAGACAGACAGACAGACGGACGGACATTGCTCAGGTCACTCCTTCGATGTGTTGCACTTTTGGCTCGTCGCAAAAGCTATATACCTTCCTCCCTAAGGCGAGGAGATAAAAAAAAATTAAACCAGTAAGGAAAGGCTAAAGTCGGGCGGTGCCGACTATATAATACCCTACACCACTCTCGTAATATTGAATAACTCTGATATATAAATTTTGTATTTCATGTATAAATTGTTTACATAAATTTACTTTTGGGACATTTTATACTTAAATAATACCCTGTACCACAGTGTGGTGTAGGGTATAAAAACGATTGGATCTAAAGAGCAAAATCGGACGAAACATATATATGGGAGCTATAGCTAAATCTTTACCGATTTTCTTCAAATTCGGCAATGTTGGTTCATGGATCAAGATACTCTATCATTCTAAATTTCAAAACGATTGGATGTAAAATACAGCTTTTATAGGACTAAATGGCCAAATCGGACGAAACATATATATGGGAGCTATAGCTAAATCTTAACCGATTTTCTTCAAATTCGGTAGTGTTGGTTCATGGATCAAGAAACTCTACCATTCTAAATTTCAAAACGATCGGATGTAAAATACAGCTTCTATAGGACTAAAGGGCCAAATCGGACGAAACATATATATGGGAGCTATAGCTAAATCTTAACCGATTTTCTTCAAATTAGGCAATGTTGGTTCATGGATCAAGAAACTCTACCATTCTAAATTTCAAAACGATCGGATGTAAAATACAGCTTCTATAGGACTAAAGGGCCAAATCGGACGAAACATATATATGGGAGCTATAGCTAAATCTTAACCGATTTTCTTCAAATTAGGCAATGTTGGTTCATGGATCAAGAAACTCTACCATTCTAAATTTCAAAACGATTGGATGTAAAATACAGCTTCTATAGGACTAAAGGCCAAATCGGAATAAAGATATACATGGGAGCTATATCTAAATCTGAACCGATTTCAACCAAATTCAATAGCGATCTTAACAGCCCCGAAATACTCTAAACTGCAAAATTTCAGAACGATCGGAGTGAAATTGCGACCTGTAGTCGACGAACAACTTTACATGGACAGACGGACGGACGGACGGACGGACGGACGGACAGACATCGTTAAATCGACTCAGCTGGTGATTCTGAGTCGATCGGTATACTTTAAGGTGGGTCTAGCTGTGTTATTTTCAGGTGTTACAAACATCTGCCGTGAAACAAACTTATAATACCCTGTACCACAGTGTGGTGTAGGGTATAAAAACGAATATTTGTTGCGACTGATTTATAGTTTTAATTCCTCCCACTATGCTTTCATATAGCAGCCACAGAAAGGTCACCTAGGATTCGATGTCTTTTGGGTGATTTGGCTGAAATTTAGGATTAAATACTTTATTTTTCCAAAAAAGATATTTCTTGTAAATATAGACGGGCTATATCGTTGTATGTTTTGATATAGTCCACAATTTAAAGATTCATTCCGACTTCACTTGTTGATGCTCTAAAGTTCATGTTTTTAAGTCGATCTGTATGAAATTTGGAAATTTATATTTTATTTCACTTAAAACCTCTCCTTGTAAAAGTGGTATATATGAATCCATATTGTGTGTCTTTCAATAGGCGTGTTTTCGTTACACCATAAGTGCTTAATTTGTATGGGGAGCTAAGCACTTTTAAGCACTATTAGTTCCCGATGAAGTTTGGTGCTTGTGTTCATATCTTAATCGAGTATGATGTTGCCAGATTGGGCACCCTATATTTAGCAATATGGCATCCCATTTTTGGAGAGATTTTATCAATTATTGTGAATTAACGGGAAGAAGAAGAACAAAAATGAGAAATTATTTTAATATTTGCAAAAAAATGTGTAAACAATTGAACATAGAGTAGTAAATATATGTTTTATAAATACTTTTCACGAATTTTTTGCCTGTTTCGCACTGTTCTTTCTTCGCAACTCATGACACCATTGCTACCAGATAGTGAAAATCCGCCACTTATTGCTTATGTGCCAGTTAGTGGAAGTCAGTTGTTTTCGTTGCAAAGTGCTAAACTAAAAGTGCTAGCTTGTAACGAAAACATGCCTAATATAAAATTTCAATGCAATGTCCCCTTAGACTCTAACTTCAACTCCACAACCCTGTGTAAAATCGGTTTACTCGACTTCACCTTTTCTGTATAAGAAACATGCATTTCAGTGATGAGAGAATTATTTTGATATCAATATACAATTCTGAATACCATTGTTTTGTTTAATGCTCCTTTCTTTTACATGCGTAGGATGTGATTACATGCGAATGTGTGTAAAAATGCTTTGTGTACACTCTCTATATTGTGTTTACCGTTAAAGACAAATATCTGCCCATACACACACAAAACGCAAAAAAACAAGAAGAAAAGAACAATTTAATATACGCCCACGCTCTCACACCTGCACTTAAAGTCTCAAACACATTCACTTACTCCCACACACACACACACACATACATACAAAAGCACATCGACCTAAAAAAAGTTCAGTAATTAAAATGTTGTACGTATTCCCACAGAAAGGCAGTAGGACGAAGGCAAAAAGAACGAGAGTGTGAGATCTGTAAAAGTACATAAGACGATGACAAAAAGGAAGAGGAACATAAAAGTAATCACAGAAAGAAAACCAATGTCCTTGACGACGCACTCAACAAGCTCTTCCCCGACAACCACTTCACTCCCTGTGTTTATGTTTGTCTTCTTGTTATCTCAAGATGTTGTGTTTGTGTGTCTGTGTGTTTGTTGGTATGATAGGAAAAGAGTGTGTGAGAGAGAGATGCTTTTACCTCAACGAATTAAAACCTGTACAAAAAGATGTTGTAGTTATTGCTGCTGATGCAACAGAATTGGTAACACAAAAAAAGTAATGAATTTCTCAAACATTTACTTGTGTACTCTTCTGTAGTGGTAGTAGTACTCGTAGATACTGTAGTTGGAGTAGTACTTATATTGCATTGGCTATTTTTCTTTATAGTTTTTGCACACAAACCGAAAAAGAAACAAAAAATTAAAATTAAACTACTTTTTCCCATTGAACTATAGAATGTTATATAAATCCTCTATTCTCTGCAAGGACTTTATTTCAAATTTTTAAATAAGACGTTCTGCGATGTACAAACTCAAAATGCACTGGACAAAATCTGAGGAAACAATTAAAATTCTTTAAGTGTTCTCTAGGTTAAGACCAATTTGCATGTACGTATACTCGTATCGGTATAATATCAAGTTTTAATAAAACCACATTGTAAGGTATAATTACACTGTACAACAATTTCAAACTTTTTTCAAAATAACAGGGTTCTGTTAGTGGATTCTGGTAGAGGAGACCAAAAAAATATATACGTGTTTTGAAAGATCACATTGGAATTATATTTTAGGGGGTGGGGGGGGTTAAAGTTTTCCCCCCTTTGCTTGCTCGTGCAGAATATCGGTATATAAAACTATGTGTTCTGTTCATCTGAGGTGTAGGGTATCTTCAGCAACTTTTAAGGCCTATATTTTTGTGGAATATATTAGCCCTCTAGCTTCCCCCCAAAACGGTGATTTTTGCCTATATTTTAACAAATCGTAAAAAACTCCCCCAAATATGGGTGGAGCGGTGTTGAAATATTCTACAAAAATGTCGGCCATAAAATTTTACTATAAGTGTCAGAACACACCAAAGCCCAAAACTTAACACAAACTCCAAAAAAACGCCCAAATTTAAGATAGCCTGTTAAGGGTTAATTTGTTATTCGCATATGTAGGTTCTCCCAGCTCTAAAGAGAAGGTTGTTATTCAAGAACTACCAAGAGTACTTTTGTTCTTCTTCATTATTTCTGTCATCATATTTTTGTCACTCAAAATTACCATAACGGAACTTTTGAGTGACACGTTACTTATGAACGTGCCAAAACATATATGCCGAAATTGTTATATCGGTTTGATGCTGTGGTCTAAAGGTAATACAAGTTTTGATTTATATTTGATTATACATATATACTTATATTTTGATTTTCAGTTTTCAACTGAAACTGATGAGCATGGCGAACGGTTCCATCAGATATGTCTTCCTATTGAAAAACGCTATAAAGGCAAGAGCATTTTGTCACTTATAGCAGATTTATGTTGGACATTGTTTAATAATGGCGTCGAATTGCCAAGAGTGAAAAAAAGTGAATTAAAAACAAATGAGCTTATGTATTTAATAAGTATTTCTCCTTGTATATGCGTTATTAATAGATTTTTTGTTTATAGTCCTGAAATATAATTTAATATAAAATAAATATTATTTAAATGTAAAATAAAATCATTATTTTTTTGCATCTCTCACATCAACCCCGAAAAATCCTATTTTTAAAGACCTTTTTGGTACTATATAATATCTAAATTAACCCTTAACAGGAAATCTTGAATTTGACCGGCTTTTTGGTGTTTGTGTTAAGTTTTGGGCTTTGGTGTGTTCTGACATATACAGTAAAATTTTATGGCCATCATTTTTGTAGAACATTTCAACGATTTGTTAAAATATAGGCAAAAATCACATTTGCTACAAAGTTGCTGAAGATACCCTACACCTCAGATGAACAGAACACATAGTTTTATATACCGATATTCTGCACGAACTAGCAAAGGTGGGAAAACTTTAACCCCCCTAAAATAAAATTCCGATGTGATCTTTCAAAACGCCGATATACGTATATATTTTTTTGGTCTCCTCTACCATAATCCATTGACAGAACCCTGTTTTTTTTGTGTTGTACTGCGTTATTTGACATCGGCGTTATTGACATGGCGATTTTGCTATGGCGAATTAGATTATAAGTTTAACCGGACATTCATTTTTTTCTGTGGTTATTTCATGAGAAAAATCGGTTCCATAAGCTCTATTTTCTGCAACACCAAAAGAAATATACATCACCTTTGTAAATTCAATTTAACTTAAACGTAATAACTATACATAAGATTATAATTCTTTTACCACCTGATTGTCCTCGATGTATTCATTTTGTGGTCGCTAGTAGTTGTTGAGATATCAATAAAATAGTAAGATAACTTAAAAATTTTCTCCTATTTATGAGGAATACAATTTTAAAATCAACAGAAATCAAAAACAATATATATTTTAAAGTAAAAAAACAGTTTACATAAAGTTCTAATAAAATATGCGAGAAAAATGTGAAAGTATATAAGTGTGCAATTTTTAGGACATATAGAGCACAATATGGGTTATCATCTGGTCCACATGTTTCAATTTAAGAATATAACTTTTTTAAAAAATCTAGATTTTTTATAGTGTTTTAAAAATAAAAATATTCCACCGCGATATTACTAAATCTGAAGTCTTTAGGAATATATGTCAATACAAAATATTTAAATATACCTCATAGAACAAAAGTTATGAGCTTTCGAATGCAAGCATTTTTCGATAATTTTTGCCTAATTTCTAATGTTCAAATGTACATATCTTCCATAGCTTTGAAGGTTTTTCAAAAAAATTGTATATCCAAGCACCTATATAACATTTCCACCAAGTTTCATCAAAATCGGAGAACATCGGCAATTTTTATGAACAATAAACTTGGTTCTCGTCTGATGCTAAAAAAAGCATAGAATAATTTCATTAGTGCGTTTTTGATCGGGATGGAGCTTGCACAAATATTAGTCCTATTGAATAGTAATTATGACACAAAATTCCAACGCGATCGGTCAAGGACTGCCCAAGTTAAATGTGTGCGTTATTTTTGCACAATATGTTGTCGATAGCTTTTTTTAATCTCTGTAAGAAAATAAAATAAATTCGAAAAAATATTTTTTTGCTAGTTTTTTATTGAAATGAAAACTTGTTTTGACATTTTTGTCAAAAACCAATGTTCTTATATCTGATTTTTTTAACTCAAACGAAAGCTTAGGTCATTTCCTTTATGAGCTTTGGACTTGTTTATCTATAAAATTTTTAGCATAACTCGAGAACAATTTGTCCTAACAGGTTAAGGAAAGCTTTGCAGAATCCTAAATAAAGGGTTTTCTAATAAGAGTGATATGATTTCTTTGAAAAAAAAAACACATTTATTGTTAAGGAAATTCAAAAGTTTTTTATTTAAAATCGACAATCGATGCAATTAAGTTCTAAATAAAACGTCATTCAAATGGCCTCCACGACTTCTTCTGCAGGAACGAATTCGGTGAACCCAATTTTCGAGAATTTTTCCACTAAATCAAGTCGTATGTCATAAATGGCACGTTCATAATTGACTTGTAAAGCTGGAAGAGAGTCTGGTTTATTTCGAAAGACCAATGATTTCAAATAACCCCACAAGAAATAGTATAATGGTGTTAAATCACAACTTCTTGGAGGCCACTCAATACGAGTATCACAATTTCTTGAAATAATCGAATCTCCAAACTTTTCTCGCAACAATTCAATTGTTTGATTTGCTGTCTGACACGTAGCTACAATCGGTCAATTGCAAAAAGATAGCCCTTAACGAGAGCTAAAATATTGCTCAAGGGTGTCAAGGTCGTAGGTCGACTGGAAAGTGTTTTATTTTGGATTTAAAAAAAAATGTTTGCAATTGGAGAACGATTATTTTGATAATAAAACTGAATAATTTGTAAACGTTGTTCTTGCGTATATCTCTCCAAGATGAAATTGTAAACACGACTGAGTACTATGAAAAATAAATGACAGATCATGAGATATTACAAATGGCCGAAACGTCACTTCAAAATCATATCATCCCTACTGGAAACCCCGTTAAATAAGCTCTCTACTCCTTGTAATATCAGTTTTTATCCCATCAACGCTTTCAAAGATATCGTACAAGATATTGAAAAAACCGATTTTTGAGAAAATGTAAATAATTTTTTAATTAAAACCTCCAAAAATATCGAAAGATTCAAAATTAAAATATTTTTATTATTTTGTCGTTCTGAAGAAAATCGAATCCTAATTCAAAAAGTTATAGCTAATTAAAGCTTTCATGAATCAATAAGGATACATGTTTAGAGTTATGCTAAAATATGTGGTTCAAACTTTATTTTTATCCACTCACCTTACGAGGATGTTATATATCAATTGGCACGATCCAAAAGTGTAACACATCGAAGGAGTGATTTTGTTTGGTGGAAATTCGATTTGTGTCATTTTATGTCATGCGATGTTCGTCCTTCCGTCCATCTCTCTGTCCGTCCGTCTGTCTGTCTGATGCCTGCTGCGCACTATAACTTTCGAAAGGAGAACCCAATTGACTTCAAATTTGGTATGTGCTGATATTTTGTCCTATCTCAGGCTAAGTTCGGAGATAGACCATATTGGACCACTCCTTATAATAAATACCTATCTAACAAAGGGTTTAAATTTACTGAAATGTTGCTTCGCTAATAACTTCTATACTATTTATTCGAATCTTCTGAAATTCCACACATAGTATTAATTTATGAGTCGCTATCACCTCGAAAAAAATGGGCGAATTGGCCCCGCCCCTCTCGGTACCTTCCACGAATTTTGCACCAAAAGTTAACAGCTTATAACATAAATACCAGTGCATAAAAATACTTGAAATGTTGTACATTGTAAAATTTTTAAAATTCCTACAGTCCTGTTGAAAATGGCAGTTATCACCATACTCAAAATTACTACATAGCCAGTGCATATTTACATTGCTCACAAAGTTGGGGTATTTCCTTAGTCGGTTTACCCTACTCAAATTTCTTGCTTGTTATTTAGATGTTTATCTTTATTCTGCTAGATAAACTGGCCCCATCCCACGAATAGACCACAAAGCTCGTAAAGGAAATGACCGAGCTTTCGATCGAAAAAAAAAAATATAAAATAACAACATGGGTTTGGACAAACATTTCAAAACAGGCTTTAATTTTACAAAAAAAAATATTTTTGAGAATCTTTCATAGTTTTGTTTTTGACTATCGAATATTATTATAAGAGTATTAACTATCGAATATTATATCGATGTACATATAAAGGGTTTTCCAACAAGAGGTGCTATTTTGGTATTCAAAGAAAAATGTCATTTTCTGAGATAAATTATCGGATGTTTATTTCACAATAAAGAGGAAGGTATGCCGTTAATAATGAAAAACAACGTCAGCCAAATGGACACCACGACAACGCTTACAGGACCATATCGTTTTCATGAAAGTTTCCATAACCAAACCGCAAAGTGGTTGCCCTATGTTCTCGATAGCCTCACGAATTCTATCTTTGAGGTCTTGAATCGACGCTGGGCTAATCACGTGGCCACAAAAGGAAGAAGTCGCAAGGTGTTACATCACAAGATCTCGGTGGCCAATTGTGATCACCTCTTCGGGAGATAACATGGTTTCATGGCAATGGTTTCGTTGCTTGTGTGGCACATAGCGGCGTCTGGTTGAAAGTAAACGTTGTCCAGATCAATACCATCGAACTGCGACCATAAAAAATCGTTAATCATCTCTCGAAAGCGCAATCCATTCAATGTAACTGTTGATCCAACATCATTTTCGAAAAAGTAAGGTCCAATGACCCCGCCGGACCATAAACCGCAATAAACAGTCACACGTTGAGTATGGAGAGGCTTCTCAACAATAACTGTTGGGTTTTCCGAGCCCGCGATGCGACAATTTTGCTTGTTGACGTAGCCGCCGAGGGGGAAATGGGCCTCATCAGTCAAGATGATTTTTCGATGATTTTCGATTTTTCGAATTTTAATAATTTCAATGCGTTGTTGAATCGTGTTTCGTTCCATTTTCATACCCTACACCACACTGTGGTACAGGGTATTATAAGTTTGTTTCACGGCAGAAGTTTGTAACACCTGAAAATAACACAGCTAGACCCACCTTAAAGTATACCGATCGACTCAGAATCACTAGCTGAGTCGATTTATTATTTTGCAGTTTAGAGTGTTTCGCGGCTGTTAAGATCGCTATTGAATTTGGTTGAAATCGGTTCAGATTTAGATATAGCTCCCATATATCTTTCGTCCGATTTGGCCCTTTAGTCCTATAGAAGCTGTATTTTACATCCAATCGTTTTGAAATTTAGAATGGTAGGGTTTCTTGATCCATGAACCAACACTACCGAATTTGAAGAAAATCGGTTAAGATTTAGCTATAGCTCCCATATATATGTTTCGTCCGATTTGGCCCTTTGTTTATATTGAAGCTATATTTTACATCCAATCGTTTTGAAATTTAGAATGGTAGAGTTTCTTGATTCATGAACCAATATTACCGAATTTGAAGAAAATCGGTAAAGATTTAGCTATAGCTCCCATATATATGTTTCATCCGATTTGGCTCTTTAGTTCTATAGAAGCTATATTTTACATCCAATCGTTTTGAAATTTAGAATGGTAGAGTTTCTTGATTCATGAACCAATATTGCCGAATTTAAAGAAAATCGGTAAAGATTTAGCTATAGCTCCTATATATATGTTTCATCCGATTTGGCTCTTTAGATCCAATCGTTTTTATACCCTACACCACACTGTGGTACAGGGTATTATTTAAGTATAAAATGTCCCAAAAGTAAATGTATGTAAACAATTTATACATGAATTACAAAATTTATATATCAGAGTTATTCAATATTACAAGAGTGGTGTAGGGTATTATATAGTCGGCACCGCCCGACTTTAGCCTTTCCTTACTGGTTAGTAATGGCGTAGTTTCTACTTGTCAAATGTCAACGAATAAAAGCTTCAAAAGTGACAGCTATCGAAATACCGGGTGATTCAAAATAACACCTCTTGTTGGAAAACCCTGTATAATTAATCTATCCGCTGCTTCTTGTAAGTTACGCAATCACATCATTTCCTAAAACTGGCGGTGTCATCAGTAAATATAGATGTTGTACTAGATGAGGAAGGTCTGATGTCAAAATGTTAAAGATAATCGGAGAGAGGCAGGATCCTTGCGGACTCCCCGCAGTAATATTTTGGATTGATGATTCTTTGCGAATGCATGTACTTTAAAAGCTCGAACACATAGGAAATATGTTATATTCATAATATCTGCTGGAAAATTTTTATTAATCATTTTGTAAATCAGCGCATCATGCCATACGGGATCGAATGTTTCTTTAAGAGCTAGTAGGATCATTCCAATAGATGTATCGTTATTGAAATTGCTTTGTTTACTAATTCGCAGTAAAGGGTGAACTGTAGTATTTTTTTTCTATCTAAATTGTAGTCGTTCCTAGTATTTATTCTTTGATATAGCTCTTATATAATAACCTGTGTCTTATTTGGACAATAATAGTGGAAAGTTTTGTTTAGTCAGTTTTTGTTCTTTCTTGTTAAATTGTAAATTGCCAACTCAAAAGCAATAAAATGACACTATGTCCAAATAAAATTTCACTTTTAAAAACAATTTTATTGTGTTTTCTTAATTTTTATTAAATTCCACCACCCTCTTGTGGACTTATTCAAAGTTGTGAGGATTTCGTTGTGAAGATGGAAATTAGGTATTTTAGAATGATTTTATAGTGGTTACAGTTCGTTAAATGGTTTCTCCACCACTAATATATATCTATGTTCTCATGACATTAACGAAGAAACTCATAAATATTTTCATACGGTTTTTAACATTTTAAATTTGGAGATCTCCCACTCGTCTACCCCATAAGTGTGCCCTCGAAGGCCAACATTCCATTTCATTCATCATATCATAATTTCTCTTTCGGATATTTTATGTCATACACATGTGTGTGTGTATTTCAACTTTGCCTGCCAGTTACCGATGTGGATGTTGATGACGTTGATTACTCTGTTAGTTTGCAGACCTAAGTTTGTGTCTCCCTCCCTTTGCCTGTGTATGTTAGTCCGCGGCCCCCATTCATGTTTGCAACGGCTTCAAACAAAGTTTTCCGATAAATGTTTTCCTCTTCCTACATTTATTTTAATTCATTTTCATGGCATTTCACATTCCCTTTTCCCATATCTCCTATGAAGATAGAAGGCAGCGGAACAGAAGGAACTTATACTGGTAACGAATGGGGTCTATAGTACGGACCAAAGTTGGGAATTCGTTAGTCACAGCAGCCGCAATTGAAATCGATATTTCCGTCCATGAGTACGTCTGCACACATCGTCGTTCACGAAATGCCAACCGTAATAGCAACGAGCATGAAGCGTCAAGGACTTACAACGACGAGCCGGGCAAATTATAACCAGCACAGAAAACCAGTCATGCCAGTAAATATGCTTCACAAAAATAACACCATCATATGTTACTAAAAATATACTTTTTCTTCTACTATTTGGGTGTGCTGTGCCCTCATCGCGTTCGCCCCTTCGACAAGTCTTTAACGCACTGCGAAAAAAAATCATTAAAACTTCACCATGGGTACTCGGTCGCCACCCCGCAGTTTCATGAGCAAACAAAAAAACTGTTTCACTGGGTTTGTGAGATCCTTCCAGAGCAAACACATATTTCAATACGGCTCGGTGAGAGGCAGTTGAAGAAGGTCCTGCTGATAGCATTGCCGAATGGTTGGATGTTTGCCTGACAGAGGCAGGAAGAGTGTAACTGAAACATGCTCTATTCGAAATTTTCTAAAAACCATTAAAATTTGTTATTTAAAGAGCTCTGCCACAGTGGTTTCTATCAGTTATGGCACCGATTAGCTAAAACTGTTGTCATTAAAGTTAATGCTTCGTCTAGTTCATGTGATACACAGTGCGACAAAATAAAGTTGTGTTGAAAAGCAAATGACGCGATATTATCCTTCAATTTTAAAAGTCCTTGTAATTTTAAAAGTCCTGTTAAAAGGACAAACGATCACTAAACAAGGAAGTTAGTACATTATTTTCCTACTAGTGCTTTATATTTTCAATTGTATTTAGTCCCTTTCGTGGGAGTAAATGAAATGTTTTTTTTTGTCTCAGTGTCCTTAATATATTGTATAGGCTATGGAATTAAAATAATTGTTATTCCTTTACCGTTAAAGACAAAAGGCTCAAATTTTAATATATGTTATGTCAGTTTGAGTTCTGCAACATGTATTTTTTTCAGATTTTTAAACCCACAACTTTGAAGGATATTCAAGGATAAAATTGTTAAAGGACATTTTTTATAGCATTCGTCCTTGGAAATTTTTTTTGAAGTTGTATTAAATAGCGGGAGTACTTCTTCATTTGATGCATATTTATCAATTCACATTGTAATAAATGCAAAGAAAAATAATTAAACAAGTAAAACAGTTCAGTCGGGTACACCGACTTATGAATCCCCTTACCTTGAGTCCCAAAAAATATTCGTAAATATCTTGTTTTTGTTTTTTTTGTTTTATTCGATCTGCTTTCATAGTACATATTTTGTTTTTGTACTCAGGCTCAAGATCGTTATTGTTGTTTCCAGTATATGAAAACAACTTTGTTAAAAATTAAGGAAGAAGTAAGTGACATGTATTGGGGGCGGTTGTAATGGTTGGATAGACAGATCTGTTTCGGAAGCCACCAAACTCCCATTATCAATATCCTTATTACAACGATTACTTCAGTCGAAATTATTAAATATATACGCACAGCCAAGTATCATTAAACGAGAACTGTTTGCTAAAAGCGCATATCTTCAAAAAAAGGCAATTCAGTAATCATCGTCCCTCGTGAGTCTTTACAATGTAAAGAATTCACACGAATGCTTTGCTGTAGTTGGCTATGCAACAAAAACGTATTTGGTCTTCTTGTTTTTGTTTTTGTAAATTTATTTATTTTAATTAAATTATTATCAATTTAAATTGCATTTAATAACTTTAAAGTATATACTGTTATTAAAGTTAAAAGCTTTTTACTCTTAGTACTAAATGGTCCTTTCGTGTGGGAGGTACCAAAAAGGGCGTGTCAACAACAGTCATTTTTCTCTTGACTCTAGATACTATGAAAGCATTACACCGTACAAAATTTCAAGTATTAATATTCACTGGAATTAAAGTTAAAATCTGTTAACTTTTGGTACAAAATTGTCCATTTGTGTGGAAGGTACCAAAGTGGACCTGCCAATAACAGCCACTTTTCTCTATGCTCTAGGTACTATAAGAGTATTACACTGTTCGAAACATCAAGTATTTCTATGCACTGGTATTAAAGTTAAAAGCTGTTTACTTTTGGTACAAAAAGGTCAGTTTGTGTGGGAGGTACCAAAAGGGGCGTGCCAACATCGGCCACTTTTCTCTGGACTCTAAAAAAGCATACACTATAAAAGCATACACTGTACACAATTTCAGGTATTTGTATGAACTGGTATTAAAGTTAAAATCTCTTAACTTTTGGTACAAAATGTTCCATTGTGTGTGAGGTACCAACAAGGGCCGGCCAATAACAGCCACTTTTCTCTAGACTCTAGGTACTATAAAAGTATTACACTGTACGAAATTTAAAGTATTTCTATGCACTGGTATTAAAGTTAAAAGCTGTTAACTTTTGGTACAAAAAGGTTCATTAGTGTGGGAGGTACGAAAAGGAGCGTGCCAATAACGCGCACACTGTACAAAATTTCAAGTATTTGTATGAACTGATATTAAAGGCATATGTAGTTAACTTTTGGTGCAAAATGGTCCATTCGTGTGTTAGGTACCAAAAAGGGAGTGGCCACTTCGCCCATTTTTCTTGACGTGTTATTGACTAACAAACTAATACTATGTGTGACATTTCAGAAGATTCGAGTAAGCAATATAGAAGGTATTAAAGAATCATTATTTCACTAAAATTTAACCCTTTGTGGGGGAGGAGTGGACCAATATGGACCATCTTCGAACTTAGCCGGAGATAGAGGAATATATCGCATACCAAATTTGAAGTCAATCGGTTACTCCTTTCGAGAGTTATCGTGCGCACCAGCCAGCAGACGGACATTGCTCAAATGACTTAAAATTACCCAAAACGGATATCCGCCGAACATACTTAGGGTCTTAGGTCACTCCTTCTATGTGTTTCACTTTTGGCTCGTAGCAAATGATATATACCCTCCTCTCTAAGTTCAGGAGATCAAAATGGTCCATTTGATTGGGAGGTACCAAAAGGTGCGAGCTAATAATGCCTACTTTTCACAGGACTCTAGGTACTGTAAAAGCATTACACTGCACACAATTTCAAATATGTATATGCACTGGCAATTACATTTTTGTACAAAAATTGACTCTTTGAGTGGGATGTACCAAAAGGGGGGAGGGCACTGCCCAAAGGACATAACTTGTCCTAAAACGGATTTCCGCCAACCATACTTGGGGTGCTATGTCACTCCTGTGATGTGTTACATTTTTGGCTCATAGCAAATGATATATACTCTCCTCTCTAAGGTGATGGGATAATTAAGATTTACAATTCCTAAAAATTTTAAGAATGGCACTTCCACGTTGGAAACAGAACATTAGTAGCTGTCGCTAATACTATTAGAAACAAGTAAAAGTGTTAAGTTTGGCCATGTCGAGTCTTATGTTTTGAATATGAAGCAAATCTTGGAACCATGCTTTTTTGTTAAATAAAATTATTAAAAAACGAACGCTGCAATTTTTAGCCAAATTTTAGGCCTCAAATTGTTTAGCCCAACTTTTCATCTGAAAAGTGTGGTATTTATGGCTTCAATTAGCATATTTGAGGGCTACGCCTAAACGGGGGCTACAACAATATATAAACTGACTTGTATAAATTTTATTGCGATGAAATCCTGCTGAAATAGAATTCAAACTTCAAAGTTTCAGCTAAATCGCTTGTGTTTATTTATGGCTTAAACAAACCTTTTTGGGAGCGACATCTATAGGTGGACTATAACAAAATAGGAACTGATTTAAAAAATTTGTACTGTGATGAATTCTTGTCTAAATAAAATACAAACTGCAAAGATTCGCTTAATATGCTTAGAAAATGTGGTATGTATGGCATAAATAAGCCTATTTTGGAGTGACCTCTATACGGTGACTATAACCAAATATGAACCGATTTGTAAAATTTTTATTGTGATGAATTTCTGTCAAAATAGAAAAATTGCTTTAAAAATGTGGTTTCTATGGCTCAAAAACCGCATTTTAGAGCGACCTCAATAGGTGACCTATGTCAAAACATTGACCAATATGGCCAATTGTCAATCCCAAACAACCTGCAACTATAAGAAGTATTTCTACCAAATTTTATCAACCTAGCTCTATTATTACGGACTGTAGCGTGACAGGGAGACAGGCAGACAGATGGACATGGCTAAATCGTCTTAGAATTTCACGACGATCAAGAATACGAGTATATATACTGTATGGTGTCGGAGATCAATATTTCGAGGTGTTGCAAACGGAATGACAAAGTTGGACTCCCATCCTATGGTGAAGGGTATAAAAATTAGATTTTTTCCTAAAAACGTTTTTTAATGGTACGAAAAAAATGCATAAAAAATAGCAAACATGTTTTTTTGCTCCATTTTATAAAGCTACAGATTAGCGCAGAATGAGCTATACGAGTATGTTTTGAATTCTTTATAACTTTTTTAATTATTGTTCTTTCTTTGTTTTTTTTTTCAGCATTTTGTGAAGGAGACTTGGGGAATTAATTAATTACGAATCGAACAACGTAGAAAAATAATTGAATTTTACCGAAATTTTGCGAAAAGTTATGGAAAATATGCTAAAAAGAGCACGTATGTCCGAAGCAGAAAATGGACATCATTTACAGGACATGATTTTTCAAAGCTAATTGCAAAAAAATTCCCAATATTATACTGTATTTAAAAAAAAGTATAATAATCGTATAACTAAAAAAGTTATAAACGATTTAAACCATATAGCTCATTCTGCGCCACTTTGTAGCATCCTAACGAGGAAAAAATGCCTACTTGAAGAAAATCTAAGCATACATTTAGAAATTATAGCACTTTTGGTAAAATTAAGAGAATTTCAACATAATCCGGTTTTTATTCCCGCACTATTGTAAACAAGGGTACATATAGAGCTATAATTTCTACATTTATCCATAGATTTTCTTCAAATAGGCATTGTTTTCTTTGTTAAGATGCAATCTTTCAAAAAATAGAACAAAGTTTTTTCCGATTTTTTATGGTATTTTCTGGTGTCAACAAAAAACGTCTTTTTGGACAAAAATCCAATTTTTTCTAATAATTTTAACGACAGTTACTAAACTTCTCTTTCCACGCAAAAGTTTTTAAAATTTGTAGTCCTCATGATTTTCTTTAATTTAAAGAGCATCCCGGCTTCATCACATGTACTTCATAAAATATGGTCCAAATACTTACGCTTTTTTATATAATTTATAATATATTTTTTGTTTTTCTTAAATAAATTATGTGCTGCATAAAAAATCAAATAATCTGGTGTCCCATAGACAATATGGGATGACACAATTTATTTCGCAGTATGTATCGAAGAAATCGAATAAATACTGAGTAATCCTTCCACCGGAAATATTTAGAAATTTTTTTACAGAATTGTTTAAGGAATATGGACAGGTACGATAAATTATAATAATAATACGAGTATTATTTATTATTTCTAATTTCCTTTGTTACACTAATGAATGCAAACCATGGTGGAAGGTAACCAACATTCGCCGTTTTATATCAAACATAATCAAAATTCCAACGAGATCAGTTAAGGACTGTCCAAGTTGGAGGGTATTGAATATTGACATTTTGTTCAAACGGTTTTTTTCTCATCCATGTAACTAAGTAGCTATAGTAATTAGAAAAATGTACACAAGTGTTTTCGATAGCTTTTCTTCAATCTTTTTGAGAAAATATATACATTCGCACAACAAATATATTTTCTTTTTCATTTTTTTTTTTGCGAAATTAAAACATATTTGTCAAAACCATAGTTTTTTTGCTCAAAAGAAAACTTCGGTCATGTCCTCTAAGAGCTTTGCTGCATTTTAGTGCGATGGGACTTGTTTATCTACCAAAATAAAGATAAACCTAAGAAAACTTAGGTTCAACCATATATTTTAGCATAACTGGAGAACCATTTATCGTAGTTGGTTAAGGAAAGCATTAACTTATACTACATAAGTAGGCTTCATCTTCTCATAATATCATTTTTTCAACCCACTAGATGTTTCAGATATATCTTACAAGATATTGCGAAAAAATCCAATTTTTTTGGAAGATTTATTTATCCGATCCGATCCAATTTTCTTTATCTCACCACAAATTTCTTTCGTAAAATATTTCCACATGATGTGTCTACTGTGTCCAATTTGGCCCTATTTACAGTATTTAGACTGCTCAAGAGCGAAATTTAGTTTTCATGGAGATGAGTGGAAAAATTCAAATTTCTAAAGGAACCTCATAATCATCAGGAGCCACCTCATCATTAACAAATGTATCCCAACAGTGCAAAGGTTATCAAAGCGAAATAATGAAATGGCATAACTTGGAGCTGGAAGGGAGACCTCTCCCTTTCTTCAAACGTAGCAAATTATTAATATAAATGAGTTAAAGTTTTTCAAACAAATCGTGTTGTAATTTATTGCCAACATTCCTTTCCAAATGATTGACTCTTCAACGAGTCGACATGCTTTATCCTAACTCTCCCCCGCTCCGCATTGGTATTTAGCATTTTCAATATTTAGCCAGAATTGATATAAAAACATTTTTTCCTAAACTGAAATCCTCTCGTCCGCATACGCCTCTAGAGAGATGGGCAGAGAGGGTTGGCTTGTGTTCCGCAAAGCTTTGATTTGCTAAGTACGAGTATTTTCAGCTGACCCTTGTTGTTGTGGATGTTGTTGCTGCTGCGGGTGTTCTGCAACTGCTTCTGTGGACTCTGGTTGTTTGCTTGGAAAAGTGTTGGTTTTATGGTTTAGTGCCAATGCTGGTGACCACATCAATTAATTTCAGCTTGTTCTGTTTTGCTTTGATTTATTCCATTGACCTTTTGCTTTCTCTTTGTAAATCAGTTAGTTTTGGTTATTTGCTTTCCCTTTTTATGCTGATGTGTGTGTGTGTATGTATATATAAGCATTAAATTCTAAGTGGTTTTTATGTACAAAAAAAATCCTTTGAGTTGTTTTGTAAATATTTACAATGTTTTTCAGTCCCTCGGTCGATTTTGAAATAATGTTCAGTTTAAAACTGAAAATGACAAAATTGCCAAGGCCACGAACAAGAACTTGTCTGTAAAACAAACAGCAAACTCATTTTCAGATAATTGTCTCACGGAACCTTTCCCTCTGCCTTCAAAACAAACACTGTCATCTACTTTTATCAGTTCTTCGTCTTCTTCTGGAAATGACATGAAAAATGGTGGTCTGTCTTTGGAATAGTCGATCCCTGTTTCAGGTGAATTTTTTTTTTCTGGATTCTTTCCTCAATTTTCTTTTGCGGTGTAAACGAACCCAATCAAATATTTGTTCCTTTTTGTTGGAGAGGAAAAACTACGATTTTTCTTAGTGGCTCTATTGATTAACTGCCAAACTGTCTGTGTGGCAAACTGAACTTGAGACTGAACTGAAAATCACTTTAGTATTAAATGCGCGTCGGAGAAGCCATTGAAATTGTAATTCCATGAATCTCTACAGAAAACGTAATAGTAAGTCTTTATGAGAACGTTTTTTTGTGGGTTGTATAAAATTAAACGACTTTAAGTATTAGTGTCATAACAGAGGTGGACATACCAGACCTCAGTAAATATTAAACTAGAAAAAAAACACGACACATTTTTATCATTACAATGGTATTCAATTTTGTATTTATCACGCATATAAAAATGATTATAAAGTACGAAAGTTTTTTTTTTGCGATATTGCCTGAATGTGTAGCAGTGTAATTCTCGGCTGCGAACTACGCGTCGTATGTGGGAGAGTTTAACAAAATGTTGAAACGGAGAGCGTTGAAGATTTCGCAATATTCGATGTTCTGTAAAATGTCAAAATGTTTAACAAGGGCGTTATCATAACGGTAGAAAAAGAATATAATTGTAATATATCTGTTCGTGAGGAAACGCGAAGTCTACTCCTTTTTAATAAATAAATTTCCAATGTAATTTAATGATTAATAAATACTTTATTTTTTGACATTCCAATACGAATACCTCAAAATCTTTGATGAATTGTCGAAAACATTTTATTTTCGTATTAATTCGATATCTTGTGAACAGTTGGAGATATTCAGAAATACTCGTAGATGGTATGTTTCTGAGAATTTGGAGTACGATTTTTCCATCTTCCCATCTGTCTGTACGTCAATCATCGAAAGTTCACTCTGTTTTGACTTTAGTTTCTAAAAGTGCTTATGGAAAGTAGAAAAAAAACTGTTTGGATTTTTCTGGTTTACTCCCAAATCGAATTTTTCGTATCGTGAATATTTTGGCTGAAAAATGATTTTGATAATTTTTCTGAGAAAATTCAATTTTTCCAACGACTCAATTTACTCGTTGTAAACCAAAGGGAATTTTGTTCATCAAAATCGCAAGAGAGAAATTGTAAAAATGTTGAGACATTTTCGCACATAATTGATCATAACTCGGAAACGACTTTTCGATTTCGTTAAAATAAATTTAGCGAATATTAAGACTTATATTTGCTTTAATCGATGCCCGTACAAGTTCTTAATCTGATCAATATTTCCAAAAGGTAGCTCCCCACATAACGATAATTTTTGGTTCTATTTTAACAAATTGTAAAAAAATCCCTAAAATTTCATGGCCACAAAAATATTGGCCATGAAATTTTGCTACATATGTCGGAACACACCAAAGTCAAAACGCACCAAAACACTTGTTTTATTTTTATACCCTACACCACACTGTGGTACAGGGTATTATAACTTTGTGCATTTGTTTGTAACACCCAAAAGGAGAAGAAATAGACCCATCGTTTATTATACCGATCGACTTAGAATCACTTTCTGAGTTGATTTAGCTATGTCCGTCTGTCCGTCTGTCTGTCTGTCTGTCTGTCCGTCTGTCTGTCTGTCCGTCTGTCTGTGCATGTATTCTTGTAATCAAAGTACAGGTCGCAATTATGGTCCGATCTCGACGAAACTTTACACACATCTATTTTTTGGCCCAAGGACGATCCCTATTGAATTTGGTTAAAATCGGTTCAGATTTAGATATAGCCCCCATATATATGTTAGCCCCGATTTGACATGTAAGCGCTGTAAAAACTTTATTTTATATCCGATCAGTATGAAATTCGGCAGAAAGAGGTTTCTTATTATATGGATGAACACTATTAAATTTGGAAGAAATCGGTTCAGATTTAGATATATCCCCCATATATACGTTACCCCCGATTTGACATGTAAGCGCTGTAAAAACTTTATTTTATATCCGATCAGTATGAAATTCTGCAGAAAGAGGTTTCTTATTATATGGATGAACACTATTAAATTTGGAAAAAATCGGTTCAGATTTGGATATAGCCCCCATATATATGTTACACCCGATTTAACCTGTAAGCGCTGTAAAAACTGTATTTTATATCCGATCAGTGCGAAATTCGACACAAGGAGGTCTTTTTACATGAATAAGTATTCAGGGAAGATTGGTTCAGATTTACATTAAAGCTCCATATATATGTTCCTCCTGATTTGGTATCAAACCGCTATAGAAGTTGTATTTTACTTCCGATCATTAAAATTTTCCAGAAAGATGTTTCTCACTTTAGGAACGAATATTGCTTAATTTAGCGATTATCGTTTCAGAATTAGAATACGTTTCTACCCATTTACCAATTATTCCAAATTATTATGGCAATGACCCTTATCGCATTGTTAGGGAGGTGTAGGGTATTATATGGTCGGCCCCGCCCGACTTTCTGCCTTTCCTTACTGGTTTTTTTTATTGCATTATAAGAATCTACGTAATCGATTCTATAGCTGGGAAAAATTTGGTGGAATTCTTTTCTAACTACACCATTTTCAATTTAGGTTTTTTTTGTCTTTTGCAAATCAAATATTTTATAGGTAACAGGATATAGGATAACACCTACAAAGTTTCAACGAAATCGGAGATGGTGATGTAAAAAAGGTGTTCGGTTTGACATTGAATGATCGATATGTAGTATTTTGGAGATATGGAGGAAATTATAAAGAAAGTACTTTTTTATATTCATCTTAAAGGTAACTCCTAGAGAATATTTCCGAGAAAATAATGGGTAAAAAATGTTTGGCCACATTTAGAATAGAATATGAAAGCCTTCACCACCTTATAGGTTATAATGTATTACACGGTAAACTGCAAAAGGAATTTTGAGCCATGATTTTAGTATAATAGATTTTGGCGAAAAACTAACAAATTCAGTTTTTGGGGATTTTCCAATTTATTTTGGGAATTGTGGTATTTTCCTTACTGATATAAAAATAATAGAATTACACTCGATTTTTGGTGTCAAGACAAACAAACAAAATATTTGAAATTTATGTATTAATTTTGAAATATTTTATAGATTTATAAAGTTTCAGTCTGCGTTTAAACATATTTTCTTTTTAATTTTTTCCGATCCTTTCCTACGACTCAGTATATATTAGAGCCAGATATATACAGATTACTTTTGTCATCAAAAAATTAGCTATTTGATATAAAAACCAGTAAGGAAAGGCAGAAAGTCGGGCGGGGCCGACTATATAATACCCTACACCTCCCTAACAATGCGATAAGGTTCATTGCGATAATAATGTGGAATAATTGGTAAATGGGTAGCAACATATTATCTAATTTTGAACCGATAATCGCTAAATTAAGCAATATTCGTTCCTAAATTGAGAAACATCTTTCTGGAAAATTTTAAATGATCTGAAGTAAAGTACAACTTCTATAGCGCTTTGATACCAAATCAGGAGATATATATATATGGAGGTTATATTTAAATCTGAACCGATTTCCCTGAATACTCATTCATGTAAAAAGACCTCTTTCTGTCGAAATTCTTACTTATCAGATATAAAATACAGTCTCTACAGCGCTTACATGTCAAATCGGGGGTAACATATATATGGGGGCTATATCTAAATCTGAACCGATTTTCTCCGAATTTGGCAGTATTCCTTCGAGTAATAAGAAACCTCTTTCTGCCGAATTTCCCACTGATCGGATATAAATCGGGGGTAACATATATATGGGGGCTACATCTAAATCTAAACCGATTTTCTCCGAATTTAACAGTGTTCATTCATGTAATAAAAAACCTCTTTCTGTCAAATTTCATACTGATCGGATATAAAATAAAGTTTTTACAGGGCTTACACGTAAAATCGGGGTAACATATATATGGCGGCTATATCTAAATCTGAACCGATTTTAACCAAATTCAATAGGAATCATTCTTGGGCCAAAAAAAGGTACGTGTAAAGTTTCGTTGAGGTCGGACCATAATTGCGAACTGTACTTTGATTACAAAAATGCATGCACAGACAGACAGATTGACATAACTAAATCAACTCAGAAAGTGATTCTAAGTCGATCGGTATAATAAACGATGGGTATATTTCTTCTCCTTTTGGGTGTTACAAGCAAATGCATAAAGTTATAATACCCTGTACCTGTATCTATACCCGCTGAGACAAAGGATATGACCATTTGCATTTTTACTTTAAATTTTTTTGCCGTTTTTGAATTTTTAAAAAGAACATTCTCCACGAAGTTTCCTTTACGAACATAAGTATACAAACCTTTTATCATTTCCTCTATATCGTCAAACTACTATATACAGCTTTTCGCAATAAAATGCAAAAATTACCCATTTTCTGAAAATATAAATTATGGCCCAAGCTTTTTTCGCAGTGAGTCAAATTTTCAATAAAATAAAATCTTTTGCAGTTTGTAGGTCTTGATAATAATTTAGAAAATCTGAAAAAAATAAATTTTAAGATTTTCTCCCATATCTTCTTTATTAAAAGCCAGGCTCCAAATTGCCTTTATAGTTTAGCGTGGAACACCCTATAAATATGTAATCATGTTTTTAAATAACTTCTTCTAAAACTCCAAAAGACGAAATATACATTTTCCCCAAAAAAATTACAAACAAATTTAAAATGACTTGTGTCTTATTGAGTATACCTGTTCATAATTTCTTCATATCATATAGCAAATTTTGTTTCCTATTCAGAAAAGTTAATGCGACAGACATCTGTGCATATCCTGCTCCGATATTCACAACGTCAACTAGGGCAACGTCGGGTAAAAAATAAGGAATCATATTTTAAATTGCAGATATCGTTCAATCCTTGTCAAATCAAACGATTTTTCGAAAAAAAATTGGTCGACATTTTCGATAGTTTTGAATCTTATATGCATCTAAAATCAGAAAAATTTTAGGAAAATATCTGAAAAGGTTTATTTTGGTATTATGCATGTTAAATTGTACATTTTACTTTCAAGTGCATATCGATACCTTCATTCTAAATATATAACGATATGTTGGATCATTTTCGCATATATCTAGGATGTCCTAGTCAAAACTTTTAGGAAGAGCTCTAATTTCCATTCACATCCCAAAAACAAACGGGGCTGAACACCATCATAAAAATTTCAGCATTCGTTTAGATTACATGGGACAACACAACTATATTTTCACAGAATTTTAAGTTGGTGTCAGTGATGTGTAAAATTAAAATTAAATTTTCAGATGAATCGAATGCATTAAAACCTCTAATATGAATCACTCCGTCCACGCGTTTTTAAAATACATATCTCGAAACGTACGCCTTTTGTCAGATTTCAGATGCTAATAACATCTGGAAAAATAATTTTATTTTTTTCGCCAACTGTAAAATATTTTATTTTGAGCAGAGAATCGGTATGAAAATTTGTTTTCGGTTTGACATGAAATGAACGATATTCTGTATCACCTAAGTGTTTTCATATTTTGTACTTTAGACAAGATTTCCAATGACTATAGTCTGTAAAAGAAGATTTTTTTTAAAGTTCTGCCATCTTCTAACCGATGTACCATATTACGTTACTTACAAAGTGAGGGTATACCTTAGTCGTAATGCAAACCTATAGTTGTTTTAGTATTTGTGCTATGTTTTATTCAACGCTGATGTACATTTACACAAAAAATTCCAATTTTCAAACGGAAAATCTGATTTTCCATTAATGTGTTCGAATGGAAATTCTGAAAGTGATGAGTTCTGAATTTCATATGGAATTTCTGCATTTCAATTGACAAATTTTGAATTCCAATTGATTGTTTCTTCTCTGCATTACATTAGGAAATGGTGTAATTTATAGTTGATTGTTATTTATTATTTCCCAATATTTCGCAATTTCCTTGAAATGCTGCAACAGGAATGTTTTTATTAATTACACAGTGCAATAACCAAAATGGGAATGGGATGAAACCAATTGCAAATGAAAGTTGACATTATCCATAACAAAACCTTCAACGGTTTTTTCCACAAGCACCAACTTCAAATGCGTGTAAAAAAAATCCTGCACTGACCTGAAAAAACCCGTTGAAGGTTTTGTTAAGGATAATGTTAACATTCACTTGCAACTGGTCTCATTCCCATTCGGAAAGTTCGATTTGTATCACAGTTTTATAGAACATGGCTGACGAAACAATTCAAGGAAATTGCGATACATTGCAATACAATAAATACTAATTAACTACAAACCAAAGCTCCTCTATTATTTATAAAAATTAGGTTCATGTTCTATTCAACGGTGTAGATCAATTGGATGTATAAATGTACATATACATATAATGTAACCAGTAAGGAAAGGCAGAAAGTCGGGCGGGGCCGACCATATAATACCCTACACCTCCCTAACAATGCGATAAGGGTCATTGCCATAATAATTTGGAATAATTGGTAAATGGGTAGAAACGTATTCTAATTCTGAAACGATAATCGCTAAATTAAGCAATATTCGTTCCTAAAGTGAGAAACATCTTTCTGGAAAATTTTAATGATCGGAAGTAAAATACAACTTCTATAGCGGTTTGATACCAAATCAGGAGGAACATATATATGGAGCTTTAATGTAAATCTGAACCAATCTTCCCTGAATACTTATTCATGTAAAAAGACCTCCTTGTGTCGAATTTCGCACTGATCGGATATAAAATACAGTTTTTACAGCGCTTACAGGTTAAATCGGGTGTAACATATATATGGGGGCTATATCCAAATCTGAACCGATTTTTTCCAAATTTAATAGTGTTCATCCATATAATAAGAAACCTCTTTCTGCAGAATTTCATACTGATCGGATATAAAATAAAGTTTTTACAGCGCTTACATGTCAAATCGGGGGTAACGTATATATGGGGGATACATCTAAATCTGAACCGATTTCTTCCAAATTTAATAGTGTTCATCCATATAATAAGAAACCTCTTTCTGCCGAATTTCATACTGATCGGATATAAAATAAAGTTTTTACAGCGCTTACATGTCAAATCGGGGCTAACATATATATGGGGGCTATATCTAAATCTGAACCGATTTTAACCAAATTCAATAGGGATCGTCCTTGGGCCAAAAAATAGATGTGTGTAAAGTTTCGTCGAGATCGGACCATAATTGCGACCTGTACTTTGATTACAAGAATACATGCACAGACAGACGGACAGACAGACAGACGGACAGACAGACAGACAGACAGACGGACAGACGGACATAGCTAAATCAACTCAGAAAGTGATTCTAAGTCGATCGGTATAATAAACGATGGGTCTATTTCTTCTCCTTTTGGGTGTTACAAACAAATGCACAAAGTTATAATACCCTGTACCACAGTGTGGTGTAGGGTATAATAATGGTATATATGCGTATATGCTATTGTTTTATTGAGGGGACGATATATCAATGAAATATTTGTAAGTTTGTAGGTCTTGATTCGAGATCAAAAATAATTCGCGAATAATTATAATTGCAAAATTCCCAAAATAATTTAAAAAATCCCCAAAAATGGGATTTTATATCTTCTGTAATACAAGATGGGCTCAAAATTCACTTTGCAGTTCAATGTGCAACACCTTACCACGTACAAATGATAAAGATATTTATATTTTAGTTTTGCGATTGAAAAAGTTTGACTTTTTTTTGTAATTTGTGCAAAAAATTATGATAATTGGAGAAGCTTGCCTACAATAACAGTTAATATTTCTGGCCGGTTTTTGATGAATATTAAATATATTTTTGTTAACTAACTTCTTCTCCGAAGTCCGAAATACGAGATATACCTTTTTGCTAAAAAATTACAAAACTTTTTTATTTTAAATATAACTTTATATGACCATAACTTTTCTCTCATTGGGAATATTTGAATAATTTTTTTCTTCATCATATAGGTAAAATGTCTTTTGTAGACCTCGGTTATTGGAATGAACAAAAACATTGTATAAGGCAGAGAAAAAAGTCGAAAGTTACACTCGCTTAAACATTTTGTTCACCCGAGGTGGTCAACTTTGAGGATCTGAAGCTCCGCCCACGTATACCGTAGGCGGAGCTTCATAGGGGGCCCAAATTTAAAACATCACTTCTCTAATACATTTTCTACAAACATGCCAAGTTTTGTCGCAATCGGTTGTCTGGTTAACAAACGGCCGAATAATTTCCTTTTTTAATTCCTCCCACTGTGTGTCTGTAGCAAAAATCTAGTTTCTTATTATTTTCCCGGGTTTTTTTCATCAACGATTTGCAAACTATGTCAAAATGAAACCCTTAAAAATTTGAATAGATAGCCTGTCATTGTCCCCCAAACACATGACTGATATGAGCAGTTATTATTTATTATCTGCTAACCCCTAGATGTTACCTGAAGCATTAAAAAAACGAACTCAGTGGTATATTTGAATAACAAAACTATAGCTCATCTCACGAATAAATTACCTACTTGACATTTTGCCATTTCGACTTGTTTTGCAGAATTTATATCTTAGGCGAAGAAAACTGGCTCATTCAATGACACTATTTTTTGGCGAAGGAAAATACTCGTAAGAATTTTGAAATTGCTGAAGATTTTAATGGATGAAGAATCTAACCTTACTAACAGGGCTCAGGAGACGAAGGGTGATGCTGCATCGGTAGCAGAAACAAGTCTATACATCTTTTGTGTTCACCTCAATAACGTTAATACATTCACCTCCATTCCCAAACTACAAGATTGTATGCCACACCACTCCTTGATAAGGAAAATCCCCCGCTAGGCCGAGGCAGTGTTTGAGGGGTTGGTAATTCTTGAGCTTGTTGTTGTGATTACTTGGTTGTGATGTTACCTTTTTCTGAGGCACACACAGGCCTCTTTACAGTTCATTGGCCCCAATTAATGCTCTCCTTTAAGAAAAGGTCAGAATACAAAGCTTTCGGTTAATGGGGTTAATTACGGCGGGGACATATAAACAACCCTCTGAACAAATACACACTCTGACACACACATACCAAAATATAATGTGTACCTATCTGGCATATGTTTTGTATGGCAAAATAAGTGAATTAAAAATCCCCCCAAAAATACATGGTTAATTGGTCCATCGTTGAGTATCAATATTGGGGATACACAAATTGCCAATGGTTTTCCTCAGAATTTTATGTTATTTACATTGAGGGATTCTTTTTGTAATATAGCCACATTCTCATCTCTTCGCTCGGAAAAACAAACTCCTTAAATATATAAGCGGATATTCTTGTTGGCTACATGTGCGGATATTTATTTTTTGGGTTATTTGCCCATTGGCCAATACGTGGCCAATTGGCAAGACACGTAGACGTAGAACCGTCGCCGTCGTTGTCTGGGCTAGTCGACTGAGTGGCGTGAAGGTAAAGCTATTATTTTCTTTTACAACGATGACATAATAAGGAGCTAAGAAGCTTAAAAAATAAAATGAGAATGAAAATGTTTATCGAACAACAGTTAAATGTGTTGGCAATCGTACTTATCGAATGGGCTCCACAATATTAACGGCACGTGACGGATGTTTCGCGATAAATGCAAATGTTTGCTTAAAGCAAAAATGTTACATTTGTTAACGTGTGGTGGGGAAGGAGACTTATAGCCATAAGCTGTCATTTTTAATGATTGTTTAACGATTGACAAAATATTAACCGGAAGTAATTACCCAAAGAACGAAGAAAAATAATAAAATATTCTTGAAAAAATGCAATATTTCAAACAGAATGCCACAAAAAAGTGGGCGGGCAGAAAATTCTTTGAATTTATGTGGAAATAAAAAAGGCCACTTTAAATCTGTTGATATTAATTACACTATACAACAAAATATTTTTTTGGTTTCCTAGAACTTAAATGTTTTTCTTCTGTAGATTAAGGCATAATATTTTAGGAAACCAAAACAAAAAAAATGTTTATGGTAAAGATTTTTTTTAGCATTATTTAAATTATTAAACCTATGAGAGCTACAAATGTTGCGAATATCACTTTCACGTGAAACAATTAAAAAAACATAAATTTTTTAAAAAAATCTTTTTTTCTGGCACGAATATAAAACGTGCAAATAAAATGTTTTTCCGTTTCTTGAAAACTATACACGCATTAATCGCATTTTTTAATATGTTTGAAACGAAAGAAAATATATTTGGAACGCAAAGTTTTAAATATTTTATATTGCTGAACAAATAAATTTTTATGTATAATGACACTTGAAAAGGTACTCGAAGGAGTGGACCAAAATAGTCCATCTAAGATCTTGTCCTTAGTTGGTGAAAATAAACGGTTTTCCAACAAGAGGTGTTATTTTGGTATTCAAAGAAAAATGCCATTTGTCTGAGATAAATGATCGGATTTTTATTTCATAATAAAGAGGAAGGTATGCCGTTAATAATGAAAAACAACATCAGTCAAATGGCCACCACGACCACGCTTACAGGACCATATCCTTTTCATGAAATTTTCCATAACCAAATCGCAAAGTGGCTGCCCTAAATCCTCGATAGCCTCACGAATGCTATCTTTGAGGACTTGAATCGACGCTGGGCTGTTGGCGTAGACCTTATCTTTCACGTGGCCCCGGTCCGGAAAATTTTCCCGTAACAGAGCAAGGGTTGTGATGCTGTGTGGCACATAGCGCCGTCTTGTTGAAAGTAAACGTTGTCCAGATCAATACCATCCAACTCCGACCATAACAAATCATTAATCATCGGATGGACGGACGAACACCGCTCAAATTACTTCAAATGGCCCAAATCCAATTTCCGCCAAACATAATTGGGTTCTTAGGTCACTCCTTCGATGTGTTAAACTTTTTGCTCCCAGCCCTTTCGATTATTTTCTGTGGAAGCCATTAAGAATAAATGTTCTTTCTAAAATTCTCAATTGCCGAGCCAGTCGTGGCAGTCATATGAATGATATTGTTTTCCATTGTTAAATGACAAAGTTCAACCTTTCCAATGAAACCTGAAATTTGAAAAAATTATCAGTACTTTTTTATAGCTGATTCAAATTTAAAATTTTAAATGGGCCACCCTTTATATACTCTTGTTTACAATAGTTGGTTTATAAAACAAAGGACTATAATTTCTACATTTATTCGAAGATTTTTTTAAATAGCTGTTGTGTTTCTCTTTGGGATGCTAACTTTCAAAAATTGGAACCAACACTATTTTCTGCTATTTTTAATAGTTTTTTTTCGCGCCAGTCCAAACACTAGAAAATTATCAACAAAAAAAATTATCCTAAACAATTTTTTTTTGATACTTTTTTCTGTTAGAACACCATATTACCCTAGAAAATGTTATGCACAGCACTTGGACAAAAAATGTTATTTAAAGAGAACATTTTTGTTAGTTTGTATAGCAACTGTGCTTCAGAATATATTCCAACAAATGGTTCAGTATTTAGAATGGTACTTGAGATAGGCGTTCCGTTTCGCTTCGGTGCATAGCGGGTCAGAAACCGAAATCATCGGCAAAAATTCCTTTACTTTTGCCTAATAAAAGATTTTCCATGTATTGCTTCGTAAATTTTCTGGTAATACAGTTATTCAGTTTTGGTTTGATTACCAAAAAAGACGTGGCCATAACGCTCTTGGATATTTGAGATTTAAAATCATTAGTTTTTCCACATATAAACTATTAATAGGTGTGGAATTACAAAAGATTCAGATATGAAGTGCTACAAGGAGTAGACCTATGGCATGCTTGTAAAAGAAGTATTAGAGAAGTTGTATTTTAAGTTTAATTCCACTATGGTATAGAAGGTCGGACCTACAGGGCTTCACAGTTGGCCACCTCGGGTGAACAAAATGTTCAAGTGCGTGCAACTTTCGTCGTTTTCGTCAGATTCCAAAAAGTGCCTTCTACTAACCGAGGCCTACAAAAGGCGTTATACACCTAAGAGTTAGCTTATATATACAGTTACCGATATATTTACAATTGAAAATTTAATTTGCTATTTTCCATTTCCCGACCCTGTCCTATTATTTTGTGAATATCGGATCAGAATATGTCTAAATCAACTATTCTGAATTGGCAACAAAATTGATGAAAAATATCGATCCGATATACCCAATAAGACCAAAGTTATGGCCATTTGAAGTTATATTAAAAAAAAGGTTTTATGTAATTTTTTGGGAAAAAAGTATATGTCTTATTTTGGTGCTATAGAAGAAGTTATTTCAAAGAGTATAACACATTTATGTTCATCTTAAGGGATGATATAACTACTCTTATGTGATACTTTATTTTTATCTTAAAGGAAACTTCCTAGAGAATTTTCCCGAAGAATCAGCGGGTCAAAATTACTCACTGGTATTGTTGCCAAGCTTCTTCAATTTACATCATTTTTTTCACAAATCTCAAAAGTAAGCCACATTTTCTCCAATCGCAAAGCTGGAAACTTTAAACCCTTACAATATTTATATGTGTTAGTGTGTTATACGTTGAACTACAAAGTGAATTTGGAGCCCGGCTATTACAGTAGAAATAGGCGGAAATGTAAAAAATAAAATGTTTCCATTTATTTTGGGAATTGTAGGATTGACTATTGCAAATATAATGATTCGATTGTGATGGAAAGACCTACAAACTACAAAGTATTTCATTTAGATATATTCAATTTTAAAACTTTTATTTATTAGTAGATTTCTTTCTGCATTTGAAAACTGATTTTTTCCTGATCCTTGCATATTTTTTGCATAATAATTGCAACATAATTTGCTATACGAGGTAAACAATTTCGGTCAGATGTAGCCACTGAGACAAAAGTTATGTCCATATCAATTTATATTTTCAAAAATAGGTAATTATTGCATTTTATTGTGAAAAGGTATATGTAGTATTGTAGAGATATAGAGGAAAATAAAAATATATTTATATTCGTCTTAAAGGAAACTTCCAGGAGAATATTCTCGGGTAAATACTGGTTGAAAAATGTGTATTAATATTGTTGCAATTTCAAATTTTGGCCAGATTTTCGACAATCGCAAAGTACAGGGTGGCTGATATGTAATGCAACAAAGTAATATTTTTTTAAATTTTATTGTTCAAAAGCAACAAATTTTGGAAATAACATACAATTTTAGAAACAGTTTAAATTTGTTCGAATTGGCCACCTTTGACACGAATTATGGCCTTCAAACGGCCGACAAAGCCATCACACGCTGCACGAAAGTGGCTCTGCGGTATTTTGGCCCATTCCCGGCGAAGCGCCGTCTTGAGATGATCGATACTTTGGTATTTTTAGTGCGAACCTTACTCTCTAAAATGCCCCAGGCGCAAAAGTCCTACGGATTGAGATCCGGAGATCTTTGTGGCCATTGTGCGGTAGAAATGAAGCGAGGAACCTCCTTTTTAAGCCATTCTTGGTTGACGCGTGCTGAGTGCGATGGTGCTGAGTCCTGTTGGAATGTCCATGGTCTGCGGCCGAAATGTTTGTCTGCCCAGGGCTTCAATACTGTCTTCAGGACATTTTCCCGATAATATTCGGTATTTATTTTGACCCCATGGTCGATGAATACGAGCGGGGAGCGACCATCGGCCATTACGGCGGCACACACCATTACCATCGGCGGCGCTTGAGTTCTGGTGGTCAATCGAAGGTGTAAATTTTCAGCTGACCTCTTTGGCAAGTAAACCCGATCATTTTGTTTGTTCACAAGCTGCTCAATTTGGAATGGCTTCTCATCGGAGAAAACCAAATTCGGTAACTGGCCACTTTCGTGCAAGCGAAGCAACTCCTTGGCTCTTTCCAGTCTAACTTTTTTTGTGCATCGGGGAGCTCTTGCACTTTTTGGAACTTCAATGGCGATATGTTCAGCTCACGAGCAATTTTTCTACCACTGCGGCGTGGATTTCGATCAAATCTGGCCTTCACTTTTCGGATCATTTCTGGTGTTGTTACCGTTTTTTTTCGTCCACTATTTGGACGCGATGCAACACTGCCAGTATCACGGTAACGAGCAATGGTACGAGAAACAAAAAATTTATTCACATTTAAATGCTGGAGGGCTCTAACGATAGCCACTTGAGTTTTCCCACCCAAATATAAAGCAATCGCACTATCACACTTGAATTCCATCACGAATAACTTTTTTCTGAATGCAATAGATGAAAATGCTTTTGTAAGCTTGTAAACAATAAAATGAACTGTCACTGAAATAAATCTGTCAGCTATCAGACTAGCTGTTTAGAAATGATAGCATCCTGAAGTTGGTTGCAATACATATCAGCCACCCTGTATAAACCTTTAACATTTTATGTACGAGTGTGTTACACAGTAAACTGCAAAAAGCAATTTGAGCCCGGCTTTTTGTATAATAGATTTTAGGGAATATCTAAACAAACGTTTTTGGGCGATTTTTCGAATTTTTTTTTTGTATTTTCCTTTATAAATATAATAATAATAAATTATCATCGAATTCTAATGTCAAGACGTAAAAAATACAAAAGAAATATTTAAATATATTGATTTTTAAATATTTTATAGATTTATAAAATTTCCGTCTGCCTTTGAAAACAGTTTTATTAATTTTTTCCCGATCCTCTCCTACGAATCTGTACACATATATATATTATGTATATCCGATATATACCGATTCCTTTCTCATTTTCTTTGCTGGGTCGACCACAACATACCATAAACATCACATTTATCTGATGTTTGCTTTTGAAGGCAACACCTTAATAGGAAAGCATATTTTGCTTACATACTATACGATTACATGAGCACATAAAAAATTTACTTCTCAAAATTTCAGTTTTCCACTGTTTGTGCCCATAACTCCTTTGTTTCTCCTCGTATGCCAAAGAATAATATTTCTCCAAGCAAAGTAGTTTATTGCATGTTCTTTAGCATTTCTTGCGAATTCCTTGAACATTTTTCCATTCCCTTATTAGGGTTGATTTCATCCACATTTCATGGAAAAACGGAACCCTTCCTTTTCGTTTTTGATACGCATAGGAATGAGTGTTCAATTTTATGGATGGTTGAGTTTTTAATTTTAGAAACGTGAAATTGTTTACGATTTAGTTCCACGGAAATCAGGAAAACCTATTCTTTGGAACAACGGTCAGTGTATAGTAAATAAATTTCGGAGCAATTAAAAATGGTAAGAGGTAATAATAGCTAAAAAAAAGACTGCTTTAATAAAATCCAAAATATTTGTTTTTTATTATTTTTTTCAATGAAATAAGTTTTTTTGATATATATCATTGTTGCACTGAAGTTAGGGTATAATAAAATACAAATAACATTTGCTTATGAAATCTGGGGAAAATAGTAAAATTGGTTCAGTGGGTAATACAGCAGCTTAAAAAAAGCTGCAGATATACGAAGCTTATATGACGATTTTGTATGTTTTATGCATATTATCAAAATAGATCGTTTCAGCGATTTTCAGATTACCAGATATTCGGGAACGAATTAACCATTAAAAATCATGTTTTTCTTTCAGTTGAGTAAACCGACTGAAGTGGAATATTGATTTAACCCTTTGACGACCACTGGGACATATATGTCCCATGCCAATTGTTTTGCAATTTTTACCAAACTTATGTCTAAAATGTCCCAATTTGCATTAATTGTTTATTTAGTCAGAAGAAAACATACGTAGTTTTTTTATTTCACTAAAGTCATTCGACCATTTTTTTAATTTTTCGAGCAGTAGCTCAGAGAAGTAAAAAAAGTTGGTATTTATTTCCATGGTCACAGGGTTAAAATACAGAACATATCGACATGAGTAATCTTTTTAGCATGTGCATTTAATTTTGATGGCACTACCAGAAGGGCCAAATACGATCACTTTTAGTTGAACAGTTGGTACTTGAAGCACATTGCAGTGTACCGAAATTCAAGTAATTCTGTATACTGGAGATGATAGTGATGAAGTAATTAATACTACTCGTATATGTGAACTTACTGAAGAGTAGTATATATTCTATACTATGAATAGTATAGAAGTTATTCAATATTTCTCTGAAAGACTAAACCTTTGTGGAATCTCCAAACAAGGCCTGATATAGGAGAAAATAGTAGAACCATTTCATACCAGTTATTCACTTATTTCCAGAGTAACAGCCCGCACTAGTCAAACAGGTTTCTGCTTATTCATTTCACATTTAGCTTGCTAAATTTGCAGTTTGATGAACAGGAGATCATCACTTCATAAGTAAAAATTAAAAATTACGAAAAATAAATAATTCTTAAAAAAAAATCTGGTGATCATTGGGCACCGATTACTATTGGTCCTGTGTACATCTTTATTTCTATAAAAATTGGAAAATCTTAGAAATTGCTTTTTAGTTTTTCATAATAAATTGTCTGAACCACAACCAAAGACCATGAAGAAAATTGCATTTGTCTTTAGAAAATATACTATCGAGTAAATTGATAACACTATGCAACAAACATTTTGTCCAAGGGATGTGGATAACAGTTTCTGGTGCAATCAGGTGTCACAAACACGAAAAACATTTAAAAAAAATGTTTATAATAATTTATGTTTAATTTTGCGATAAATTATGGTATATTTTGATGTTCTGCGAAACAATTACGGTTAGAAGTAAAACATAGATGCACATTGCATTCATAACAATAGATATTAGTGCGATTTTCTACATTAATTTTTGCGCATTGAACACATCTCTTTCTTACGTTGGCAACCAAAATTTTGTCCAAGGGATGTGTATAACAGTTTCTGGTGCGATTAGGTGTCACGAACACGAACAAAACATTAAAAAAATTTTATGGTATATTTTTTTTAACTTTTTTTTTTTAATTCCAGCTTTCATGGAAAGTACATTTAGTATTTGGACCATAATTTTTCAAGTATAAGCCTGATTGAGCCGTGTTATGCCTCGAACTAAAGGGAATTATGAGGGCTACATATGCTGCAAATCTTTGCTGCTTTCACGTAGAATCTTTGGTTTAGTAACAGTCGTCAAAAATATGAGAAAAAAAGATTTTATCACATTTTTAAAAAGCCAGCATACTAACGCTTTCTATTTGAAAAAAATCTATGGATAGATGTAAGAGTTATGAGCCATTTTGTAAATGTTAGGGAAATTCAAAAATATCGTGTTTCATATTTTTTCGTTTTTAAATGATGTTTTTGCTTATATTGCATTCTCCATATGTGAGTGAGACATATAAGAGACATTGCACTTGTATTTTATTTTATGAGGATTGATGTCAGACATTATCAAATTATAGAGAGGACGAGGTTTTATGGCCGTTCGTAACCCTCCATAAAACAGGTATGCAAGGTGAGAGCTATATTGGATGAGATCCGCTCAGGTATAGGGTCATACAACAATATTTGTGGTTTTTTATTTATGAGGTTTCCATTCAGTTACGCCTTTTAGGGGCATGAATATCCCAGTCGTATATACAGGTAGTAAAATTATGTATACGCAATACAAAGTAGTACGCGGCAGTCTTGAAAATATTGGGTTTCTATGTCCGAAGCAAACTATATGTCAGCTACAGGTACTGCAACTTATGAACCCTAAACCCGGAATTTATGAATGAAATTTCTTATTAATAAATTAGTGTAATTCAGCGCCTTAAAGAGATAAGTCGATTTTCTGAATGCGGTAAGTACTTTAAAATTAATGTATTACAATGTTTTGTGGAATAAAACGTTTTAATTGTAGAATTCACGTGCAATTTGGAATGCCATGATCTGGAGACAACCATTCATTCACTATACGGAATATCGTATATATGTGTAATATTTTGGTATACGAGTTAAAAATATGAACGAACCGTGGACTCCTAGTATTTTGTGTAATTCGTGCCATGTAAATCTTACTCGACGGACTAGTGGAAGAATGCGGTAAGTACTTTAAAATTAATGTATTACAATGTTTTGTGGAATAAAACGTTTTTATTGTAGAATTCACGTGCAATGTGGAATGCCAATGATTTGGAGACAACCATTGATTCACGATACGGACTGCTATATTTGTCTAAGTCAATAGATTGGAGTAGGAAGTGTCCAAGTATAGCTAACAGCCTATTTACGGAAACATCATCAAGTTCAACTGAGTACTCAACTCTGAGCGATTCAAGTTTGAGTCTCGGATGCAAAAGTTTATCCCCAGATGTTAACATATAATATTATAGAGTCCGTGGTATACCTTATAAACAATTATATACAACTGTGAATAACAAATGCTTTTGCAAAGACATTCCCGGATTGTTCGAGGAACTTAATCAAACATACAATTCAAAGGAATGGCGGTTATTTGTTGACAGCAGTAAAGAACGTTTGAAAGCAGTACTTTTACATAACGGAAATCAGAAACCGTCGATTCCCATTGCTCATGCTGTTAACACTAAGGAATCATCGAAACAATGGCTAAATTGACAAAATACATAAAATATGAACAACATGGCTGGAAAATTTGTTGCGATTTAAAAGTAGTTGGTATGTTATGCCTCTGGGATAGCCGTGCTCGCGAAGATTATTACAGAAGAAAGAAATGGCAAACAAGAAAACACATTACATTGGGTGAAAACAACATAAAATACACACCTCTCGTACAAAGAGTAAACAATATTTTGCCACCACTGCATATTAAGCTGGGGCTCTTTAAACGTTTTGTAAAAGCCTTAAGGAAAGATGGCAATTCACTCTCATATTTAAAAAAATTATTTAAAAGTCTTTCTTCTTTTATCATTTCTTGCATTCTCATTTAAACTGTTTCCCCGAGAATCTTGGGGACGTAAGTGACGAACATGGCGAAAGGTTTCACGAAGAAATGGAGTCCATCGGGCGGCGTTACCAAGGGCTCTGGGATGAAATTATATCTGGGATGGGAGATTATATTTGTTTCCTCATTAGAGAAACCGATTCCGAAAATCTACAAACGTCAACAGAGAACTCACAATTACTTCTAATGAAACTTGTACATGTAAATAAACTCAAACATATATAATATAGATAAAAGTAATAAATAAAATCGCTATTTAAACAGAAATTAAAAAAAAACGATTTTTTGAAATTCTATTACCTCTACCAAAAGGGCTATAATTTTTACATTTATCCATAGATTTTTTTCGAATAGGCATTATTTTCTTCGCTAGGATGCAAACTTTTAAAATATAAAATAAAATATTTTTTGTCGATAGTTTTTCTATTTTTTATGTTTTTTTTTCGTCCCAGGATTTTTGTTTTTAAGTTTACTTTTTCCAATTTTTTTAAACTGTTAGTAAACCACAGTTTCTAAGTGAAAAAGATATTCCAAACATTGGTTGTCCACATTAATAGCTTCAATTAAACGTATAAGTCGACTTGATCGGGCATATACTCCAAAAATTATAGTGCAAATACTAAGGGTACCTTCGACGATAATAGTATTTTTAATAAAAAATTTTTTAAAAAAAAATTTTACCATTACACAATTTTTGGTTTTGATTTTAAATTTTTAGGTCTAGGACACAAATAATTTTTTTGTTGCATAGTGTAATTAAATATATATATATATATGTATATATAATAAATATATATATAATATGAATTCATGTAGGAAATTGCGGTAAGATTTTTACTTTTTCAGAAAACTGATTTTTTTTTATGTTTTTAACACTATGTTTGCACCAAAATATATCCTGCATTTTTTACTTGTTCATAATTTATATAGCACTTATTGCATTTATTTTTGGGATATATTTCTTTAATCATTGTCATATTTTTTTTTAATTTTTGCCCCATTTGTTAATTGGACCATTATTTTGTAATTTTTGGAATCACACTAACCCCATTTCAAATGCTAACATCTAGCAATTAATATTTTCGATTATAAATCGCGGATACAAAATATCCAACCACTCAGAAATATTGACCATAATTGTCTTCAATAATATTATAGACTTTTCTGTTTACACTTTCCAAAATATATACTGTTTTAAATTATATTAATATTTTTTTCCAAACAATATCCACTTCTTTTATTTTTAAATTGCTTCTCAAGTGTTAAAGCACATTTTCGTTAAAATATTCAAAGCATGAATAAATTTTCCAGAAAACATAAAAACTCCAAAACTCAAAGTCAAGTAATTACATTTCATTGTTTAAATGTCACAATTTCCTTTCACGAAATCCTTTTCCGTTGCCAAACAAACAAATGTGAAATTTAAGATAATTGTGTAGGCCACGTCTCACTTAATGTGTGTCAAATTTTTTGAGTTTTGTTTATCTTCTGTGAAAGTGCTCAAAACATTGCCTTTAGACGGCAATACATTTATGTGAAATGAATGTTAATGAGTTTTTACTAGAATTGTGGCTTCGAGTTGTTGGCAGGAAAAACGAAAATAAAATCGTTTAAAAAAACAACAGAGCTCCTAAGAGATATGAGCCATTTCAGTTTTAATTTAAAAAGAAAGGATTTTCTTCAAACATACTTTAGATCTTAGGACATCTCCTCGATGGGCTAAACAGGTAGTTTTATAGGAGAGTTAATTAAAGAAGTAAACGTTTTTTTAATTTGTATTGAATACGTTTATAATGCAAATGAATGACATCTGCTGCTTAGCTTGTTTTGAATATATTCTGATTGGGTTGACGGATATACTACAAATTTAGACTGAATACACCGTGCGACACGAATTCCCTCTCACTATAGAAGACTATATAAGTAAAAATATACACCAACAGTAGATTAACTGCTTTTGTTTCGTGTTCATTTGTCCTTTTCATCGGACTTTTAAAACTTCAAGAATAACATTTTTGAAATATTTTTCTTTGCGCTTTTTACAATGTGAATTGATTAATATGCATTTGAAATAAAATGTGGGAATTCCCGCTATTTAATAAAATGTTTGGAAAAAATTTCCAAAGAAGAATGCTATATATAAAAAAATTTCTTTTATACTTTTATTCTTGAATATCCTTCAAGGTTGAGGGTTAAATAATTTGAAATAAATACAATCTAGCAGACATAACATATATTAAAATTTCAGCCTTCTATCCTTAACGTTTAAGGAATAACAATTATTTGAATTCCACAGTCTATATAAAACATTAAGGACACTGGGACAAAAAAAAAACATTTTATTCCCTCCCAAGAGAGAGACTATACACAATTCAAAATATAGGGCACTAGTAGGAAAAAAATTGTCTAACTTCCTTATTTCTTGATCATTTGTCCTTTTCACAGGACTTTTAAAATTTCAGGGGTAACAATTTTGATTTAATTTTTTTACACAAATTAAAATGTGAATAACATCAATATGCATACCAAATGAAAGGGGAAGGAGATTCCTGCTATTCGTTAAAATTTTTGGACAAATTTTCCAAGGATGAAGGATATTAATAATGTCCTTTTAAAGTTGTATGCTTAAGTATCCTTAAATAATTTCATCAAATAAAAAATATAAATGTAAAGAGAATACATTCCTGCTTCATTTAATATACATATTGATATTATTCACATTAAATTGGTGTACAAAAAATTATATCAAAATTGTTACCCTCCAACTTTTAAAAGTCCTGTGAAAAGAACAAACAATCGCGAAACAAGGAAGTTATACATTACATATTTCCTACTAGTGCCCTATATTTCCAAATGCGAGCTTAAAATAGTATATAGTTTTTGGAATTCAAATAATTGTTATTCCTTAACCGTTAAAAAAAATTATTAAATAGCGGTAATTCTCCACTTTCATTTGAAATGCATTGTAATAAGTGCAAAGAAAAATATTTCAAAATGTTATGCTTGAAATTTTAAACGCCATGATTTTACTTCAATATTTCTACTCAAGGCGAATAAATGTACGCTGTTTCTGCATCACAATGGTTCTAATAACTTTGGTTATTCCTCAATTTTTTTGTTCATGGCTTTTCTTAAATAGTCACCATAACCAATTATTACTTTTGTTGGTTTTGCTAGAGTTAATACATTTAATTTGTATATTGCCTACAAAGTTAATTTATAATAATTAACTTACTAAACCAAACCCTCAAAGGTAGTTTCAAATATCGGACATACACATATGATTGCGTGTTTGAGTATTGTATTATTTATTTAAAGTAAACAACAACATTGTTAGTTGTGTTTCAAAACAATAGTAAATTACATTAACTTGAATAGATATATTTAGTGAATAAGAGATTATTGTTTGAACGACTTTTCATAAACCTTTTTGTATATCTTGGAGATCTCTCAACGCAAGCTAAGATTTTCTTATATTACAACAAATATATAAATATATTGAAATCATCTTTTAACATGTAAAAAAATTCATCACTTTCAGAGGGCGATAATAAAAGGGACTTGGTATACACGTCCACTTTTAGTGAACAGTAGGCACGTCAATAGCCGTCTACCGAATTGCAAATTATTTTGTGTAACTTTATTAAAGTTTTAGTATATTAAATTTTTATCAGATTTGGTCCCCCAAAATCGATTGTGACAATTGTTCTGGTGGACACAAAAATCGCCAAATCATCAAAATCACTTATAGAACTCGTCAAGACAAAAGTGTACCATTTACATAATAGTTTTGAGATTTTTTAGGCGAAAAAAATACTTCTGAGGCAGTTATGTATTAGTATGTACTTTTTGGACTTTTTTGCAGTAGATATGCTCCTCAAAAATGTTTTAAGGTTTTTTTAAGACAAAGGAAATTCTGCATCTTGAAATATTGATCTGAATAAAGAAAATATATAATTTCACATTGTAGCCCTCTGTAATAAAAATCTGTTCCTCAAATTTGTCGGAAAAACGTTTTATGTAGGTGGGTTGTTTGGTATAGAAAATGCCTGATATCAGCCCATGTTATGGTCCAGACCTCATGGAAAGGTCTACACTGATTTTGAATTTTAAAGTCATATCTTAAGTATTCTCAAACGCTAACGATTGGGATGCATTTTAGGTATAACAATCTAATTGTGTCTAAAATGATTTATACAAAACAGCGGCTATCATGGGGCCATGACACGAAAATCCAATCGGCTTCGACTTTTTGGCTGCTAAGAAACAACAAATACCAAGCGATTGGGATAAAATTCGAAGATTTACATTTTTTTATCGAAAATAATTTCATGACCCAATGCACCTCATTAGTCCATATTTCAGAGTTATGAGCGATTTAAGTTCATGGCACAAAAAAAATATATTCAAATTTTTATATAAAGGGTGGGCCATTTAAAATTTTAAATTTGAACTACCGATTACTTTGACTTGTAATTTGAGCTCTTTGGATTTTTTTCTGTGGGGAGCCCTTAAGGATAAATGTTACGCAAAGCGTCCAGAGACAATTGAAGCGTTGAAACATGAAATCGTGGTAGTCATATGAATGATATTGTGTTCCATTATTAAACGACAAGGTTCAACATTTCCACGAAAACCAGAAATTTGAAAAAGTTATCAGTACTTTATTTTCATAGCCGATTCAAATTTAAAATTTTAAATGGCCACAAGCCTTGCCCTTTGTCGCAATCGGTTTTTTGGTAGAGAAACAGCCTAATTATTACTAATTAATTAATAAAATTATATTGTTATACGAGTATATATGTATATATAAAATGTACATAAGTCTGTTATCGTTCATCTACCGGGTCGAGTCGTATATAAAAATTGGTTTCACTTTTTAAATTTCAATCAAAACACCCTGAAAATGCGAATTTTGCAAATAACTTGATTGAAAACAAGTAAGAAACCGACTTATGAATCCCCTCACATTGAGTCCCAAAAAATTTTCGTAAATTTCTTCTTTTCTTTTGTACTGGTATTAATGTTATAAGCTGTTAACTTTTGGTGTAAAATGGTCTATTTGTGTGGGAGGTACCAAAAGAAGCGTGGCAATAATGCTCATTTTCCTGTGGACTCTAGGTACTATTAAAGCATTACTCTGTACACAATTTCAAATATTTATATGTTCTGTTGTTAAAGTTATAAGCTGGTAACTTTTGGTACAAAATGGTCCATTTGTTTGGGAAGTACCAAAAAGGAAGTGGTCACTTTGCCCATTTTTCTTGACGTGTTAGCGACTAGCAAACTAATACTATGTGCGAAATTTCAGAAGATTCGAGTATGTAGTACAGAAGATATTAAATAACAAGTAAGAAAGTTTCAGTCGGGTAAACCGACTAAGGTATACCCTCACTTTGTGAGTAATGTAATATGGAATATTAAACGAATTATTCTGTCAATTTGTATGGGAGGTACCAGAATGTTTTTAACAAATGCACCTATTTTTCACTGAATAGTAGATTCTTTAAATACATTACACTGCGCCGAATTATAAACGTTTTTTGCACTGGTATATTAACGTTATGAAATATTAAATTTTGGTATGATTTGGCCAATTTGTGTGGGAGGAACAAAACGGGGCGTGGTGATAACGGCCATTTTTTACAGGGCTATAGGGACTTCAAAAGCGTTATACTGTGCAAAATGTTGTTGCATTTTCGGGCATTGGTACTCATGCTGTGAGCTCTTAACTTTTTGTGCAAATGGTACCTTTGTGTGGGAGGTACAAAAAGGGGCGTGGAAATAGCGTCCATTTTTCACAGTGCAAAAGACACTATAAAAGCATTACACTGTAAAAAATTTCAAGTATTTTTATACACTGGTATTAATGTTATAAGCTGTTATCTTTTGGTGCAAAATGGTACCTTTGTGTAAGAGGTACCAAAAGGGGCGTGAATATGACACCCATTTTTCACTGGACTGTAGGCACTATGAAAGCATTACACTGTACAAAATTTCAAGTATTTTTATGCACTGGTATTAATGTTATAAGCTGTTAACTTTTGGTGCAAAATGGTGCATTTGTGTGGGAGGTACCAAAAGGGGCGTAGCAACATGGCCCATTTTTCTCGAGTTGATAGCGACTAATAAACTAATGCTATATGTGGAATTTCAGAAGATTCGAATAAGTAGTATAGCAGTTATTAAAGATTCAATATTTCACAACATTTTAACACTTTGTGGGGGAGGTACTAGAAGGAGTGGACCAATATGGCCCATCTTCGAACTTAGCCGGAGATAGAAAAAAATATTACCACGTACCAAATTTGAAGTCAATCGGTTACTCCTTTCGAGAGTTATCGTGCGCACCAGCCAGCAGACACACAGACAGACAGACAGACAGACAGACAGACAGACAGACAGACAGACAGACAGACAGACAGACAGATAGACAGACAGACAGACAGACGGACGGACATTGCTCATTCGTCTTAAAATGACCCAAAACGAATATCCGCCGAACATACTTAGGGTCTTAGATCACTCCTTCGATGTGTTACACTTTTTTTCGTAGCAAATGATATATACCCTCGTCACACTAAAGTGAGGGTATAATCAATATTTCATTAAAAGATTGTGGTGGAGGTACTAGAAGGAGTGGACCAATATGGGCCATCTTCGAACTTAGCCGGTGATAGAGAAAAATATTACCGCATACCAAATTTAAAGTCAATCTGTTGTTGCCTTCGAGAGATACCATGCGCACCAGCCAGCAGACAGAAACACAGACAGACAGAGGGGCGGACGGACCTTAAATTTAGTGGAGGACTAAATGTAACTTGCTATGGGTCAAAAGTGTGACTAAGGATTGTCCTAAAGACCCAAAATTTGTTCGGCTGAAATCCATTTTACGACATTTAAAGTAATTTGAGCAATGTCCGTCCGCCCGTCTCACGATAACTCTTCAAAGGAGTAACCGATTGACTTAAAATTGTGTTTGTGGAAATATTTTTTCTACCTCAAGTTATGTTTGAAGATGTTCCACATTGGTCCACTCCTTCTAGTACCTACTCCCAAAGGGTTAGCATTACGAGTATATGCTTATATGCTTATCATCTGAGTAGTCTGCAATTTCACACATAGTAATAGTTTATTAGTCGCTATCATCGTGAGAAAAACTTGAAAAGTTACCCCTCCCACACAAAGCACTATAGGTAATTTTAATTTCCTGATTTTCTGACCAAAACCCAATTTTTCAAGTTAGACCAAATCCAAAAACTTAATATGGTTTGAAAGAAGATACTTTGTGGGTAAAAACTGCATACTTAGTTTTTTCGTTAATTTGTTTGACCTTTTGTATTTTTGGTATTAAAAATTATTGTCCAATTTCCGATTTGGAGCAATTTTTAAATAGTGAATTAAAAAAGAACCAATTAAGCGAAAATAATATAAAAAATGGAACGGAAAGCTAATAAAATGTACTAATTTCAAGTTTTGTGTTTTTTTAAATTTTGGCATTAGAAACATCCAATAATTGTTGTGAAATAAATGCACTAAGAAATTATTACTTTTTTATTTGACGTAAACTTTTTTGGACCAAACAAAAGGGTTGTCACCTGATGCCATGCATTTTTCACTCTTTTTATTATTTAGAACATTAAGTTTAAAGAATCCTCCAAAAGGATAGGGGTGCAGAATTTTGCTGTTGTTTAATAACAATTTTTTTTCTTAAGTGACTATAACATCCAATTTATTGATCTGTTTAATATTTGGATAAAGAATATATACATACAAATCCTTTTTATAAGAAATTATATTAAATATTAGAACTATTGAGGATATTTATAAAAAATAAATGTCGTGGAAACTGTGTAAATTAACATTTAATAAAAGTTTGGTAGTTTTATGGCCTTTTTCAAAAAAATACAATGAGGAGTGACTTCGAACTGAAGTTGTGAATAAAAAGTAAATAATTGTTCCGCTATTAATCATGAAATAAAGGTGGTCGTCCAAAAAGTAATTTTTCCAAAAGTCTGATATAGCTCAGAGAACAAATGCAGCCGAATTATCAAAATCAGGATATTGCCTGTATGATTTCAGTACTCAAATATACATTTACAATGGTATTATTATTTACATCTTGCAACTGCATTCGTTTTCACTTTTTTTCTTACATGAATTTCCTTCTATATACTTTCTAAATGCATTTCTTGTAAAAAAATTATAAATTTATTTTTTAATTTACTGCATCCAGCAAGTGCATTCTTAACCACTGTATTGCATTTTAACCCCCTAAATGATATATTCCAAGAAATAGGACTACACACATGTAAGTATGCTCCAAATTTGTGACCAAATAAATAAATACTATCGTAATGCATTTTTGAAGTGATGGGGTTGGCGGTGTAATTGCCCCACCAGGTCCAATTCTTACTGAATGTGTCCTTTACATGCAGCTGACGTTGTGTACAAATTTGAGATCGATAACTCAACATTAAGAGGTTCTGGTCAGAAAATCTGGAAAATTACCCATAGTGCAGTGTAATACTTTTATAGTACCTACAGTGCGGTAAAAAATGAAACGTATTTTTCCAGGACCTTTTTGGTACCTTCCACAAAAAACGGCCAAATTATAGCAAAATTGAATGGCTCATAGCTTTTATACCAGTACGCATAATCACTTAGAATTCGGTACCCTGCAATGTCTTTGAAGTATCTGCTGTTCAGCGTTCCCAAACCCCTAGAGCTAGAGGGTTAAGATCTTCCACAAAAATGATCCACATAAAATTCCACTACATAACTCTGACAATAAGAAATCTCTTAGACATTAACTTACAGCATTTTTTTCATTTAGTATCCCAGCAAAAACTAAAAGAAGTACTTCCAAAAGCATAACATTATAAGTACTTCCAAATCATAAGTATGAAAATGTTTTCTGCATTTAATGAAGTTCTTCTAAATAACTTACCAAAATGTAATTTTGGAGTATACATTATTAAACTTCAATGCATAATTCCAAAAATTATAAAAAAAACTTTGAAGTTTTAAAATCACGGATCGGGAGAGACATATTGCTCACTTACTTCATGAGTGACATAACTCAAAATTGAAAATTGTCAAGATGTGCAACTTTAAGTCCATATAAAAAGATAATTAACCTGAAATAAGACATTTAAGAACGCTGGGATAATCCGAAGTATGGTTGTTTATTTATAGACTAAATTTCGCTGAGATTATTTTATGGATATTTGCCAAATTTGCATTTCTGTAAGGCAAACTCAAAAATTTTAAATTTTGAGTTATGTCACTCTTGAAGTGAGTGAGAGATATGTATATATTAGGGCTATATGTAAATCTGAACCGATTTTCTTGAAACTCGGCAGTGTAGGTCATAGTATTAAGACATGCTAAATTTAAAAATAATTGATTGTGAAATACAGATTATATAGAGCTAAAGGGCCAAATCAAATATGTTATTTCCCGTCATTATGAAATTTTTCTGAGGGGAGTTCCATCATTATTTATTTTAGATTTAGAGCAAAAATTTATATTTTTATTCTGTTCATTTAAAAGAAGAGAATTATTACTGCACCCAGATATGTTAATAAGAATGACATACATTCGTCAAATAAATACAACACCAAAAAAGGAAATCTTACAGTGTTTTAAAAGGAGTGGTGCAAAAGTGGTGACAAATAAGTTCTTCACCGGCGCGACAAGTCCTTGTTAAATTCATTGATGAAAATCCAAATTAGAACAACTTCCGGATTATGAGTTGGGGATTTTTATCACTTCTTTGTGTGCTCTTTTTTGCAGGGATAATGCTTCCTTCGACCAACAAATTAAAACTTTGACACACTGTAAAAAAAAACTCACACCAGCTGGACCACAAGTTTATTCTACAAAAATAATCTACTCAATGCGCCCTTTCACAATTCTTAATTTGTTGGAAAGTGAATCTGGGAAAAATGATCTGGGAAATGGACAATTTTGTACGAATAATTAACATCGCATACCTTTAAAGCCACTGCACATAAACAATTAAAATTAGGTACAATGAAGTACTAATGTTTCAGTGAAAAATTACCTTAATTTTTCCTAACCCCATTTAGTTACCTAACCTGGAAATGGAACGAATTGTTTCGCAGGTTTCTTAAGTTTTTTCAGTGTCATTTATGTATTTCTTAATTTTTGCATGTACAAAAAAATATTCCAAAAATGCTGTACATTTAACTTTTCCAAATTAAGATAATTGTCAAACAAGTGTCAAGGGTTTTGGCTTTCCATTCTTGCAAAAAAGCTTTTATTCAAGCAAAGGGCATCAATTCATTCAAGTCAAATGAATTTTATGAACTTAACGAGAATTGCCTCGCAAAAAAACAAGAAACCTGAAGCCACCTCAAGAGAGTGAGTCAAGGCAAAGTGGCAAATTAACAGCATCAGCAGAAATAAAACAGAGAAAAACACAAGAAAGAAACGAAGACAAACAGAGACAAGTCTTACCATGCAAATGAGCCCAGGAACTGAGGCCGCTCGGCAGTTGAGGTTAAGGTTGAAGCTAAGGCTAAGGTTGTTCTTGATTTCAATTGGCGAAGTGAAAAACCCAAGAAAATGTCTCAAATATGCGATTCGATTGTTGGTTGAGCCGTTGTGTGGATTCATTTCATTATGTTTGTAATATTTCTGTAGGTGTTTAAGTATATATCGCGTTTTTAAGTAATATTTTTATTGTTGGTTGAGCCGCTGTTCGGTTGTGGGTTTATTTCATTATGTTTCAATATTTCTGTAGGTGTTTAAGTATATATTGCGTTTTTGAGTAGCATTTTTCTTTAAAGAAATTTTTGTATTTTACTTTTTTATAAGTGGCATTTGTTGTTTCTGTCAAACAACATGTTTTTTTTGATTATGTGATTATATTGTTGTGGTTTTGATGTTATATGTTTAGTGACACACACACATACACTCACGCACTCACACGCTATTTAAGAGACAGACTACTCTCGTCACAGTGATGCTGTAATATTTGTTTACTTATTTAATGAGATTTCTCATGTTAAATACCAACACTACTACTCTGGGTGTCGATGGCTGTGAGGCGCCAAAGAAAAACAACGACAACGGCACGACATCACATCACATAGCATCGTTTACAAACACACGCAGCGAAGAACCACCGAACAAACGAGTAAACGAGCGACCTATCGCGCGACATTCATACGCACCATAATACAGAGAACACGGAGAACATTCGCTCCAACTGTTGTATTTATATGTACGAGTATGTGTATATTTATTTACGATGGTAGAGATGTTCAAATTTTGTGGCACGACAACGCCAACAACAACGGTGACAAAAATTTATTTTCACAAAAACCAGGTTAACATTTGCACATTTTCACAAACACATTCACATTTCATTATTATACAAATGCACTGAACACATAGCGGGGAGTGGGGAGTGCTGATATGTAAACCACCTACACACAGGTACGTATACTCTCGTACATACAGACGTACGTACAAATGACACCTTCAAATACTGAATGCCATAGCTATACTCACTGTCATAGATTTGCACAAATTTTGATTAATTTTTCTCTGAGTACATGTTTGTGTGTGTGTGTACTCTTTTGGCACTTTAAACTAGTGCTAATTGTGGTAAGAGTGGTGATGGTTTTGTTAGCTATGATAATAATTTCAAAGAGTGATTTCAGTTGTTGAGATTATTCCACCAAAAAAAGACTAAAAAACAGAGCAATTCTTTTGCTACACTTCACATACAGTGTAATTCCATACCCAATCACCAATAATGCCATGTTTTTTTCAATTTCCTGCCTAAAATTTAACTTTGATTTTATATTGCTTTGTTAAAAGATTTTCCATTTATTTTGGTTTGATGTTTTAGGTTAAAGTAATCTCAACCTTTTTTGGTTTGCATTGCTTTGGTTGATTTTTTTTTGTTATTTGGTTGAATTGAGAAAATGTTTTGCAAAACGAAACTGCCGCTGCGTTATTTGTATCACAACTGACATGACCACGTTTCCGAGTTAACTGATTTGGAACGGCAACTGTTCGTATGGTTGGCATGCACAACATCGTTGTCCAAAGGAATTTTTCGTATTCGAAATACCAAAGAAAATACGGGGATTTTCACCCCTATTCCTACTCACAAAGAGCCATTCATACTGAACCGAGAGCGAACGAGAGAAAGAGAGAAAGTACAGCAATTCACCTCACCTAAATTAAGGTTAACTTGGTATAAGAGAAACCGTTGAAATTATAAGAGAAACTCACAACTACAATAGTTACCATTGTTATCACCACTCTTCTCCCACTAAAAGACAAAGGCGAAACCTTTGCCGGTTGTCCTCAACCTGAAAGCAGAGTTGTTACGACTGCAACAAATACGAATATAAGAGAGTTATTTTCCAAATAAATTCACCATGCGAGTATATTCGTAGTTTCAGTTGTATTTCCTTGCATTTCCTCATCGTGCATTATTTTAATTTCGTTTTCTATTCTCTTTAAATCTCAATTTCGAATTTGTCTATGATTTGGACACTCGCATACTTTATGTCCCCCTATATACTCGTATAATCATGAGAATGTGTGTTCGTGTGTATGTGTATATGTCTCACGTGTCATGTTTGTGACTTGTTTTAGTCATGACTTGATAGATTTACTGTCACTGCAGATTTGACTAACAAAATGTTTACTAATGCATGGCATCTCATCTAAGTAGAGATATATACACAAACATATACATATGAGAATATCTACATAAAGTCCGAGGGAATAGTTCTACTATATTGTCAAGGACAGAAGCCAAAGACTTCTATTATTAGAAATAAATTATTTTTATTTGAATGTATTACAAACGTTTTTTTTTTTAAATAGGTGGGTGTAAAGAAGTTTACAACGTTAAGGAGTTTGTTATTATTCCATAAATATTAAAATAAAAACACACAAGAAAATAACATCCAAATGAAATGGAATAAATTCAGTTCTTGTTATCTGGAAGATGTTTAAAATGTGGTCATAATTAAAGAATTTATCGCGAGGTTGTTGCTCTTGGTATGTGTCATGCTTTGTCGGACATTCATACCAATGCACTATAGGCCAAACGATTAATATTCGAGACCAAATTAATAAAATTGAAAACAATATTAAGAAACATTTTTCTGCCGAATTTCATACTGTTCTGATATAAAGTACAGTTTCTACAGCGCTTACATATAAAATCGGTGAATTCGTATATAAGAGGGCTATATCTAAATCTGAACCGAAGAAACTCCTTTCTGCCGAATTTAGTATTGATCGGACATAAAATACAGTTTCTACAGCGCTTACGTGCAAAATCGGGGGTAACATACTTATATATATATGGGGCTATATCTAAATATGAACCGATTTTGCTCAAATTTAGTATTATTTATAAGTGTACAAGATACTTCTCTTTGTCAATTTTAACCAAATTCATTAGGAAAGATATGTGTAAAGAAATATATGTGCAAAGTTTCGTTTAGATCAGACCATAATTTGATTACAAGAATACATACACAGACGGACATAGCTAAATCGACTCATAAGTTATTCTAAGTCGGTATATTAAACGATGGGTCTATCTCCTTTTAATTTGGCTGTTACAAACAAATACACAATATTATAATACCCTGTACCACGGTATGGTGTAGGGTATAAAAATACGAATATGTTGGTTAATAAATATTTTTAGTATTTACGGAAACGAACGCGTTTTAGATTTTTGCGATCTCTTTATTTTTGTTTAGCAGTAAGCAGACATTACTGCTTAACAAAAATAAAATTTTTCGAAGCCGTGCACCAAATATCTAAAATTTCAAAATTAATCCCTACAATCTCCAATCGCAAGGCAAGGATATGAAAATCCTTACCGTTTTTATATGTTCGTTACAAGCCAGTACTCAGAATAATCACTATTTACTAAATTGCATTACATTTTTGCAAAAATTAAAAGTTTATGTTTTTTAAGACAATGTTGAGATACAATATAATATGATTGGGGTGTCGGGTGTCGGGTGTTTTGGAAGAAATACTTCTTGAAGTGTCTCATTTCTTTGATTCTTTGATCATCTATTCCGAAGTTTTCTATACTAAAATTGTGTTTGTATTTACTAACCCTTCCTTTACCCAGCAAACTTTGTGGATAAATACGATATATTTAAATAACCACTTTGTTGCCATTAACGTGTATTGTGAGAACCTATAGTGATTTTTACAAGGAATTTTTTTGTGGAATACATTAACCAATAATCCATTAATTTTTACGAATTTAGATATATCATTATTTTTGGGGGGAGTTTTTCAGTAACAAGGAGGTGAAGGGGGATGTGTCTCCCTTATTTTGTTCTTTGACATGTAACATCTATTTCGAAGCCTTCTGTACTAAAATTGTGTTTGAATTTAATAACCTCTTTGTTTACCCAGCAAATTTATATCTATATACGTATCACGAAAATACGATGTCACAGGAAACAACGGTTAATGCCATTCGAATTAGCGGGTCAAAATTATGCAGAGTACGTTATTTTCGTCAAGGATACATTTCTATGCACACACTGTGTAATATTCAAATCTTTAAATTTGATTAATTTACTTCCGTAACTAACCATGCCATTTCTCTCGGTGATGCATTCCTACATATGTATAAGTATATAGAAAACAGCAAAACATCTGTATCTTTATTTTTCGCCGAAACTTGTCCTAAGTAAATAAGTACCATAATTGGCCAAGGTTCATAAATGTTAAACTTTAAGGACCTCTGTGCAACACTCTCGCCTCGCCTAATCTAAGTACATATGTCTGTATTATTGGGGACCATGACCTTCCAATTTATCCTGAGATTGATACTAGAATGCCCACACGACCGCCCTGTCTGTCTGCGTTTCTGTTCTTTTTTTTACAATTATACATTCACCTTAAGTTGTTGTGTGTGTAGTGTGTCTGTTTGGATATTTTTAACTTTTCTCATATCTCGTTTCAGACGACGAATCACAAGAATATTGAATTTAAACCATAGAAGTGTTATGCCCGACAAAGGTAAGGCAAGGAGTGCGCCTACTGGCCTTGAAATAATATTACATTAAATAAAATAATATACTTAAATCACTTCTCTTAAATTAGTTCGGAGAAAATTCGTACACACTTTTCTAAAATACTTATATATGCATACTACATATTTATTAAAATTCCATTAATAGGCGGTTTTTGATTTTAATATTATGTGGTTTAATTTAAAGAGAGCCGACATCTTTTTGATAGAGTTGTATTAGAAAAGGAGCAAAGAAATGACTCAGCATCATCAGATGAACTTGAAATGATTCTTGTTGCAGCCGAAAACTAGTATCAGCCAGTCTGGAAAAGCAAGGAGACAAACGTGAGTCATTTCTTCATTTTATTCGCCCTACTAACTTAATCATCTGTAACAAGGATGATATCTCAACATTCATAAATGAAAACAAACAAGAAAATAAGTCTCTGAATCACTTTAACTATCCGTTATTCTTGATTTGAAATTAAAAATTTAAATAAATGGATAATAAACAGGTTCATAGCTTTGGGTTATTAATATTATTATTATTATTTGGCAAACAATTTAAAAGCTGATAGTAGCTTTTTATTAAGTTAGGTTTGCTGTTTCATCGTAGTTACACCAGAGCAGGGCTTAAAAATCGTAGAAATTTTCTATCGAAATCTTAATGTAGGGAATCAAACCCTCGGCTTTATCGATGGATCATAAAGCTTAGTGACTTCAATATAAAGATGAATTATATAAACGGGACAGATAACCACGTTGCGGATTTTCTTAGCAGAATAAATAAAGATTCGGCGAAATTAATTTTTTTGAAGTTTATACTAAAGTATATTCTCTGTACAATAACGATGTCAGTAATGTGGATACAATTCATTCTCAGGATGAAGAAAAATAGGATCATATATTTATATAAGATACTGTAGTAAACCGTTTTAAGACTCAAATTATCCTTACAGACAACAGAAAAGAGCAAATTAAAATGAAACATGGTAATAAGAAAAATTATATAAATTACACGGATTTGAAAGAAAATCTAGACTCTATTTTGTTACGAAATATTGAGAAAGGAAAGGTAGGCATTTTTACGGAATTAGACGATCACAAATATAACTTTTTCAAAAAGAAAATCATTGAACTCTTTGCGGAACTCATATCATGCCATAGACATGTCATCTGCAGATGAAACTTATAGACAGATAAGTCATTATTATAGAAATGAGGCGGGACATACTGGCATTAAGAGAATTATCAAGGTTTAAAAAACTTATTTATTTTCCTAATCTTAAGATATATGTTTACAAATACATAAATAATTGTGATGTTTGCAACAGAGCTAAATTTGACAGAAATCCAATCAAACCTAAATTCCACTTTACAGGAACATCGAAAGATATTGGAAAGATTACACCGTGCGACAAATTCGAACTTTTTTTCCCTCCCAAGAACGGGACTGTATAGAAATAAAACTATAGGCCAACAGTAGATAAACTGCATACTCAGTTTTTTATTTCGTCATCGTTTGTCCTTTTTATAGGATTTTGAAAATTTCAAGGATAACAATTTTAAAATATTTTTATTTGCACTTACAACAATGCGAATTGATAAATATGGGTATCCAATAAAAGGGGAGAATTCCCTGCTATTTAAATAAATTTTTGGAAAAAATTCCAAGGACGAAGGCTACAAAAAAATGTCCTTTTAAACTTTAATCCTTTAATATCCTTCAAAGTTGTGCAATTAAAAATCGTAAAAAAATACATGTTACTGAACTCTAACTGACACAACACATATTACAATTTCAGCCTTCTATCTTTAACGGTTAAGGAATAACAATTATTTGAATTTCACAGCCTATATAGCATATTTAGGACACCGATACAAAACAAAATAATTTATTACCTCCCACGAAAGGCACTATATAAAATTTAAAATATAGGGCACTAGTAGGAAAATAACGTACTAACTTCCTTATTTCGTGATCGTTTGTCCTTTTCACAGGACTTTTAAAATTACAAGGTTAACAATTTTGATATAACTTGTTTACACATTTTAAAATGTGAATAACATCAATATGCATATCAAATGAAAGGGGAAAATTCTTGCTATTCACTAAAATTTTAGGAAACATTTTCCAAGGACGAGTAATATTTAAAAATGTCCTTTTAACTGTTAACTGTTATCCATTAATATCTTTTAAAGTTGTGAGTAGAACAATTTCATCAAACAAAATCAGCCTTCTATCAGTGTGAGTTAAGGAATGGCAATTATTTTAAATTTGCAATCTTAAGACAAACATCAAAAACAAATATCGTAAAGAAAACGAAAAATATTTTAAACAGAAAGGAAAATACACGCGCACCGTACAAATCAATATGCTATGTGCGTTTATTCAATATATTAATATTTTTCATGTTTACATATCGTCGGCTTAATGCTATTTTGTTCCATACGCCATTTTTTATGAACGGAGAAAAACGCAATTTATTGTTTGAGTAAAAACGGGACTAAAGAGTTACACACTTTTTATTTCATAGGGTTCCCAACAGTGTTTGTATGATTCTCATGCATTTCTATGCCATTACATCCAAAAATAACCACGTTATAACAATTTTTGTACTTGGCATTTTGGTCCATATCCACTTTTATTTTACTATTTTTTCCTATTTGTATTACATGGACCACAAAAAGGGTCGGTATGGATGGACACTAATTTACATATTGTGATCGAAAGAACGTAAAATACTGAGTGAAAAATATAGGGCGATAGAAAAATTGAGAAATAGAACAAAAATATCGAAATTATTTCCCGTTATTCAGAGTAAAACAAATTTACCCTACCAATATCTCGAAAACTAGGCGAGATAGAAAAAAATGATTGCAGATTCTGAAAGAGCATGCTTGGAACCCATATTATCAACTCCTAACCCAAAAAACACAAAAATGGCGTATGGACCAAAATATCATTAAGCCGACGATATATTGTATGTATTTTATATATCTTAAATGTTTATGTTAAATAATATTCTTTCAGTTGGTTGAAATGAACTCTTTTGCATTGCAGTTATTGTTTGTAATCTGAATCGCGACATATAGACCGCAGGTATTCCGACAGCATATGACAATAATTTTTCCACTAAATCGCTTTTCAATGGTAGCGAGGTCTTGGAGAAACCGTTCACCGTGTTCGTCGCTGAAATTTCCCAAATTGTCGGGGAAGAAATCGAGATGGCTCGCAAGAAAGTGTATTTTTAGCGACATTTAACACCCATTTCTCGGAAACTTTCCAGCATGTTGCGAACAATGTCTTCATAATTGTGATCTTTTTTGTTCCCTAGGAAATTCCCTACTACGCTCTGGAAACATACCAATGCCCTTTTCTCAACAGGTGAGAGACAACAGGTATCGGTGTCCCAAAAATGCTATACGAGTATAGGCTGTGAAATTCAAATATTTGTTATTCCTTAACCGTTAAAGATAGAAAGCTGAAATTTTAATATGTGTTGTGTCAGTTAGAGTTCTGTAACATGTATTTTTTTTACGATTTTTAATTGCATAACTTTGAACGATATTAAAGGATTAAAGTTTAAAAGGAAATTTTTTTGTAGCTTTCGTCCTTGGAATTTTTTTCCAAAAATTTTATTAAATAGCGGGAATTCTCCCCTTTCATTTGATAACCATATTTATCAATTCGCATTGTTGTAAGTGCAAATAAAAAAATTTTAAAATTGTTATCCTTGAAATTTTCAAAGTCCTGTAAAAAGGACAAACGATCACGAAATAAAAAACTGAGTATGCAGCTTATCTACTGTTGGGCTATAGTTTCATTCCTATATAGTCTCGTTCTTGGGAGGGAAGTCGTGTCGCACAGTGTTATACATAAATTGTAGATATCCACTCAACATCAAAGTCTCATTTCCTCACCTTAATTGATAAATTTTTAAAATTTGTCTACCACCTTTTATCTGAAGGAATGAACAAACCAAACAATAATAGAAAAATTACGATTGTATAACACATTATTCAGCTCATTGATTTGGGACTCAATTCTGAGAATTGGACGTTAAAGTAGCCTCAAAAATAAGAACTTCTGCATAATTCGTGTTGTAAATTTTTTTGGTCAAGGTGGATTATTAGAACTTTTTCTATAATTTTTTTCTCGGTATACCGTACCTCTTTTGTATCTAAAGCAAAGTTGTAGATATTGAATAGAAGAAAAATATTTTTTCGCACTTTTTTTTTTAAAAAGTAAAAGAGCATTCAGCATAACTTACAAGGAATCGCAACTTTTCACTAAAAAAAAATCAAAAATTTTAGCCACGGAAATTCTGAATAACTTTTGAGAACATATAAATATAATCTGAACATGTCTATGCAACCTAAATAGCTGAAAAAGACCACATTGTACCTCAAAAATGTTAGTATGTCACTATTTTGTAAATCAAAAAAAAAAATACTTTTTTTTGTCTAGCCACCTAAATAGCTCAAAAGGACAACATTGTACCCCAACATTTTAGTATTTCACTAGGAAATTTATAGAAAAAACCAGCAAGGAAAGGCTAAAGTCGGGCGGGGCCGACTTTATAATACCCCACACCACTCTCGTAATATTGAATAACTCTATATATAAATTTTGTAATTCATGTATAAATTGTTTACATAAATTTACTTTTGGGACATTTTATACTTAAATAATACCCTGTACCACAGTGTGGTGTAGGGTATAAAAACGATTGGATCTAAAGAGCCAAATCGGATGAAACATATATATGCGAGCTATAGCTAAATATTTACCGATTTTCTTCAAATTCGGCAATGTTGTTTCATGGATCAAGAAACTCTACCATTCTAAATTTCAAAACGATTGGATGTAAAATATAGCTTCTATAGAACTAAAGGGCCAAATCGGACGAAACATATATATGGGAGCTATAGCTAAATCTTAACCGATTTTCTTCAAATTCGGTAGTGTTGGTTCATGGATCAAGAAACTCTACCATTCTAAATTTCAAAATGATTGGATGTAAAATACAGCTTCTGCAGGACTAAAGAGCCAAATCGGACGAAACATATATATGGGAGCTATAGCTAAATCTTAACCGATTTTCTTCAAATTCGGTAGTGTTGGTTAATGGATCAAGAAACTCCACCATTCTAAATTTCAAAATGATTGGATATAAAATACAGCGTCTACAGGACTAAAGAGCAAAATCGGACGAAACATATATATGGGAGCTATAGCTAAATCTTAACCGATTTTCTTCAAATTTGGCAATGTTGGTTCATGGATCAAGAAACTCTACCATTCTAAATTTCAAAACGATTGGATGTAAAATACAGCTTTTATAGGACTAAAGGGCCAAATCAGACGAAACATATATATGGGAGCTATAGCTAAATCTTAACCGATTTTCTTCAAATTCGGTAGTGTTGGTTCATGGATCAAGAAACTCCACCATTCTAAATTTCAAAATGATTGGATGTAAAATACAGCTTCTACAGGACTAAAGAGCAAAATCGGACGAAACATATATATGGGAGCTATAGCTAAATCTTAACTGATTTTCTTCAAATTTGGTAGTGTTGGTTCATGGATCAAGAAACTCTACCATTCTAAATTTCAAAACGATTGGATGTAAAATGCAGCTTTTATAGGACTAAAGGGCCAAATCAGACGAAACATATATATGGGAGCTATAGCTAAATCTTAACCGATTTTCTTCAAATTCGGTAGTGTTGGTTCATGGATCAAGAAACTCTACCATTCTAAATTTCAAAATGATTGGATGTAAAATACAGCTTCTATAGAACTAAAGGGCCAAATCGGACGAAACATATATATGGGAGCTATATCTAAATCTTAACCGATTTTCTTCAAATTCGGTAGTGTTAGTTCATGGATCAAGAAACTCTACCATTCTCAATTTCAAAATGATTGGATGTAAAATACAGCTTCTTCAGGACTAAAGGCCCAATTATGACGAAAGGTAGCTGCGAAAAACTCTAAACTGCAAAATTTCAGAACGATCGGAGTGAAATTGCGACCTGTAGTCGACGAACAACTTTACATGGACGGACGGACAGACATCGTTAAATCGACTCAGCTAGTTATTCTGAGTCGATCGGTATACTTTAAGGTGGGTCTAGCTGTGTTATTTTCAGGTGTTACAAACATCTGCCGTGAAACAAACTTATAATACCCTGTACCACAGTGTGGTGTAGGGTATAATTAAGGCCAATATTTTTGTGGAACATATTAACGCTCGATCTCCACCAAATAACTGTAATTTTTTGCCTTATTTTACCAAATTGTAAAAACCCATAAAAATGGTGAGGGCGGGGATGAAATGTTCTACAGAAATGTTGGCCATATAATTTTACTATCTGTCAAAACATATCAAAGCCAAAACTTAACATAAAAAACAAAAAAAGTTAAATTCCAGTCAAAAACCCTCCTTGGCCTGTTCGTGCATCAATGTTAGTCATACGACCTAGTGGCCGAAGCAATAACAATACCAGTAAAGAGCGTTTTTGGCTGGAATTTGACCTTTTTTTGAGTTTTGTGTTAAGTTTTGGGCTTTGGTGTTTTCTGACACATATAGTAAAATTTTATGACTAACATTTTTGTAGAACATTTCATCCCGGTCCTCTCCCTTATGGCCTTAATATTTTCTATAAAGTTGCTAAACATACCCTACACAAAAAAATTATTTGTGTTACAAAATAGTGAAATACTAAAATTTTGAGGTGAATGATGTCCTTTTGAGCTAATAAGGGTGCCTAGACACGTTCAGATTGTATTGATATATTCACAAAAAAAGTTCAGATTTACCGTGGCTTTTTTCCAAGTATTGTTAGTGAATAAATTACTGTAAGTTATGCTAAAAAGTAAAAAAAATATTTTTTCTTTCACTTTTTCAAAAAATGCAGAGAATTTTTTCCCCCCATAAAATATTAACAAACTTTGTTCGGCATATTCTTAACTACATTATTCCCAAATATAGTTAAGCGGTAGTTAGTTGTTAGATAAAAGCTGATGATACCTTTTTCGAGAGCCCACTGATTTTCAGTTACTTTGATTTTGCAAAAAGTGTTAATTTGTTGCATAGTGTAATAAGAAAAAGTTGGATTTTTTCAAAAAATAGTTTTTGCTTTCATGAAAAAACCATAAAAAATAGAAAATTTCCCCAAAAACTTGTTTGTTCCAATTTTTGAAAGCTAGCATCCCAATGAAGTAAATAATGCCTATTTTAAGAAAAAGATGCATAAATGTATAAGTTATAACAGTTTTAGTAGAAATGAGAGAATTTCAATATAATCCGGATTATATACCCCCACTAGTGTAAACATGGGTATATATTAGATGCTGCAGGCCAAAACTGTAACACATCGATGGAGTGATGTAAGGTACCCCAAGAATATTTGGCGGAAATCCAATGTGCACCATTCTAAAGGAGTAATTGATTGACTATCATCTTAAGAAAAATGGGCGATGTTGCCACGCCCCTTTGTTACCTCCCATACAAATTTACCATTTTACACAAAAAGTTAAAGGCTTATAAATTTGATTCCAGTTCATACAATTTTGTGGAGCGTAATGCCTTTTCAGTACTTATAGTCCTGTGCAAAGCGGGCGTTATTAACACGCCCCTCCCAAAGAACTTGACCATTTTGCACAAAAAATTAACTGTTTATAACATATTTTCCTCCATCTACACACTTGAAATTTTTTACAGTTTAAAGTTTAATAGTATCCATAGTATATTAGAAATGGGCGTTATTGCCACAGTCATATGAAACATATGAAAAATTATTTTTTTGAATTGCCTTATTTTTGCAACACTCTCCAAATATGCATTATTTTTTTCGTTAGAGCATCCTAATGCTTTAAAAAAATGGAACAGTTCTTTTAATGAGAGATACTAAACTTCCGTTTCTACGTGAAAGTGATGTTTTCAGCACTTCTAGCCCTCATAATTATACTCGACTGCACACTGTGGTACAGGGTATTATGACTTTGTGCATTTGTTTGTAACGTCTAAAAAACAAAGAGATAGACTCATCGTTTATTATACCGATCGACATAGAATCACTTTTTGTGTCGATCTAGCCATGTCCGTCTGTCTGTCTGTGCATTTATTCTTGTAATTAAAGTGCATTCCCTAGACTATAGACGATCCCAGTTGAAAATGGGGCTCATCGGTCCATGTTTGAAATTGTGTACAGTGTAATGCCTTTATAGTACCTAGAGTCCACAGAATAGATAGCATTATTGGCGCGCTCTTTTTAGTACCTCCTACACAAATGGACCATTGCGCACCAAAAGTTAACAGTTTATAGCTTTAATACCAGTGGATACAAGTACTTGAAATTTTTTACAGTGTAGTGCTTTTACAGTACCTAGAATCCAGAGAAAAGTTGGCGTTATTGGCACGCCCGTTTTGATACATCCCACACAAATGGACCATTTAGCACCAAAACAGCTTATAACTTTAACACCAATACGTACTTTTAATTAAAACAAAAAATAAATAAATGTATGAATATTTTTGTGGGACAATGGACTCCCTTCCATTTAGACTTCTGCGAGTTCTAGGTGACGCATTTTTTAACCCATCTTGCGGAAATGTAAGCTTTTTTACTTCACATTAAGTAAATCATCTCTACACCTTTTCAAGTTCGCAATGAGAAAATATAAATTGCAATGAGAAAATATAAATTCATATTGCGAAATGTAAATTCGTAATGAGAACATAGAAATTTATATTTAGAATTATAAATTCGAAATGTGAAAATAACGTAGAATATAAACTCGTAATGAGAACGTGTAAATTTATATTGACAAATGTAAAATTGTATTGATAGAATATAAAATCATATTGGAATGGACCTAACCTTAAAACAAGTGCTTCCCCGAACGAATTTTATAATATGCCATAAATTGAGTTAAAAGTTTCTCATTATGAATTTATGTTTTCTCATTTTGAATTTACATTGTCTCAATATACGTTATATAATCTCATTGCAATTTTACATTTGTCAATATGAATTTACAAATTCTCATTACAAGTTTATATTATTCGTTATTTTCTCATTATGAATTTATATTTCTCAATATATATTTCTATGTGCTCATTACAAATTTACATTTCGCAATATGAATTTATATTTTCTCATTGAAATTTACACTTTCTAATATGAATTTACACATCTCACTACAAATTTACATTTTCCTTTATTATTTTATATTCTCTCAATTCAAATTTAAAATTACCAATATAAATGTACATGTTCTCATTGCAAACTTGAAAAGGTGTAGTGAAAATGGAATGTATCGGTCCGTGTTTTGATAAGTAAAAGGCTCTCATGAAGTTTAATTTTTTTAACATGTGTGTCTCGAATTTAGAAATTTACTCTATTTAACCTACAACTGTCAATAGTAATAATGGTTTTCCGTACATATGTGGGCAAACAATGGTGGAGGGTATTATTTGGTCGGCCCCGACCGACTTTAGCCTTTACTTACTGGTTTTCTTTAATTTAAATTGTATCCGGCTTTATCGAGTTTATACTTCAATAAATGTGAAACAAATTAAAGGCAACTACCATGAATATTGGAATTTTAGAAAAAATTTAAAAAAAACTATACCATACAAACATTTTTGTTTTGGTTTCATAAAAAGGTATGCCTCAATCTATCTAAAAAATGAGTTTTTAGGACTCGGACACAAAAACATTTTGTTTGTTTCATAGTGTAATTGGGCCGTTATGTTCTCTTTCAAAATCGGTTCAGCCGTTCAGGAGCAATTAACAATTTCGTAAAACCATATAATTTTTTTAATTTCTTTTTAATTTAAAATCACCTTAAAATGTTGGAATTTTTTTTTTCAATTATTACAGCGCTTTTTTATTTTACCATTTAGTAACTTTTTACAAATGTATTTCATAGGTTAATATTACAATTGTTCCGAATGTTTCGCGTTTAAATTTAAGATTCAGAATCACAATATTTTTGCTTATTCTCTTAGAACAATGTGGTGTAGAATATCGTATAGTCGACTCGAAAGACCGACATTGGTCTTTCCTAACTGGTTTTATTTCTAAAATTTCCAAAACTCTTCTTGGAACTCTTTCTTTATTTCAAAAACCATAGCGTATGAGTATTCCTCCCATTACTCATACGCCTTAACGAACACATTTTAATTAAGCCTATGTTTCAATAGTAGTCATTCGTATAGAACATAAATTTCAAACTGAACATAATTTTCCATCTCACAATTCAGGCTTTCCTGTGGTTAAATTGCTTTCCTCTCCCCCCGGTTTTAGCCAATATTAGTTTGCATTTTGATAAATGCATGTGAGTGGAGCAAATTCTCATAAATAAACTACATTCGATGCGATAGGAATCGTTTGTTCAAAACCAAAAACCCAAATGCGGACAACATAAAAAAGTTAACAGTTTTTTCCCCCGAAACTATTAATCATCAAAGTTGCAATCAAATTCCTAAAAGAATACTTCATTCAATTCAGGTTTTTGTTGCCGGAGCCGGCTCGGCCTCATGCCGCCTTGCGTTGGTCCTTTCGTTGCTCGCAGTGAATGAATGGAAAGCAACAGCATGGGAATGGCAAAAATCAAAGGAACAATGCAATGGAGGTTGATGAGAAGAATGGAGAAGCAGCCGGAATAAAGACCAAGAAAGGCGAACAAAAAGTGTTCAAAAACCCATAAACATTTGGCTGTTTGAGTGTGTCTCTGTGTGTATGAGTGAGAGTGTGCACCCTGCAGTTAAATGTTAAATATGTCAGGATAACTGTCACACAATGAAAATCCAACAGACAACAAATAGTCAAAAAAACGAAAAGAAGCTACCGGCAACAACAACAACAAGGATCTGCTAACGAAAATAAAGGACAAAGACAATGAATGCAATGAAAAAACGCTAAACTGAACGACCACAAATTGTATTCTCTGTGTTTTGATGTTTTTGGATGTGTGTGCGAGTGTATGTGTCTGCCTCTCTGTGTATTTGTTCAAATAATGATGAATGTCTTTTTGTTATTATTGTTCACATTGTTTGGGGTGATGTTGAATGTTGCACAGTGGGTTTTATTGACAGGTTAATGCTAAAGGCCCAACTATAATATGCATAAGCAATTCCGTACGGAAAGTGCGTTCAGTTTCGCACCCTGCTTAAGCAAATGGGAACTGAGAGAGAGCTGAGAGAACTTAACGAAAAGTTTACTTAAGTACATTATAGTTTGGCACATACGATTTCATGCATTCGCACAGTTGCTTAAGCTAGCTTATGCATATTATAGTTGGGCCTTAACACTTATCATTCATAACATATCAAATAGGAATAAAAATATATGTATTTATTGTATTATTAATATAAATAGAATAAATATGTGTATAGTATATTAAGTATCGATAAGTGTGATTTTTTTTAAATTTTGGACAAATAATCATCTTCTTGTTTACGGAAAAAAAATTAAGAAAGTTTTGCTTGAACAGAGTAATTAATATCCTGATTCACCAAACGAAATCTCAATGAGGATGGTATAGAAAAGATTTTTTCGTGCTGTTCAACAAAAGTCGTATGTATACCCGACAATATATTGTGGTACAGGGTATTATATCTTTGTCCATTATACTGATCGGCATAAAATCAATTTTTGAGTCGATTTAGCCATGTCCGTGCAGGCTGCATATAGGAAGAGATCTGTACGAAAATTAGAGCAGAGGCATTTCTTAGACTAAGGACGATCCCTACTGAAAACCAGTAAGGAAAGGCAGAAAGTCGGGCGGGGCCGACTATATAATACCCTACACCTCCCTAAAAATGCGATAATGGTCATTGCCATAATAATTTGGAATAATTGGTAAATGGGTAGAAACATATTATCTAATTCTGAAACGATAATCGCTAAATTAAGCAATATTCGTTCCAAAATTGAGAAACATCTTTCTGGAAATTTTTAATGATCGGAAGTAAAATACAACTTATATATCGGTTTGATACCAAATCAGGAGGAACATATATATGGAGCTTTAATATAAATCTGAACCGATCTTCCCAGAATATTTATTCATGTAAAAAAACCTCCTTCTGTCGAATTTCGTACTGATCGGATATAAAATACAGTCTCTACAGCGCTTACATGTCAAATCGGGGGTAACATATATATGGGAGCTATATCTAAATCTGAACCGATTTTCCCCGAATTGCGCAGTGTTTTTTCATGTAATAAGAGAACTTTCTCTGCCGAATTTCGTACAGGTCGGATGTAAAATACGGTTTCTACAGCGCTTTCATGTCAAATCGGGTGAAACATATATATGGGGGCTATATCTAAATCTGAACCGATTTCTTCCAAATTTAACAGTGTTCATTTATATAATAAGAAACCTCTTTCTGCCGAATTTCATACTGATCGGATATAAAATAAAGTTTTTACAGCGCTTACATGTCAAATCGGGGTAACATATATATGGGGGCTATATCTAAATCTGAACCGATTTTAACCAAATTCAATAGGGATCGTCCTTGGGCCACAAAAAAGATATGTGTAAAGTTTCGTCGAGATCGGACCATAATTGAGACCTGTACTTTGATTACAAGAATACATGCACAGACAGACGGACTGACGGACAGACAGACGGACAGAGGGACATAGCTAAATCAACTCAGAAAGTGATTCTAAGTCGATCGGTATAATAAACGATGGGTCTATTTCTTCTCCTTTTGGGTGTTACAAACAAATGCACAAAGTTATAATACCCTGTACCACAGTGTGGTGTAGGGTATAATTAAGCATATCGGTCTAAAGAAAAGATTTTTCACATGCGCAGGCAGAAATATAAACATTTATACGTTATATGACACTACATCATCCATAGTGAAAATGGGTAACATCGCACAGTGGGAGGAATTAAAAAAAATAGGAAACGAATTCGTCCGTTTCTTAACCCGACAATCGATTTCGGCAAAACTGTGTGTGTTCTACGAACCGAGATTCACAAACGCCTAAGAGCTACATCGTACATTTGCCGAGATATCTTCAATTGAAAATTTAATTTTTAATTTTTTTCCCCTAGTATTTATACCCTACACCACACTGTGGTACAGGGTATTATGACTTTGTGCATTTGTTTGTAACAACCAAAAGGAGAAGAGATAGATCCATTGTTTATTATACCGATCGACTTGTAATCACTTTATGAGTCGATTTAGCTATGTCCGTCTGTCTGTAGATGTATTATTGTAATCAAAGTACAGGTCGCAATTATGGCCCGATCTTGACGAATCGGTTCAGATTTGGATATATCCCCCATATATATGTTAGCCCCGATTTGGCATGTAAGCGCTGTAAAAACTTTATTTTATATCTGATCAGTATGAAATTCAGCAGAAAGAGGTCTCTTATCATATTAATGAACACTGTTAAATTTGGAAGAAATCGGTTCAGATTTAGATATAGCCCCCATATATACGTTACCCCCGATTTCACATGTAAGCGCCGTCTAAAATTTATGTTATAACCGATCAGTGTGAAATTCGGCAGAGAGAGGTTTATTATGACATGAAGGAACACTGCCAAATTCGGAGAAAATCGATTCAGATTTAGATATAGCCCCCATATATATGTTACCCCCGATTTTACATGTAAGCGCTGTAAAAAGTGTATTTATAATCCGATCAGTACGAAATTCGGCAGAAAGAGGTTTCTTATTACATGAATTAACACTGCCAAATTTGAGGGAAATCGGTTGAGATTTAGATATAGCCCACATACATATATATGTTACCCCCGATTTGACATGTAAGCGCTGTAGAACTGTATTTTAAATCTGATCAGTAAAAAAAATTGTCAGAAGAGGTTTCTCATTACATGAATTAACACTGCCAAATTTGAGGGAAATCGGTTCAGATTTAGATATAGCCCCCATATATATGTTACCCCCGATTTGACATGTAAATGCTGTAGAAACTGTATTTTATATCCGATCAGTGCGAAATTCGGCAGAAAGAGGTTTCTTATTACTTAAAGGAATACTGCCAAATTCGGAGAAAATCGGTTCAGAGGTTTCTTATTACGTGAAGGAATACTGCCAAATTTGGACAAAATTAGTTCAGATTTAGATATATCCCCTATATATATGTTACCCCCGATTTGATATGTAAGCGCTGTAAAAACTGCATTTTATATCCGATCAGTATGAAATTCGGTAGAAAAAGGTTTCCTATTATATGAATGAACACTTTTAAATTTGGAAGAAATCGGTTCAGATTTAGATATAGCCCCCACATATAACTTACCCCGATTTGACATGTAAGCCCTGCCAAAATGATATTTTATATCCGATCAGTGACTGTATTTTATATCCGATTAGAACAAAATTCGGCAGAAAGAGGTCTGTTTGTTGTTGTCATGAATGAGTATTCAGGGAAATCGGTTCAGATTTATATATAACCTCCATATATATGTTTCTCCTGATTTGGTATCAAAGCGCTACATAAGTTGTACTTTACTTCCGATCATTTAAATTTTCCAGAAAGATGTTTCTCAATTTAGGAACGAATATTGCTTAATTTAGCGATTATCGGTTTAGAATTATATAATATGTTACTACCCATTTACCAATTATTCCAAATAATCATCGCAATGACCCTTATCGCATTGTTAGGGAGGTGTAGGGTATTATATAGTCGGCGCCGCCCGACATTCTGCCTTTCCTTACTGGTTTGTAAAACCTGAAGCCGGATGTACCGATTTCTTTCACATCGAATTTACTGAATTGGGAAAAAACTTTGCTCTTTGATTGAAAAAAAGTTTGATCTGCAGACAAAAGTTATGGCAATTTGAAGTCATGTGTTTACAAACAATTGATTTTGTGTAATTTTTTGGGAAAAATGTATATGTCGTATTTTAGAGTTACAGATGTAGTTCTTTAAAATTCATGTGCTCGGGATTGTATATTTACGTGGGCGTTCGGATAACATTTATAGCTATCATTGAGTTTTAAGAAATAAACAATAGTTTAATTTTAAAAAAATTAACAGAAGTCAGTTTTCGGCATATTAATGGTTTACACGAAAACACATGTTCAAACTCCGGTCACTGAAAATAGTTTATCACGCCTTTTAAGCGCTCATCGTTAACCGAAATGGCGTTTCAACCTACATTTCCAAAGAAAATGTGCTGATGATGCCAACGCTCCAAAATCCGCACCAAAGTGTTGCTTTCTGAGGATGCATTGGCTTCTTGACGATCACTTGCGAGATTTCCGATCTCCAGATGCGGCAATTGTGCTAGTTAACATAGCAATCGAGATGAAAATCCGCTTCGTCCGAAAAAATTATTTATCAAGCAAAATCGTTGTCCATCTCGAGCTGCTTTAAGGCTCAATCTGAGAAGCGATAATGAAGCGGATGGTCGGGTGTCTTTAATTGCTGAGTCAATTGGAACTTGAAAGATAATAAAACGAGGTGGAAATATTAAGATGTAGAAATTAGAGACGGGTGGATATTCCAAGACTTAGTGGCTCTCTCTCGGCTACGACAGCCAAATTCTTGTTAGTGCGTACCGTACGACGACAGGAGTCGTGAGTGTCGTGTACTATCATGCCAGCCTCATGAGCTTTATACAAAAACTTGCGTATAGTAAAAATAAAAAAATACTTCTTGTTGACTGAGGACATTGACTCTTCTGGTAATGTGCGTTTAAGATTCACCTCATTAGGCACCAATGGCTTATTTGCACCGCAGTACATTAATTAGACACATACGGGATTGGTTCACTTCCATCACCGTGTGTGAACGAATTATGTACGTATGTGATTGATTTTCTGCTGAGTGTGTTATGTTTCGCACTGTATTTTGACAAGGCAAGTTTTAGCGCTGAACTCTCTCACAGATTGAGAACACGAAATGGAATATATGTATTTTCAGTATAAAAATCGCTGCTTGTTGCATATAATGAGTTGGCAAAACATGAAGCCGTGTTCAGATATTTCTTTGTACACAACAAATATTTCATAGACGAAAAAACACATCGAAATGAAAAAACACCTGTAATGTGCTTTGACACCAATTCTAACCTGACAAAAGCAATGCGAAAATCAAATATTCTGTTGTTTTTTAGTATTTTAAAGCCAATAACACCACGTAGCATGCACTTTCATACACAGAAACATGCATTATAATATGAAGAAACAGAAACTACTAAAAGCTAAGAAACATGGTTTGACAAACGGTAACAACAACAAACATTAAGTAGAATTTCCATACATTTTATAAGGTGACTACATTTGTAGCAAGCCGACCAGTAGATGGTCATTTTAGAATTACTAATGATGCCTCCATTTTATTACATGGATGCATCATTAGTAATTATCCCTTACCTTACAGGGAGGAGGATATACTCGTATATCATGTGCTACGTCCCAAAAGTGTAACACATCCAAGGAGTGACCTAAGACCCTAAGTAAGTTCGGCGGAAATCCGTTTTATTTTATTTTAAGTCATTTGAGCAATGTCCGTGCGTCTGTGTAGCTGGAGATCACGATAAGTTTTGAAAGGAGTAACGGATTGACTTAACATTTACTACGTAATAATCTAATGGTGGAGGGTATATTCATTTTGTCACCTCCTCTAAATATTGATCTGAGACCCCATGATGTATATATCGCACCTGTTCCACAAAAGGGTAAAAACTCAAAATTTATAAATTTAGCTTTTTTGCAAGAAAAAAACTTACAATGGCAATTTCTACCCACTGCAAAATTTGTTCATTGATTTTTCTCATTTTTCATAATAAAAAACCGTTATGACTCTCTCTGTGTTTTCAGAATAACGTCTTTAGATTCAACTAAAGAGTTACATTTTGAATTGTCTCCAAGTGTTTAAGCAAATCGGACCGTTGATTTATCATCTAAAAAGTAATATTTTTAGTTGTGCCCTTTTCAACTTATAATACGAGTAAGATTTTTCAGTTAAAAAGGTACAACTCAAAATAATGCCACTCTTTATATACACACTTTTTTCAGGAAAAGGGTAACAACTCAAAAAAGTATCAATAAAAAAACAAAAAGAAAATAGCGCAAAGACATGTTCTTTTTTTGTAATATATCATTAATATTAACGTAAACAGTTTTTGGCCTCTACAGAAATTTTTTAAATTTTGAGCTGTTACCCTTTTGTGGAACAGGTGCGATATATTCCTAATCGTCGTAAAATTCTAAGACAAACGATTTTGCCATTTCCGGCTGTCCGGATATAGTTGTTTCTTATAGTTACAGGTTGTTTGGAATTGCAAATGGGCCATATCGGTCAATGTTCTGATATAGCTCTCCTATAGAGGTAGCTCCAAAATATGTTTTTGAGCCGTAGACACCACATTTTTTAAGCAATTTAGCAGAAACTTTGCAGTTTGCATTCTATTTTGACAAGAATTAATCACAGCAAAATTATACAAATCGGTTCATATTTTGTTATAGACACCCTATAGATGTCGCTCCAAAATATACGTTTTTAAGCCAGGCATACTACATACGCAGTAAAATTTTTTTAAATCAGTTTATATTTTGTTATATTACACACCTATAGATGTCGCTCCCAAAAAGCTTATTTAAGCCATAAACACCACATTTCCTAAGAAATTTAGGTGAGACTTTGCAGTTTTTATTCTGTTTTATCGAGAATTAATTTCAATAAAATGTATACAAAAAACATTTTATTTTGTTGTAGTCCACGTGTAGATGTAGCTCTCAAAAAAGCTATTTCAAGCCATAAATACCGCATTTTCAGGAGAAAAGTTTGGCTAAAGAATTTGCGGCCTAAAATTTGACTAAAAATTGCAACGTTTGTTTTTATACCCTACACCACACTGTGGTACAGGGTATTATAAGTTTGTTTCACGGCAGATGTTTGTAACACCTGAAAATAACACAGCTAGACCCACCTTAAAGTATACCTATCGACTGAGAATCACTAGCTGAGTCGATTTAACGATGTCCGTCCGTCCGTCCGTCCGTCTGTCCATGTAAAGTTGTTCGTCGACTACACTCCGATCGTTCTGAAATTTTGCAGTTTAGAGTATTTCGCGGCTGTTAAGATTTTTACATCCGATCGTTTTGAAATTTAGAATGGTAGAGTTTCTTGATCCATGAACCAACATTGCCGAATTTGAAAAAAATCGGTTAAGGTTTAGCTATAGCTCCCATATATATGTTTCGTCCGATTTGGCCATTTAGTCCTGTAATAGCTGTATTTTACATCCAATTATTTTGAAATTTAGAATGGTAAAGTTTCTTGATCCATGAATTAACACTGTTGAATTTGAAGAAAATCGGTTAAGATTCAGCTATAGCTCCCATATATATGTTTCGTCCGATTTGGCCCTTTAGTCCTATAAAAGCTGTATTTTACATCCAATCGTTTTGAAATTTAGAATGGTAGAGTTTCTTGATCCATGAACCAACATTGCCGAATTTGAAGAAAATCGGTTAAGATTTAGCTATAGCTCCCATATATATGTTTTCGATTTGGCCCTTTAGTTCTATAGAAGCTATATTTTACATCCAATCGTTTTGAAATTTAGAATGGTAGAGTTTCTTGATTCATGAACCAACATTGCCGAATTTGAAGAAAATCGGTAAAGATTTAGCTATAGCTCTCATATATATGTTTCATCCGATTTGGCTCTTTAGATCCAATCGTTTTTATACCCTACACCACACTGTGGTACAGGGTATTATTTAAGTATAAAATGTCCCAAAAGTAAATTTATGTAAACAATTTATACATGAATTACAAAATTTATATATCAGATAGTCGGCACCGCCCGACTTTAGCCTTTCCTTACTGGTTTTTTATACCCTACACCACACTGTGGTACAGGGTATTATAACTTTGTGCATTTGTTTGTAACACCCAAAAGGAGAAGAAATAGACCCATCGTTTATTATACCGATCGACTTAGAATCACTTTCTGAGTTGATTTAGCTATGTCCGTCTGTCCGTCTGTCTGTCCGTCTGTGCATGTATTCTTGTAATCAAAGTACAGGTCGCAATTATGGTCCGATCTCGACGAAACTTTACACATATCTTTTTTTTGGCCCAAGGACGATCCCTATTGAATTTGGTTAAAATCGGTTCAGATTGAGATATAGCCCCCATATATATGTTAGCCCCGATTTGACATGTAAGCGCTGTAAAAACTTTATTTTATATCCGATCAGTATGAAATTCGGCAGAAAGAGGTTTCTTATTATATGAATGAACACTGTTAAATTTGGAAGAAATCGGTTCAGATTTAGATATAGCCCCCATATATACGTTACCCCCGATTTGACTTGTAAGCGGCGTAAAAATGTTATTTTATATCCAATCAGTGCGAAAATCGGCAAAGAGAGGTTTCTTATTACATGAAGGAATACTGCTAAATTCGGAGAAAATCGGTTCAGATTAAGATATAGCCCCCATATATACGTTACCCCCGATTTGACATGTGAGCGCTGTAAAAATGTTATTTTATATCTGATCAGTGCGAAAGTCGGCAAAAAGAGGTTTCTTTCTACATGAAGGAATATTGCTTAATTTAGCGATTATCGTTTCAGAATTAGATAATATGTTTCTACCCATTTACCAATTATTCCAAATTATTATGGCAATGACCCTTATCGCATTGTTAGGGAGGTGTAGGGTATTATATAGTCGGCCCCGCCCGACTTTCTGCCTTTCCTTACTGGTTAATAATTTGCTTAAACAAAAAGGATCGTTTAATGATTTGCTCCACATCCAAATATTTTCCAGTAATAAAATTGAAAGCAATCCATGGTGGAGGGTATATAAAATTCGGCATGGCCGAACTTAACGCTTTTACTTGTTTATATCCCAGGCTAAGTTCGAAGATGAGTCACATTGGTTCACTGCTTTTAGTACCCCCCTCACAAAGGTTTTAAATTTAGTATAATATTGATTCTCTATTAACTTCTATACTACTTATCTGAATCATCTGTAATTCCTCAAATAGTAATAGTTTATCCGTCGCCATCGCCTTGAAAAAATGGGTGAAGTGCCGCCACCTCTTTTGGTAGCTCCCACACAAACGGAAAGTTTTGAAAAAATGTTTTTAAATTTAAATTTTACTTGCAATTTTGTGCAGTGTTGTGCTCTTATAGTACATACAGCGTTATTTTGTTACCATCAACATAAATGGACCATTTTGCACCAAAATTTAACTTTTTATAGCTTTAATATCAGTTGATACAAGTACTTAAACTTGTATATAGTGTAATTGTTTTATTGGCTTTCACCTTTTGATACCTCCCACACAAATTGACTTTTTTGCATCAAAAGTTGACTACTTATAACTTCAATACCAGTGAATACTTTAAAGTCATTAGATGCTATTTAAATTGATAATAATTTAATTACAACAAAAAAAAATTTACAAATACGTTTTGCGGCTGAAGGTGAGGGGATTTGTAAGTCGGTTTTCCCGACTGAGCTTTTTTACTAGTTTTTTACTGCCTTTTAAATTTATATCTGCTATAAACACGAGTTATTCCGCAAAAATTACTACAAATGTAGACTTCCGAGTACATAAAGGTCAAAAACATAGAGCATATTTATATTCATCTTAAAAGAAAGTAGGGAATATTCTCGAAGAGAGAATGGGTCAGTCATATTCACACCTATTGTTACCAATCTTCTCCAATTTACACAAATTTTACAAAAAGTTATATTTTCTCCAATCACAAAGCTAGAATATTAAAATTTGCATATGTGGTAAAGTGTTATCCGTTGAACTGCAAAGGGAACTTGAAGCCCGGCTTTTAGTATAGTAAAAATAAGGGAAAATCAAAAAATCTCCATTTTGATTTGTCATGTCAAGACCTACAAAATATTTCATTGAAAAATTATAATTTTTACATATTATGTAGCGTTATTACTGTTCTATCTGCGTTTGATTTTTTTCTCATACGGTCCTAACATTTTCTTAATATCAGTGCAGAATATAAAAATCGTTCACATCGAATTTTCTTAATTGACAAAACCTTAATATAATAGATTTTGGGAAAAAACTAAAAAAAAGTTTTTGGGGATTTTAGAATTTATTTTTGGGATTTTCCTTCACCAAAATAATAATGTTGGAATTGGAAAAATTTCAAAAAAATTATCTGTTTAATGAAAAAATATTGCCATTAGCCATACTCGCTGATATAAGTCCATTAAATAAAATAAATAAAGAATACTCGCTGATACAAAAGTTATGCTTATATAGGGTGATCCATTTCGAGGTTCCCTACTTTTTTAAAGAAAACCAGTAAGGAAATGCAGAAAGTCGGGCGGGCCGACTATATAATACCCTACACCTCCCTAACAATGCGATAAGGGTCATTTCCATAATAATTTGGAGTAATTGGTAAATGGGTAGAAACATATTATCTAATTCTGAAACGATAATCGCTAAATTAAGCAATATTCCTTCATGTAGAAAGAAACCTCTTTTTGCCGACTTTCGCACTGATCAGATATAAAATAACATTTTTACAGCGCTCACATGTCAAATCGGGGGTAACGTATATATGGGGGCTATATCTTAATCTGAACCGATTTTCTCGGAATTTGAAAGTATTCCTTCATGTAATAAGAAACCTCTTTCTGCCGAATTTCGCACTGATCGGATATAAAATACAGTTTTTACAGCGCTAACATGTCAAATCGGGGGTAACATATATATGGGGGCTACATCTAAATCTGAACCGATTTTCTCCGAATTTAGCAGTATTCCTTCATGTAATAAGAAACCTCTCTTTGCCGATTTTCGCACTGATTGGATATAAAATAACATTTTTACGCCGCTTACAAGTCAAATCGGGGGTAACGTATATATGGGGGCTATATCTAAATCTGAACCGATTTCTTCCAAATTTAACAGTGTTCATTCATATAATAAGAAACCTCTTTCTGCCGAATTTCATACTGATCGGATATAAAATAAAGTTTTTACAGCGCTTACATGTCAAATCGGGGCTAACATATATATGGGGGCTATATCTCAATCTGAACCGATTTTAACCAAATTCAATAGGGATCGTCCTTGGGCCAAAAAAAAGATATGTGTAAAGTTTCGTCGAGATCGGACCATAATTGCGACCTGTACTTTGATTACAAGAATACATGCACAGACGGACAGACAGACGGACAGACAGACGGGCAGGCGGACAGACGGACATAGCTAAATCGACTCAGAAAGTGATTACAAGTCGATCGGTATAATAAACGATGGGTCTATTTCTTCTCCTTTTGGGTGTTACAAACAAATGCACAAAGTTATAATACCCTGTACCACAGTGTGGTGTAGGGTATAAAAACACAGAAAATTCAAATTGAATGGGGAAGGTTTATTATCATTTGAAAGAACATTCTTTGGCATTTATTTTTTTAAGGTTTATGTCTATCAAATGTTGGCCGCGGCTACGTCTCAGATGTGCGAAGTGCACGAAACACATTCCTCACAGAACGTGAATTTTCGTAATAAAACTGAATAATTTGTAAACGTTGTTCAGGCGTAAGTCTTTCCATGATGAAATGCCAAACAATACTTAACAAAAGTAACATGACAGCATGACACGACTCACACGTGAGCAGTCAAAAAAGGCTAATGAAAAAAGTTTCTCTACTTGGATCACCCGTTACTTTACAAACAATATTTTTGTTTGTTTTTGCCATTTTTTGTATTATTGCCAAATAATCATTTTTGTAAAGCAACGTTAATATTTATACCCTACACCACACTGTAGTACAGGCTATTATGACTTTGTGCATTTGTTTGTAACACCCAAAAGGAGAAGAGATAGACCCATTGTTTATTATACCGATCGACTTGTAATCACTTTCTGAGTCGATTTAGCTATGTCCGTCTGTCTGTTCGTCTGTCCGTCTGTCTGTCTGTCTGTCTGTAGACGTATTCTTGTAATCAAAGTACAGGTCGCAATTATGGTCCGATCTCAACGAAACTTTGCACATATCTTTTTTTAGGCCCAAGGACGATCCCTATTGAATTTGGTCAAAATCGGTTCAGATTTACATATAGCTCTCATATATATGTACCTCCGATTTGGCATATGTGCACTGTATAAGCAACATTTTGTAACCGATTTGTACAAAAATTGACAGAGAGTAGTCTCGTGATACACTTAGATACAATACAAAATTTGGGGCAAATCGGTTCAGATTTATATATAGCCCCCATATATATGTTGCACCCGATTTGACATGTAAGCGCTGTAGAAACTGTTTTTATATCCGATCACAGCGAAATTCGGCAGAAAGAGGTTTCTTATTACACGAAGGAATACTGCCAAATTTGGAGAAAATCGGTTCAGATTTAGATATAGCCCCCATATATATGTTAGCACCGATTTGACATTCAAGCGCTGTAGAGACTGTATTTTATTTCGACAGACAGAGGTTTCTATTTTACATGAATGAGTATTCAGGGAAAATCGATTCAGATTTATATATAAGCTCCATATATATGTTCCTCCTGATTTGGTTACAAAGCGCTATAGAAGTTGTAGTTTACTTCCGACCATTACAAAATTCTCCAGAAAGATGTTTCTCAATTTAGGAAGGAATATTGCTTAATTTAGCGATTATCGGTTCAGAATTAGATATATCCGCATATATAGGTTCTCACTCATTTACCAATTATTCCAAACTATTATCGCAATAACCCTTATCGCATTGTTAGGGATGTGTAGGGTATTATATAGTCGGCCCCGCCCGACTTTCTGCCTTTCCTTACTGGTTTTGTAAATGCGAATTTGACTTATTGGCTGAGAAATATCCTACGCCCTTTAACGGATTTGTCTGGAATTTAGAAATTTACTCTATTTAAATTGCTACTATGGTTAGGTATTGACCCTGCATTTTCATTCAAAATCACTGTGCCTTGTTGCTTGTTGTTTTCCATATGAATGGGAACGTTAAAAAGTAATAAAAAGAAAATATCAGCAAGAACTCCGCCGGAGCAGTAGATGAGGCGAAGGAGAAGAAGAGAGAGATATGCAATCAAAGCAAGCAAAGATTTATACAAAGGAAACCACAAAAATTATAATAGAATAGAAAAAGGGAATAGATGGGCAAAATTACTCAAAATGGGAAAGGATAAAATGATTTTAGCATCAATTCATTGTTGATAATAGTCTGCCAAACTGGTGCTCTCTCCACTCGGCCTCTACTCATCACCTTTCACCCTACCCCACCGAACTGTCCCTCCGTCCATCCGGCATTCATTCAAACTTTAATGCCGCTCTCATTCATATTCGCATAGAAAAAGCTTTAAATCTCATTTGAAGCATGAAAATGTGCATTCTAAGATATCAGCGGAGACAGCAACCATCACTAGCACCGCCACCACCACCACAACCACATCATTCGCTTAAATGTGGGCTCTTATTGTGAGTATTGTTTTTTATGTTAGCGTCGTTTTTCATCTCTGTTTTGCTGTCGTTCTTCTTCTAAAATTACCGCACAAACAAACAATGAGAGAACAAAATAATTAGTGCAATAAAAATGTAGCCATAGAAATACATAAACACTATTATTTATATTTTTTATAGCTCGTTTAGAGCCGAGCCTTTAACTGACGAATGTAAAGAGCTTGTAAAGATTTTGCGACAAAGAGAGTTATTCATTAACAAGTGACAAAGGCTTAAGCTTCATCAACACAAATGAGGGCATTTTGAGTAATTTAAAAGTGAAAGTAAATCTTAAAAATGTCTAAAAATTAATGTATACGTTTACTTTCAACGTAGCATGCAAGGCATATGTAGTAAAAAATTATCAATCAAAGAAGAGTTTGGTAAATAGTAGTAGATTTCTAGGAGATTCAATATTTCACTATATAAGTTTATGAAATGACTAAAATTCTTAAAAGGCCTATAAATCGATTTTCGAGGAACATACTTGATGCAACACACATTTTTGTCCATAAAAAATGTTGTAAACCCTTCGCCTGTAAAAGAAAGGGCTTAACCATATTTATTTTTTGCAAATAGTCAGGAGAGTACATTTCTGTTGTAAGTTTACAATCAAAGTTAAACTTAACTCAAAAGTAATGTTACAGTAAAGAGAACAAATTGAAAACATACCTGAAAATATAAAACATATAAATTTATAGATTTTATAATTTTAAAACAAATATCGAAGTGTACATAAAAAAAACGTATTTAGCCTTTCTTCTCAGACTCAAATCGATGCAGATTGAGATGCTCTTAATATGAAACGATTATTCTAAAACTTGAAAGGTTCGAGGAAGAAACTTTTCCCCCTCAAACGGTATATAGATCGGATATAGCTTCTTTAGTGTTTAAATGCTATTCTAAGTAAATTAGGAGCTACGTTGTAACTTGGACCTTTGAAGATTATTATTCGTACAAGGAATTAAAAAAAAGGGAAATAATTCTGCCGTTTCTTAGCCAGAGAACCGATTGCGACCAAACTTGGCATGTTTGTAGAAGGTCTAGTGAAGTTATGTTTTGAGTTTGGGCTTCCGGGGTAGAGCTGCCTCAAAGTTAGCCACCACCGGTGAATAAACTGTTCAAGGGAGTGTAACAATCGCCTTTTTAGACCAATTCGTAAATGTTTGTGTGCAACCGAGATCTACAAAAGCGATTTTGCACTTAACATTTATCTTGTATACTTACCGAGATATCTGCATTTGCACCGATTGTATCCACTTAACCACGTCTGGATTGACTATAAAATTTCCTTTATGATTAAAATTTGTTAGATATACCCAATAGGACAAATCTGATTTTTTGTCTTTTTATGAGGAAACAAAGTATATGTCGTATTTTCAAGTTTTAGAAGAAGTTGGTTAACGTATAACTTGTAACGTATTTACTATCATCTTAAAGGCAACTCAAAGAACAGAAAACTGGCCAAGTTCTACCATAATGTGGATACCATAATGAATTCCCAAAATTGATTCGAAAAGCCCCAAAAAAAGGGAATTATTTGTTTTTCCCCAAAATCTGTAATACAAAAAGCCGTGCTCAAAATTCCTTTTGCAGTTTATCGTATAACACATTACTACATTAAACCGGTAAGGAAAGGCAGAAAGTCGGGCGGGGCCGACTATATATGTAATACCCTACACCTCCCTAACAAAGCGATAAGGGTCATTGAGATAATAATTTTGAATAAATGGTAAATGGGGTAGGTACATATTATCTAATTCCGAACCTAATTCCTAAATTGAGAAACATCTTTCCGGAAATTTTTTTTTTAATTTTTTAAAGTACAACTTCTATAGCGCTTTGATACCAAATCAGGAGGAAAATATATATGGAGGTTATATATAAATCTGAAACGATTTTCCCTGAATACACATTTATGTAAAAATACCTCTTTCTGTCGAATTTCGTACTGATCGGATATAAAATACAGTCTCTACAGCGCTTACATGTCAAATCGGGGGTAACATATATATGGGGGCTATATCTAAATCTGAACCTATTTTCTTTGAATTTGGCAGTATCCCTTAATGTAGAAAGAAACTTCTTTTTGCCGAATTTTGCACTGATCGGATATAAAATAACATTTTTACAGCGCTTACATGTCAAATCGGGGTTAACGTATATATGGAGGCTATATCTAAATCTGAACCGATTTCTTCCAATTTTATAGTTGTTCATTCATATAATAGGAAACCTCTTTCTGCTCTTATAAAATACAGTTTTTACAGCGCTTACATGTCAAATCGGGGGTAACATATATATGGGGGCTATATATAAATCTAAACCGATTTTCTCCGAATTTGGCAGTATTCCTTCGTGTAATAAGAAACCTCTTTCCGTCGAATTTCGCACTGATCGGATATAAAATACAGTTTCTAGAGCGCTTACATGTCAAATCGGGGGTTACATATATATGGGGGCTTTATCTAAATCTGAACCGACATTCTCCGAATTTAGCAGTATTCCTTCATGCAATAAGGAACCTCTTTTTGCGGAGTTCGTACTGATCGGATATAAAATAAAATTTTTACAGCGCTTGCATGCCAAATCGGGGGTAACGTATATCTAAATCTGAACCGATGAACTATATCTAAATCTGAACCGATTTCTTCCAAATTTAAAAGTGTTCATTCATGTAATAAGAAACCTCTTTCTGCCGAATTTCATACTGATCGGATATAAAATAAAGTTTTTACAGCGCTTACATGTCAAATCGGGGTAACATATACATGGGGGCTATCGCTTAATCTGAACCGATTTTAACCAAATTCAATAGGGATCGTCCTTGGGCCAAAAAAGATATGTGTAAAGTTTCGTCGAGATCGGACCATAATTGCGGCCTGTACTTTGATTACAAGAATACATGCACAGACAGACAGACGGTCATAGCTAAATCAACTCAGAAAGTGATTCTAAGTCGATCGGTATAATAAATGATAGGTCTATTTTTATATCCCAGCTTTGCGATTCTCGAAAATGTGGCCAAGTTTTAAAGTTTTCGTAAAAATTGTGTAATTTCGAGAAGCATTGCAACACCATTAATACAAATTTTTGTCTCGTTCTTTTCTCAAAAATACTCTCCAGGAAGTGTCATTTAAGGCGAATATAAATATGTTATAGTTTCTTTTTATACAACCCGCTGTATCTCTAAAATGCTACATATACCTTTTCGCAATAAAATACAAAAATTGCCTATATGTATTTTGAAAAAATAAATTGATATGGCCATAACTTTTGTATAAGTGTGCACATTTGACCGAAATTTGTTTAAATGATATAGCAACATTTGTTGTCAGTTTAGAGAAGTTGATTTGAGAGAAATCGGTTTACATTATGCACTGATATTAAGCAAATACTCAGGCTGGTTCAAGAAAAAGTAAAAAAAATCACTTTTTTTAATTCCTCCCACCAATAAGGTCCATTACTTTTGTGGTTTTTTGTTGTGCCCAATGGTTTCATATTTGTTGTTTCTAGGTCAAAAAGACGTATCGGGTGCGACCTTTGTATGAGGGATATATCAAATAGTTCACATTATTCCTGTGAATGTTTCTGAGTACAATTATAACAATGTTGTTTATAAGACGTCAACTCTGGTGGAATCCTAGAATGGACCTACGATGGCCTTACTTGGCATCTTCTATTGGAACTATATTGAAATATTGACTGCCGAATTTTAAACATGTAGATATACCAGCTGGACCCGGTCCACTGCGTTGCCCAAGATTTCAGTTCTTCAATCACGTCCATTTTTGGCCAATCACGTAGACTGTCACACAAACTTACAGCTCTCTCGCTAAGAAATTGTGCAGGATATAAATACCCTATATTCATCAAGAAGATCGGTCCAGCCGTTTAGACGTCTATACGGTACAAAGTAACTAACAAACACACATTCTTTTTTATATATGTATATAGATTATTTGAGGACTGTAGTGAGATTTCAACAGACAGAAGGACATTGATAAATCGTATTAGAAAACAACGGCGACTAGATATGTGTTTCCTTAAGTTGGGGTTTAGCTTAGCGTGGTTGCCGGAGTTACCAGCATAGAACAATTGAGGCGCCTAGTGATACCAATGGCCCAGTAGCCCCTCATCAGAACCAACCTGTTTAATATACTTATACAAAGTTACTCATAATAGGAATATCGGTACCGACACGATCTGTTAAACTTCCTGGAAGAGCCGACCCCAGTATATCCAGACATCGTTTACTTAATTTGGGACAGTAACAAAACAGGTTCTCTATGCTTTCCACTACCTCATCCGCAGCTCCAGCATTTTTTCTGTCCATATTTCGTTGGACTGCCAGATTACATCTTGCATAAACCAAAGCTGGCACATGGATAGTGGCGCACCAATATATGCAAATTCTTCGAGAATTTGTAATGTCTTTCTTTCCTACCAAGTTCATCGGCTTTGAGTTATCCGGGATATCCCTATGCCCTAGTACCCCCATAAGGTGTATATTAAACTGCTCAGGCATCTCGCTAAGAGATCTGCGGCAGTCGAGGGTTGTTTGTAAATTTAGGTATGTGGCCTCCAGAGAATTGATAGCAGCCTGGATGTCCGAGTTAATGAAAAAGCCAGTGTGGGTGACTATGTTGCGACACAGCCACTTGGCGACTTCCCACACGGGACAAAATCGCCTTCTTTGATATGTTTGAATCGAAAGAAAATATATTTGGAACACAAATTTTTAAATATTATATATTTCTTAGCAAGTAAATTTTATTTGAAAATCGATAAAATATACCCAGCCAGAAATTTATGACGGTACCACGAAAAAAGCGTGTTTAAAATGTCTTTTAAAATCTCTTTCATGATGGATTTACAATGGTTTGAGAAAAATGAATCCTTTTTGAAAACTGGTATCTAACATAGGCATTTAATTGATACCTCCATTTCAAAACAAGTCCAAACAGCTGGGTTTTTAATGTACTGTGTATAAAAGCAAAGAATTACACTTACCCAGTTGTTGTAAAACGTTTTCGTTTGTCTACGACGAATCATCCAAAATCAGTCATTAATATATAAGGCACAGGAGTCTATAATACGTCATGTACTATAGGAAAGCTGGGAAATAGTTCGTACCGAAAATATTTCATGCCTTTGTTTTATAGATTTCGAGTTATAGTTGATTGAAATTTGACGTTGCATCGTAAGTGAACGAAAACCTTTTTCAAAAACAGGGGATTAATAACATTTTTAAAGTACCATCACCAACATACAATAAAACATATGAATTGTGTGGCTTTCCAATTATTTAAGTCTAATAAATTAAACGATTTTCCATGAAATTCATGAGGAACATCTTTTCCTGCAAAAAGTTAATTAATTCCGAAATAAACCAAAACACATATGCATTTCGTCAAAAAATACGACTTTGTTATCAACATTTAGAAATTACTATAAGGAACTATTTTTCTGTTAAAGTAGGAATTGTCTTTTTTTAAATACTTCAGGATTTGCTTTTACAGTGCATCTTTGACATGCGAAAAAGCCTTTACAACATCTAAAGAATGAACAAGCTGGCATGTTGCAGGAAACATTTAAAATTATTAATTGTTGTTGATTGTCGATGATTATGATTTCAAAACCTTTGCCATTTAAATACCTTAAAAATAATATATTTTATTTGATTCATCGAAATCTAATTAGGAACATTTTATGGGAGTTATTTATTACCTTCAAACAATCGGAAAACGGTCATGAATTTTGGTTTTACAGCGCTTCAACAGCATTGGAAAATACCGCCGTCACACCATTTATCATTATAATTTGACGCTTTTACAAAGCTTTATCCCACCTTGTGATGACGGTTCACAGTGCTTTCACGGCGCTTTGAGAATGGTATTTTTCTGGCTGGGTATTTGGAACGCATATATTAATATATTACAACAAATTATATTTGCAAACTAATTTTCTCAAATAAAATATTTGTTTAAATACAAATAAAATTATTATTTAGGAATTTTTCCAAAAATATTTTATTTAAAAACGATTTCCAAAACTTTTGCTGACTTTTTCGAATTTCTTTTTCAATTTTTCCTTGGTTTCTAATTGTACCTCCCAGTTATGATACCATACGCAGCATTAACTTCTGTTTTCAATCATTTCAAATTTCCGTGTATTCCAAGCTATCATTAGTTGTCAATCCTCTAAGTACTCTATATTTATCCAAGATCAATTATTATTATTTTTACGAACATTAAAAATTTCTAAAAATTCAACTTTGAATTACAGAAAAATTTAACACAATTTATGTATTTTATGAATACTTAAATGCAAATAAATATTTGTTTCGCAAATGGCAGTCACATTGGGATGTAAACAAATATTAGCTTAGAACAACATCTTTCCAAATACACAATTTTTGTGTGCACCAAATATTACATGTTTAGAGTGCACCGTAAACATATATATGTTTCAAGCCGAATATGTCTGGGACAATATACTACAGAAGCGATTTTTTTTCAGCGTGCATAATGCCATTATTTCGGCTTGATAGACACCGCAGGTATCTTGAAATCTATGAGTTATATCAAGACTGAGTTCAGTGCACTCCGAAGCCAAACTTCGCATCAATTTTCGAGCCATCTCTGTAGAAATAGAGTTTCTATTTCCAGGTATTCTGCCAAACCATTCCTCTCTGCCAGGTATCTTAATGACAAAGTTCCTCTCGAAGATGTACACCGTTGGTATATAGCCCACTCGTTCGGTTGCCATTGTAATATCAATATGTGACCGTAGTTCTTGTACCTTCACATTGATAGACAGTTTAATCTTAATACCGGGTTGGTTGCAATTTGTCTAGCCACAATATGAATCGGCTGTAGATGGAGATGGACTTGTTAAGACTCTATCGCTGTAGTTCTTAAAGCCCCGCTTATGCTTTGTCAGTTTTCTGAACCTTACTAAATTGATTGGCATTGAATTGCTTAGCAGTTGCCATCCGCCACAATACCAAACAGTAGTATTGAGTGAACTAGTCTATGTACATATATATATGTAATGAGCCCCAACGTGCCTCTACAGATTTCATACAGGAATATAAGGCGACGTTGGCCTTCCTTACCCGTTCCAATATTTAAAGTATGAAGGGCAATTCCGTGTCTAGGATTGTAGCTTCAAATTTCCCACTTTCAGAAATAACTACATCAGTTTCATTTAGGGTCCAAATGTGGAACCTTATAAAGGGTCCGCCAAATAACTTTGTTGTCTGAAAATGCTATAAAAAGCTACTGAAAACGCATTGGTCAGTTGGCTTCAACTCCTGGACCAATTGGACTTTGCATGGCGTCATACCAAGGTCTTTATGCAAAATTCGTCTCAATGATGTCTCCGAAATGTTCAATTGTTGAGAACGACGGTGAATTGATGTTGATGGCGCTTCACGCACACTTTCTGCCACAGCAGCAATATTCTCGGGTGTACGCACTGTTTTCGGCTTTTCACGCTTTGGTTTATCGATCAGGATGCCAGTTTCTTTCACTTTTTTCGCAAGATAACGAACATACGGAGCTGACGGTGCTTCACTTCTTCCAAAATCCTTACTCAATTTCTTCACACATTCTGCAACATTACCATGATTTTCAAAGTAATGTCGCAATATACACATATTCGTTCAGCGGAAGGATAAAACTAATTATCTGTCAAATCAGACATGAGCTAAGTGTTACCATTCACGAAATAAGCACTAGTTGAAAAAAAAACGTTTGATGGCGGACCCTTTACTTCCTAGTAAAGAGAACCAATTCAGTCTTGTTTGGGTTAACCCTCAAACTACTGCTTCTGGCCCATTGGGCCAATTTATTCAAAGCCACCTGTACAATGTCTCTGAGAACGTTTGGGAATTTGCCAGTTACTGTGATTGCAACGTCGTTCGCATGTGACACGACTTGCAGCCACAATGTTCTAGATCTAACAGGATTCCATTCACAGTTAGATTCCAAATTTTTGGAAACAATACTCCCGAGACTTTGCTATTTTGCGTCTTCTGGTGAGCAACCGATGAATTAGTCTACTCGTGCTATAGTTCACCCTTAGATGAGAGATAAAATAATAAAAATATAATAATTTTGAATTTGTCGATGCTTTTAAGAGATTTTTTTTTAAATATTAAAATTTTCTCAAACAATGGGATTTTTCGCACAACCTTTGAAACCGCAAATGAGATGAACAAATTAACTTAAAAAAATTGTATGCTCCTTAATTTACGATTCTTTAACGCTGTATCTAAATCTAAACCCATTTTTTTCAAACCTGATCAGCTTGTAGATCAAGAGACTCCAATCCGTCAAATTCCATAGTGCTTAAATGGCATATCGGTGGGGACATACGAGCACATATGAATGTTATACCTACACGCTGAAAAATTGCTTCTGTAGTATATTGTCGCAAACATTTTCGGCTTGAAACATATATGTATATGTTTATGGTACGCTCTAAACATATAATATTTGGTACACAGACATATTATATATTTGGGAAGATATTGTTCTAAACAAATCTTTGTTTACTTCCAAATATGATTTTATTTGGGACTATTATTTTCGAAAGAAATATTTATTTGCATTTAAGAATTCAGAAAATACTGCAATTGTGTTAAATTTCTTGCTAATTCAAAGTTTTTTTTTAGACATTTTTAATGTTTAAAATAAAATAAATTACTTGGAGGATTGACAAGTAATGATGACTGGAGTTGTAATTGATTGATTTAAACAGAAGTTAATGCTGCATATGGTATACTGTAACTGGAGAATAAATTAAAACTGAAATTCGAAAAAGTCATCGAAAGTTGTGGCAATATATTTATGATAAAATATATTTGGAGAAATTTCTAAACAATAATTTTATTTGTATTTAAACATAATAAAGTTTATTTGAGAAATTTAGTTATATTTTGTGGTAATATATTTGCAAACTAAATTAATGTATGCGTTCCAAATATATTTTATTTAATTTCAAATTAAATTTATTTGCTTAGAAATATATGATATTTAAAAATTTGTGTTACAAATATATTTTCTTTCGATTCAAACATATCAAAAAAGAGGAATTTGCACAGTGTAAGTATAATCCGATATTGTACATATTTGCCACTGATGCTAAGTGGTCACATTACGTACTCTAAGATCATTAAAGAATCGGAAGGAAACTATAGATCATATAAAGGTTAAGAGCCAGTCGGTGGTTTTATTTTATACACATGTGTATATGGGAACTATGTCTAAATCTGAACCGATTTTCAGGAAATTATACATGAGGTTTATATTGTTAAAACAATATATCAAATTATGGTGTAGGGCTCCAATATATTCCATTGGTTGTAGAATTTTTAATACAATTATAGGGAACAAATTAAACATTTTGAAACATAAAATGTCAAACAATCCCCCATTTCTTTTGAGTTTAAATCATTATTTGTTCCAACCACAATTCCGTACATATCTTTTTCCTTTTCTTTATTGGATAGAGAAATGCCAGTTGTAATGCCGCTTTGACTACTACATACTACTGCTGCAATGTCGTGGCAGGTGATTACCGGAGAAATTGTATCTGCATAAGCCTGCGTTACATTTTAAATCCGTTTAAGTCAACGAACTCCGCGGAAAACAAATGGATTTCTGCTTTTAAAATAACCAAATGTGGCCTACCCATTCCTTGGAGTATATGTGTTGTACTGCGTTCATCTCTCTCTCCCCGGAGTGGAGGTAAAAGTGGAAGTATTGTGGGTGTCGGAATGCGTGTTGTGTCATTTCTTCTTAAATGTTCGTATTTTTGGGAGCCCTGGAAACCAGACACATACGGGTGTATATACTCATCCCGGCTTCCTTTGGCATATTCATGCATTCATTTGGCTGCTTTGGCATATACGTACGAGTACATATAGTCCTTTCTCTGATGATGATGACGGCGACGCCAACGCCACAGCCAACGACAATAACTGAGATGACTTTGTTTTGGCAAAGCAACCAAATGACGAATGTGTTCTTCTGCAACTGCTGGTGTCGGTGTTGGAGCTCTTTCTATTGTATCTGTCCGTCCGTCCTTCCGTGTGTCTCTCAGCCTGTCTGGTGGTGGCAAAACATACGACAAGTTAAAAGTGATGTCACTCACTGGCGCACTGCTGACAGGCAGTTATAAAGTCATAACAAAAGTTCTTCTTTCTTCTCTCCCAATCGTCTCTCCACCCTCCCTGGGTAAGTCTGGATTTTGGATTTTTTTGTCTTTATTTTATGTTTTCACGATTGCCACTTTTTAAGTCAATTCCAACACATGTTCACGCAAGACAATACAAAAACACATATACATTTCCCGTATTTGTATATCCTTAAATATGTGAAAAGATGTGTTTGTGTGTCCTTGCGAGAGTATGTAGGTGTTTTAGTCATGGCATTTTCGCTAAGGACTGTTTGCACTTTGTGCCAGTGCTATGAATTGTAAATATGTGTAAGTATTTTTTATTAAATAAGAGAAATATACTTACGTATTAAAGGATGATGAATGTACGCAAACTAAGGTGGAGTGCAGAGATTCTTGGATGTGGGATACTCCTCTGGCTGTAGACCAATTTTGTGTCAAACAATGATTGAAATGAAATACTTTTACTTGACACAATGTATTGCAAATATTTCATTCCTTTTTCACTGGCTTTGAAGAAAACTGATAGAATTTAAAATTGGTAATTTGAGTGTAATTTAACCTAGAACCCTTCACACGAACAACGATCGACATATGGCATTTTAATATCGCCCCCATAAAAGGGTCCCTCATGATTTGAACATGTGACTTTGTATTTATTTCAGCGGCTTTATTGCTGCGCCTGCTCACAGGTGTAGTATACATCATCCTGATACAGAAACCCTACGTAGAAGAAGGAAAGGTATATGATATCAGGACACCCAAATGTAAAAAGCTAAATCTTTCAATAGTTCCCTGAAGCCTGTCCAAAACCGAAACCAATGTACAGGAGTACAACGAAACCACAATGGTGGACTTCTGAGCTAAAGACCAGGAGAAAGACCTGCAACAGGCTGTTCAACAAGTCCAAATCTACAGGGGTTACTAATGATTGGGATGTCTATAAAGAAAATCACAAAATCTATAAGAAATATCTTAGGAGAGTGCAAATACGTTTTTGGTACACCTTCTGTAGAGAAGTGGAACAGGTCTCAGAACCCGCAAGGCTGAGAAGATACTATCCACAATACCCTATACAAAGGGTTATCTACAGGATGATGGGCGATTAATTGCTTTGAGCCGTTCAAATCGCCTGGACCAGATGGCGTTTCTCCAATAGAAATTCAGAAAAGGTTGAACTACACCATGGTTGGAGAAGATATATGTGGGCTGCTTTAAGCTCTTGTATATCCCCTATTGATGTAGGGACACCAAAGTGGACTTCATACCCAAAGGGTATGAATGCTTCAGGACATTTAGTCTGCCATCGTTCCTATTAAAAGGTATAGAAGGACTCTTAGGCTCCTTCAAAACCTGGATACAAAACTCTTGTCGAGAAACCAACATTCGTACAACAAGGGCAAATCTACAGAATCGACCCCGCATGAACTGGTGGCTACGGTGGAATTTCTTTAAGCTCTTTCAAGTCCCGGGGCCAAAACTCTAGCAAGGTTTGGAACTTAGTAGTTAATGGAATTCTGGAATGTTGTGGCTGCAAAGTGGAGGCGAAAACGTCCTCAGATACATTATACAGGAGGCTGTGAACAAATTGGTCCGATGGGCCAGAAGCAGTGGTTTAGGCGCCAACCCAAACAATAAAGAATTGGTTCTCTTTACTACGAAGAATGAGGTTCCACATGTGGACCCTCCTCGGCTAAATGGAACTGAACTAGTCTTTTCTGAAAGAGAACAATTTATTTTCTAGTACAATCTTAGACAGGAAATTGTTCTAAGGACTTAATGTATTTGAACGGGTAGGGAAGGCCAACGTCGCCTTATATTCTTGTAGGAATGCTGTAGTGTCGATTTCGGACCTCTCTCCCATTGGATATATATCAATAGTTCGCCCAATACAACTGTATGGTATTGTGGTGGACGGCAACTGCTAAGCGATCCATTACCAATCAATAAACTAAGGTTCAGATAACTGCCTTTCTAAGCAAAAGCGGGGTTATAAGGACTACAACGACAGAGTCTCTACAATGCCTACTCCATCTAGTACCGATTGATATTGTGGTTAGAGAAGTTGCAACCAGAGCGGCATTAAGATTAAACAGTCTAACAAGGTACAAGAACTACGGCCACATGAGGATATCACACTGTAGTGCTATGGTAAACCACCGTATGAACTACATTCCATTGGTGTACACCTTCGGAAGGAACTCAGATACCTGCCAGAGAGAACTGGAATGGCGGAATATCAGGAAACTATTCTATAACGAAAATTCGATGCTTGATGAAAAGGTTGTCTTCGGTTTACGCTGTAAAAAACTTATTCTTGCTATAGCCCACAGACTACCAATGGCAAAGTGTCTTAGTCGAAACAAAGTGACCAACACTGCCGTTGTCATTTACTTCAACAGCCATGCTGCCATTATATCTCTGGAGGCTACATACCTAAATTCACAAACAGTACTCGACTGCCGCAGATCTCTCAACGACATTGCTTAGCAGTTAACCTTTACCTCATATGGGTAACCCGACATAGGACTATTCCGGGGAACTGAAAAGCCGACGAACTTCCTAGGACAGGGACGACATTACAAATTCTCGAAGAATTTGCGTATATTGGTCCACATGAAAGCTTTGGCTTAAGCAAAAGGCAGTCAGACAGTCCAATGAGAGATGGACAGAAATCGATGGTCAGAATATCAATGATAACATTTTTGTGAATCACATAGGTTGGTTCCGATGAGGGCAACTAGGCTCATGGTATCCCTAGGGACCTTCATTGGTCTGGTAACTCTGGCTGCCAACCTAAACTTCTATATATATACAGAAGAATGTGTGTTTGTTTGTGCCGTATAGACGTCTAAACGGCTGGACCGATCTTCTTGAAATTTTCACACAATGTACATGTGTGGGGCATGGTGAAAATAGGGTACTTGAATTTTCGATAGGATAGGACAAAGGGCGTGGCCCCGCCCATATAAGTCAAATTTTGAAATTGAGTTATCTTGCACAATTTGTTAGAGAGAGTGCTGTAATTTTGTGCATATGTATCTGGTGGTAGTCTACGTGATTGGTAAAAAAATGGGCGGGATCGGACTAATGGGCGTGGACCCGGCCATATAAGCCAAATCTTGAAATTAAGATATCTTGCACAATTTTTTATCGAGAGTGCTGTAATTTTGTGAATATGTATCTGGTGGTAGTCTACGTGATTGGTCCAAAACTGGGGGGAATCGGATTAATGGACGTGGCCCAGCCCATGTAAGCAACCTTTTTAAATTGAAGTATCTTGCACAATCTATTTGCGAGAGTGCTGTTATTTTGTGTATATGTGTCTGGTGGAAGTCTATGTGATTGGTCTAAAAATGAGCGGGATCAGACCAAAAGGCGTGGCTCCGCCCATATAAGCCAATTTTGAAATTGAGATATCTTGCACAATTTGTTAGCCATAGTACTATAATTCTGTGCAAAAATGGGCGGGATCAGACCAATGGGCCAAAGCCAAATTTTGAAATTGAGCTATCTTCACAATTTCTTAGCGAGAGTGCTCTTATTTTATGGAGATGTTTTTGGTGGCAGTATTCGTGATTGGTTCCAAAATGGACGGGATCGGAAATCTTAATCTGGGGCAACGAAGTGGACCGGGTCCAGCTATATATATATGTATATAAATGGATGTGTGTATGTTACGTATGGACTCCAAAACGGATGGATCGGTTTTGATGAAATTTTCAGGGAATGTTCAGATAAGCTTAGAGGGTGACATAGGCTTTATAAGTTCTTGATTGAGGGGGCGTGGGTCCGCCCATATAAGCCAATGTTTTAAGTGATTCCTACTGTCCGTACCTACATGAGTCATGTTTTGATAAATGGAAGGGATCGGAAATCTGAAGTCTGGGGCAACAAAGTGGACCGGGTCCAGCTAGTTATCTATAATTTTGACTAGATAATCATCATCAAAAATTAGCGCTGTGATAGCTGAAATTTTTACCGATTTTGCTGAAATTTGGCCCTTGTCATCCGATTATGCTTAGACAAACTTTTACCGAAAAATCGTTATCATTTGTCCACGAATTTACTTCTTGACACTACAGAACCCACTAATTTTCACCGTTAATGATTAATCAATCTGCTTGGGGTGATAAATGACGACTGGCAGGGTCACATCAACCTGGAACGGATGCAGTTAGTGACTAGTGATCATCTGCTATGTGCTGTCGAAAGGGCAGGAAGAGCGTGGAGGTTGCAGAGGCATGCACTTATAACAGCTTCCCTTAAACGTGTAAATTAGTTCCTAGTCCTTCCCATTGCGCTTTCAGGGAAAGGAATTCAAATACCGCCCAAGGAGAGAAGTGAAAAAGTCGGTACCATATGTCTCTTGCTGAAAAGAACTAGCTCTTTTCTGGTCGGCTCCACTCCAACAGTATTATCAGAAGTCCATCTTGCGGTTGTATGAAGGGCCTGCTGTAAGATGTGTCTGGGATTACTTGTTTTTTGGTATTTAAATACAATGTCTTTTAAAATCGCCCTAAGATATTGGAAAACAAATTTACCATTTATATTTTTCACTCCACCTTCATGTACAAATCTGAAGTGTTGGTGTATGTATTTGAAAGTATAGATTGTTTCTACAACAATTCCATATTCGATGGGGGTAATTTGCATGAATTAGGATTTTGTTTTGTTTTCCCTTGGTATTTGTTATTGTAACATTAAAGGCTTAAACTTCCAGCTTTCATTTATTTCACTCCATCCACGCTCCTGCTGCTCTATCGCTGAATTCTTTAAGTAATGAAAAAGTTTTCTCAATTTATGTTTTATATCCTAATTTTGATTCAAATGTTATTTATAACACTCAACACTGAACATGTTTATGGTGATTTGTACGTTACGAATGCCATATCTTAAGTGGCAAAATTTGGTTTGGATTTACACCGAAAACTCATAAAAAATCCCCTCGAAAACAACTTGAGTACCAGCAGAGGAGAGTGAGATAATAAAAGGAAACTTTACGAATGTCTTTTGTGGGCAACGACGGCTTTGGGGGGAATGGGGGTGATGATGCCCACATCAATGAACCGCACGCATATTTTTAGCGCGAGTGTATGTGTGCATTTGCTCGCTCCTAACGACATTTATGACAAACATTTTCATTTTCATGCCGCAATTATCACATTTATTGCAGTTTTTTAGAGAGAAAAAAAGGGTGCCGCTGTCAATGATGCCGCCATATGCGTTGAGACGATAAAATCTATACGAGGAATAATAACACATCATAAAAACGATTTTATTTTCCCATTTTTGGTTCGTTTTCGATAAGAATAATTTTATTTTTCAATTCTAGTCCTCTTTGGAACGATTTAGTTGCGTCCAAATCGCAAAAACTTCTTCGTAAAAAATGTGCTATGAAAGTTTTGTTATGATTTCATTCTTATCTTCAATTCATTCTTATCTTAAGGAAATCCATAATATTGTCTGTTTAAATGATCAACTGGGAAATCAGGAAATGTGTCCTTAAGTTGAATTTCAGTTCTTATCATATTTATTACAATAATTTTCAAATATGCATTACTTTCACAATTGTTATTCGTATAGTAAGCTATGGATAAGAGAATAAACATATCGACATCCTTCATTTCATTTCAGAAATTATGATTTGAATTACTTTGGGTAATATTAGTTGGCAGAATTCAACTTAATTATACTTTTGAACTAGTTGAGATAAGAACAATGAATTAATATACATATTGAGCGGAATTGTGTTGTTCTATTGTGACGAAAATAAATATAAACAATCAAATCGATTAAAATATACTATCAAAGCATGGAGTTTGGTATATGGTGTGAAGCTGCGAGTACTAGATTTGGGAGGGAATTTTATCTATTTTTTTTTTTGCCAAATTATGGTAGTTGGAAAATATTGGATTATACCGAATTTTGGTGATTAGGACAGAAGCTTTGAGGGTAGTATTATAGTATGCATTTTGTGTGTGTGGGAAATATCTGACTTTAAATTGCAAACAATTTTGATCATTAGTGGCCAGATATTCAAATTAAAACTGTATGGATTGTCAAAAGACGGGCGCGCCCGGGTGTATAATATCGCTACACTATTACCACTCAAGCAAGCACGCGGAGGAATATGCTGGGGCTATGTCAAACCATTTTTACAAGAAATTGTTATATGTTAAATCAAGTACAAATGTCTAAATTCCGGACACATCGATCGGAGCATCTACAACACCACGAAGTAAAGTTCGTTTGGAATCCTAGTATGGGGCATTGTCGAAACATGAATTGATATGGACAAATTTTACAATGACAAATCAAGAAGTCAAAACGGCAGGGCATTTATAAGGAGATTTATATGTATTAATACCTTACCAGTATGTCCCATTTTTACTATTGATGACTTTAAACTTAAATTCTTTATCAAGAGCTTCAAGAAATCTAACGAGAATGTACCTGTAGAAAGGGGGGCTATATAAACACATGGACCGTTATTTCTCATTTTCACTAGTCACGATTTCAGGCTATATGAAATGTAATTGCATAAATTTCAGCTAGATCAATTGAGAAATGTGTTCCCAAGAACTTCAAGAAGTAAAATCGGAAGATATTATGGGGACTATATATCATAGATCGAAATGCCCCATTTTCGTCCCTACTCAAAGAAATGCAGCTGTAGCCATTTTCGTAAAGATTGGTTCATACTTGGGACCTGCACTGTGACCACAGAACAAATGGACAGTGAACCGAACCACCAACACAGGCCATACTTCCTCAGGGAGTGGCTATCTCCTTGCCCAGCGGTGCTCAGTCTTGGGGCAGTTTAGGTTTAGGTTTAGGTTAGGGTGGCAGCCGTATTTTTTTACAAGCTCACATAGACCAGTTTATGTCCCTAGTGTTACCACGGGCTGAAATGCCCCTCATCGAAACCAACCTGTTTGATATATAAATTTATCGATAGTACGAATATCAGTACTGGAAAGATCTGTTAGGCTGCCTAAAAAGGCCGACCCCAGTATATCCAGTCGTCGTTTACTCAAAGCGGGACAGTCGCAAAGCAAGTGCTCAATGCTCTCCACTTCTTCCTCATCTCCACAGCTTCGGCAGAAGTCATTGGACTCAATACCCAATCTTTTGGCGTGTTCGCCGATCAAGCAGTGTCCCGTCAGAACCTGTACTAACGTAGACAATCGTTTCCTCTCTAGTGCGAGGAGATATTTTGACCTTATCAGGTCATACCTTGGCCAGATTTGTCTAGCTACCCTGCAGGTGCCGATTTCTGTCCATCTATCGTTGGACTGCCTGATTATCTCTTGCCTAAGCCAAAGCTTGCACGTGGATAGTGGCGCACCAATATATGCAAATTCTTCGAGAATTTGTAATGTCGTCCCTTTCCTAGCAAGTTCATCGGCTTTGCAGTTCCCCGGGATATCCCTATGCCCAGGCACCCATATGAGGTGTATATTAAACTGCTCAGCCATCTCGTTAAGAGATCTGCGGCAGTCGAGGGCTGTTTGTGAATTTAGGGATGTTGCCTCCAGAGAATTGATGGCAGCCTGGCTGTCCGAGTAAATGACAACGCCATTGTTGGTTACTATGTTGCGACTCAGCCACTTGGCGACTTCCCATATTGCCATTATTTCGGCTTGATAGACACTGCAGGTATCTGGTAGTCTGTGAGCTATATCCAGACTAAGTTCTTCACAGTGTACTCCGAAGCCAACCTTTTCATCAAGCTTCGAACCATCCGTGTAAAAGTGGAGATGGTTTATATTACCTGGTATTCTGCCGACCCATTCATCTCTGGCGGGAATCATAGTGATATAATTTCTCTCGAAGGTGTACACTGTTGGTATATAGTCCACTCGGTCGGTTACCATAGCACTACACTTTGATATCCTCATGTGACCATAGTTCTTGTACCTCCACATTGATAGGCAGTTTAATCTTATTGCCGCTTTGGTTGCAACTTTTCTCGCCACAATATTAATCGGCAGTATATGGAGTAGGGCTTGTAGAGACTCGGTCGCTGTAGTCCTTAAGGCTCCGCTTATGCTCAGGCAGGCAGTTCTCTGAACCTTTGTTAGTAGGTTGGTAATGGTTAGTTTGTCAGTTGCCGTCCACCATACCACAATACCGTATAACAGTATTGGACGAACTACTGCTATATATATCCAGTGGACGATTTTAGGAGAGAGTCCCCACCGCGACCCTACAGCCTTTTTGCAGGAATATAAGGCGACGTTGGCCTTCCTTACACGTTCCAATACGTTAAGTCTAAATAAAATTTTCCTATCTAGAATTATTCCTAAAAATTTTGCACTTTCAGGAAAGACTAGATCTGTTCCATTTATCCGAGGTGGAGGGTCCACATGTGGGACATTATTCATCCTAGTAAAGAGAACCAATTCTGTCTTGTTGGGGTTAACGCCCAAACCGCTGCTTCTGGCCCATCTAGCCAACTTGTTCAGAGCCACCTGTAGGATGTCTCTGAGGACGTTTACGAATTTGCCACTCACTGCGATTGCCACGTCGTCCGCATATGCCACGACCTTGCAGCCACAACGTTCTAGATCTAGCAGGATTTCATTCACCGCTAGGTTCCAAATTAGTGGAGACAGTACTCCTCCTTGCGGGGTCCCTCTGTTTACATACCTTGTTAGAGTTGTGGACCCTAGACATGCTGTTATGCGTCTTCTGGTGAGCAGACTTTGAATTAGTCTAATCAAACTAGTGTTAACTTTTAGATGTGAGAGTGCCGCAATTACCGCATCGGAGTGAATCTTGTTAAAAGCCCCTTCTATGTCAAGAAATGCCACCATGGTGAATTCCTTGAAATGCAGGGACGATTCGATAGTGCTCACAAGTTCGTGCAGGGCTGATTCAGTAGATTTGCCCTTGTTGTAAGCATGTTGGTTCCCCGACAGGAGTTTTGTATCTAGGTTTTCCCTAATGAAATGATCTAAAAGTCTTTTCAGACCTTTCAATAGGAACGAGGATAGGCTAATTGGTCTGAAGTCTTTTGGCCTAGTGTGTGATATATTTCCCGCTTTAGGTATAAATACCACTTTGGTATCCCTCCATCGATTCGGGACGTATGAAAGCCTGATACAGCCTACATAAATTTTCTCCAGCCAGGGGATAATGTACTTTAACATTTTCTGCATTTCTGCTGGAGTGATGCCATCTGGTCCAGGTGACTTGAAGGGCTCAAAGCTGTTAATAGCCCAGCTTATTCTGGATCTCTCAGTCAAGAAGCTAGCGACGCTCGCAGTCCACTCGCACTCTTGTTGGTCCTGCTGATCCTCGGGTTCTGTTACAGTGTTCCCCGGGAAATGTGTGTCTAGCAGTACATTGAGCGACTGCTCGCTGTTTTTGGTCCAGTTATTTGCCTCATCCTGTAAATATCCCACTGTACAGGGTGAAGCAGATAATATCTTCCTCAGCCTAGCGGCGTCGAAGACCTTTTCCACTTCACCACAGAAGGTATACCAAGAGCGCCTTTGCGCCTTTCTAAGCTCCTTCTTATAGATCTTGAGTTGCTCTTTGTAGGCACCCCAATCATTAGCGACCCCAGTAGATTTAGCCTTATTGAATAGCTTGTTGCAGGTCTTTTTCATAGCCGTTAGCTCAGAAGTCCACCATTGGGGTTTAGTTTTACCCTTGTACCTTGTTTTTGGACAGGCTTCTTCAAGGGATCTATTGAATGATATGGTGATATGATCGACCAGATTATCCAGACCGGCTTTGTCATTCGGTTCGTACGGAAGTTTAGAGTTGAGGACTTTCTTGAAATTCTTCTCATACAGATGCCACTTTGTCTTCCTTACATTTCTGTGGACGGCGGGTTTAGGCGCTTTTTCCGCGAGTTTGAACTCAATATAATGGTGATCTGAGAATGAGTGGTCGTCCAGTACATTCCACCCAATAATTTTGTCTGACAGCCGGTCAGTAGCAAACGTTACGTCGAGTACTTCTTGTCTGTCTTTAATTGTGAAGGTCGGTTTATTACCTATGTTACAAATACTAAGATTGGTAGTTAGAATAAAGTCAAGAAGCGAATCACCCCTATTGTTTATATCCGTACTACCCCAGATAGTATGATGAGCGTTCGTGTCTGCGCCAATAATCAGCTCGAGCTCGTCAGACGTTGCTTCTTCTACTACTTCCCTGAATAGAGCAGTCGGTACTACAGATTCATAAGGCAAGTAGCTGGAGACCACCCAATATATGCGATTACCGATCTCCAGGCTAGCAGCTGTTTGGTCTTTACCACTTAAATTAGTCAGGAGAAAGATACTTAGATCTTTCCTGGCCAAAATGCAGGTTCTTGGAGTGCCTTCACAGTTGGCCACAAGCAGTTTAAAGTTGGGTGTCCTAATACCGCACACCCTTCCTCCCACTACGTAGGGCTCCTGTATCAGGACGATGTCTACTGCGCCAGTGAACAGGCGCAGCAATAGCCGCTGAGGCTGCTCTGGGGCAGTAGCCAGAACGGAAGTGCAAAGAATATAAAAGAATGGAAGAAAGTAAGTAAAGTATAAGAAATCTGATGATGTTACTTCGTGGTGCAGTTATAGATGTTAATCAACTGTTCAGCTTACCCTCCCTGCCATGCTGAATAATGGTGTACTTCAGCCCATTATCACCTCCTTTACTTAAAGTCCTTCGACGTTAATGTTTTTTTCCCAGTGGCCTGGCTGGGAATTGAACCCAGCAGTTTAATGTACAAACCACTGAGCTACCGAAGGCCACGGGCTTTGATATGGAGCGAAGGTCTGTTCGTCCATATCAATGTCAATTCCTTTCAATTGCTGTCTTTTCTTTATCTCCTTTACATAATCTAAATCAAAAAGCATTTCGTGCACTTCGTGATTTTTTGGTCAGCATAATCGACCAAATGTGTCCACAATTGGGAGAATTGTGCACAATTGTGCCAGGTCGGTCTGTGGTATATGGGATGGCGGCGTCATCGTGCCGTACTTCTTCGAAAATGAGGTCGGCCAAGCAGTTACAGTTAGTGGTGTTCGCTATCGCGAGATGTTTACGGACTTATTGTGGCCATATACATATATGGCAGCTATATCTAAATCTGAATCGGTTTCCCTAAAATTTAGCAGTATTCGTTCCTAAATTAAAAAACTTCTTTCTGCCAAATTTGTTAATGATCGGAAATAAAGTAAAATTTTTATAGCGCTTTGATACCAAATCAGGAGTAACATATATATATGGGAGCTATATCTAAATCTGATCCGATTTTCGTCATCCTCCAGATATTTTCATAATTCTGACATATTTTTTAAATGTTAATAATATTAAAGGAAGCTGTTTATGGCACCTACTGAAATTTTTTTCATTTTGGGTTGTTACCACTTTGTTGAACAGGTGCGATATATATGGGAGCTATACGTAAATCTGAACAGATTTTAAACAAGATCAATATGATCGTTTTTGGGCTAGGATATTTGCTAAGTTTCGTTGAAATAGCACTATAATTGTGACCTGTACTTTGATCGCAAGAATACATGGACGGACACACGGACGGAAGCTCGTTCGTACAGATGGTCAGACAGACACGGACATGGCTAATTTGACGCAAAAAGTGACTCTATGTTGATCGGTATAATAACAAGTAAGAAAGTTTCAGTCGGGTAAATCGACTAAAGTATACCCTCACTTTGTGAGTAATGTAATATTGAATTACACAAATTATTCTGTCAATTTTTGTAGGAGGTACCAGAAGGGGTTTAAGAAATAAATCTATATTTCGCTGAACAGTAGATACTTTAAATACATTGCACTGTGCCGAATTGTAACCGTTTATATGGACTGGTATATTAACGTTGAGATATTAAATTGTGGTATAATTTGTCCATTTTGTGTGGGAGGTACAAAAAGGGGCGTTGTGATAACGCTCATTTTTCACTGGACTATAGGCATTATAAAAGCATTACACTGTACAAAATTTCAAGTAATTGTTTACACTGATATTAATGTTATAAACTGTTAACTTTTGGTGCAAAATGGAAATTCCACTATATGTGGAATTTCAGAAGATTCGAATACGTATAATAGCAGTTATTAAAGAATCAATATTTCACAACATTTTAACCCTTTGTGGGGGAGGTACCAGAAGGAGTAGACCAATATGGCCCATCTTCGAACTTAGCCGGAGATAGAAAAAAATATTACCACATACGAAATTTGAAGTCAATCGGTTACTCCTTTCGAGAGTTATCGTGCGCACCAGCCAGCAGACAGACAGACACACAGACAGACAGACAGACGGACGGACATTGCTCATTCGACTTAACGGATTTCCGCCGAACATACTTGGGGTCTTAGGTCACTCCTTCGATGTGTTACACTTTTTTCCGTAGCAAATGATATATACCCTCGTCACACTAAAGTGAGGGTATAAAAACATGCACAAAGTCATAAAACCATGTTCTTGTTCCACAGTCCAACATTTCGAGTATTTTTATGTCCTAGCATTAATAATATAAGCTGTTAACGTTTCATGCACAATGATCCATTTGTGAGGGAGGTAGCAAAGTGTGGTAGCGACTGATAACTAATACTATGTTTGAAATTTCAGAAGATTCTAATAAGTAGTATAAAAGTTAATAAAGAATCAAGATTTAACTAAATTTTTACCCTTTGTGGGGGAGGTACTAGAAGGATTGAATAATATGTCCCATCTTCGAACTTAGCTTGATGTAGAAAAAAATATTACGACATACAAAATTTGATGTCAATAAGTTATTTCTTTCGAGAGTTATCGCGCGCCAGCAGACAGACAGACGGACATTGCTCAAATGACCCAAAACAGATTTCCGCCGATCCTAGGCCAATGCATCGGTGTGTTACTATTTTGGCCGTAGCAAATGATATATACACTCGTTCACTAAAGTGTACAGTAGTCGGCATAAGAATTTTGACGAAATAAAAATCGTGCATTTTTGACATTAACTTTTAAATGGCTTAATAAAGAAGTCTTGTTTATTTATTCTTTTTTATAAAAAACTAATACAAATTTAAAAATAAGCAAACAAATATTTTTTCATAGAAACTTAAAAAGATATAAATTAATTAGTTAATTCATATGTTGGCACAAGTATTTTGACAAGTATATAATACTAAGAAAACTTAGTTTAAACTTAACAAAAGTATATAAATGAAGAACAATTTAGTAAAATGTATAATCTCCATTGGCTTCAGTAACTTTTTGAAGGCGTCTCGGTACTGAATCCACAAAATTTTGAAGAATCTCTGGAGATATCTCTTTCCAAAGGGAAGTGACCTCAGAAACTGTCTCCTTTCTGGTTTTATTTAACGAAACTGTTCGACGACACGAGACGTTTTCTATAATATTTAAATCTGGACTTTAAGGTGGCCAGTCCAAAGTCGTAACACCAGCATTCTTTTAAAACTTACTTATCGTCCGGGCTTTGCGACATGGTGCATTATCCTGTTGCAGGATAAAAGATTCCCCAATAAGCCTATCTCTGGAAGGAAATGCATTATTATTTAGTGTACTCAGATATTGAGTTTGGTTTATCGAACCGGTGATTGGAACTAAGTCACCCAGCCCATTATACGCAACACATCACCAGAACATGACATGGCCGTTTTTTTATTGCCTCACTACTTTCGGCAGTCTTAAAATTTTTTTTTTCTTTGATGAGTTATGCTCAACGTTGCTTTCATCTATTCATAGAACGCTTCTCCAGAACTCCTTTGGCTTGTACAGATGTTCCTTTGCGAAGGGCAGTCGTTTAAGCTTGTTTGCCTTTGATATGTACGGCACGTCCATAGCTGTAATTATTTTAAAATCTTCTTCCTTTAGACGTCGTCGGACTGATTGGATTCTTTGCCGTCAATTTGCATTGAACTGCCGCCGCTTGAGGCTTCAGAAAAATATATTTTTTTTAAATTCCCGTAAAAGAACTCGGTCTTCAACTGGCGTTGTTTCAAGTTTCTTATGTCATTATGCTTTTTAAACTTATTAATTTGGTAGTGCGCAGTTTGACGTGACACATTAACCACATTTGCAATGTCTTTCACTGCCTTTCTTGTGTTAAATTTTGCTACCATTGAAGATCTGATAACCAAACTCAACTCAGCCGTTTTACCCATGGTTTTTAATAGCTTTTGTAAACTTTTATTGTTTTTTATCAACGATAGTTATCAATTGAATTTAAATGCAAAAGTTGTTTGGTTTTCACGTGCTCTTAAGTGTAAAAACAGTTACACAAAGATTCCGTCAAAATACTTATGCCACGCAAAAATTCGTTGTCTCCATGCATTCTTATACCCAGAAAGAGAAAGAGAGAGGTAAACAATGCAATATTTGGCCTGCAAAGAGCTAAAAATTGATTCTTTGTTTTGTTCATCATTTTTGCAACGCTATTTAACGATACTAAGCAAAGCTAGGTTCATAAGCCACAAAAATATTTCGTCAAAATACTTATGCCGACTACTGTAGGTATAAAACACTTTTTTCAAATTAAGACAGAAATGTGCGTTAGTACAAAACAAAAAATATTTAAAAAGTAATATAACGGGTGATTTTATTAATATTTGTTTTTGAAGTTTTATGTTTTCGACAGATCAAGCGCATTTCGTGACATGTCAAACATGTTCAGCATGCAAATCGTTAAGTTTTATCAAAATTCGTGTTCTGCGAAATGTGTGTTTTTAATTGTCTTCGGCGACTAGGTTAATTTTTGTCTCATTGTCATCAAACAGAATTAACAAATAGCTGCCAATTCACAAATAGGTGATACCAACGGAACGGGTGTGACATTGTTACTGAGTATTTTCCTGATGTTGATCTATATAATTTATAACGACAACCCACCAAGGGTGGTTCATGTAGATATTCATAAGTGTTACCTACTGACATGCAAGGAAATTAAATAATATTTTTAATAAAAAAAATATGGTTCATATATTACCGTAACGGGTGTGACCTTAGGTTTTGATAAAATCTTGATCAGCCGCTTTCTTTATTGCATACTGTAAAATTTGTCTATGTACTGCCAACAAAAAAAAATGTTGGTATCTCAAGAGTATAGTGTATATTGCAGACTTTATTACAAATAATTTAAATTATTATTCCATTTGTAGTAAAGATATAAAATATGTAACGGGTGTGTCAAGCCAATGTAACGGGTGTCACATAGCCTCAATCTGGAGGAGTAATAAGTAGATCGAAATATTGTCTAGGATTTAATAGCCAACATGCATCTATTAAACTAGTTTTTTTCTGCGAAAAACAAAATCGAAGTCGTTTTATTCACTAAATTATATTCATATTGCCGACTTTCTTTATCACATAGAGTAAAAATTTACAAATACAAAATTCGTTGCCAAAAACAAGTTTTGACATCTTAAAAACTCTTTCTCTTTTGCATCATTGTTTATGACAATGCTATTTTTTCATTTTCTACAAAGAATTAGTTTCTGAATTAGAATACGCTGTACGTCCTGCTAGAATATTATAAGAAGAAATCTTTTCAAAATAATGTTTAGGTCGGTCATTCTTGATTTTTTTAGTTTTCCACCTATTCTGTAACATATATTGATATTTTTTAACTCCATTTGAGAAGTATTCGTATGCCTTTTATTCCAGAACCAATCAAAACCTTGTATCATTGAATGAACTGATTTAAAATGACCTTATGGACCTTCACTGCCGCACACATCCTTCTCTTAATGATTGCCCCTATGCCATCTATTTATTTTTTCAATTTATACCGAAATGTCTGCTTTCTATTATTTTATTTCATACTTGACATAAAATTAATAAATATACAATATTTTTAAATCGATTAAAAATTATTTACGGTCTTTGCGTAACGGGTGTGACAAATATTAGAATGCAAATTCTACCGTAAATATTGCAATGATACTGAAACATTTGTATTCACTTTATACTATATAACCTTGACCTAACTTAAACAAAAGATGATATATGCATATCTACATAAAATGTATCCAATTTAACTTTTTGTATATTTTCGGTATCGGGTGTGACAAGCAAAATACTCCAAGATACAAAACCGTTTGCAGGCACTGAATATTTTTCAAAAGGTACGAATTTTACACTAAACTACCCTTAATGATGCGTACTTTCTTGTAGTCAAAAGAAAAATTTCAGAAAATAAAAAATATGTCGAAAAATAGCTCATGTCAGTCCAACAGTAAAATTAGTGCATCCAACAATTTTATAATAACCTATAGAAAACTCATTGTTGGAAAAAAAACTACTACCAAATTTCATCAACTCTTCATGAATTTCTAAAATTCAATTGTTCGTGATGTCCGTTATGGTATTTTTTTTTTTTTTTTGCAAAAATCTGATCTATTTTTTTATGTGTGATGGGGTCAGTTTACGTGGAACCTTCTTTGCATTATCCACCAAGTCATTTAATTTGCAAAAATATAGCACATTCAAATTATACGAACTTTATTAATTATAATATATTCCTTAAAAAAAGATTTTCTTTCGAAATATTCTTATACAATACACAATGCAATGTAATTTTCATTGCTAAATGATATCCAAACAGAAGGATTTTTTAAATAAAATTGTGCACAAACAAAATTACATTTATGTTTGCATTTTCATTCAATATAAAATAATCAATTCTTATAACGATATATTAATGACATATTTTTAATTAAACCCAAAGATAGTTACAAAAACCATATTCAATCCGCCGTCGCCGCAGGGCAAATTCGGATGATCCTCACCACATTCATACCGTACAATGTACGTAATAAAATCCAGTAACGATATTTGTATTTTTTAATACATTTTCAGGTGATTTAAATATACGGAAAATAATAATTTCATTGATGGTTTAACTTGTACATTTCTCGAGAAATATCCACAAAAAAAAAACGAACAAGAAATGTAGTTATGGTTACATTGCATTTAAACAAATTGAAATGAATTGAATTGAATATCGTTAATGATTTTTTCTGTGGAAAAAATGCACCCAAACTGTAGTACCAGTAAAAATGTCATTATCCCTTATAATATCAATATTTTTTTGAATGAATATCGAACTGAATGGTTTGGTGCAGTTGTGGCCATGTCTGTGGAAAAGTGGTGGCGAAGAGCGTAGCTATGAAATGTGAATCATATGCCATTTTACTTACCACTTGTCGTTATTGAATAACATTCAAAAATATTTTACAAATAACTGAATGTTTGTAGCCGGGAAAACGCGGTGGCGGTGGTCGCAGTGACAACATAAATACTCAGATATATAGTATACGAATGAATATCGCCAACCATATAGTATGCGAACATTGAATATCGCCAACAATATAGTATGCGGACATTGAATTATTACTCATTATATTATACCACCTGGACCCATTATAATATACTAGTTGACCTCGAATTTCATTTAAGTGAAATAGAGACATGTGATGTGTTTCGTATAAGAATCTCGACACCCAGAAATATAGTTTTAGAGAAATTAGAATCATACTACCATTGTAACCAAAAAGCTTTTAATCAAATGATAACAATTAAAATCGGTCCAGTGGTTTCATAGTCTGTAGTATATATTTTACAAATCATATTCTGCTTGAAACATACATATGTTTAGGCTACACCCCAAATATATAATATTTGACACACACGAATTAATGATAAATTATACATTTGTGGGGATGTTGTTATAAAAAAAATTATGTTTTCGTCCAAATATTTTTCTTAATTTGAACTAAGAATATATGCGAAACAAACATTAATTAGCATTTAAGTATTTTGACAATGTACTTGTATCGTTGCCTTCATTTAAAGGCAAGTTTTCTGTATTACAGAACTTCAAAGTACAATTTATTAGAATTTTTATATGTTTGTAAAATTCAATAAAAATTTAAATCGTACTCATATAATCTTGCTTAACGATTGCACTGGTGGATTGATAAAAAGTGATAGTAAGAATATATACAAATTAAAAATTAGTGCTGTAAACCAAAAAGTAATGCTGCTCATGACATTTTGAAACATAAAGTACAACACGAAATCTACAAAAAATGTAAACTAAAATTCCAAAAAGTCAGTAAAGATTTAAAACCATTTTTAAAACAAAATATACTCGTATGTTTCAAATAAAAGGAGCTCCTTTAATATTTCATTTTCAGCCTGATGATGCCTTTCGATGAAAGGCGAAATATTGAATAAAACATAAATAAATCTATAAAAACTAGACCTTGAGCTCGAGTTTCATTCAAACAATTTGGATAAATTATAATTTTTTTAAATTTGTTTCTGAAAAGTACCGAAATATACCAAAATATCAAAAAAAAACATTTTTCAAATCGAGCAATATGACCAAAAATCCGATGTACAGCGTCATATCTGAACGATTTTTTAAACATCGATAACTTCTGAACTATTTATCGGAACAATCTCAAAAAATTTAAAAAAATGGGAAAAATCAAAACAGACATTTTTTAAACCCGTCGATTTGTCGTGGAATTCCCCATATAATATACAAAAATTTTAGTTCCACATATATTTTCATTCAATTC